>MU399576.1:0-619765 GCA_022578875.1 Hypoxylon crocopeplum
CCTAACCCTAACCCTAACCCTAACCCTAACCCTAACCCTAACCCTAACCCTAACCCTAACCCTAACCCTAACCCTAACCCTAACCCTAACCCTAAGACTCTAGAAGCTTACAGAGGGCCATACATGCCAATATAGCAATTGCAACATATTGTGGAGGATATATACAAGTAGTCGAAGTGTTGATGCTTTGCTGGAGGATGTGATATTAAGTGTAAAGCTGGTTGCTAGTTTATCAAACCAAGTCAGAAACTTAGAAACGAGAATAGATACAATAAAATCAACTTTGAAACCCCTCACCGCATCTATCTGAATATATAATGGATATGAGTCTATTAGTTCGTTACTCAGTAAACTCCCTAGGTACTTAGTTTATCGGAGGCTTGAAGTTGCGGAAGCCTTCTGCCTCGATCTAGCTTGGTTGTGCAAAAGTCTTTCTTTAAGCTTTATGAAGTAACACACTCTGACAAACTGGTTACGCCTTATTTGGAGTAAGTGTAATTATAGGGGTGATACTAAGCGCTAGGACGAATGGAACTACAAATATATCGGCAACGACACGGTCTGGAGAAATATCCGTCCTGTCCCGTATTAGCATCTCGATTCATAACATGTATGCAGTAATAAATTAGGTACCCGTATCATCGTATATAACACGGATTAGAATAGTGGTTGGGCAGACTATGCTGATTACATAGGTACCTAGGTAGGCACCTAATCTCCTGCTCCCTCGTGTCAAGCGGATAAATAGTACTAACATAACGTAGAGAAATGAGTACAGTCCTTGCATGCCTCTTAACCTTTTACAAGCTCATAATACTTTGTACTTAGGTTCTTATACCGGTTAAAGCGTTCTCGTCCCTCGCAACGATTAGGACCACCTCCCGCCAAATATAAATACGACATCATCCCATCATGCTAGGTCGTTCCGGGGAATTCTTGTATGAGCCAATCAATAAGTCCTCTATCGCCATAAAATAAGCGCCTAACTCGTCATCGGCTATCTCACATTTGAATACCTAACTTGTACAGCTGCGGCTTGAAGAGACTCGGGGTTAGATTAAGTGTTATAGTCTCCTGGGCTTTGGCTGCGAGATGTGGTTCGTATCGACGCTTTGCTTTTGCACATGGAACACATGATTTCTGGCCAGAGGCAGCCTACGTTCGGAGTTTGTCCAGCAGGATTTGGGCAAAACTGGATTTATAAGCTATAAGCGGGACGAGACTTTCTTCGGAAATAGGGGTGCTAAAGATGTCGAACGTTGGTGATGTTGGTGCTGACCTGCGGAAGACAAGTCATCCACTGCTCACCTACTCATAATTTATACCGAGTTGGGTTTAAACTCCACGATATTTGTAATCAAACGCCGCCCCGGCTACGTCGGCTTGTCCCCATCTGACCGAATGATCTGCGGAACCATTCCGCCGTAGTAAATTATAGGGTCGGAGTATTCGGGCACATGGCTTGGCAGTCACAATATCCCGTGATGGAAACGTATAACCCGTCAAGCTTAGGGGTAGGTATATATATATATAATCCCCGACTCTGTAAAACTAGCGAGTTACTTTATTACGTTGTTGTCTCATCTATGAATCTACCTAAGATATTCATTACCATCAAGACACTATACGTACCTAACTACCTTCACGAGTATCTTCCAACATGGCCATTATTGAAATCGTCTTCCCCCAACTCAAGAAGGACCTTGAATCCATTAACGGCGCAAAAGAGAAGCAACCCATGGCACTGAAGACATTTCGGGACGCTGGAGTTTTGGGAGGGATGCAGGGATTTATGGCATCGGTAAATGGTGAAGATGTGACTTCAGATCTCAGAGAAGTTCTACTTCTTGGTAAGAGATCTGACTACTATTCATATTGGCACTTCTCTGACGACTGGTAGAATGGCCAACTGCATCTGTATTTCACGAATTCATTGAATCTTCAACATTTGCGAATTTCATCGAAGAGATCAAGCCCTTCGCGGAAGGCCCTCCGCAGCTAAATCTGTTCGAAACAAATGCCGGATTACCTCTCCTCAATTCACGTCCGGTCCTAGAGATATTGCTAATGTCTCCGAGGAATACAGTGAGCGAGGCAAATATACTGGCTATCCTGGATAAGGCGCAGGTAGACGTAGGGAGAGCCGATGAATCTCAGGCCTTGTATGGAAGCTCTTTGAATCTTCCTCAGAAGAAAATTGCTCTCCTCAGGACCTTTGAGAGCAGGGAAGTAAGTGATCGAAATCTTATAGGGGAGATAATATTCCTGATACTAATGTAATATCCATTAGGAACAACATGCCGCGAAAAGTGCTCCATCCCACCATGGAATTATGAAGGAGCTAAGCAGCTTAGCTGAACTGACTCAACTGGTTGCCGAAATCAAACAGATTCCAGTTTGAAGGCATCAAGGAAATCAGGGATATTTATGTACATTGAAATGATGTAAGGTTAGGGACACATATTGCATATGGCTTCATAGTACGGCCTAAACCAAGTTCTTCGGGGAACATAGCGCTACGATATTCCACTCATAATCTACGTTATTATTTCATACGGTACTCAATGCCTCCATATCTCAAGGGGCGTAGATTTAGCTCCATGTCTCTGTCGTAATTGAGGTTTCAAACCAGGTAGATCTAGAATCTACATCGTTAACTTACCTATTCGGTTAAAACAATACGATGGATGGTTGACTTATGGGCGGGTAGGTATTCCAACGACACAGCCAATATTACACGGTAGGGTAGCCTAGGACTCCGGAGCATGAACACGCTTGCGATGAAGGGATAGCATCAAGATGACGAGCAAGCCACACGAATCCGAAGCAAGGTCTCGCCGAATCTCCGGACTTGATGAGGATTCCTCTCGCTTACGCCGGTGAGCGACTCGACGTTAAGATGCGGGTATCCCGGGATTGTAGAAGAAATATTCAGGCTGTGACCAGAAGTTGCAGATGTGAGGGTGGAGGAGATCGGGATGGTTAAAATTCACTTCGCCTATATATTACTACTCCGCACTGGAAATCATAATATGCCTTGGCGAGTTGTCTATGGTTACCGGGACGCAGAACTGCTGGTTGGCTACCTACCTAGATAGGTAGTTATCCCTATAATGATTTAGAGATGCCGTCCCAGAGAGGAGGGGTATGCCTCGCCATCAGTGGACCGTAGGGTCCAATATCAGGCTCATAGTGCGTGCATGCGATGCGCCGCCGCTTGCCGGATGAACGACCGGCGACTGAAGCGCTTCTACGATGTCGGGAACGGCAGCCCATTCCCGAAGTCCATGGAAGAGAAGCTAAGAGTGGGATGAGAGAGAAAGTCCATTATAAGGTGCGCCAGATGATCCGAGCAAGAGGCATAGAAGTGTGGTAGTACTCGCAATTCCATCGAAAGAGGGCGACGTCGAAAGGGCAGGATTCGAGTCGTGCCATTTGGCGAGTAACAATCCAGAACGAGCGAACCGTGAGCAAGTGTAAGGACCTCGCTCGGCCCACGTTACCTTCTATCCAGAACACCGCTCTCATAGCTTCCCATAGCAGGAATTTCGACAGTCCCAATACGTACGACCAGATTCAACCCGTGCAGCTGGCTGTCTACGAAAATGAGGAGCGGGTCATGGAGTACGTTAAAGACGTCCCAGTTTCGAAGAGAGGTAAATGGAAAGCTGAGCCGGCCCGTTCCGTGTGGGTATTTGATACGTGTTATTGTCACGATCTGAACCTGTGGCTTGCCCCGTTGTGGTAGTGCATAGGTGTGGCGTTGGATCGCGGGGTAGAATCCCCCGCATCCCATATAGCTCCTGATTGGTTTCAATCTGTCGGATTGAAATTAGTACCCTTTTGCCGGGGTCCCCCCGACGGGCTTGGCAGTGGCGCAGCGGTTCAGGAGCTGACCACACGGGCCATAACAACGAACTTTTTTCTATTAATATTTAAAAACGATTTAAATTAACGTATCGTATATACAATATATATACGATTACCTTAACTACCCTAAGAGGTAAATATGATAAGAGATAGGTATGGCAGGTGTGGCGTAAAAGGCATGACTCGCGACGCACGAAGCAGATTGCGCGCTTACCTTTACTTTCCTATTTGGGACGAGAGGCCATAGAAAAAAAAGGCGATACAATAACCCTACGGTAAACTCCGGGCAAAGCGACCGGAATTTCGTTACCTTGTCAAACCTATATGCAAGAAGCTAAGTAAGCAACCCTATGAGGTGGCGAGCTCTGAATGGAACCAACAGCGCCACCAGCGCTTAAGATTGCTACCTGAATGTAACCTCACGATAGGCATAAATAAGGGACCTGATCTCCCTCTTCCTAGAGAAGAAGGGGAGTAAGGACCTTAGGACCCAAGAGAATTATTAGCTGAATTGAATATTGATTCCAAGCTCTAGAATGCTAGCCCTTGTCACATAGGGTGTCCCCAAGTCGACGCAAATCTGGTGAGGCTGGAGTGGGGTAAAACAAGTGGGTGAACAGCGACAGCTTCCAGAACACTTCACACAATAGAGCAGGGTCAAAACACGACAAGAGCGACTTGAAACACTGTCGCCTATTGTCTCCGCACAGAAGTTCTTTCATTCAGACCTTTAAAGCCAGGTTGAGACTCTTTCACACACCCCACTGCAATATTGAACGAAGCACGACCACTAGCGTCGGTCCCCCTCGTGCGACAGCTCTTGCTCTATCAAGTCAGGATGGCTGACTCTTACACTCACGCTGCTACCTCTTGGTGGGACGAAGATAGATACCCATGTCCGTCACATTCCTGTTAAAAGACTTCAAAGCACGTCGGCTTAACAAAGTGCTAATCCACTCAGTTTATAGATTCATGGGAACCGGATTTTGCTGACGAGGTGTCCCCTGATCTGTGCAGTACATGCCAAAACACCATCTTCAAAGCCCCAATTTGGCGCGAGATGTACATGCCGCCTGACGAATTGGGGGAGAGATTTCCCGAATATGAAGGGATACACCATCATTCATATGAAAGTTTTCAGTGTGCTGTTGACCAGAGCTGCTACATTTGCGTTGAGCTCTACAATACCCTGCCTGTAAACTTCTCTGAGATGACTGAAAACATGGACAGCGTCAAAAGTGAGTTCACGAAGTGGAGCATCAATTGTCCTGACGGCTGCGGAAATGAATCGCCAAATTGTGGAAATTTCAGTGTGAGCCTGGGTAGTTGGACTTCCGATGACCAGCTTCAGGGTCTCTCAATTCAGTTTCACTTATTGCGTATAGATGGTGAGTTGGAATCCCTCTGCCTGTCGTGTTAAGTGACTCTATACATGGAGTAGAACCCCTGCTCTAACAACCGTCCTCGTTTATAGGAAAACCCACGGACATTCGGTCTGAAGCATTGACCCTCGGCTCCACGAATTCGACGGAAGCTTGGAACAGAGCCAATCAATGGATTAACGAGTGCACGGCAGAGCATGGTTGCTGCGCACATCTCACTTCCCCAGGGAGCGTTACATGGTTTCCTACTCGACTGATAGAAATTTTCGGCAATGATGAATCCGAAACACATATCAGGCTCATCGAAACAAAGGAAACTACTCCAAGTGGACGCTACATTACACTAAGTCATTGCTGGGGTAATGCAAATATGATGCGCTTAGAACGGTCCAAGATAGAAGAGTTCAAAGCGGGTATTGTGAATCTCCCCAAAACATTCAACGATCTGGTCATCGCCGCACGAAAATTTGGAATAAAGTATGTATGGATTGATTGCTTGTGTATTGTACAGGATGAGATGAGCGACTGGGAGATCGAATGTTCGATCATGGGCAAAGTATACCGAAACGCATTTTTCAATATCGCGGCCACAGCATCTCATAATAGCCACGGAGGGCTGTTTTACGACCGACTGAAGTCGAAACCTTGCACAGTCATACTGTCGGCAGGCAAAGGTCGGGAGATGTTCCTGCTTGTAGACGCGCGACAATTTGAAAGGGACGTCACGAACTCACCTCTTCTAAAGGTGAGCGAAGATCTTTAGTCTGTTTATAAATTTTTTGAAGCCTGAACTAATTGGCGCAGAGGGGCTGGATCGTTCAGGAAAGACTTCTCGCGCCAAGAGTGCTGCACTTTGCTAGAAGACAGCTTTTCTGGGAATGTAAGAAGCTTAGCGCTTCCGAGACATATCCATATGGTCTACCCTCCGCCGTACATGGGGATTATCTACAGCAAGATTTAGAAGAAAACAAGAAGAACAGTGTTGTAAAGAAAGCACCCCTGTACTTGTTGAAATTTCCCCTGTGTCGCTCATACGAGGAGGTTGAGGGTGTCGAGGAGATCGATCAGAAGGAAGTGAAATTGTGGTACCAAATAGTCAAAATGTACTCTCAAACTTCCTTGACGTTCTCATCCGACAAGCTCCCCGCTTTGTCCGGAATTGCCAAATTCTTCCAAAATGGACCCAGGAATACATATCTGGCGGGAATCTGGAAAGCGCATCTCCCACACGGGCTTGCATGGTATCGTCCGTACCAGACGCAGGAAACCCGCCTTCCCCGACCCGAGAAATACAGAGCGCCAACATGGTCCTGGATGTCCATGGACAGCCCCATTACTATCGCTCAAGACAGTGCCTCCCCAATCCTTCGGATTCTAGACGCCCAAACCAGTCCTTGCACTGTCGATCCAACTGGTCCAGTCTCTGGAGGTTTCCTTGTTGTTGAAGGGCCGCTGATCCCTCTCACTTGGAAAGGACATTGGCTATACAAGAACCAAGAAACGATATACGGCACGAGTAGCTGGCTAGACGAGCCTCGAAGTGACACCCAATTAGATGAAGAAATAGAGTTCTTTGCGTTGCCGCTCCTGCAGTACGACTACACGGTATGGCAAAACCTCAATTGGCATTATCAATACGTTCCCCATACGTGTATTGCCTTTCTTTTTCTCCAACCGGTTCAGAACCATCTGGGTCGGTTTGTTCGCATTGGGATGGGTACTGCGGAAAACACGCACAATGATGATAAACTAGTTATGGCGAAAGATCTTGGCGATAAATTGGGCGTGACCTATTTAGGAGAAGAAAGAGGTTATAGGCTTACAATCGTTTAGTTTGCTTATGCCCGGAGTTTACCGTAGGGTTATTGTATCGCATTTTATTTTCTATGGTTTCTCGTCCTAAATACCGGAAAGTAAAGGTAAGCGCGTAATCTGTTTCGTATGTTGGGAGCCACGTTAAGTATGTTATGCTTGTCACGCCTGCTATATCTTTTCTTATTTAGACCTATTACGTCTCTAGCTTTAGGTCTAAGGTTTTAAGTAATTATCTAGCGTTTGCGAAGCGGTTTTCGAGACGTGCGAAGCGCGCCGAGGAAATCGCGGCAGTAGACGCGCTTGCGAAATAATTGAAAACGCGAAGCGTTTTTAATTACGGAGCGATGCGTGAAGGCGTAATATGTAGGTATGGATATGGGTGAGAGCTATGGCGTATATGGCCGGTGCGGGTAATATAGCAGGTGTAGCCAGTAAGAGCTATAGTTATAGTTAGGAGCTGTAGCGATTGGGTAAACTCCGGGCTATTGTGTATTTCCGCAACCTCGAGAGGTACCAAGTACCTTATATTTAGGTTATTGTCACAACCCGCATGTGGCTGGAGCCCTGGGGCTGGGAACCTTGGGGCTGGTGGCGTGCCTGGATGCCTGAGGCCTTAGGGCTGGGTTCCCCGGATGTGGGGTGTTGCCGAGGGAGACTCCTGGGAGACGAGCTGGTGGTCCGAGCGTTGCTCCCACCTATTTGATCTTAGGGATGCGAACCGGATGATTGCTGACATGATGGATTGGATGGACCAATCGTGCCCTCAATCCATGCTTCTGAAACCTTCAAGTGCGTCCGTCCGACCAATTGCACGTGTAGATGGGTACCATCAGGAATATTCGCGCGATGGAGGTGGGGGCTATCGTCCCAGATGCTACCTTAACCCTGACTAGAGAGGTTTGTCGCTCTAGTAGTTGTCCACGATACCCAGAGCGCATTCTCTCCAAGCTCATCTCGAATGGTTGTCTTGTGTATGCCAGCATTGCTTTCGCGGTTTGTTTCGCAACATGGCTCAACACTACACTCAGTGAGCAACCCGTTAGAGTCGCAAACAGGTATCTATCTAATACCGAGTGTCAGGTTACGTTCGCAGGACAACGAATCAGCTGGTGATAACGACAGCCATTGTCGCGAGAGTTCTTGGCGTGAGGACTCGCGGCCCCGGCAATGGCTCCTTTCCTGGAGATCGGTAATGATGTTCAAAGACGTCATACTCCTTTGTCTGGCTATTCCCGGTCTTCTTGCGATGTTCAACGCCGGCTCGGTTCGCGTTGGAGACGCTATGGTTACGCAGAGCCATCAACAGGCTTCTCAAGCTCAATATCCAGACCGAGAGCCAACGAGAAAAAGCTGCAAATGTGGAGACACGGTGGCCGAGGCTATCGAGAATAAGTGCCGGTTTGACTCCATGGCGTTGGCTTGGTTGCCGGACCACTGTCGGGATGACGAGCTCACTAGAGAGTTCGACAGATCCGGAGATGGTCCTAACGGAGAATGGACATACTGGAGGGACCGCGAAGGCACGAAGGAGATATCGACCGAGGAGATCAGCCAGAATGCCGGCAATGAAACCTTTAGGGTGTACATGACCTCTGAATGGCACGTGGCGCACTGTCTGTTCTACTGGAGAAGAGAACACCAGTTTAAGGTCAACGGCAAGACGCTAGATCCACGCTTCGACACCGAGAATCATATCAAGCACTGCATATACACGATTAGGGATAGTCGCTGGCAGGGAGCCGAAGCTTCGCTCACAACTAATGCCGATCTGCCGTGAGATCTATCAGAGTCCCGAAATGATAAGCTCAGTGCAGCCTAATAAATAATGCCAGAATTACAAGCTGAGCTTCTTCGAAAGTGTTGATATCTAGCCGGTGAGTGATGTTTGAGTGACACCAAGAGTTGTCTGGGGACAAGCCGCACATTAGCGTGTACCCGATCTATGGACTAGGACCGTTACAAGCCCGAGTACAACGTCTCGTTCATAGGATCGTCATCACCTCAAAACGAACGCATTGTTTACTGAGCAGATAACTGAGTAGATACTATAGATACAAGTAATATGAATAGCACGAATAGCACAGTTGGTTTATATCTAGCTACGGCGCCGTTTAATAGATTCTCTACCTGCAAATACTGCTAAACTACACGTGTAGGTCTTTGTACTTTTCCATGAACTTAGCACACACCGCCACTCTCTTGTCGGGAGGCATGATGTCTCAGTCCTTGTCAGAGATGAAAGCGGCGAACATACTCCCGGCATCTCGAGGGGTTTTCGACACCTTCGCCACCATCCGGGCATGGATGTCCACCAGCTTAGAGGAGTGGCCCTCCACCATCTTCATCAACTCGCCTTCCAGCAAGCAACAGTATCGTCTGTTCTCGACGAAGTCTGTCAACACCTTGAAGCTGTCCTCCTTGTTGCTGACGATCACGCCGGAAGGACAGACTCGGAGGGCTTCCTCGCTTGCAAGGGCGTGGGTGTGGTAATACTGGAACTACGAAAGCTCAACGGCGCGCTCGGTGTCGTCGGGACGGAGGTTTCCCTTCTAGCAGGCAAGCATATTTTCCCACAGCGAGGTTGAGTCATACGTAGAAGACGAGCAAGCCTTGCAGAATGAGGTGCCATATCCAAGTGTCGGCGTTTTCATTACCAGTTCGAAGGCTGCGATAGGGGCTATATACAAGCATACAATCGTCCAATCATTTCAACCGCAGTTGAACCCCAATAAGTTTTAGAATAGGGCATTTGGAACGGAACGTTAGAAATAGACGCGAATGGCTTATATATCTCGCTTCACCCTTAGGAGGTACCGGTATGCCTCCATATTCCTAACTCTATGGTGTCTTCCCATTATCATTAGACAATAAACGATGCAGCCATGAGGGATCGCAGATGAGCTTCTATACACGTCGATATCATGATATTCGCACTCGCTCCGCTAGTTGGTATCTTAATGCCTGTGAACCGGGAGTTGCCTTTAATGATGTCGCATGTTGTGATATGCTCCATTAGATATCCTAACAATAACTCGTTAGAGTGGATAGTCCGTGATAAATGCGGTCCGGGATTTTACGTAGTTCGAGATTGATTTACTGTGAAGAGTAAGTATTACCCCTATTCCTCTCTGGGGCATCCGTAAGGCGGAAAAGTTAGCTGTGTTGGTGAGAACATATACTCCTAAAATGACATAAACGCTATACTAATAACACAGCAGGAATTGCGCCGTGTGTCTATCCAGAAGGCGCTTGGTGTCCCTTTCAAGTGTCTACAGAGCTTTTATGAACTTGATTATCCATCCGAGATAGTCGTTAGGTGGCGGACTTAACGGACAAGGATTTAGAGGAAGTTTCCGAGTACTGTGGCAATATAACAGATCCCAGTTGACATCAGCCCGCACTTAACGGACTTTAGATTGCGACGATCTCTAATGTCCCGTAAGTGGTCTCGTTGCTAGGTTTATTTAAGAGAGCCCTACCGTTCGTGGTTATTAGTCCTCAAAAATCTATCGCGGAGGGATATCTAGCAGCCTCGTTCCATCTAGACAGCCCCTGAAACTTCGTCATGGTCAAATAAACCGTCGTGCTCATCACAGGTATGTCAACTGACATTTAAGGTCTCAAGAAATATGGCAAGGACTGAGTAGATTACAGGTGCCAACAGCGGCATTGGCTACGAGACTGTCGTTGCTCTATCGCACGCGTCGGCCGAATTCCATATTCTGCTTGGTAGTCGATCGCTGGAGAAAGGCCAGAAAGCCCTGAAAGATATCCAGTCAACATATGATGGCTATCTGAAAGGCACCATCTCAGTATTACAGATCGACGTTATAGATTTAAAGTCGATCCAAGCCGCAAAAGATCGCATCGAGACGCAGTTCGGAAGGTTGGACGTGCTGATCAACAACGCTGGTATTATCGTCTATCAGCAGGTCGATACTCTGACTGCTCTCCGCCAGAGCTTCGAGACGAACGTCATCGGCCAGAACATGGTAACAGAAACGATGGAGCCCCTCCTCAAGAAGGCGGCTAAGCCGTACCTCATCTACGTCTCGTCAGAGCAGGGTTCCATCACGCAGCGTCTAGACCCAGGTTATAAGTACTACCACATGCGCGGCGACGCATACCGCATCAGCAAGGCGGCTCTCAACATGCTGGCAGCCTGTCATCGTTACAACTATGCCGAATGGGGCTGCCAGGTCCTTGCCTTCAACCCGGGTTGGTGTATTACGAACCTGACTGGGGAGAAGGGCCGCGAAATGCGTCTCAAAGGAGGTGCTAGGGACCCCAAGGAGCCGGCTAGAGCTCTTGCTGATATCGTTCAGGGGAAGAGGAATGCCAATATAGAGAAAAATGGTATGGTTGACGTCGACGGAGGTGTTTTGCCTTGGTAGGTAACCATCAATTAGTTCTACGGTGAACGCTTTTCGGCTTCATTCTATGTCACGTCGTTAGTTGTAATGGCACCTATGTTGAGCTGACTATCGTAATACCATCATGGATTGAGTCTTCATCTGTACCTACTTTGACGGAGATTACGAATAGCGTCGGCACCTAAAGGCTAATGCGAGAGGGAAATATGCAGCCGCGTGTCTACCTACCTAGGTATGTAGGTAGTTTCAATTATCGCATCTATTGGATCCAACCGGACGTACACAACCAAGAGCAAGGGGGTTGAAAACTGGTGGACAGTGGTACACATCCTGTACTATCACAAAGGCTAACATGAAGCCGGGTTTGGTCCGACAATATGAACATATTTGTCATTCTCTAGTTGGGCGCTTCTTAGCTACGAGGTGCAGGAAGTTGCCCGAGAGTCCGGGTCTCTCTCTAAGAAGGATCCCAACTCCAACCGCTGCAACTCAATCGCCATGGGGGTAATCGCCACGGAACTCAGGTCCATCACTACACAATCATGGCTCACCAACAGTAGGCTTGCCTTGCGAAATTCCGCTATTGAGCATGTCAACACATCAGCAAAGATTCATACAGCTGTCTTGGGGACAAGAGTGAGGGCGTACACGATAGCAACGGGTGTTTGCGAGGGATTTGAACTTTAGCAACTACCCCTTGAACTTCACCCCATTCAGGACCTGCGTCAACGATCTCGGTGCTTGCGAGATCTTCTACGGAGATGAGAACCTCGCCGCGGGGAATTCCTTCGTCGCCGGTGAGCTTGATGACTTCGAGTCTGTCTTGGCGCGATTGGTGGAACAGCAGGAACTGGTGTTCATGTTTTGGAGACAGCCCTCGAGGGATATCAGCCTTTACAGAACCGTAAATATCAGATTGGAGACACGTACCTGCCCATATGCCTTTATACGGTGTTTCCTCACTAGGAGCGTACAAGTTCTCGTCGAGAGCAGCGTACGTATGCGTCATCGATCCCTTGGTAAGGCGGAACAAGTCGAAGCTCTCTCGCTCGTCGTCGGAAGCATCCTCCAAAACCTGAAAGCCGGCAACACAGGCACGGTCTTCCGCTGGAATGATCGGGGGCGGCCACGTGGACTGGGCGACAATCGACTCGACTACCCACTCTGAACTAGACTCATCCGTACCCTCCCCTGCTGTAAACACTGGTTCCGTGGAGAAGGCTAGCCCTGCCATTGCGGTGTAGAGGGGGATCGGAGGGTACCTGATCGTCCTCATCTCGGTCCGTCCTGTTGTGCCGTGGACGAACCGCAGCGCCATCCCTTGCGTGAGATTCTCGTCTTCCAAGTATCGCGTGACTAGAATCTGCCCCTGAGGCCGCTGATCGCCGATCCACACTCTACCGCTCATCCACTGGTACAAGTGATCGTCGAGGGAAGAGCCGCTGTCTGTGTCGGAGTCTTCTTGCGGTTCCCATAACGGTCTCGAGAGCACCGTCTTTCTGCCATCTTCATAACCAATCCTGAACCCCTTGGAATCGTATCGCTTGTCTAAGACGCCCGTCCTTGCCGAGGGCGTTTCCACGACACTGCCGATGAACTTGCAGTGAATAAAGTCTTTGTCACTGCCGACTGGCATCACTAGGAGCGCGGGTCCTTCGTTAACCTTGTTATCTCTCAAGAGGAGGCAATAGCGCCACCGGCGCAGTGAATCCCGAACACTGAGAACCACCTCGAGATGGCTCGAGTTCGGCGTCAAGCTTCCCTCGGTATCCTTGCGCTCCAATAAGCGAAAGTGCCAGAAACCGACGAGGACGCCATGTCGATCCACCATGCACGTATTATGGCTGATCTCGTCCGCCTGCCACAGGTCGCCAACCGTATCAGAGGGCATGTCGTAGATAGATGGCGGACACCACGACCAGCCTTCCGTATTCGCGATGGGCGCTTGACCGTGATGGAGGCTCGATGGATTAATGCGGTAGACGGAGTTGATGATAAGCTTGGTGATCTCGTCGGACTGTAAGTTATAGTCGATATCTCCCACGTTGGCGAGCAGACCGGCGATCACCATCCGGTCTCGCGGCCATGAAGTGCTCCGCGGTTTGAGAATAGCCGCAAGATTCGTCGCGTTATGCACGGGTTGTCGCAGGCGCCGGATGATGGTGGACGCTACCCAATGCCCCCGTGTGCATTCGGCCGGATCGTGCGCGAGGATATCATCGTCTAGATCCTTGACGACTAGACCACCGCCGACGTTACCATCTTTAAATAGTACCTTGACATTCTGCGACATGATGAGTTCTAGGGCTGTCCAGCCGCGTGTGAACCAGGGAGATAGGACGAGGGCTATACAGGGGCTACCGTCGTCGGTCCAGGGGAAGTCTACCAGGTACTGGTCGTGCAGGAGTGTGCACTCGGCGTTGGCGTAGTTATCGTGCATCTTATTGATAGCCTTTCGTCGTAGAATAGGGTTAGAAGGAATCGAGATAGTATCCCACCATATCCCGGAGCAACCCTGGCTTTTGACGATGCCAGCAAGAAAGTCGAAGAGGCAGGCGTTTACCTCTCCAACCGGCTGTATGCCTATGCCCGTCCCGTCGGACCAGACATGCGAGATGGCGATGTAGGGTTCGGTCTGGGATACCCGAAACGGCGCCCTGACCGTCCACACTGTGCGCCCTCCTGCAACAATAGATGTGTTTAGGAGCTCAGGATCAAATGTGAGCTTCTTATCACAAGACGGAGAGCTACCGCACTTGTGTAGCTGGGTGACCTTAGTGCTGTCCAGCAGGTTGAGCCGACAGAAGGATGACGTGCACTTCTCGTGCTTCACATGCTTGAGCTTGCGATGGTTGGCAGCGGATTCTATGACGGCGGGCAAGTCGATGTGTTTCCGCTCAGCTGCCACGGCGAGATTCCAGAAACGATTCTGGCAGAGCCCCAAACGGCGAGCGTCATGCGCAGCTCGGAGCACAGCCGGTTCTGTGATGGCGGCAGGGAGGAAGTCTACGCTCCATCTACGCTCGAGCACGGCGACGAATCCAAGCCTGTGCGTGACTGTGAGCATCCAGTATATCATCTCGCACATGCCGAAGACGTCGATCTTATCTTTCGTTTCTCTGTCGCCGAGGAGGTGTTCTTCTAGGCCGGTACGTCGAACCTTGGCGGCGTCGATGAGTAGGTGGAAGGCCTTGATAAGGGAGTAGAGATGCAGACAGCCGCTTGACTTCTGGTGCTTACCCGTGAAGGATACGAGACATGCCATACACTGCACGGCCAGCACGCGAAAGTTTGTCCAGGTACAACGAGGCATGAGGCGGTCGATATCGTTTCGAGCCTTGATGCACTCTGGTCGCGAGCACACCAGTACCTGTGCGCAAGAGCAGATCTGGGCGATCTGGTTGCAGAATGGCGACTTGCGGTGGATGAGTTTCTTGAGGCGCTCCTGAGGCATATCGCGCCACATGTCTCGCCACGTCCTGAGCCGTTTCGGACCAACGTTCGCGCATTCTTCACTATCGCCATAGTCGCTATCACCGTTATCGTCGTCGTTGTTGGCACTTGGAACTTCATGATCAATGAGGAACTCGGTGTTCAAGTCAGCTACAAAGGGCGGAGCCCTGTCATACTTGTCCTCGAGGTAGGTTGCGACGAACTGTTCCTCATCGAGGTCGCTAGTCCAACCGTCGTCTACTATTCTCTTTCCCGTGACCAAGCCCGTCCACACATCGCGAGTGAGATCCATGGTGGATACAGGAAGCTACAGTCAAACAGGCGCGCTTCGATGTCACTGCATTGTGTGACTACCTGTTTAATGTATAGTTCAGTATTCGTGTGAAGTTAGGCTGCAGGTAGCTGAAGCCAGCTGAAGCCCAACCATACAATGAGCTACCGACTCCAATAAACCGGGGATTTCCGCGTTGAGTTGTCACCTACATAGATCAATTAAACGCCTCGCCGTCTACTTATTTTGCTCCTTTACGAGTCTCTAGGTTATGTGAGGATATCGAAGATATCTGTCTACATGTGAGTACCTATTATCTCTACCGCACGGGGGACGAGAGTTTTCGTTGAATCTCGACATAACGACTTCACAGAGCCGAGCAGTTCAAAGCGACCACAGCATTTTCGAGTGAAATTAGTCGAGATATATGGCTATTGCTTCACAACCTGATTATGTCCGCCCACAGTACCCAGTGGCTCTGAGAGATCTTTTTATTCTTGATAATTTTGCCCTAGATGGCCTTGACTCGGAATTCGACGACGCGGTTCTTGACATCCACATCAAACGACAGGGACATGAGGACCAGGGTGTTGGCCCCGCACCGGGATCCTGCGTCGATCGAAATACGGCACAGCCACCCAAGATAAGCAGATGACTCCACAGGCTGACAGGTTCCCTTCTGTTGGCTCACTCGTCTCACGTTCGAATGAGACAGAATGAGGTTTCTGTACCCTCTCACCACTGCCGTGGGCGTCGCGGGACTTCTCGTGACACCTAATCTTGCTCCATCTAATCAACATCAACCACTCATCTTGCCAAATGTTGGCGGCCCCATATATTCCGACAGTCAACAGAAACCGCTCCTCCTAAAGACTGGTAGCAAGTACAGCGTTCGCGAACAGACCAAGGACATTTGTGATGCAGGCAGTCGGCAATGGACCGGCTGGGCTCACGTGTCGGACGAGAAGAGCCTCTTCTTCTGTGAGTGCTAGGTAGTGAGCCGAATTCGACAAGACTGACGATGTCCTAGGGTTCTTTGAAAGTCGCAATGACCCCTTGAATGACCCTGTGATGATATGGATGAACGGGTGAGCCAATTCGACTTGGTGAAGGTGCGCGACGCTGACTTCCGCCAGAGGTCCGGGCGGGTCGTCTATGATGGGCTTGTTCTCCGAGATAGGTCCTTGCTTGGCCAACGGGGATGGCAATAGCACGTATCTTAACGAACATAGCTGGACGAACTTTGCCAATGTCATTTTCCTCGAGTAAGTGGCCATAGACTAACGAGTTTTACAATGGCTGACCGGTCAGTCAACCGGCGGGTGTCGGATTTTCGATGATGAACAACTCGACCATGGGTGGCCCGGATAACGAGCTGGAGGCTTCGCGAGACTTCGATAAGTTCCTGTCGATATTCTTCAGTGAAGCCTTCCCGAACTTCTCGCATCTACCTCTCCACATCACCGGCGAGTCGTTCGGCGGTACGTACGTCCCCGGCTTCGTAGACTATATCAGCAGGCGACAACAGCTCGGCGTGCCAGGTATCTACGGCAATCGCATACACTCGATCACCCTCGTGGATGCCGTCATAGAACTCCTCGGTTCGGGGTCGCTCGGTCAATACGACCATATGTGTAGGTTCAATAAACACGGAGAGAATAAGCTTAGGCTCGGTTATAACCAGTCCACGTGCGGCGAAATCGAGAAGGCGGTTCCGGAGTGCGAGCGTCTGAATCGCCAATGCGTCGAGTCGTACGACGGAAACATCTGCAGGGCAGCGTTTGATTTCTGCATAGAGAAGATCGAAAGCTTTGTGAACCCGCAGCTTGGCGGCCGTTACCCGTACGACGATCGAGTCATCTGTAACGGCACCCTCCCTCTTTGTGGGATGGACTGGTACGACGAATACCTCAACTCGGTTCACGTCCAAAAGGCATTGGGTCTCGACCGCTGGAACTTTTCGTCTATCAACTGGGATCTTAACAGTCGGTGGGATGTTAGTAACGAGATGTTCATACCTACGACTCGAGAGCTCGCGTATATACTAGACGAAACGCCCACGCGGGTCTTAGTTCTCAACGGGAACAACGACATCATCGTGTAATTTATCTTCACGTTACTCTGTGAGATTCGCAGCTAACTCTTGATTAGAAACACCGAAGGCCAGAAAAGGGTCTACGATCAACAGTCGTGGGGTCATCAAGCCAAATATAGGATGGAGACGTTTGCAGATTGGAGCTGGCCTGATAAGTCGGGCAAGTTAAGCAAGGGTGGCGAGTTCAAGGCGGTAGACAAGCTTGCCTTCGTCTCCGTCGACGAAGCAGGCCATACCTCGCCGGGAGATCAGAGAGAGGCGGTGGCTTTCTTGATGAAGTGCTGGCTGCGTGTAGGCGAAGACGCTGCTTGCCCTATCTGATTACCTGCTATTGAACTATCACTTCGCTATACACGTCAGCCTTTAGGTTAATTAGGTAGATACGCCTATGCCGGCTTACGAGCAGAATCAGTAGTATCTCGTTTAGGGCTCTTGTGTACGGCAGTTCTATCTAATGCTACCGTACTTCTCCTGCAGTAACCGATAGAGATCCCCCCATAGGCCGTCGTGCCACCATTGGATCTCGTCCCACTCCTCGATCGTCACACTCATAAACTTGAGCCAGGCTCCGATGATCAGATCCGCATACGATGCCGTCTTGCCTCCCACGAATGGGCCTTCTCCACGCCTGAGAAATCGAGCCAGTTCTCCCAACGATGCCCTGTACTTCTCCAATTCCCATTTCCTCTCTTCGCCTCGGACGGTCAGCTCGTCCCAGAACACCCCCGCCCTCCTCTCGAACTCGGCTTTCGACTGGACCGCTGTTTTCGGGTTGAAGGGTAGCCCGTGCGAGAAGAGGAGATAGCCCGAAGTGAAGATGCGATCAACATGTGCGTTAAACGCCGCGTGCAAGCTAATGGTAGACGGTGCGAATAGGGAGGGGCTGTTAGGATATGTCTTATCCAGGTAGACAGCGATATCAAACGAGTCGCCGACCGTTCGGCCAGTGGACTGATCCTCGATGACGGGCAGCGTGTGGAAGGGTTCGCCGTCGCCGAAGAAGCGCACAGGTGCCGCATCGAGCTTCTTGCGTATAGACGTCACATCCGGCAGCTCGACCCATTCTGTCTTGTAGTCCACGCCCTTGAAGTTTAACGCGTATCTGTCAGAGTGTTAGCTCTCGATCAAAACCTCTTTCCGCGCGATAATCCAGGCTTGTAGCTTACCGAGTCTTCCAGGGATTGGGCGCATAAGGCGCTACGGGAGGTCCCGATGCTATGTCGTAGAATATAATGGTATGAGGGTCTGCCATAGTAGGTTCTAGCCCTTACAGGGGACTGATTGATGTGTAAGAGCTGGATGAGGCAGCATGCACGCCTTGTAGATGTTTGCCTGCGCCAACAACCTCTGAGTTGGCAAGTGGTTTCGTTTAGTGCGCCTTTCTCATAGATAGTAGCAATTCCACTCTTCTGGCCCTTATATATCACAAGAAAGGGGCATTGATGTCTCTCAAGTCACGTGTATGATGGTCATTATGATTCATATCCATCGATAGACAGCCGCTGACCCACAATGCAGCGCCCCCTTGGCGACATGACTCAACAGCTTAGCGATAGCTGTCTTCTTCTAATCATCAGTTCGTGCTCCGACAAGGTAGTCTCTAGCGCGTTGTCTTCCAGATTCAAGAATCCAAGCATTTAATTGATAGTATATCTCTGCCCGCAATGGTAAGACATGCATGAGGCTCGTAGAGATTATCCTCGACTCTGAGATGGTAATGTCCTGCTCAGAAGCAATTGATAACACTTCCCATAGCCCATAGAGATGCCGAGATGAAGTATAAGTCAATTGGTAATTTCTTGGAATTATTCTACCCCCAATCCCTCAGTCTCTCAATACCTCCGCTAGCAAATTGAAGTATCGCCAACACACGGCAGGGATGCCTCCAAGAAGCCCTAGGTAGGTAGGCATGTTTCTATACCCCTTCTCGACTGGTCAGGTACAAAGTCCATGTCCTGTTGCCACTGATCCGAGATCAACGCTTAACAACGACGTACGTTACGAGCCAGATTTTACCATGAAAGCTAATTGGTTTCTAATCCATCTAGTTGCGAGACGAGATATATTTTAAGCACGAATTGGATGTGGAAAATGTCTTCTAGAGATGAGGCCTCTCTATCAGCTTGGTACTTAGGGCAAACCTTGGGAGTCTATTGCTCTGCCAGCAATCACTATCGGGCCATGTCTCAACGTATGATACAATAGTGAGCTTCTACCTAGTACATACCTAGTATGTTCATTGCAAGATCCAAAGGGAGTTATCACAAGATGAAGTTGGAAGTCTACAAGTGTGAATTTCACTGATTATAGGGAACGAGGGACGCAGAATGAGAACTCGCATTACACGGGCAAGGTAAACGGGCAAGACACAGACGAAATTTGCAAAAGCAATCGTCATTTCGTCATTTAATCACCCCCAAGAGAAACACTATTTACCCTACCTAGTTACCACACCCCATGACATACTTACCTACATATCTACCGAGGTAGGTAGGTGCCTAGGAGGTAGCCACCATACCCCATAATTCACGTAAAATATTCATAACGATTGACACGCGGTTGTAATGCATCTACACCTTTTATACTACAATCCAAAACTCATTCAAGAATTACCTACAGAATGGCATCGAGAGGAGTGAAACAAAAGGACGCTCCATCCAGCGAGCAGGGCCGGGTTGGGAGACCAAGCAGGAGTCGAGTCGAAGGCCAACCTGGAGGAAGGGGGGGTCTCAACAACGAAGACGACGAGGAGAACGAGAACGAGAACGACGATAAAGATGACTCCGACTTTACCGACAATTCCCCACCCGACAGCGACAGCGACAGAGGAGAGGTGAAGAAAAGGGGTGGGATGGGAGAGGCAACAGCAAGTGACAAGCTAGCTATCTTAACCAGCGGGTTTATGGAGCTAGACCCAGAACTACAGACAGTGGCGAAGGAATTGCCACGTAAGCTGGGAAGGCAGGCTAGGAAGTCCAAGAAGTGGATAAAAGGCCACCGCGATCAGATCAAGCAAGTCCAGGACCTATTTGATCTAATCCCGGGGGCTGATTCCGATATCGACGCCGTTTGGACCAGAGAGCTGGAAGAGGACTTCCAGCAGGGACTCCGGCAGGACCCATACCTCGCGTATCTTCACGGGTGTACCATGCCCGCTTCGAACCTGAAGTTCTTACCGATGTGGAAGAAGGTCTGTCGGCTGTGCCGTCAATTCCCCACGGAAATTATATCCCCCTTGAACTCCTTGGAGTACGGGGCCACGGGGCAGGTACTACTGGCAGACGGGACGAGCAGGCCGGATCCTATCTGGACGCCACTGTTCTGCGAACTCTTAGGCCAACTAGCAGTGGCTGGCCCGTAGGGAGGTAGCCTGGACAGTCTGGCGGCGTTTTTGCGATACGCCGTGGCGTGTCGCATTAACGATCGCCGGAGAGTCCCCCTCTTCCTAAGCGGAGCGAACCAGGACAGTAGATTCATGGTTCTAATGGAGGAGAGCAGGGGGGGTTGGATCGCGACCCGAGAAAGTCGATACCGCAGATCCATCACGAGGTGCGAAGAGCAGTCAGAGCAGCAAACTTTGAACTGCCGTGGTATTTTCTGATGATGCGGAACCTAGAGAAGTTGGCCTACGACCCTGCCACACCACCTTTTCAAGGCGATGCGGACGTGGAGTTCCAGCCATACCGAATCATAACCGAGGACTTGCGCTTGGTCAAGAAGGCTGTCAGCCAGTATACATATCTAGGTCGCCCCATGTTTGCCTCGGTATCGGACCAAGCTCGCATCCTCTCTCACGGCCGAAACTTCGACAGCCCCAAGACGTACGAAGTACGAGCTTTGCAGAGGGCGCTGTACGAGCACGAGAAGAGATTTCTGGAGAAGAGAAGTCTGGACAGCCCCGCCGACAAGAGCTCAGAAGAGAGCGGAGATGACGAACCTGCAGACTTTCCCCTACCGCCTGAACCCGAAGAACGTCCCGATCAGGGCCAGTCAGATCTAGTGGAAGAAAACAACGTCAGAGAGGACATTATAGGGTTCGGCGCCCTAAGCTGGCCAGATTTCCCATATGCCAGGTCCTGACAATCCTATGACGGTGCCGGCATTGTCGATATGCCTACAGTTAGAGGATTCGCCATATTTGGACCATAACAAGGAACACCTTTGGGCGAACAGATATGCTCCGTCCCTAGTGGCGGGTCGAATCATTTGATAGTGTAGATGTAAATCAAATAGATCTCATGTCCCGCAGCACAGCTACATTTACATTTACGGTCACGTTTACGGTTAGGGTTACGGCTACAGTCACAATCATAGCCATAGTTATAGTCATAGCCATAGTTATAGTCATAGCCATAGTCGTGTTAAAATTAAGCTACCTACCTACAATATAGTCTTTGCGCGCCTAGAAGCTTGTGGTACGTCTTGATGTCTTTGTTGAGCCTCCTCTTTTTTAAGAATTTCATTCATCTCACCTTCCAACTTGTTTCTGTTTTCAGTTAAGCCCGGTCTGCGGATGTTTAACTGGTCATTTATCAGCTCATCTACTATACTAGAGTGACTGGTCCTGTGAGTGGCGCGGCCATTTTGAACGTTGTTTGCGATGGCTGTAGGATAAATGATAGAGTCGGTACCTAGGTAGGTTTGCGCGTTCTAGATTGGATCCGCACTCCTATGTCGGACTATAACGTTCGCCTTGTGTAACCGGCTCATAAAATATTGGCTGTGAAGTAGGTAAGTAGTAGACTCTAATTTCCAGTTACCTAGCTCTTACCCAGGTATTTCTAGCTAACGTGGTGACACAGATACAGGTCACAGGGGTACCTGGGTAATCAGTAGCCCACCACCATGTAACGAAAAAAGCTAGCTGCTAACCTCCAGCGCCATTTAAGTTGGGAATACGTAACATCCAGGGATAAGAGGAGGTAATCGCCAGCCAGCCAACCCCCTGAAACTGTAAGTATTTGCGCATTTTCGCGCGTAATACTCATGCTGGATGGCAGCGGCGACCCTCGATGCGAACCGCCTTTATGTCTGAAGATGGATCTGGTGCAAGATTTTACAAGTTCCTACAACGATCTATCTGCTATTCCGACTCTTACGTTTCATTCATCCATATCATGTCTTACATTACAGAGATAGAGTCTCAGGCTCAAATGGTGGCCCAATCTATGGAATTGATCCTTAGAGGGACGCGAGCAGAACATCCGGCAGACGCCCAAGTGACAATCCAGTTCTTCAGGAATGTCGTGACGCAAGTCAAGTCTTTACAAGAGAAGCTGCAACACCAATTGACTAAACATACCGATATGAATTCTAGTCTCGGCGCAGAGAGGACGTAACTTGACAGCAAACTCCGAGACGTCGAGACTTTTAGGCAAAGCCAGTCAGACCAGCTCCAAGATATCAAGACCTCCACCTCGAACCTCGACAGGCATGCCAGCGAGGTCGATAGTCTAATGGTGAAGCACGCAGATTCTCTGAAGGCCATCCAAGAGCATTTAGACAGTGCCTCCGTGCTATCTAGCCAGTTCGAGCAAGCCAAGGCCGAGCTCGCCGCATCGAATTCGGAAATGGCCGAGCTAAAGACCCAGGTGGCCAATAAGGACATCGAGATCGATCACATGTCGTGGGATAAAGATATGTATATCAGTCAGGCCGAGGTCAGGTCTAATAAACTCGAACCCGAGAAGAAAGACCTCGTCGCGGAGCTTGCTTCAGTCCGGAACCATCTACATCAGGCCGGCGAGAAGGCCAAGGAGGCGATGGTCGGCCAGCAGACGTTCAATGCTCAAGCGTCTGAGCTCCAACGGGTGAACGAACTACTTACTTCATCGCAAAGTCGTGTTACAGAACTCGAGACCGAAGTCAAGCAGTTAGAGAAGGTGGTGGAAGTCAAGACAGCCGAAGTCGAAGTCAAGGCTAAAGAACTCGACATAAAGACCGAGGAGGCCGATCGCTTGAAGAGTCAGAAAAAGTCAACCTTCCTTCACGGCCCACATCGGAAGTGTGTCAGGACACCTAACCTTGATACCTAACCTGTCAGGATGGGACTTGGGCAGGAGGACAAAGAGGTTCTTGTATGTATACCCGGGGTCTCCCCCAGATAGGTTGTAGTCCCTCGCGGAACAACATAGTTCATACCCCCCTATATGGTCCGCCACGTGACACCAACTTCCTACTAGATAATATGCCAATCATCGAGCCCGGCTCGTCGCTGATACGCTCCGAGGCGGCCAGGGAGATCTTGACAGGAGCCATGACCCAGAAGGCTAAGGGTAACCTTGCCGTATTCTTCTCACAGGCAACCCCAGAACGTTGGTATTGCTTTGGGAATATGGCGGAGCATGGTATCCGCTGGAGAAGGGCTCAAATTTCTGTAGACGGGAAGTGCCATCAACATTCCACCTGCCTCCAAGTACGGAGGGAGATACAAGGAATTGGTAACATTTTGGTATGCCGAAAGGGAGAGAAACTAGCCTAATAGATGCTTTGATAGACAGAATAAAATATATTTAAACATTTCTACGCTCCCTATTCATGAGTTGAGATAAGTCTATCGCTGTGCGGTGAACCGTATATCTTCGGAGTCTTAAAGGGGAAGTCGGGATGTTGCAGGATGCTTTTCTTTCTGTGCGTCACTAGTTAACCCCCGTGTCGCTAATATTGTAGTGAAGCACTTACGGAATATTTACCTAGGTACCTATACGGTCTTCTTTCATAAGAGAAAAAATCGGTTGCGATGGTCAGCGGAGGCGGTAGTATTTCGTCGCCAAATATATCTCTATACTGTCGAAGATGTGCTAAGTGCGTACCACCTTTGAAATACTCTCATTCATAATAGCCCTAGTAACCGCTTAGGGACGTCCCTTCCCCTGGGCGGATAGAGGAATGTTAGCGGCGGTGATGGACGGTGGTGGCGATGGACGATGGTGGCGATATGGGTGGTGGGTGAAGGTTAAGAAGACGCGATGTAGAAGGGAAAAGGATTAAGGATATCTGTTTGAAATTGAAAAGATTTTACGATGTACTACGTGGGTACCCAAGGTACCATCATACTTTGTTTGTTATTGAGTCATATGACTGGATCTAAGATCATTCAACAACAGTTACCTAGGTAGACAGATATGGCCAAATCTAAGGTCATCGAGTCACAATTTCAGGAGCTAGGCTAGAGTTGTAACAACTGAAAGGCAGCTAGTAGATAATTGGTCTGAAGACATTAATATTTGGCCTGTATCCACGCAGGCAGCCAGGTGAATCACACCCTAATCTGGAGCCTGTGATTCATAGAGGTACAGTCTCAGTTGTTCAGTCTAGATAACTACACAGTGGGATCTTCCAGGTTATTTATAATACAGGAGGCATAAAACTATTCCCAAGGCAACCGTGGCTTGCCTAGGGATCAAAACTGGGTGACAAAATAATCTGCAAACGTTAGACTAATACTATTAGGCAAGGTGCGCAAATTATTTTGTCACTTTGGGGATCTAACTTTTTCCTAAGGGTCTCCAGAACCCGCAAGCCGCTGATATGCAATCAGACGACTATATCCGTACGCTTGCCTACTAACATGTAGGTATGTACCCATAGGCAAACATGAGTATGTTACGGAATTAGAAATGAGGTCATCGAAGCTCTCCAGGAAGCCAATATAGATAAGAGTAAGGTGGTTCTGGATGAAGACTGTCTGGGCTTCCCGAATGTACGGATTCCTTTTTCCTAGGTCTTCCTTAGTCTCTTGAGTGTCGGTCCCATCTCTTCTCCTCGTCCAAGCGCCTCCACAGTCTTCCGATCCATCTCAGCTCGCTCTTCGCAAATCCCCACGATAGATTCCATCAATGACAGAGGTACTGCGACAACACCGTCGGCATCTCCGACCAGATAGTCCCCTGGATTGATCCAGAGATCCTCCTTGAATTGGAGCGGGACGTTGATCTCGGATGCCCGAGTAAAAGTGTTGGACCCCAGGATGGACGTATCTCGTGCGAATACCTAGATTATATTCTCAGTTTTATTCCTGTAGAGATGAGATGAGTCCTTACAGGAAAACCAAGGTCTCGATGTTCGTTGACATCTCTGACCCTACCGTCGACGACCACGCCGCTAGCCCCTAGATAATTTGCCCTAGTAGACATGAGACCGCCCCAACAGGCCGAATATAGACCCTGTGGTTGCTGGATGTACATGACTTTCCCTTGCTCATTGAAATCCGCAAAGTGTCGCGGCGGAGACGGAGATGAGCGGTCGCTCGCGTCTACCATCTTTACCGTGACGGCAGGACCAAACATCTTGGCTTGGCCGGCTCGTCTTTCGGGCGACCACATGGTGATGCCGTCGAGGAAACCTCCGTACGGATATCTGAGCTTGACCAGCGCATCCCCAATCTTAATTCTGTTAGTCGTGGCCGCATCGGGCAAGGCAGTAGAACAACATACATCGCAACTAGTAAAAGCTCTCAATCTTTGAATCGTTGCTGCAGACGCCATCTTCTCAGGTGGCTATTACGTACCTAGGTACGATATGAATAGGGGTGTGGGTAGGGTTGGGGATGAGTGATCGGATCGCGTTGTAACTTGATTGACTTTGTTGTTTGCACGTGAATCGTTCGCTCAACCCCTCGGCGTTCGTCCGGTGCTAACAACCTCGGATATGTCTGTCCTACGTCAGCTGCCAGATCGACTCAAAATTACATCCGTCAAAGTGCGAACAGACGTCATGTCGGACATCCACCTAATCCTTCAATCAGAAACCGCGAGCCCAGGGTGAATGCCATTTAACTCATCTAGCGGACTTCGATTTGAGCACAGCGATTGCGCGAACATTCAACAGTCTGATCTGCAGCCCGCGCATTGCTCTAAGTTAGCGAGATCGATCCTAATTGGCGGCGAATCAATCTGGTACGGAAAATGCCGGGGCTGTGCCCAACATACCAGGGTGCCTACCTACCTCCTGATAGGTAGCATGTCAATCGGGAAATGCCACTCACACGTTCACTTGAGTGATGATAAATGTGCCAGAGATAATTTGCTATGAACCGTAGTAACTGTTATCATACAACCAATGCAAGACTCCATCGACGTCTATCGTGTCGCTCATTTCTACGACAACCCTAAATGTATCGACAAGACGCGTCTCGACCCTTCTCATCAGGTTTGGTGTCTCGGGCTGTCCCATTAACCCCGGTGTCTTCGGTCCAGGCCTCTGTTCAAGTCTGCTCACGCGTCTTTGGCTGTGTTTCTGCGCTCGGCGTGTAGGGTTCCCGCAGACATAATGCGTGGAGTTGGCGGTAGGTATTCAGATTACTTTGACAAGCCAGAAGAACGTAAGGTAGGTGGTCTTGGTCTAGGTACTTAGATACGCCCCCTGATACACGCCTGAATATATTGATCAGAGGCAGCCTTCGACCGCATCCGAGAGAGGCAAAGGCCCTACTATTACAGACAGTCACGGGCGATCAGAATTGAACTCATGCGAATTATATTCATCGAAACTACCAGGTAGGTATATAACTTATTTGCTCTTAGGCAGAAGCGGGTATGCGGTCACCACCGCGGTTGGCCAGCTTATGTCTGTCTTCTCTTCGACTTCACGGAAAAGACGTTGAGGGATGATGGTAAACCCTTGCGGTACATGGATCTCCTTATTGCCCACCACACGGAGCTCTAGACTGTCGTATATCGCGAAGAACCCGCCTAATCTGACATTCTCGGAGTCCCGCATCTTGGCTTCGACGTCGATAATCTCCGCCCCCCAGTCAGGGAAAACGTCATGGCAGGACGATATGTCGAAGGCGTGGCTTTCAACGCACGAAATGCCGACGACCCTATAGAGCACCCTATAGAGCCACGCCCACATCAGTCTCCGCTCGACCGTGGCGATCTCCTCGTTAGTGAGCATCGTCACAGCCATATCAGGCGTCGGGGCGTCGATGCCCAGCGACATCGCAAATTGGTCGATCGTGCGCTTGATCTCGAAGCCCTCCGCCGGGTTGACCATCGTACAGCCTCGTATGACTGCGCTAGGGCTATCAAAGCGAAAGTCGTCGTTCTTAACCCCCCTGAGGTAGATACCCAGGGAGACCCAGAGACTACCATTTTGGCACTATTGTAGATTGATGCCCGCGCATTGGTCGAAGACGGCCTGAGGGCTAAGGCCGCCATCGGTCTCCAGATACTCCATGGTATAAAAATCACCGGCGTTCCTCGACGAGATGGCAGCCATGGTAACCAGGGCTCTTTGGACTCTCGGCTTCTCCGACCGCGCCGCGACTAGCAGGCTGGCGACGTGGATGTCTACTCGGTCCGGTGACTCGCGCATCAACTCGAGGGCATGCTCTCCTTCTCTTGTGAGGCGCATACCAGCCCCCCTGCCGGCGCCCGACCTGGTCAGGAAGCCCGTCATTTGTAGCCTTCGTACAGTCTCGTCAAGGGCGAACTTGTCCGGGGGGTCGCCCACGGGCATATCATCGTATCGCCAGCCAGGCCACATGTCACAGATCCACAGGACGAGCAGAGACATGTGGGCATTCCACGCAGGGCCCCAAGGGCCGTTAAGCACTAACAACTTCTTGTAACTAGTCTCGCTCATCATGACGCAGTGCTCGACAGCCTTGCCGTCGGGCTTTCTCTTGAGCAACTAGGAGTGCTCCCGCTCAATCTCCTTGAGCGTTAAATCCCGACCGCACGTGACCAGCTGACTAGTCGACTTGTCGAACACGACCCATTGTGTGGTGCCGTAGGACACCAAGAGCCGCACCCCCGAAACGTTGACAAGGGCGGGCCCGAGTTCGGGGTCGACTGCGAAGATCTGTACGGGGTCAGTGGACGACTGGTTGCCATCATGTTTCATGCTAAGAGCCACGTTCGACGACGTGATTTCCCCTATCTCAGAGTCTTCGAAGGTGCCGACGAGATCGACAGAGTCGCAAGTGCTTATGATGGCCCTAGCGTTGTTAGACGCGATGGTGTGCTTGATGAGGCTCAGGACTTGTTCATGGTTCGTAATAAACCTGATGTTTGGGACGGGGTTAATGTCAGGGATTAATACCTGTGTGCGATCGGGCCCGTGACCCGCTGGAAGGCAGAGATAGTCCTTGGCGAACGATGAGGCGCCATGAGGAAGATGTTGAGAGTTTCGTTCCTAGCAAGCTCCATAAGGAGTCCGAAGAAGATCTCTTCGAACGCTGACGCCCTCAATTCAACGTCCACCAAGATCGTTAGTCCCTTGGGCCATACGATGGTGTTCGAGCCACAGACATGTTCGACGAATCCCTCATAGTGGCTGATTACGTAGCGACTGCTCAAGCCCGAAAAATTGATCGATATTCCCTTCTTGAACTCTTCTGGATCATCACTGAAATAATCGAGCACGTAACTCAGGTCCGGAAGCCCCAGGAGGATGTAGACGAGGTAGGGGCAGCCGTGTTAGGCGGGTCATGCTTCATCCTGGTGATCAGATAGCGGATGAATGTCGTGCTTTTCCCCGAACCATGCGCAGACTTCATGTAGGCTACACGGGATCGATCGATGTCGCGACCATCTCGGACGAAAGTCTCGATCTCTTGCTTCTTACTCCTCCAAGCGGACTCTCTCGAGAATTGCTGCTGTGGCTGAGACATGTTGATTGGTTCACGATAATCAAAGGATGGCGAGAAAAAGGACGAGGTTGAGGAAGACTGATGGTTGACGGGGAAGAGTCTGTAGAAAAAACTTGAAGATCGAAGAGGTAGAATTTGCCTGATATCTGAGTACTAAGTACAGGAGTCACGCGCAAACTCCAGACACCGTACCTGCCCCCCAACATTATTTTCTGGTCTATTTGACCAGTCATATCTTGTTCAATATGGAGTCCTTTCCACTTGTACCGCGGTACTTGACCTGGAGGACTGTCAACAGGGTAGGTACACCATTATGAACTGCCTGTAACTCTCTGTAGTTCTCCGTAAGTCGTCATCCATGATTATCTCCCGGTCTAAGCTGGTGCCTATGTAGATCTTGAGTCGTGTAATCTTATGTAACGTGTTTGCCTTCTAGTGATTTCCAAGTGTGAATGACCTCAGGTTGGTAGCTTCTCCCTGTTGCAATTCCTTCTATGTAGTGGCACAGAGTGATAGACTTGAAACTGGCTCGCTGGTATCAACCTATTTGCAATTATGACTAATATCATATTATCTTCAGGATTCACATGACCTCCGAGGAGCACACTGTCTGTTCTAGGGAGCTGCTCAAAGTCAACGGAAATACACTACAGTATCAAGGATAGTCACTAGGGTGTTAAGCATCGCTCAACAGCAATACCAAATCGCCTTGAATCATATAACCAAGTATTAGGATATAGGCTTCAACCGGTACCTTTAGCGGGAAGTCTGCATAACTTCTAATGTTGTCCAAGTTGTATGTAGAACATGTTCGTATCATGGTTCATTCCTGCCAATACTATACATCTGCTCGGCCTTATGACCACCTCTCATGAACCAGATTCTAGTGTCAAAACCTCCAAGTACACCTCTAACATGAAGATAGCCGATTCGATGGGCACCGGCTCTTCCGCTAGACGCCACAGTCGCAAGACACAAGACTAGAAACAGTGGCTGCAGCTTCCATCCGGAATTAAAGCTACTCTCTTAACAACGGCCCTCTCTTGAACGGCTCTATGACCTCAAACTCCAAAGCGATCGGAAGCTTGTCCTGATTCCAGTACATGGTGGCATGTCTCAGCCAGTGCGCGTATGTCCAAGGCACATCGTCCGAGCCGTCGTGATCCCTCCATGACGATCCTAGGGTTCGTCCAAATACCTTCAAGATCAACCCGTGAGCCAGCTTGAACCCGAAACTCATCTGTAGACATGCTTCGACTATCTCTCTAGCCTCTTTCTGCTCGTCACTCTCCATCTCGCCTTGTCTAGGAAGCGATAGCGACATCAGGCCAAATGCCCTCTGTCCATCCCAACTCGTAAATTGATTTATTAACTGCGAGCCTACCATGTACTCGATGGCGTACACGTGCTCGGCAACGTATGTGGGTCCGTCCCAGTTATCCTCTTCGTCGACTAGACCCATGACCATCGTCATGGCTTGACCCTGGATGATATAATCTGTCAACATCTTCCCGGCCTCTTCCCGTCCGATCGTCTTCCCTTCTTCTTCAATCGTGAATGAACCGCCCATCATAGGGACGCCCTTCAACAACGGGCTACTATGCATCCCCTCGGTATTCGTCTTACCACCGTCTGCTGCCCATAGCGCGAGCAAAAGCCGGTGGCAACGCTCGAACATGGCATTTCCCCGGCGAGATGCTAGGAAATAATTTGTTAAGCTGCGCTTGTCGACACCGCCCATGTTATACGAGATCACCTCGAAGCGCGATGCTGGGTTCTCGACCGTCTCGCGCCACAGCCTGTCGAGGTCGCCGATCTGTAGCAGTCCGACGTCCGCGTACACGCCACCATACCGCAGCAGCAACGGCCACCGCACGAGGTCTGACACATGCTGCATAGCGTAGGAACCACCGATCTTTCCCTCAATAAAGGCACAGGGGAAAGTAGCCGGATCCGAGACGTCGAGGAAGTTGGCTACGTTCGAGGAAGAGCCCGGCGCGCGATCCAGTACACGGATCGCCCAGCCGAGCTTCGAGAGGCGCCGGTGCCACGCCCGCACGTTGCGCTTCGTGTAGTCGTGCATGGTGACATAGCCCGAGTGCCAGAAGAACCATACGTTCTTCTCCGACGATACGGGCATTGGGTTGATCAGGTCGTAGTCCACCTCGGCGTCGGACCGCATATCTAGAAGATCCAGAGAGATGGCATGGAGACCCCGGGGGAGGGGATATTCAGGTAAGACTTCCATCCCGTCTCGAGGTTGAGTGCCGGCACTGGCAGATGTGACCGGGACGGCTAGCATTTGCGATTGATCTGGCGTGGCTTGGTTTAGAGTGATTGTACTAGCTTGGTGTGGACTTGGCTTCGCTTAGCTCTCGACTCTTGAGATGTTAATTAAGAGATCCCGTTAGTTAAAGGTGCTGGAGATTAATCATCGTCACACGTCGAGGCTCCTATTTATGTCTCGACCGCGACAAAGATCGGCATGCGGTCGCCGGACTGTCTCGCATGGTCGCCATCGACACAGCCGCAATGTGAGTCAAATGAATTGTGACCGGCAGCGAGTCGCCAATAGGAATGCCCAATTGAAATATAGGCGCCCCCCTGATTCAGGATGAGCATCATACACGTGACCTTGCGCCAGTTCGGCCTACGCCTCAGGTTGAATCGAGGACCGAGGCTCGACTGTCACGCTCATAAACCTTGGCGTCTACATCCATATATGACCTATTTCTATTCAACCTGCCGTCTAGGAGGTGCAACTTTATGGGATCGTCCCACGCTTGTCTCGGCTCTCATCTTATCTCGCGTTGACCTAGGGCTTGGGTAACATCGCACCTCATCAATTTTGAGGGAGACTTCCTTGATCAAGTTGTATCGTAGCCTATTGATTGATAGAAAATGGTATATACCCAGGTACGGATTTAATCGCTGGTATCCTCGATCTCTTGGGCTCGACTCGTCCGATTCCAGCTGTTAGAGCCGATGATGACGGTCCCGCTCTTGCATCTAGCGCCATTGAGGTCACGGGCCTCCGCCGACATGTTGGTGTAAGTGATGGAAGCAGTGGATGGCCTCAATCATATGAGACGTTCTAAAGTAGCAGTGGTATTGGTGGAGGGTTGAGTGATATGCTCCAGTTCCATGTCGTTAATAGATATCTTAGTGAAGTTGTTAAGATTCAGACTGTAATGAATTTGCAGTTGGCAGTGATGATCCGAATGGATAGGATATTGGGAATATCATGGGTAAAGGTAAGGATAAAGCCTAAGGATACGAGGGCTGAAGATAGATACTTATAGAGAGATAAAGTGAAGAGGGAATAGAATAGAGATCGTTTCGTGTATGGTTCCAATTAAGGTGCAATGGCGGCAGCGGCGAGATCTAACAGCCAAAGGTGTCCCCTGATTATCCCATCCTCAATACGTTATATTGGAATACTATCGACACTAGATACATGAATGTGTACAATAGAGCATGTATGAATATCAAATGTACATACCAGGTAGGTAGGTATGTAAAAGTCCATCCGTGACGCAAATCTGAAATTTTATATCCATTCAATATTATGTTTTAGTCTATTTCCATCCCTATCATTTATAATTGGCGCTTGATCACGATTGAAGCACGTAGTCCTTTTCGCAGTTCAAGCCGTTGAATCATTCTTGATAGTACACGGCCAACTCAACCTAGTGAGACCATGGTTTCACGGTTAGACAAATATGTATATGGAATCTAGTACTTACCAAGACTAAATTCGGGTAAGCTATTACTTTGGGTTGCTAATTTCCCAGCACGTAGGTTGTAGGTAAACCATCCCCTAAATCCATGAGGTAATGAGTAGGCCGTAGATATGGAGAGCCTAGAAATTAGCTCGACTCTCAATCACAATTGATCTAAAGGTGAATAATCTAAAGTGGCTCGTATCTTTGACCAAACGACAAATCGAAAAACGTAGACCAGCCCTCGTGAGATCGTCAAGTATGGCACATTTATACGTATTGTTTTCTAATTTTAATCGATCATTACCAAAGTCAATTAGAGCGAGAATCAATTCACTAAGCATAACCACAGGTTACATTACTCATAAGAAACTGAACCTCGTAAAACTGCCCTCAGAAGAATTCTATAACTATGGGAATCTCCCCCGCGTCCGAACTTGGCAAGTCAAATCACTCGTCACCAACGCCACCAACGAACCTCACTCCCGATGGTCCCTAAGGATATGGAGGGTTACCGTATCCACTTCCCCATTGTTGATGGCCGTATGGCGGATATCCCTGACTGGGATAGCTTTGCGGTGGTTGTGAAGCGGTGTAATACGACGCGGCCTCACCCTGAGGAGCTCCGTAGCTCTGCTGATATCCTTGTTGGCTGTATGGTGGATACTGAGAGGGAGGCTGATTACCATACCCCGGATACGGTACCTGATTGTCAGTGTGCGACGGTGGAGGTTGGTGTGGCGTGTAACCGTAACCCGGGCTCGTCGTCGGACCCTGAGAAGAGGTTGGGCGGCTCGACCCGTATGCCGATCCTGGACGTAGGCCCTCTCCCGCACCCATAGCGTTGAGGTCTCTCGTAGCGCACTGCGACCAGAGCGAGCCTGTAGGCTTGCCATGACCCAACTGCTCTATTAGGCCGCCGTCAAAGATGCCTCCACCGTGGGAGTGGCCTTTCTGCCCAGACTGAATATGGTTCTTGCCGTTTCGAACAGACTCCGAGCTCAAACCGTGGTTGACCTGGTGATGCCGCGAATACTCGTCGGCCCACTTACGCACGGTATTGAACATGTCGCGCTGGATCTCGACACGTTCATCCCGAAGCGCGGGGTGATGGAAAGCATGCAGGACGTCGTTCACCACCTCGTCTACGGGGACACCGGGGTTGTCCCAAGCATAGAGAACTCGCCTAGAGACGTTAGAATGAAGGTGCGTAAGTATGAACTAGCAGAATACGTACGGAACAACGTATTGGAGGATGGTCGTGGCAACCCTCCCGGCGCACGGGTTTAGAATGTTAGTGAAGTGGTCCTTGGAAAGCATGGAGTGCGTAGGATCGGTACAGCGAGGGTTTTTCCATGGTTCTAGCTGCGAGTTGGCACTGGCGTTGATGACTCCCGAAGAACCGTCCTTCAGTGCCTTGGTCACGGCGTTGATGATAGGCCTTACGAACGGAGCCAATAAACCGAGGACGAACGCGGTCAGGGTCTCGCTAATATGCTCGAGTAGCTTCTCCAAGCCCGGAATCTTGGCAATGCCTCTGTTGATCGACTTCACGATCTTGTCGCGGAATTCTAGGATGGGGTAAATCTGCTTTGAGACTTTGACGGGGTCGAAACTCTCGCTCATGCCAGGCACGAGGTTTGTGTTCCCTCGCGTACCCGAATACTCCTCCCGCTCGTTCCGTCTCCGCTGATCCTCAGCCATCCGCTTTAGGTCGCGCGCCTCGGAAGCCATCCCACCTCCGATACCCGGCAGCTGACCGACCAGAGAGATAAAGTCGCCGGCGCTGCTGGCAAGCCCTCCGCCAAATCCGCGCGTGCCGCCGCTCGATGGCCCGGCGCCCTGTTCCGTGTTCTTCAGGGCGACGTCCAACTGGTCGACTTCGGATTGCGTGAAGTGGTCGTTGGCTTCCCCCAAAACGGAGTGTAGGAAATCGACACCCCCAAAGGTTCCCGTGACGAGGGGGAAGACTCGCTTGCCACGAAGGGTGATCTCTGAACCCGATCCGCAGTGGGAGAAGACCTCGTGATAACCTAGCTCGCGCAGGGCAAGCTCGCAGTAGTTGCTGTGGGCGCTAAAGTCTTCCATGCAGTGCAGTGCCTGGCCCAGACATCTCAAAGCCTCGCAGAGATCGTCTTCTTTCCCTCTACCGTGAGATCCGTGGCAGTAGAGCCTGCCGAAATGGACGCTGCGGCCGATGCTAAACCTGAGATAGCCGGCGCTGGTGGCCCAATTACCTTGCTCGTTGGCGATGTAATTCTTCATGCCGGTGCGCGTGTCGATCTCCGTCTCGACAGGCATGACCGGTCCTCGGAGCCGTTTGTCGAACGTCCTAGCATCTACACCGTCAGCATAGCCTAGGGGATTGTCGATGTGTTCTTCGGGCCTGTAGACGCCGAGACGCTCCTCGGTGACTTCAAATTCCTCTGTGGCGTATCCGTTGGCAAGGAAGGAAAGAACCCAGACCAGGACGCGGATAGTAGCGGCGTTGACTCCCTTCAAACTTCCCACGTCGATGGCCTGGGAGTAATCGCGAAGCCAGTTACCAAAGTACGTGCGCTGGACCATCAGAGTAGTCCACTTCTTGCCGTGGAGGAAGGCGATAGTCTTCAACATATCCTCGATATCTCCGTGACGCCAGTTGTGACCTTCGACCTGAGCGATGGAGGGAATGTTACCGGCGCCGAAAGCAGCGGCCTTACCGGGCATCACGACCAGCACGATGGCGACGACCAGCAGTAAGCTGCCGAAGCCTAGACGGGAGGACGGCATGATGCCTGTGCCTAGATTTTGTGATACCCTTGACAATTTATTGGCGAATTATGAATTTATGCTGTTAAGCTTTAGGTTGATATTGGTGAGGACAAGGGAGGATGAGGATGATGTGAGAGGAGGGTGACGATGTATCTATGGTTGTGGCTGAGAATAAGCAAATCAGAAATAAGATGGCGGGGTAGTTAGGTCTCTAGGATGCACATTGAGTACCAGCCCAGCACATTCCAATGCCGACCGTCAGAATTTAGTATTGTGTTGTACTTGTACCTCAGTGGTCAGTGGCAAAATGAGAAAATAGGAAATAATTGTGGCTAGAACTCGACATAATACAAGCAAGCGGTCAAAATTAAATTCGCCATTAATCATGATGTATCGTCATCGTCGGGCGGTGCAGACATGACCAGAGCAAGCTGAAAGACACTTCCGACTTCCGACTGCTGCAGATTGGACATTTTTAGCTGGCTTTGTCATTAATTTCGTCCAATCATATTCTCGTATGAGTGACCAATAACCTGGAAGTTTTGTCCTTAGTTGCGCTACTACGATGCGAACCGCCGAATGAAGTCATATCTGCCACGCGTCTTGACTAGCAAAAACAACCGAGTCTCGAGGGTACAAGACCTTCGGTAACCGGCACAGCACAGACATTATAGGGCAAGACATTGTATAATAGGGTAGATTGGTAAGGATCAGGCCCGCAGCAATGCAGATGCAGATGCAGCCTTACACCCGAAGACGGTTAGGCTTAATGAGAGGCTCTACCACTACCTATGTAGGAGCCCTCAACATTGTTGTGGGTCGTAAGCTCGGGACTCTTTATCTAGTCTAGCATTCAGCACGCCTCTCCCTCTTATATACCGCTAAGTCCGCTTCTCCTTTTCGGGATCTCCATCTCGGAAAACCCCTGGCCCCCAAATCAAGACGTAAACGTGGCCCATTATCTAAGATCTAAGATTCGTCACCACATGGGTTCTATTTCTATCTGCTGACGAACAGCGTGGGGGATCGATATATCTGACTAGAGAAGGGCCGGTTCTCTTTGACGTGATAATTTAGTACCGTAGACTTGTAATGCGATTGAGATGGTGAGGGCTGCCATTGTCACATCATTTCTGCATTTCTTAATTCCTATCTGTTTGCTTAGGTATACATCGACGTGGCAGTTGCGTAACCCTCGATAGACGAGGACTTGTAACCATGGAGAAAACATGTCGAAACAGCTTCGGGTTCGAATATGAGCCCCTTGTTGTCTGACCTCGATGGAAGTTTAGGTCAGCCAACGTAGACGCACTTGCTATGCACAGAGACGGCAAGGGGTCTCCCTAAGCATCTTAATATGCCGGAATTGGTGTTGGGGTTTCTAGAACGTATCAGCGTGCCGTAAGCTATTTTGATGACGGTGGCGAATTCCAAGGAGAGCTCAACGTGCCTAAGTCTAGACTGGGATATGCGCATCGATACCAAATCTAGAGACCGACTTCATATTAATAACACAGCTCCGTTATATTTGCGGGCTAGTCAACGACATGAAGTAGGGGAACGAAAGGGTAGGGGTCTTACTAAGGTACAAACGCAGGACGAAAACGAGCCGCCAATCGAGCCTAGCCAGAGCAACTGTCAAGCTCAGGAAGCTGGATGGATTAGAAGAATCCCGGTTAGGGAGTCCCGACACCAAGGGATGTGGATAGGACTTAAGCCTATGGGGGTTGCTCTATTTCATAGTTGGGGCTTATCTCAGGTACCTGGCTTGACTAAGAGAGCTTGTCATGTCCTTTGCTAGTGAGGTAGAAAAGACTCGAGTTGTAGCGCAACGGGTCTGATGATTTGAGATCCGGAGACAGATAGGTAGAGTCGGATTAGTCAGGAGAGGTGAGTCAATCAAGGGCAAACAGTCAAATGGAGTGCGAGCGCAACGCCTCAAGAGGCTGCGTCAAGGCGATACATATTGGCTTAGAGAGCTATCACCTCTTGGCTTGGAGAACCCTAGATTCAATCTATCTGTCTGTTGGTTGCAATACTAGCAAATGCAATTCTCGGTGAGTTTACCGATGTAACAATCCGACTACCTAATTATCGCAGGTCAAACATTCGTTCATTACACATCCGGAATGCCGATAGGCTAGCGGTAGTTGACATGCGGTGGTGGAGGCTGTGCCGCGAATGGACGCCGGGACAAACGACATACAAGCATCACACCAGCGCAAAGGGCGGCAAAAGAATGATTCGGACCGAACCATACACCCAATAATCCAGAATTATAACTCCGCGACCATGGTATCGGAAATTAAGAGTCAAGTGGCGGAGGCTTCGACTCTTAAGTCCTAGGTAGCCTGTCTTAACCGATGACAGCCTGGTTCCCATGACGAGCATGTCGGCCCCTTCCGGCGGCTCTGTGGAAAAGCCAGATGAGGCTCTTATGGTCTGTAGACGAACTGGCCTATATTGGCCGTGACTATTCGGTGTGAGTAGTCTGGGTTGTGACACAATGTCGATCCCACCTTAGCAATAGCGGCAACGATGCCGCCTATACGCTGTAGAGGCACACCGTTGTTTTACATTCGTAGCCTGTGTACCGCGAGAGGGCTGAGGGCATTCTCTAGCCCGCCATTCCATCTACTCAGGCGGTGCTCGAGATACCGCTCGTTGCTTAAGCGAGCGTATTACATGCAGGAACGGTGGATAGTAGGAAGGCTATATGCGGCTACTACTAACAACGGTAGACACGTTGCAGGATGGCGGCCATTTGGGATAATAGGAGGATTGCGGTTGGCTGATCCTGCTGTCGTGTAAACACGGATTCACCGCCTCCAGACGAGCTCCCTAAGCGTATACGATAATGATATGATATTGTGGAATGATGTATATCTGGGGATATGGCGAGGTTTACGCAAGAAACTGATGATCGTACGAGCAGGTATCGATGACAAAGACTGATGGCGTGAAAATAGACATTATATAATACGGAGAGTAGCGGGAGGGTCGAGGGAGGAGAGGTTAGAAGGTCGGGATATGTACCTACCTATGATGACCTGGACCGATCGCTTTATGACATGTCATTACCACGTACAACGGATACCTAGGGAGTTAGGTGAATAGTTCAGTCTAGGCATCAGCCCTGCTGAGAGCCTGGCACACCTTACCGACAGCCTGATGTACAGTCCCGAGTTTGTGGTTGAGCAGCATTGGCTGCGGTACGGTAGACGAGTCTCGAGAGCTACTCGAATATGATTACAAATGTCCCTTCGTTTCGGCCGTAGCTATAGGAGATACGTATATACCTGTCTCGGACGAGGAAGCCTATTCAGGAACGCATCTTTCGGTCAACAATGAAAGCCTGTGGAACGGTAGCAGGTAGAAGAACGACACCTGCAACGCAAAGGCGGACTAGACTTGCTGCTGACAAGCGTCGTAGATCCACTCGGACAGCCCTACGAGGAAAGGGGTGCAGATTCAGAGACGACTTGTGACCTCCTGCTGTAATAGACAGCGGGAAGGCTTTGCGGTGATGAACTTACCACATGATCTATACCTACTCAGCACTTTATTCTGGCGGGCGGAGGTACCGCGTTGCTGAGTAGTCCGCCTCTAGGTGATCCACTCGAACCTACCATAACACGAAAATAGATCTCCGAGAAGGGGAGTCAGCGTTCGATGAGAGCTTCCATGCACAGCATGAGTTCTGTGAGATGACGTTCTTTCCTCCCGTCGTTGGGGCGGTGCAGTCGCCGAGATGTTGACCGAAGAAAAGTAAAGGAGTCCGTATACCAACATATATATAAGAGTCAGTATCCAAACTCCGGTGGCAAATCGACCAGACACTCCACACAACAATCTAAATCGCTAAACTTGTCTCTATTCGTTCCAATCCAAGACCAAGGCACTTGCTCAGCTGCTTCTAAAGCACTTGCTTCTTGCAAGTCCGCAACGTACACTACACACGCCGCCACTCACAATGCCGCTCACTCTTTGGAGAGATATCTCGCCAATCGGCCAGCCGCTTCGACGGCCTACTAACAAATCTCCGCACGTATTGATAGTTGGTGGTGGTGTCACTGGACTGATATCGTGAGTCCTTGAGACCCGAGCTCCGCACGTGAACTCCAAAAATGTAGATGAGATCGCTGACTAGTGTTCAAGGTCTTGGGTGCTCCTCGACCGAGGTTACCGTGTCACCATTGTCAGCAGTGCGTGGGCGAGCGATGAGCAACGCTTGACGTCACAAATAGCCGGTGCTCTCTGGGAATTCCCTCCAGCCGTATGTGGCCAGCACACAGACAAGATCTCTCTCGCCCATTCCAAGCACTGGTCAATGACGGCGTATCACATATGGGATGGGATCGCATCTATTCCCGCGCTAAGCGAGGCATCCGGTGTGCGAATGATGCCATCAGACTTCTTCTTTCCGGATCCAGTAGATAGCGACAAGGCCCAGGTCGAAAAGATGACCGAGATCATGGCCAGCGGTGTAAGGGGCTTCTACCGAGGAGCCGATATCATCGATGAGAGAGGAGTTGACCCAGCATACGGCGCCGTCGACGCGTACGAGCTGATGGCGCCGGTCATCGACACCGACAAGGCCATGGGATGGTTGATGGAGCTCGTCGAGGGCAAGGGAGCTAACCTTGTAACCGAGACGCTCAACGACGACCTCGTCGAGATTGAGGACGAGCTGCGGGAGAGGTTCGACGCCGACGTCATCATCAACTGCACCGGCCTCCACGCGCAAGTGCTTGCCGGCGACGAGAGCGTCTACCCGATCAGGGGTGGACTCATTCGAGTCATCAACGACGGGTCGGATTTCCCGAAGGTAGACGCGGCTCTGACTATTACGGCAGATGCAGCTCACTCCTCAAACGAGATCATTTTTCTCGTGCCTAGAAATGACAACATTCTCTGTAAGCACTCACTGGAACCTCCGCTTCTTAAATTCGAGCTGGCAATTTGAGTGAGCCAAGCGGCAGTAACTCATGAGACTGGGATCTCGAGACGGCAATCTTGAGACGTGGTTAATTTTTCGTATGGAAATCTGGAGTTGCTGACAGGTTGGCAGTAATCGGCGGAATAACCGAGCCGCATGAGTGGGATCTAGATCTTACCCTAGATACCCCCATTATCCGCAGGATGCGGCAGAGATGCGAGAAATTTCTTCCAGGCCTAGAAAATGCTCGCCTCGATCCCGAGTATCCTCTGGCGCAAGGTCTACGTCCCTTTAGAGGCCAGAACGTGAGAGTAGAACGCGAGCTTCGTCGGACGGGTAGTCGCATCGTCCATTCCTACGGACACGGTGGTGCTGGTTGGAGTTTGTCGTTCGGTTGCGCTCAAGACGTCGCAATGTTGGTAGACGAGGCTCTTGACGGTATCCCGGCAAGACCAATGAGCGAGACCGTCTTCGAACGGAAAGCGGCGGGGTTCCAAAGGCGGCGTTGAGCTGTTGGGGTGTTGCAGATGTGTTGCACTCGAAGTCACTTGATTCGTTCATTCGGGTATCTCTGTTCTACATTTTCCCTTCCACCATCGGCTACGGAGCATGGGCAAACGAGCATTGGTCGGCGTACTCTAGACACTATTCCTTTTCCTTCTCTGTCTCTCCCTAGGCGAGGTACTATGACTACCTATCTTACTAGGATAATATACCTGCGAGCAATTAAGATGACAAAAACGAGCCAATCTAGCGGTGACTGCAGTGATCTATCTGACCACCATCTCAGAAAAAAGACGAATAGGGAAACGAGGAGCTTACAAAGAGCCTGACTATAAGCTGTCGTTGAGTCGACCTGCGAGGTATGAAGACCGGTAAGGCTGACGACCCTGTTCCGATCCGGGAGCCGATATAGGTGAACATAGAACCGACGTACGTATAGGACGGGCCGCGAGTTTGTAACCAGTCCCGACGCGAGTTCCGAGGAGATACAGTACCTTGCATCGTAAAACGCACGTGAGACATATACCGATACGGTGATCGTCTCACTGCAGCAGGATTTATACTAGAATGAATGAAGAGGAAACCACGCAAACTCTGAAGCCGAGTGAGCTTGTGAATTGAGATGCTTTCTCTGTCTCTGTTTCTCTCGTCTTCAAAGCAAGACAGAGAATCTTGCTGATACTCGTATGCGCGTCAATAAAGGAAGTGAACACGGGTGATCCCCTCCGGCTTCGGGATGAGTCTTGCAGAGACATTGGCGAAGGTGAGATCCATTGAATTGGCTAACTCGAAGTAAGCGTTGCGGTGAGAGTAACGAAATATCATGACGGCCGATGAAAATTTGCTTCCACATGGTCAGCTCTATTCTTGGTCATCGGCGTTTGAAGCGAATTCCATCGCTGCGAAGACTCTTATAAGTCAGAACAGAGTAGCCTCGAGTCATCAATATCCTACAATTGACATGTCCAGACATCCAGGCTGTGCAAGACAGAAACGAAAGGCAATCGAAGCATCCACTATGTAGGTCAACGACAGACGCCTTTGTTCGAGTCTATCCAGTACTTCAAATTCATGTAGGAGATGCCGATCATGCCGAACAGGTAAATAGAACGAGATCCTTGAGCAGTTGTCTCATCTAGGTAGGATATAGCGATGGTATGTTCGAACGTCGACAAGCCGTATCTCCTTACCTTGGTAGACAGTCGGTTGAGGTAGTACTGGTTTTTTAGTCTCTTCGCTGAGGAATATTTGTGTATATACCCAGGTAACCAACCACGTGATGGTAAAGAAGTCGCCGAGGTTACATAGATCTATACTCTCACAAGATAACCGTGGTAGACGAACTTGTGAGTCCCAAGTTGTAAGGGGGAAGAGGACGGATGCCGGATCCCAATCCCCGTCGCTAAAGCCGCTAAAAGCGAGATTAAAAATAGTGTGTTGGCGGGGTGTCCTTGATAGCTAGACCTGTTCAGTAGTAGCGTATCCCGAGTCTCCAGCGCAGTGCGTCATTCTACCGGGAGCTATCCCAAACTGGCTCTAATGGCTTACCAGTTAAGTCCTAGTACCACCTGACAACGTTCGACATGTAGCCCACGGAAAGGCAAATTAGGATCAATACAGTATACATGTACCTGCGGTGCTTAACAGAAATCCATGGAACGCGAATATCAAGATTTGTCGAGACGCATTGGCGTTTCATCGAGCCATTGCCTAGATGATTCTGCTCGGATCCGAGTCACGAGAACAAAATCCAAGTTGCTGCATTTACATTATTCTATGGTAAAGGGTGCTTGCTCGTAGGGAGTTACGGGCCCTGTTGGCTAAGTTACGCACTAGAGCTTAAGCTAGACTCCACTAAAACACCCCGGGAGAAGACCCCTAAAGAAGTGATTTATAAGGGCGAACCGCCGAGGACAATAGCGCCGCTGTCTTTCTCCAACACACGAACAAATCCTTTCTTCACTCAACAACCCCCCTTAACTCCCATTCTCTTTCAAACACATTGTGCCTTTAGCAGCACCGCGTCTATCGATTCAACATCTACAAAATTGACCTGCAGACAAGATGATATTCACCTTACGTCTTGCCAACATGACGGGTTCTCTCGATTCCCTTTGATAGTGCGCTCGCTGGTCCATCCCTTCACTTACACGTCTCGTTCTATCACCATCTGCAATTCCATCCGCTCTCATCCTCATCAATATCTAAAAGTGCGCACATTCTCAGTGCCTCTCGAGTTGACACGGCATACTTTCGCTATCCTAGTCATACAGCGGAGATTCAACCCATAATTTGTTGTCAACCACTGGAATTCGTCTGCTACATACGTCACCGCCTGAGTCGTGTTGGAAGGGATGGAGAAGATGCTACCCTGGCAGCGGCAGAGTCACGATCAGGACCGTGCATCCCCGCAAGGTGTCAGAGTCATGGCCCATGAGGAGCAACATCGATCGCTACACTTGACTAGTCTCAGGACTGAGTCCCCGGAAATCGTGCTCCGAGAAGCGTACGTCTCCGCGAAGGATATCGCTGTCGAACGGCCCTTGCCTCTTTCCAATGCTCCCCCAGTCAACTTTGCCGTGGTGCTTCCCGGTCTGTACCGGAGCGGCTATCCTCAGGCGTCAGACTATCCCTTCATGCTGACCCTCAAGCTCAAGACCATTGTCACACTGGTCGGAAAAGAACTACCTGACGACTACCGGAAATTCATCGATGGTGGCCGTATCAAGCATGAGATCTTCGACATGGTCGGCACGAAGAAGGCCGAGATCCCCGTCAAGACCATGCAGTCAATCATGGCGATCGTCGGCAACCGGAAGAACTACCCGTTGCTCATTCACTGCAACCAGGGCAAACACCGGACTGGATGCGTCGTCGGCGTCCTCCGCAAGGCCAATGACTGGGATACGACCAGCATCATCCGGGAGTACACCAAGTTTGCCGAACCCAAGGTCAGGGATACGGACGTGAAGTATATCACCGACTTCAGGATGTCCAACCTTTTGAACGTGGTATCGAAGTCGAGCCGAGTGCCATACCCCCTGCACACATTCTATGGCATGGTCATGTTGGCCTCCTTCACTCTATCGGTCTGGGTGTATTCTAGCACCAAGCTCTTGATGCTTACCACGGTCTAACCAGCGAAGCTGCTGCTCCTTCGGCCCCTTCAATAGCGAAGTAATAGTATAGGAAAGGAAAGTCATCGCATACAGGCAAGACACCTTGCATACGCAACAGAAGACGAAGAGATATGTACTAGACAAGACCTGTTCACGATCCAGCATGTCGGTTATAGATCTGGAGAATTGTCACGCATCAATCGCATCAGGGGAGAAGAAAATTGGAGTGGAACAGCAAGATGGATTAAAACAAGACGCATTCTCAGAGGTATGGAATCAGGGGATTCATACGGCAGATCGGCTTAGGAGACTTATCAAGTGCTGAGGTGTCTCCCGGCGTTCAATTCGGATTGGCTGAGACGGACTAGATTCGTCACGTCTCAATTTCTTTTGTCTTTTGACATTTTCGGCATCATCATCCGTCAGAGTACAACCGAATGATAGAACATTAGAGATTCAGTGGCGTCTGGCCCAGATAGATTGGAGTGGTGGTTGGGTGTTATGAGGGCAATGAACCAGACAATTGAGCCACATCTGATGGTATGATCTGGTGCTTGTGACATGTGTAAGCCAATACTTCGTGATATGCGTCCTGTCCTTCCAACCCCTTAAATATACAGCGTTTAAAATATGCAATATTCTTACAATGCCATGCGTGGTCATCTCGACAACTTTGATTCAGACTTTAATCAACCCATCGTGGATTATTCTTCCTCTCCTCTTTCTCCCTCTCGCGGCCTCCCTTGGCATATACCCAACCGGCTGCGACTGTATTGATAGCTCCTATACCGACGGCGGCGCCCCTGACGATGCCTCTGATGGAGAAGCGGTTCATAAAGGCACCTGGCCGCCTCCTCATCGCTAGTAGAGTGTAGGTACCGCTGGCGGCTGCCGTGGCGCCAGCACTGTCTATCTTAAAGCCTTGTAGATTCGCGTAGCTAGAGAAGAGTAGGATGGGTACGAAGAGCATAGGTCGAACTTGTAGGGGACGAAAGTGCAGGGCGGTGATCAGAGTAGCGAGACCTGTGGGCGCAAAGGAGGAGTCTATCTAGGTTAGCTACAAATGTACGAAGCCATTGGAGGAGCTATATGGGAACAAGGGGCATTATAAGTAGAGGTAGAGGAATACATACTGCCCCATGCTTCGAGGCGCGACCTTATGGATATAGAGGGTTCTGATGTCGCCATGTTCAAGGTCTATGTAAGTGCGAAAGGTATAGGGGTTTGATGTTCTGGCGTCCTTCGTAGGTCACCGATTTTCTCAAGACGTTACAGACGGGATAATTATTGCCAATTTGATCGTAAATGCAAATATCTCGCCCATTGTCTGACTTTTGAAGAAGAAATCGAGTTTAGAAGTTGAAAAGATGAAGAATAAAATAAATGACGATGAGGCTATAGATCCCTGTTATTCCATTGGTTAGCCTTGGTGGGGCAACCCGCATATACAGCGCTGTACTTGGTCTTATCAGAGCATCAGCCACAACGCGTCTAGGCAGTCTTGGCCGATAAGGTAGTGGAAAAGCCACTTTGCAAAGTACGGAAGGTACAGCGTGACATGAGTACATCGTCGTCTTCCATTTTCAGCCTCGATTTTCTATTCCTCTACAACATCTTCTGTTCCTCATCCATATTCATCGTGTTGGCCCTTAGACGATACTCCTACCCGAGTTTAGTCCATCGCGTTCCTTCGAGTGAGTTCGCGCTTTATTGTAGTCGTTCGTTCCATCTATCCGCCCATCTATAACAGAGAGCCTCGCATATCTACTCGCCCTCATTCAATCCTCACTCGTCCAATCTTGACTCGTCCATCTCGATCGAGCACTTAGGGGGATAGACACAAGCTGCATACCAGAGAACGGTCGTACGGTTATGCCTGGTGCAACAGCCTCAGGCTCCGACGCCTCTGGCGCGGCGCGGTCGCGGCAGCATAACCAAGGTAACCAGGAACGAAAGTACACGCCGGAACAGAAGGCCGCGGTCATACGGATTCGACGATGTAAAGCGACAGCTTTCTACGATATCCTCGACCTAGAGGCCGTCAGGACCTCCTGCTCCGATTCTGACATCAAGAAGGCCTATCGCAAGCAGTCGTTACTAACCCACCCCGACAAGAACGGCCACGAGCACGCAGATGAAGCCTTCAAGATGGTCAGCCGCGCTTTCGGAGTGCTTGGCGACAAGGAAAAGCGTGAGAAATACGACCGCTTCGGCACGGACCCCGATAGCAGGTTTGAGAGCGCCAGGGCCCAGGCTGGTAACCCCTTCGGAGGCTTCGGTGGTGCGAGGGCAGGCGGTGGAGGGCCGGGAGCAGGATTCGGCGGCGGCGGCATGTGGGAAGAGGAGGTCAGTCCCGAGGAGATGTTCCAACGCTTCTTCGGGGGTGGTTTTGGTGGTCCATTTGGAGGTGAGTTCGATATTTGACTTATCTTTGCCATGGCTAGACGGAGGGAGACGTAAGGAGACGAAGGAGAACCAAGGAACTAACTCGCCCTTAGGATTTGATACGGGGCCACAGTTCGTCTTTAATCTCGGTGGCAACAGAGGCTTCCGGGTGCACCAGATGGGCGGCGCGGGCCCTCGAAGGAGACCCCGAGAAACCGATGGTCAGCAACGGCCACAAACCGGTTGGGACACGCTCATCAGCCTCCTCCCCATCCTCTTCCTTTTTGTCTTCCCGCTACTCTCGTCTATATTCTCGGGTGGTGATCCGCAACCGGCTGTTCCCTCGATGGTGTTTGACGCTGCTCAGCCACCCCTGACGCATCACCGGACCACCCCGAAGTTAGGTGTCGACTACTACGTGGACCCGGCCGAAGTGGCTGGCTGGACCGACTACAAGTTCCGACAACTAGATAAAGAGGCCGAGGTTGGTTTCGTGCGTGCCCTGCGCCGTCGCTGCGATACTGAGATGAGAACGAAACGTGACCTAATCGACAAAGCCCAGGGCTGGTTCTTCCCGGACCCGGATAAGATGAAGATCGCCGACCAATTCGAGATGACGTCGTGCAAGCGCATGGATGCCCTAGGTGTCTCGCGGTAGCCCGAGTTAATGAATGGTCATACTATTTTCTTCATGAGCGAGCGGCCGGTGAGCATGCCCGGCTAGTATCTATCTAAATAGTTGGTAGATTTGCATCAAAACAAAGTTGAGCTAGATCAGGACTACATTTGCAGGTAATGAAAGCTCTGCCACAGTCGTGGGAGGAAATGCAAATGAAATGCTTGGCGTTGAGAGAAACCATGTGACAATACCTAGCATATCTTCGGTCCTAGTGAAGGGCGGAAGTGGAAGATTCTGTATCCGTATTGCACGCCTCACTTGTGCTTCATTTGCCAGACTTACATATGTTTCAATCCCGTATACAACTTGTTGATATCTAGCTTAGTACGAATGAGGCTTACCATTATGGTCCATTAGGCTGACGTCTATCTGAGAAGCGAACGGCTGGTTTGCAGTTAGTGTTTCTCCCTCTTTCTATCATCTTCCTATTCGCTCTACTATCGCAGGATAATTTGCACGACTCGGAACAGGTGTACTTTTGAAAATCATGACACCCAAGTTGGGCGACGCCGTACGCTTTCATGTTCGCTCTACGCTGGATCGGTAGTAAGATATCAAACCATCCGGCCTCCGTTTGAGAAACCAATGCTATGCTGATGCCCTTTTATGCGAGAAAGACTCGTCAACTATACACAACACAAAGCCCCTACGTGAATTTCCTAGGTAGACCCTTATCTGATCCCTCGTCGTGGATCCAGTGCTTCGTTGCGCCTGAAATCGCGAATCTCCTTAGTCCCCAAACTACCCAGGCCACCCTCGCTTCTGCGCTCCCACCCGCCTAGCCGGACCACAAGGCACGTAGCGTTATCGCCATCGCCGCTGACCTCGGTAGCGTACGCCACGACGTCCTTAGAGCCCTGTTCCGGGGTCTTGGCCTCTTTGACCACGTCCACGATCTCCTGGTCGCTTAGCGTCCCCGACACGCCGTCCGAAATGAGAACTATGAAGCTGTACTGGGCGGGCCCCAGCTCCGTGCGCGTAATCTCCGGCTCGGCTGACACACCTAGACGTTTCGACGCCACATCCCCGAAGGCTCTCGAGTTAGCGAGACCCTGAATCCGCTCTTCGCCGAATGAGTCGGTCACGAAAGATGCCGCAAAGCGACGTAGCCTGTGGGACTCGCCTGGTGAGCTCGGGTGGTGGTCGGATGTCAGGGGTCGAGGGAGACCGGTGGCTGTCTCGCATAGTAGGACACGCGTGTCGCCCACGTGCCCGACTAGCAACGTAGAGCTTGCCGCCGGGTGCCAGAAGGGGGCGGGCGTCGGCGTTGAAATGAGAGCGACCGAAGCTGTCGAACCCCCCTTAAATCGCGTTCGTCCGCCTATGCCCTGACCAGACGGGGGTAGGTGGTGTGGTTTCCCTAGCACCTCGTCTAGGTTCAGAGCCGTATCAGACACGTATGGATCGTCTGGGTCCGGCTTATGCGCCTGAGCTGTAACAAAGTCGAGGTCCGCGCGGAGAAAGGCGTATGTGAGGACGGACTCGATGGTGATAGGGGGTACCGGGGAATCTGGATCTCGCCTCAAGTGGAGATGCGGAGGGTGGAAGCGTCGGAAATATCCGCCTATAGTGCTTTTGTACTCCTCCACGAGCTCCTTTTGGAGCCGGAGGGCCTTGGACTGTGAGGCCTTGGCCGGTACAGGCTGGGCGCCTTTTATGGCATTAGAGGTTTCGACTTCTTGGATCGCGCCGTGCATATCTATTTCCGGGATATCAGTCTTGGCCACGACAGCTTCCGATCCTTTGATGTCTAGCTGGTCAAGCTTCTTGCGCCCTCCAGCTTCGGCGTCCGACAGAATCTTAGTCGGCATTTCACTAGAGTCGGAATCTAATTTGCGGTTCTTCCGCGCTGTTCGAAGACTGCTCTTCAGCTCGAATTCATGAGCAGCCTCCTCGATGTAGCCGTGGAGCTCATCTCGCAGAAAATCGCTGCATTGCGTACCTCCATGGCCGTCGAAAACTCCAAAGTAAAAGATCTGGGGGTCTCCATATGCGCTGTCGGCTGAAGTCCCCTCTCCAGTCTTGTTCATGGTGCTTCGGACTAGGCTGATAGGGGCGCGCTTTGCGAACGCGGGTATATCTATGGTGCCTGCTTGGTTGGTATCTTCATTGTACGGTCGGGAGCCTCTCGAGTCGGCAGCCCCAAAGTGATGCTTGGCGCTGCGCAAGGGTATGCGAACGACTGTCAAGTCACGGTTTAACGGAAGGTGAGGCGGAGACACAGGTGCGGCTCCAGAAACGGCGTTGTGAGGCGCGGCAGCTGAGCGCGGGAGCTTGTGGTGAGGACCAGCTGGGGCACGCGAGTCCGGATGTAGCGAGGAGGATGGGAGGTGCGTGACGAAGTATGTGTGAAACCCACGTCGAACATTGTGCTGCGAGGGCGAGGTCGAGGTCGAGGTCGAAGAGTTGTACGATTCGGCACGAGACGACGTGGTGTTGGCATCTTGCGCTACGGAGAACTGCCTAGACAGTAGTCGTGTTCGAGTACAAGTCGCAACCGATCGAGGAACGTACGATTGGAGCTGAGCTTCGAAGAAGGTCGCGATAAAGCCTGTAGAGACGAGGTCCCGTTAACCGAGTTCATATCCAAAACGTGGTGATCATGGTCCGACTAACCATACGTATCGTTCAGAGACCACCGTTTTGGAGGTCGACAACACAGACCCATGGTAGCGTGGAAGCGCCGACAGAACAAGCAGAACTGTCGTGTCGACTCTCACAAGACACGCACTGTACCCATTAGATCCGCGCAACTGAGGTCCACAGGTCTGAAAGATCTAGGCGCTAAGTCGGGAGACTCGGAGGTTCGCCGTTCAGGATCTCGCGGAAGGAGATCATCCAAGTCTGACCAACTAGTCTCACTAAAGGAACGACGCAGACGAGACAGACAATGATAGGAAGTCGAGAATAGATGAGGCACCAATTGAGTTTTCGAGAGGATAGTATGAGTCTATATACTTTGACGAATGCCAGATTCGACAGCGAACAAGAATTATGAAGGGAAGCTGGGAATATTCCGGTATAGGATGTATGTAAGAGGTTGAGGTATTGTTGGGATTAGGTGTTGAAGTTGTGACTTCAATGTTGGAGAGAGGTAATAGGTACAACAGCTCTGGAACCTTGGAAGGCATAGCCAGGCGGCCAGGCAAGGTTTGAACGCCCCAACCCGATCCGATCCCTTGGGCCATCCAACAGCGGAGAGCCCCACCAAAGCCCAGCGCTAATAAATAGCTGTCAACGTTGAGGTGGTGGGCTCTAACGGATTGGGGACTATGGAATATTTCTAATACCTACGATTGTTTGTGAGCCAAGTCGCTGAAGCATCACGGTCGCGGAAATACATAAATCTCGCGAGCTACTTATAATTTTATTGTGATGCGAATTCTCTAAGACTTAGAGATCTATACTAAGACTGCTGTTCATTCGATGTGACGTAGAAGATGGTACTTCAATAAGATTCACCGTAGTGGTACAAATATGCGCCATTCCGTCATACCCGGGCACTAGCAGATAGACATGCGGGACGAAAAGTATGATTGGTTAGGCTTCGGGGATAAGATACGTACGGGCTATACATTTGTTTGTCACTTACAACGTCCACTCTTCACTTATACACCACCACCACTACCACATTGGCACACTACCACACTACACCTCCACTAACTACTGCTGGCTAATAGGCGACGCGATTCATTCACTCGCACCCTAGACCATCCCCACATACCCTCACATCCCTCTGTCGTATTGGGAATCGTCGGGTATAGAGTCCACTGTCCAAAGACAAAGATCCAAGTCTTATGTAACATCGATCTGCATCTCTTTACCACGGCACGCGGGCAACACGGCAGAGCATTAGCTTGGATACGACTAAGGTGACGGTTGCGCTAGAACTACTCCGTCACATCTTACCTACATAAAATCATCTCCTCTCTTGGAGACCCTCACACACTGTTCAATTACGTCTAGACCGAATTCCCGTTCCCGGTAGGACCCGTGGCCGGAGCATGTCTCTTTCAAACGTCGGTTCTGTTGTACTGCACATCGTCGTATTCCTCACAACCCTCGTCAACTTCCACTCAGCTCTCGCTCATGTCGAACCTGTGCTACTCGTCGGCATCTACATAGCCTCCAAACTCTTCACTCGTACCCCCGACGACTTCTGCATGTTAAAATGTCCAGAGCTATAACCACTCAGGTCGACGTCGAGGTCGCCATAAACGGCTATGTAACTCCCGGCGAGGACTACTTCAACCGGTCCGGCTCGCCCGTCCTGTCGGTATCTAATCGAGGGCAGCAGGTTGTCAGACCGCCGCCCATTCCTCTTACCGGCCCTAACGCAGACAGCCTAGCTAGGATGGTCTCTAATGCTAGGAAATCCAAAGGCGGGAAGAAGATTGGGATCCGTGATCGGATATGTTGCCATCAATGGACTTGGTTCACGATGGTATGCTTCGAATGTCATTGTAGTTCTCGACTAGTTTCAGAAGCATTTCCTGGCTGCTAACGTTGATACAGACTATGGTAAGCTACCGTCTGAGGCCTTGGAGGATGAGGCCATTGCCATTCGTTCATGTGTTCATCTTTATGTCTAGGCGACCGGCGGCGTAGCCAATGCCCTCCACTCCAGTGAGTTCTCCCTACGAACGAATCAGACGATGCAGATCTGATAGACGGTTGACAGTATGGACCCAGTACCGCGCTGACTGGCTCTGGTACATCGGACTCTTCTTCTTTCTCTTCAACTTGTGTCTTTTTATTATGAATTGCATCTTGATCACGATGAGATTCGTCATGGTTCCCGGAAGCTTCATGCACTCGTTCCTAGACCAGATGGAATCGCTCTTCATTCCAGCCGTGGTAAGCTGTCCCAGTCCTCTTCAGTGCACAGTCACTCACATCCAGATAGGTAGTGTCGTAAGTCGTGCATGACCTTGTAGCCTGCCTACCTAGATAGGTTATCGTGCCTCACTAACCACGGACAGCACCGCGACCATCTTAATTAACACTTGCGAATACGGTATCCCCATGACAGGTCCGTGGCTACAGCATACGATGGAATGGTTATTCTGGGTTTATATCATTATCAGCGTTGTATCTAGTGCTGGCATGTACTTGATCCTGTGGTCAACTCAGTAAGTGCATATGTAGACCATTCTCCATTACGTTTGACGCCTAACACGCCACTAGGATATTTCCTATTCATACTATGACTCCCGTCTGGGTCTTTCCGGGATACCCTCTACTCCTGACCGCACCGTTCGCTAGTACTCTCATAGCAGCTGACGCGGCGGCTTCGAGCGATCAGCCGATCAATAGGTTAGCCATAGCGATGTGCGCAGTTACGGTACAGGGCACAGGATTTCTCATTAGCTTCATGATATGTGCTGCGTTTATATATCGTCTCATGACTCAGAAGCTACCTAGAGATATGCAACGGCCTGGCGTGGTAAGCCCTAGACGAATGAGTTCAAAGGGGCATATCCTAATACGCTTGCTAGTTCATCTCTATTGGCCCCAGCGGCTTTACAGTGGCTGGATTAGGTATGAAGGCACTTTCACTTCGTATCGATATAATTCGCTGATGCAAGCAGTCTCGCTCGGCCAACAAACCAGCGTCTTCATCCCGGATAGCTTCCAAGGCTCAGACCACACCATCGTCATCCTAAGGTTGCTCTCGACCATCGTCGGACTCTGGCTTTGGGGCCTCAGCATATGGTTCTTTTTGGTCTCTGTCGGCTCGTTGTGGAAGTATGTGCATCCCGAGCGCAAGATGCCTTTCCAAATGACCTGGTGGTCTTTCGTATTCCCCAATACTGCCCTCGTTACCGCAACCCTAGCATTAGCCACTGCCGTCGGGAGTAACGGGCTTCGTATCACCGGTTGCGTTATGGCTGCTGTCTTGATCGTCGTCTGGGCACTTGTCCTTATCACCATGCTTAGGTGTCTTTGGAATAGGGAGTTGCTGTGGCCTAAGGAGTTAGAGAACGAGTAGACTACCTGCTGTTTAGAGAGCGCTCCATGGGATTAGATGAGAGCCAGTTTAGGTATAGAAGAGTTAGTAGTCGCATCTCACTACCTACCTAGATATTATACCCAAATTCAATTCAATGATTTATCTGCCTTTACCATTTGTACGCCATGTCTGTCCGCTGTATTATCATGGCGACGAGGAGATTATAATAGAGGTAGGCGAGAGTAATATTATGTATACCTTAAGTAGGTATATCTATCTCCCCGTCTGGTCCTAGATACTACCCCGTTACTCGATTTCCTCAATTTTGGGCCTCCCCGGTTCCAACGAAGGCAAGCTCGGCCTCGAATTCATCCCAATATCCAACCCGGCCAACCGAGTTAACGCTGAAGGCCCACCATCGTCGCGAACCTCCGCCACGGAGGGCATGAGTGTGCTCAGCTGCCAGTTATTCAGGCTCTCCACGACGTCGCGCGCATGTTCACGTACAAGTCCATCGTTGTCCGTCTGCGCGACGTACTCGAGAGAGCGTGCGATGTCCTGCCGACTTGTGTCTGGTAGCCCGAAACCGAGGCGTCTGCCACTTTCACGCGCGTCCGCGAGGGCCCGCACAAAGTGTAGAATAAGGACGATAGCAGCCCGCCGCAGGATACCCGTCTCCGGGCCAGGTTCGAGGGCTAGAACATTGAGGCATAAGTCGACTGCTGGCTCGATGAGGGTGAGGCCAAGACCGCCAACGTTAGTCTCGATACCAACCGAAAAGATAGACAGTGCTGAAGCGCGCACGCGTACGTCCTCGGCCCCGCGCTTGCTCTCCCATCCGGAGACGATCTGCGCTATTATCTCGTTACGCGCTTCTTCCTCTTCGGTCTGCTCGTCGAGTTCGCTGAGGTCGGGTATCTCATCTTGCCATGCATCTTGCGCGGCCTTGTTTTTCATCTGCGCCAGTCGCTCCTGACGCTCGTGCTTGGCCTCTGTTCTTGGGCGGTGTCCGCGTCGACCCGCGATAGTGAGAAGTGCTTCTCCCACTTGCTTCGCCGTCTCCCCTGAGAAAGTCTCGCCGAGGCGTTGGATCACCTGGAGCAACGCCTCGCCGAACCGTAGACGAGTGTCGGTTGTCTCTAACTCGTTGGCGTCGACGTAATGCTCTAGGATTTCCTTGGTAGTCGATCGTGGGTGCTTGTTTGCTACTTGGGTGAACGTCCTCACCACGGTCAAGTTGATGTAGTCGTCGTCTCCGTTTAATAAGGACGAAAGAAGCACTAGAGTGGCCTGGATATCGACGATGGGGCTACCGGCCTGTATCAAGCCCGACAACAGGTTCAAACCCTCTGTGCGCACCGGTGGGGGTGAATCCACCTGCGTGATGTAAGAGATAGCCAGGCTATAAGTCTTACGATCCTCTACTTGGCGGTCCGTCGGAGCTGTGATACGTTCGGACGAATCATCTATAGCATCTCGGTATTTGAGAAGTAGGGAGAGGTTGCGGGCTGTTTGAGACAGGTCGTCTTGTGACTTGCTTATCCTCTCGAGGGACTGTTCAATAGATGCGAGGACATCGGCGCGAACATTTGATTTCTGGAAACCCGGAGCAGTGACGACGAGATTCAGTAGGCTGAGCGACACGGCTGTAGCATCATCATTAGCGATTTCCGACGTCTGCGATTCACCTAATATCTTGCTGACGAGCTCGAGCATCTGTTTCCAGCTCGACACTAGCCGATCGGAGAGCTTCTCCATCATCTTCTGCAGCACTTTCGCCTCGATCAGCTGAACCATTGGGTCCTTTGGCCGTTCACCCTCTGGTTGTTCATCCTTAGGGGCTATCCTGATCTCATTTACGGTGTTTGTAGGTTTAAGTGAGCTTCGAAGTAGATTCAGGAACAGTGTTGATATATCCGAATCGGTCCCAACCGACTGCAAGAGTTCCACAAGAGCGTCTGACTTAGATTCTAGGAGGCCCAAGTCTAGCCCGACGTCTACATTCGTCCCCCGTAAGCCTTTCACTTGGAGATTAGAATCCCCTACCTTGTCGTATATCCAGCGAGTTTTAGACGCATCCGAATTACCATTGACAAGCAAGGTGCTGAGAAGCTCCTGGAACTTCTGCGGAGACCCCGAGAGTTTGAGATAAACCTGTAGAAGAGCACTTGCTGGGCGTCGATATCGTTCGTCGAATGTATCATTTACAGGCGGCCATGACGATAGCGTCCACAGCGGCAATATCAACGGCACGAGAAGGCGCTTAGTCAAACCCGGGTTAGGATGCGAATTTAGTAGAGAGGACAAGCGTCTCAGCGAGACATAAAGCTCATCCGCGTCGACTAGGATAGTCTCTTTCCGTAAGTCAACAACTTCACCAGGCTTAGCACTGAACAAGAGAGGCTCTCTCACTGGTCCTTGTGACGACAAGGTAGGATCGATCTTGGCAAGCATCGGTTCAGCAAATGCCTTCCATCCGGGTGATCCTAACAACGGTCAGTAGCCAAACTTCACGGGTATTCACTCGGTAGGCTATACCCGGAGCTCCAAATTGCTTCCTTCCCAGGACACCAAAGCCGATAACATAGGCGGCAGCTTTAGCCAAGTCTGCGCCCTCTTTCCCATCGAGGAGAGCTAGAAGTTGAGGTGCAATGCCGGGGAACCACTTCTCTGGAGCCACGGTAGCAGGTGGAGCAGATAGAAGATTAGAAGCCAACTTTAAAGCCTCCATCGTGATGTTGGCACCCTGATTCTGGGGCATCTCAGCCTCGGATGCCCGCACGGTACTTGACGGGTGGACGGAGAAGACGAATTCCAAGGTAGCTCGGACTCCGTCTGGCCGCTGGGGAAGCAAGGTGAGTATATCCATGAGATGAACTCGAAGATATCCCGGGACGCGATCCGGCTGGGTCAACTCGGTCAGAGTAGACATGAGCGCCATGGTATTGGTCCTACGATCTCAGTTGAGCAAAGGACGTCGACTCGACATCACCCTACCTACCTCGACAAGAGAGCGGCGAATTCTCGTTGGCCTTCAGAACGAGATTCGTGGTCGCTTAAAGGTTGAAAGGCCTTCATACCAGCCTTCTCGATGGCCGATGCCAGTGTGTCCTTGTTTCCATCCATCGTAAGAACGCACCTTGCCGAGATCCTTAACTCGGCATCTATCGCATGCTCAGGCCAGCTGACAGACCTTACATATCAAGGTCTTTATGATCCTTTCGCCTACGAGATTAAGGAGGTATGTATACGGTGAAATTGTTTGCGGATGATTTGTCGAAGATGATAACGAAGTTCTTAGTACCTATTAGGCCTGTCAGTGCCCTCTTTTCCGTGGCGGGTGGCTGTGGTGGGGCGAGCAGGTGGCGATGACGGGACAGGTGTTTAATCTTTGTCAGCTGGCAAGTGCACCACTTAAATAAGACGCGACTCGCTTTTTGTTTACTTTCCTTCTTTCTACCAATCATCTTACTCTTCAACATCACCCTTCGCTACCTTCCTAATTCCTTGCCGGAGACCAGTTTACTGTTGATATTCGATCCGAGATACGAGTCACATCACATTCAATCGCACCGAATCTTATCCGGTTGAAGCTCTTTCGCTCGCATCTTCTTGCTTGCCATGAAGATGAGAGCACTACATAACTCGCACGACGCCTCCCCTCCAGTACTCCGATTCCCATTTTCCGAAAGGAATGTCTGACCCCTCGGCCGATCCCAGAAAACCTCGCACAATACGTCGCTGCTCGGGGTTGCAGGGAACCTAATAAGCATGCCGCGTGAGGATCGTTGTGCGTAGGGAGCCAACTAGTTCTGGCTAAAGGATCGATTCGAGGGAATGGTGTTTCGGAACTTAACCCTACGCTCCCTTTGGTTCAAGTTTTGCGCTTATGTCGTCCTAAATCCGCCTTATAGACCTCTAGCCGCTTCTGCTATGCCTCATTCTGCTGAGAAGCAGATTTGGTTGGCCGAAGCTGCTATGGGTGGAAGGGTCGTGGTTAGACACCAGTCGCACTCGTGCGCGCGAAGTGTCATTGCTATGAGTCCTCAAGAATCCCTGGCCTGGGGTCACTCGTCAGCTTTGTGCCGCTGGAATATGTACTCTGGTCTTTGCGGACCGTGCTAGTGAAGTCTATCAGTGCTGGTATAGTGGAAGATGGTCTTCCTGACGGCTTTCTACGGTTGGTTGGACATGGCACGAGTTCAGTGTGCGTGTCTGTGCCATAGTAGAATGATCGGGAAGAACGCAACGTCGGCTACATACAGTCAGAGCTCTGCAACAATTTCATCCATCCGCCGCTGGTCTCGTCTGCCAGAGTCGAGTACACTGGACTCTCTAGACCCCATTGGGTTGGTGACAGTCATGCGGCCACAACGGAAATTCGCACAGTACCTCTTGACACATTATCGCCGTGTTATATGGTCTGAGTACCCTTTCATCTCTGGTCGCAATCCGGCCCTCCGTGGTTGTCGGTGTAAAAGCCGGCTTGTCTAGCCGCCACGAACCCATCCACTCTATGATCCAGCTCTGTCGGCTCCCGGCACCTCATCTCGGCAATAGCCATAGATGCGTCATTGCAATGAGGTCCTACCAGGCGCATTAACATCCTCTCGTAGGCCTTGTCCAACGAAGACGGAAGACGCCAATACCCCCCATCAGCGGTCTTCGGACCGTTGATGAACTTCCCTCGCCTCTCCCAGCTATGGGTGGAGGAGTGATGACAGTGCGGCTTTTTACAGATGTCTTTTGGTCGTACGAAATGCCCCCCTTGCTGCTCGATGGAGCTCGATGGGGAGGAATCAAAAACTAGTCCCGTTGGCAGTGCGTTCAACGGAAAGAGCTTCTCTCCAGGTCGGATTGGTGCAATTGGTGTGATGCAACTTGCCGGTTTCAATAGTAGACTCGGTCGAAGATGGCACGGAGTTGCTGTGGCAAGTACCTAGGAGGTTGTAGGGCATATGTAGCGAGACGATTAGGCGAACTGTTGCGGGCCACTCTTCGCAGTGACGGGTTCGGGACCCATCTCGAGTTGGAGTCAAAGCCTAGTACTTGTCCGGTCTTGTCACTGCGAAGGGGACATCAATACAAGGAGCCTATCAGTGGGTTATTCTTTACGTTGTGGGATTTTCAAGCTACATGCTTAAAGGACAGACCACTTGGGGGTAGTCTTAGGCTGTCCTCTACTCTTTACTGGGTGGAGGTCAGCCCCCTACTTCGTTAGGGATAAGTCTCACCCCCCGAACATTTATGTAACATGCTAATCCGCCAAGCAGGTCCCGGCGGAAGTGAGGGGTTGCCAAAGCGGGATTCATTCGAGTGGTTTGCCTGTAGGGCAACCGGCACTTTGAGCTGCTTTGGAGTATACTTTTGAATGATGTAGGGATGAGTATTATCAGATGAGGTCTGTCGGGATAAGTGCTGGCATACTAAGTGGTTGAAGGGCTCGCTCAGGGGATAAAGCAAACGTAGTATAATCCGTCACACCTTGTATTCCTCTTGGGGAGGACCCGCTTCATAAGCAAGGCGTTGCTACATAGTCTCATCCGTAAGTGACATCAGCTTGAGCAACCGGAAGATGGTGGAAGTCCTCGGGGACTGATGAGGCATGTGTACATAGATTGGCCAAGCCATATCACTGAACAGATCCCGGTCTCATCCGCGGGCTTCCGGCTTATTTTCCAAGTTACTGCCATTAGGTGAGTTTCCCTAATGTTTGAAATAATAGAAACGCTAAGTCCATCTCATATTCGTTCTATTTATGTATGTCAGTTCCTACCTAGACCGCAAACACATCCGGATCAACAATCGTACCATCACAACTTGGCAGGGTAGCTAGGCCATTTATCCAAACGTCGTCTATCCTATATACATTCAGTCTTGCTACGTATTTATCAAGGTGATTATTCCTAGATGATTTAGACTGGTGAGTGAGTCGATACCGAATAACGACCAGCAGATATTTCCGAATCGGGCAAATATTGCAAGGTACGAGGGCAATGATTGGACAAGCAACTAACCAGGCAGCCCAGGGCTACCAGGCAGATATGATCTAGTGGGGATCTCGCCTAACCCAGCAACAGGCGTCTATTTAACACCATGAGAAGCCATTGTTTCTAGTTCTAGGCTTTTGTGTTCGGTTTCGAAATCCGAGATGGTTCCTTCATCACTAGCAAGGTGGAAACAATCGTCAAAGGCCATCGACTTTCGACAGATCACTTGTGACTTAAAGATTACAGCTTCGTCAAGCATCGGCCTACTCTCATAGCCCTCGACATTCGTTATGAATAGAATAAAACGACATGACAGAGTTGAACAGCGTGGATGAAGGCAAGCTCTCCCAGAGGCTTATGTATCTGCTCTCATAATGATCTCTGCCCTCGTGACTCGAATTAGGGATGGTCTTCTGCCAATGACCTATAAAGTAATAATTAACAATCTCAAGACGTCGGTTATCATACACGCATGACTCTCGGGAAATCGCCGTCCTCTCGATGTTTGTACGCCTAGATTAGATCCGAGCCAGGCCTTATGAATATACTAGATCTAGATATAACCGTCCAATCAAGCACAGGAACAGGACCAAGAATTCGTAAGGCGCTTTAGCCACCTATCAGCAGCGTTTTATCGAAAATCGCCGACAGCCAAGATCCCTCGAAACGCTCATCCATGAATATCAGCAATTTTTGGGTTGCTAGATTACTGTGCTACGACTTGGTTCATGTAACGAATGCCGATCATCTCCTGGGTAATCGGCACATATTGTCTGTCAGTTTGGTCAATTCCTCCTATGTGACAATGTAACGGCGGGGCTGTGTTGAGGTATCAACGATGGCGAGGACAAACAAGCAAACGGTCGCGAGTAGAATTTTATCTGCTCAGCTCCTCGTTTCTCGTCCTCGATCCCGTCGTTTGCCAAGTTCTTACATCCGTCTGCAACATGGACGTTGACAAGAAGAAATCATGGTTGCGCCTCTCCTTTCTCCGTACCAAGAGAGCAATCTTTGGCTTGATTATGCTAGTCATCTTGTCGGTCGTATTGATCGGTGAGTTATCCTTATCGATATTCCCACTCTCCCCTGACGTTTGTTTGGTCCCAGCTCTCGGCGCAGCCCACGTTCTACGGCCCGCTAGCCATGGCGGCGATGGTGGCGATGGCGTAGGTAGTAGTGACAATAGCGACGGCAATAGCAATGGCAACGACAGCAATAACGGCAGCCAACAACCGATCGAAGTCAATACCACGGCCGATGGTATCACGACAGCACTAGGCAATTGGCGACCGACGAATTCGAGTAGCATAGCCGACGGTACGCCGCTTCGTATCATGTCCCTCGGCGCCTCCTTAGTTCGAGGCGAGTTCTCGACTGGCAACATAGGATTTCGCAAGACGATGCGCGACGAACTAGTTGGGCTCGGTGTCCCTGTCAACATGGTCGGTTCTCAACGATTCGGCGACATGCTCGACAACGACCTCGAAGCCTACGGCGGCAATCGAGTCAGCCAGATCTACGAACACGCCACGCACATCGTGCCGCAATTACAACCGAACCTGTTCGTAATCCAGGTGGGAACAAACAACGTTCTACAAGATCTAGACGTCGATAAGGCAGGCCAAGACATGGAAGACTTCATCAACTATTTGCTAGAGGCCTCGCCGCTGTCCACGGTGCTTTTTAGCACATGTCTGACCAACACAGTCCCAGATTGCGAGCCCAAGATCCTAGATGTCAATCAGCAGTATCGCGAGCTCATCAAGAAGTTTGTCGGGAAGCCTGTGCTATTGGCCGAGATGCATCCGAGTGAAGGCTTCCCGGACCGACCAGAGGCTGCAGATATCGGGCCTGACGGTACGCATCCTTTTGATTACGGCTATGATTTGATGGGGCACATCCTCACCAAGGGGATCCAAGAAGCAGACAGGAAAGGGTACTTGCGGTGGCCGGTCGAAAACGGACTTGAGCACGACGGAGACGCCGGACGAGCCGAAGCAACGGTGACGACCTCAGAACTGCCACCCTCAGCCAGCACCACTGCAACCAGTCCAACACGTGTTCCGACTACAACAGTCCGTCGTTGAAGACCGTAGATCCTAGTACGATTTAAACCCCTTACCGAGCGCTGCGATGTGCGATACGCCTCCGGGAGTCGTCTCTGTGATATCACACGTCTAGTTGAGTTGTGAGTGTGCCGAGACCTTGATACGACGGTAACAATTGCCGACGATCAACATGGTTGAAGAGCCTCTGAGACTTCAGACCCTCCAATGACTTGGATCGGCTAGGCCTGCCTTGGCAAGACCTCGTACAGGTGCGGCGTCGCGTCGTAGAGATGCCAGGATCTTGAAACGCAGTTCTCCGGATCCACGAAGATCGATGAGATGGCCTTGCAGCGATCATATGTATATTGCGTATTTCAGGTATCGGTCAGGTTGTTGATGGAGGCATTGATGTCAATAGGGTTTATTATTTTTTTTTCTTTTATTAAATTTACCCTCCTGCTTTAACTTATGTCTACGCCCTCAACCATCGTGATCTTCTAGTACTTGGCAGTATCTCTCCTCGCCTTTAGGGCGCTAACACGCCCCTGTTCCGCGATGGCCCAATCGAACTATCTCAGACTCGAGTCGAAACAACCACGGTTACAGTTACCAATCTCCATAATGAATCAGATGATGCTCATTTCAATTCAATTCATAAAATCAATCCCTCTCGCTGATCCGTGATCTTCAACTTCCTTCTCTCACATCATTTACGCCGTAACCACCAATTAGAAGCACCACCTCAATTGACTCCCTGTGTAGATCACCATGGAGCCGCAGAAATACGCAACCCTACAGCACATCGACGACCGTGAAGACTCGAGATCAAGCACCGAGGTTGAGGATTCTTTAATGGGCGATGATAAGCAGTGGCACGACGTAGAATTAAATAAACCGACGACGAAAAAGACGAGATGGGGTAGATTTATCGAGGCCGTCAAGTCAGCAAGGTGGACGGTTGATACCGCTCTACTATTAATTATCCTAGCGCTGTTAATACGAGACCAATGGCGGAAACCAATACCTGGACCAAAACAAGAAGTCAACCCGTGGCAGTTCGGCCAGGATCTCACGGGAGTCGGGCCTAGATGTAGGCCAGTGTCTAAAGAAGTCTATGATTAGGTCGAAGGTCTAACAGACGTTTAGTTTCTCAGAAGATCACCACATTCGAGATGGATCCATCATACGCACCAAACAACACAGCCGAGTTCTTCACTGACGAGGTGTTGCAAAAGTGGAATGACCTGATGCCGAGTAAGGATATGACTTCTCGATTGTCTACAGCAAAACGCTGACGATCAAATAGAAGGTATGGGGTTCGTCTGGGTGAACGATACAACCAAGTACCATGACCTTCCTACGCCTATCATGTGGCCGGACAAGACAGTCTTCACGACGTCGGCGACACACCAACTTCACTGCCTTGTGAGTCCAGCTATGTACCTACATTCTATTGTGTAGCGGGGTGGTTGGCTAAGAGTCATGAAAATAGTTCGCCATCGTCCAGACGTACTCAGGCCTCACATCCGGTCATGAGATACCGGATGATCACCACTGGCATATGATCCACTGCTTCGATTATATGAGACAGGCCATCATGTGTAGCGCCGACACAGCTCTTGAAGGCCTCGAGACGACATTCCCCGATCATAATGGAGGTTCCGATGGTTGGGACTCTAAACATGGTAGGTCTTTGACCCTTTCACCCTGTTGCCTTAATACTAACTGGCTCGCAAGTATGCCGGGATTGGAACGATGTAAAGTCTTACCTAGAAAGCGTAAGGGCTTATGATGACCAGCTGATCTACTAAGATGCTCTACTTACAATCAAAACGAGGGACATGAGCAAATGGAGTTAGGCGAACGGGATTTGAATGTGTATTTACTGCTAATTAGAATTTACAACTTGCCTCATGGATTTCGGTTTGTCATCTAGGTACGTTTGAATGCAATCACCGTCATCTTTCCTACTGTCAGCATGGGAAACACCTCTAAGATATGAAGACTACCTTGTTATACTTCGGTATAAAACGTTTCGTATTTATTGACTTACCTAATTGCTATGATCTTATCCGCAAGTAGCGGAACGTCTACCGAATTCAAGGAGCAAAGGGGTGGGTTACTTACTTGGATGGCAGCTTATGGGGGCCATTGAAGAACAGGTCATCGGAGAAATTAACCATTTCGATACTCACCGTCATACTCCCAGCCTGCTTCGCTTCTTCCTTGGCCTTCTTCGAATCCTCCTGAGCCGTCGTAGTGGCAGGCTTTCCCTCTTGCTTCCTCAGTTCTTGCTCGGCCGCAGCCTCCTTAGGGTAGCAGATGGGACAGGTCTCGTCAACAACCGGCAGTTGAGGGCTACCGTTTCCAATTTGGATATAGTTGACGATGGGAACCGGATAACAGGCTTTGAAGCCCATTTTACATTTGACGCATCTCTTGACCTCACTCCTAAAGTGGCGGCTGGTCTCAGGCAGCTTGCACCTCTTGTACTCGAACGCCTTGCTTTCGCACCTTTTGATCGGCGCCATGTTTATTGACGAGGAGATCAGGGATCGAGACAGGTTCGACGTAAAGCGATGGTCCGTGATTTCTTTGAAAGATGTGAATGGTGTTGTTCAATAATTTGTTTGTACTGTTGAACGAATCCTTGGTGGATAGATGCGGAATGAAAGAAGATATCTGTATGGCAAGAAAGCCAGATATTTATAGCCCTCTGATTCGCCGAACAACCTCTATGAAGTTCCACAGCTCCATCGTTTAAGAGAGTCTGTTATCACGTTCAACATGAGTTTAGTAGCAAGCATGACGTTTGACGACGAGTTTCGTTTCGATTCGAAGCTATTGTTCACGCTTTTTACCTGGCTCCTATTCGGTTACTCTGGCCAGAATGACGGTAACCTGTTCAGTTCTCCCCGGTGTTGATAGTGGAAGAGAGGAGTTTTAATGATAATAGCACATGGATAGCCTAACTTGGTATTTGGCCTAATTATTGAACTACATGTACGTAGACAGATTCTATCTAGCTCTTAATTGGTTCATGATCAAGTCTGAAAGCCGATGCGAGGTCCCTCTAGATATAAGCGGAACGATTGTCAAACTATTTTCTGGTTAAGCCCAGTTGAGATCCCATATGGCCACCAGTCTAGCTGGTCATGAAACAGGGAAAGGTCGAATCGCATGATATCATACGTTTCGGTAGCATTAGTAGGAGTCTGAGATCCAAGGTTAGAAGGATTCACACAGACATAGGGATACAGTGGTTCAGGAACATACAAGGCCAGAGCTATAGGCTGCTATACTTAGATGAGCACCGGCAACCCAGCGATACTACAACAACCTACATACACCCGTCGACTCCCGTATGTCATTACCCTCAAATACGCAAAAGGTCGGAGGCGTGGTCGGTCTTCTCATCATCGGATCGGGGCAGGTCTCCGGACATCCACTTGATAGGCCCGTGTCCGTAGCGTCGGCTATTGCTAGCTCGAGTCGTGTAAATCCTTGTTCGGCCTCGCTGTCCCTGCATATATATAAACTATGCCGTTCACTTTAACACGGGAGACACTTCCTACGTCACCTGTAAGTATCCGCGGGTTACACCCATGTCTAGGAACTCTCGTCTTAGTCTATAGGCTGAGAATATATTTTAGGCCATCATGGTTGAGTCGTAATGCTGCAGATATGAACCGTTCGAATGAAGCGTTGTGGATTTTAACGCTGATCGCTGCCCGACTTTTAACGTAAGCGTATCTTCTTGATGGCTTAACTAAATCAGCTTCCCTCGGCTTCCCATTTCTCTAAACAAATGAGGGAATAACTTCGTGGTATGAAGCAAATTAATCAGTAGACTATCTGAACATTGCTTAACTACCTCCTACCTACTTAAGTCTTAAGATAGGCACGTCAATGTCAGCCTCTACAGACAGCATAAGAGCAATGCTCAGTAATGAATTGAGTCCGACTAGATTCGAATTGCGACGGCGACGACAACGTAGCGTCCAACAATGTCAGACCCTAGTGTTTATTTAAGCTTACTGTAGAGTCGACGTCGGCTCCATCAAACGTGATATCGTTTACGTCGAGACGAAATTACCAAGTCGTAGGTGAGATGATAAAGAATGAGTCTAGACCCCTGAAGGTGCCCTGAACGCCACCCAGCGGGATCTTCCATAGCTGGTAACAGGTAACAGCCACAGTCCCCTGAGACGATGTTACCACAGACGATTACAGACGATTACATACGCTGGTACGCTAGAGCTAGGGATGATTCCTTCAACGCGTTCCCCGTGCGAGACATGCGCCACAATTCAGACGCGGAATTTGGCCGATCCTAACGTCAAGAATTTCTGGCCTGAACCCTGAACATCTGAACTAATAACCTCAACTGTCTACGAAACAACCGGGAAACCTCCTCTGTTCCCGGCCCCGAAAGTCAATTTCTGACTTACACAGAGTCACAAGCCTCGGGTTTAGTACGAGGAGTCCCGTACCGTCCTTTCCTGCAACCACTTCCTCTACTTCCCCGGTACGACCGCGTGAGGGAAAGAAAAGGACAAGAAAGGGAAGGGGGCGAGGCGAAGATGCGATGTCGTATCCACCAGCTAAGCGACAACGATCCAACACGTCGCGAGAGTCCGCCAACACCACAGCGCAGACCACAGCTCCCGCTCTCCGACATGCCCAGGTCGGTCAGGGTCTCAATTTGTATTCTCCCACAGGATACGAGAACGGCGGCTACCCCCTCCAGCATGCCGCCCGCCCGCCGGTCACCTACAATCCCTACTCTTCCAATGCGGTGACGAACCCGACCGGCGGATACGGCGGGGCGTACCCGGCCTCGACGACGGGCTACGGTGCAGGGCCATACAGCCCCCAACAGCAATCTAACGGCTTCGCGGCACATTACTCTCAGCCTCCGTCGAATGGACACATGCCGTCTCACGCTACACACTACGCCCAGGCCGGCATCAACGGAATTCGGAATGGGAGCTTTACCGAGACACAGGCACAAGCACAAGCACAAGTACAAACACAGACACAAACACAAACGCTATTACAAGCACAATCATCACCGGGAACGAACGGAACGTACTCACCTATATCCACGAATCACCATACCAACTACAACCAGCAGCCACCGCGCAATGCTCCACCGCCGATTCAGCAACATCCGCAGCATCACCTGTCACAGTATGCAGAGTCATATACCCCCCAACCGGCAGCGCACGCCGCGTCCTATCATGCCAGCACCAACTCCTACTCGGACACGTCCACGTTGAACTCCCACTTTAGCCCAGCCGCTCTACCAAGCCCTGCTCCTCTACCACCTCCCGCACCTCGGAACGGAAACGGAAACGGGCACACGCCGGATGAAGATATGCACGATAATGACGACGAGGACGCGCAGGGTGAGACGGCTGACGAATCAACCGAGGTGAGGATACCCTACGACGAAAATGAGTGGAATGCTGACATGATCTCAACTCAGGTCTACACCGACACCGAACCGCAGAGAACTTCTCTACCGTCTGTGCAGTCTGTCCCTACGCCACCGATCGACTCGGCCAAAGGTGGTTTCAGGATCAAAAAGTGCTCTTGTAAGACGGGACGTGGCGATAAGAAGGCCTGCGTGTTCTGTGTCTGCAGCAAGCAAGGGCTCAGCTGCAACTCAACCTGCTCCTGCGGCGACGCGTGCGGGAACCCGTTCGCCGACCTGACTCAATTCTTCGGTCCGCCGTCCTCGTTCCCAAAGCCTTGCGGTGCCAACGCCTGTTTTGCCACTTGGCTTTGCCAACAACCGAACGTTGAAGAGCTAGATATGGAGCTGATGATAGACATACTCCTGTACGACGATACGTCGTGGGCTGCTTTTAGGGATTATAATGAGCCGTTTAAGAAATGGGAGGAGAGCTGGAAGAAAGCTCGCGGGGGAAAGAGGAAGAAGGCCCGCGAGGAACGTGAAAGACTCGAATTCGAGCTGCTCCGCGGCGCGCTTGGCAACTGTAATCAGAACGACTTCTACGGCTACTGGTACAGCTTCTGCCAGGGCGCCTGGGTAACTACCGACCTCTGGGATCACTGCCAGGAGTGCCGCATCTGTAAGCCCAGCGCGGAATGGCATTGCGACAAGCACAACCGCTGCTCGACCGACCACGTCTGTCCTGATTGTGGACCGGCGCCGTATCCGAGCATGATGCCTTCATATACGGAATCCGGTAGTTAACTCGGTCTTTCCGGACCGCCTCTACGTTATGTTAGATGACAGGGTGTTGGGGTTTTCTTTTCTTCTTTTTCTGGATAGACGCTTCGGATGGATGGATATCGGATAGACAGCGTACGTCAGGGATACACAGCGGATTTGTTATAGCTTACATATCATATATACCTTGCATTGGCGGCGAGAGCATGCGGCGGCATGACGGGAACATAGGAAGCAAACAGATCGATTCACGAGGGTATGTACAGAAGGACTAAGGCGAATATTATTACTGAGGGCAGTGCTCGGCCAATCCAGCCATTGCCCTCGCCATCTGGTGAACCGTCGTGCGTTTGATTCTCTGGTGTGTGGGAGTTTCGCGATTTGTTCAGTGATACCCCTTTCTCCTATTGGTAAACCAGGTAATCAGAAGGTTAACTATACATGGCCTGAGGGAGTGTACCGAGAAGCAGCCTTACGAGATGTTGCAAGTGACTCGACAACCTGACGGCATATAGTAGAAGGCGCTGAACGTATTTCAGTCAGCGTTTGCACCCGAATGCAGTTCGATTGGGAAGATGATGAGGTAGGAAAAGGAAAAGTGTACTCATTCATTCAGTTTTCATCAACTAGACCGTATTAGTGGGTGCTGATAGACTAGACTACAGAGCGTTCGAGTTGATGCTGATTGAGTATTCACAGCGATCCCTCGAAGAGCGTGATCAGACGAGCTCATAAGACAGCCTAACTCGTGGTGATTAAGCTGCTAGCCTCCAACGGGAGCTTAACTCGTAGATGTTCGCGTCACGGCGGTTGGTGGCTTTTCTTGAAGAGGCTTCTATCTCAGGTATACCTAAACTTCGTACATCTCTTCCATCGGGTTCGCATCGATGAACATCCCGACATTCGATCAGTGCGTACGAACACACTCAACTCATTTTTAACTAACTCAACGGTCTTCCTCATGCCATAAAAACAATCCATACTTCTCCAGGATACATACATCTCTCAGACACCGGCATTACTCATAACTGACAACGTAGTGTCAATGTCTTCCTAGTCCATGGACTAAACTACACCCAGCCTACCTACCTAGGTAGGAGGTAGATATTAAGGATAATCAAGGCAGTCGACTTGTTTTTCATAAGCATTAAGTGTATAAGTAAGCTCGAATCCAGGCAGATCACCTCCGTAAGTCAGTAAGAACAGATAGTCTCCCTTATGTCATGAGATCGAGATGTCTCATATTCTTATGGCTGTGATAAACTTGCTCGATAGCAGCTAGATTAGGTCATAGGTAAGCTACTATATACGGTAAGGATATCTTAGCGCTTCATCGCCAAAGATAGCACTTAAATAAAGCCGTGTGTAAGTCTGAATAGCTCCATTTCATCTTACGTACTATTAGCCCTAGGGAACCCATCTTGATTGATTAGATAGGCTAAATACGTTCTACTTAATCTAAACTAGATTGAATAGTGAATCATCTCCGTTGGAGGCGTTAGACACCATGCTCCTAGGGTAGATTGTCTGCCCTCACCCTCCGTATCAACGAAAAAATATTGATGAAAGAAGAAAATGGTCAAATGCGTACCTGCGAAGGAATATGACAAATTCCGAACGTGGTATCCCGTAATCCATGTACATAATGCTCGATCTATCCAAACAGCCGGAATGGATGCGTTGGAACCCCGGTTCTTGGGTCGTGTGTCCACAGCCCACTCGTCATCGTTTGCGTCCACTGCTTCCCTAGCAGGGGTACATCCTATGCGGTTATGGCTAGCCATGGCTGGTAGGTAGAGGAGTGGCTTGATGCTCACACTACCTGATGTTACGTGCATGCATACGGTGATAGATCTCGCAGGCAAGGCACATTCGGCTACTTGGGTCGGCAGACAGGGGAAAGACCTCTGATTCTATGGTAAATACGGGAGTGATGAAGATTCCAATGTAACATGCAGCGTGGAGGCGAGACATACGTCAATCGACTCCATGTCTGTCTCGTATACCTACCTCCTAACGTATATTTGATTCGACGTTTAGTACTACCCAAGATATGTAAGTAATGAAGAATCCGTTTTGGTGTAAACCGCCGCCACGGGTTATTTCGTATTTGGTGGCATGTCAGACCCGTTTCGGTTGCGAGTGTTGGTACGCGTTGCATTTCTTGGGGACCAATAAGGGGTTATCCTACCCAGACAGTTGGCCTGCCGTAATTTAAACGACACGACCTAGGACATATTGATGCAGTATTTATGAATAGAGGTATTTATAACACAACGATAGGTTGTACGATGAAGGACTCTTATGTACCCAATACATGAGTATGCCAACGAATAGGATATCGTATTTGATGAACCAAAGACCAACATGACTTCTCAAGGTGCTCTCTATGTCCTAGGTTGCAGCTAACTTGCAGAATTCTTCACTTTCTTGCAGAACTTAACTCTGGACTCACGTAGCATCGTCACTACCCGAATGCATTGCTCATTGAAACATAAGCAGGTTAGGCATCATTTAGAAAGCTAGTAGTCGTTGCTGGCCGTTGCGGTTATCACGCTGCTGCAGTTATTAGCCCCCATGAGGCGTACGTAGACTCGAACAGAATACGGCACTATGTCTTTGCATAAGCGGTTGGCACATGCCTTACATACATAAACGGCAATTGTCAGCAACGGCGAAGCATCGATCGCACCAAGGTATCGAGGGGGCCAACATCTACGTACAAGCGTAGTGTTGTTTAGGATTGGCACCTTAAACCTCTTAAGATGAGCAGCTGAGCGAAAAGAAACGATTCCAGCCAACAGCAACAGGGACGAGGGCGTGTCAGAGGGAAGAAATGAATATCGACCGCTACACCGTCCTTTCGCCGTGGTTGTGATTATGATATATGCTACTTTTCTCAACGCCCTTGCATCCTCTTTTTTCCTCTTTCAATTCCTAACCCATGCCTATCACTCTCCCAATCATGGCAGATCACATCAGCGATGTGCAATCTAGCCAGCCTGCACAATCCGGGGTTTCCACGAACGTGAATATCACGCATGTTGGAACCAGACTGTACAGATCTCCGCTTTTGTGGCTTCCATGCGAACTGTTCGTGCATACGGCGGCATACCTTTCTTCGGACGATTTATTCAGCTTGCGTCTGACATGTCGCCGTGCCGAAACGTTCTTGTTCGAATCCTTCTCAGAAGAGTTCTTTTCTGATAGACGTTTCATGGTCACCGAATGGTATGGATCGTATGCCCTGTCTGACCTGCTGGTTGGAGAGCCTCGTCTAATCCGGATGCTGACCTCGTTATAGTACGTATACCATACCTAGGTACCTTTACTAGGATATCCCTCCTGCAGGACACAGAGGAGGTGTAATGCTTTGCATCATACCTAACTCCTGAATCCCTTTTCCTAATTCCAGTATAAACCTCTGTGCTTTACTTATATTTTCGTGTTAGATAGCCTTGGAAGCCTTCTGAGCATCTCGAAACACCCTCAGCTGTCCAAACGCTTGTCGAAGCTCACTATTGGACTTGATCGATTGTACAGCAGCGATGCCTTGCCTAGCTTCGTACGTCAGGATTGGGACCCTGATAGAACTCATGTCAAGAAAGGAATGGAACCAGATAAACTAGAAGAATTCTCTGTCGAACAGAACTGGCTACTTAGCAGTGGAAGGTTGCAACTATTGCTGAAGGAGGTATTGGACAACTTGCCAAATGTGGTTGAGCTTAGCTTACGAGACGCCAATACCGTGAGAGAGACCCGCCGTCCCGAATCAAATCGGCAGCTCGTAAGCTATGGGACTGCCGACGTCCGCCGACAGACGGGAGTCGATTTCCTTGACCGTGAGACGCATCTTCATTCGCAAGATACCTTCGCCGAGATCGTCTTCTCGGCTGCCTTGCTAGCTATAGCAAGGAGCGGCAAGCGGCTAAACGTTATTGCTGCGGATATACAGACCAAGGACATCGGCTTGTCGAGCTCGGCTTTCGCAATTCCAGAATCTTTCATCGAATCCCTCAGGCCTACTCTACAGAACTTGCAGTCGCTCGACCTTGCAGTTAGCTTCACATATGTCCCCCTTGGTAGTTTCGCCCGTGGTTCTCTCGGATTCTTACGTTGGCAGCCCCATTACCTATTCCCATTTCTAGCACGTACGCCGAACCTGGTTTGCCTCAGGGTCAAGACCAAAGGTGACAGCTTTCTAGAAGACGGAGTGATAGGGTGGTTTGCTTGGTTGGCCGCCTTATCGAATGGGGAGCAAGTCGAATGCTCGCGTTTACACGGCGGCCCTCTTCACAACGGCTTCGGTCATATACCACCTGCCCCAAGATTTCGAGCCCTGCGTGAGTTGGAGTTAGTAAATATGAGCGCCCCTTCGGCATCTCTTTCTAAGGCACTCCTGTATCTCGCCGGATCTCTACGGAAGTTATCCCTGTATGCGGTCGGCATATCGGTAGATCAGGTTGATGACGAGCTCGACAGTAATCCTAGAAGCCCTAACGCTTGGACTTCTATCTTCCGAGACATGTCGAAGTTTCTCAGCTTAGAGAGCCTAGAAGTCGGTTCTCTAGGTCATCACACCTCGGCTTGCTCCACCAAAAGTAATAGACACCAAGTGGCCTTCTTGAAATCCAATGTCGGGGAGCAGTCCGGTCCACGCAATGAATTACTTAACGTGTGGTTGTGCGCTGGGAGTAGTCTGGCTATGAAAGACTTTGTTCTCGAGGTTGCGGACAAGACGATCATCATATGTACGAGTTGTAAACAGAGGAATCCTGGGTATCGGGCTTACGAAGATATTGTAGAATAGAGTAGAAAGGTAGATAAATACGGCCGGCCCCGTTGTATACGTAAATGATCCAGGCGTTTAGGTGTACCTGCTTTTACTACTGCGACGTTGTATTAGTCCAGGTGTCTGGTTTATAACTTGCAACTAGGTTCTATTTGGCCCTTGAGATCATACCTACCCCTAGGTAGTGATCATAATATTAGATTGGCCAGGGCTTCAAACTAGATCCTGGAATCCAAGTTGTTAGCAAGCTGGCAACGGTTTACACCAGATCGCGTGTAGAGAGAGAGAGAGAGACAAAGCCTATTTGCTTCACCATCAAATTTATTATAGTCTCATACTTGCTTGACCGTGAGAAATATGATCCAATCAGCTATCTGAGGACTAGATTCTATCAACTCGTTGTAAGAAACCCCTATCTGCGGCCATTATACTTCATCCACTCGTCTTATCTCGCTATAGAATAATTTCGCTTATTATGATTATGCAGATACTCGAGAAAATAAAATTCGTTCTTATCAGCGAGGAAACGTTCTACGATGTCATTGTGATACTGTGCTTATCTTCGAAACCGGAGATATCGACGAGGTCTCTGCAACGGCTCGCTGCAGATCGGCAGGGATTCAGATAAACTTCCTTTCCCTCCGTTCTACGATATGAATGGCTACAATGCAACGGAAATCCCACGTTTCTCACTTGTGTTCGATATCAATGGTACCAATGCGTGCGGGGAGTGATAAAGCTCATTGTTTTCTTTCTCCCTCAGCTTTGAGTCACCAACCTTCCTTTGTTACTCCTTTATTTGCCTCTTAGAGACTTGAGGAATAATAGCTTCAATTAAGAAAACCGTTGAAGTTATCAGGCAGGTAGCTTGAAGCACATAATGAGCTCAGGATGGCATTGACAGCTTCAAACCATGGTGACATTGACGAGTCGCAGGTCCCCGGGACCGTCCACCTAGTCGATCTCGAGCACACGATGGTAACGCGTCACGCAAAGGATCAGAAGGATATCGTACTTGTGCCGACCCCGTCTGCGGACCCGGATGATCCGTTAAATTGGACTCCTAGGCGCAAGTACTTGGCTTTAACTTGCGCTTTGCTCTACACCTGGTTTAACGGAATGGCGCTTTCGGTTGTCTACTCGGTACTGGTACCTCTCTCTACTGCGCTGTCCGTAACGGAGGCCGATCTCAACGCCGGCACGGGGTACATGTTCTTACTGCTAGGATGGGGACTACTCTTCTGGCAACCATTCGCCCTGCAGTACGGCAAGCGGCTAACGTATTTACTCTCGCTCCTCGCGCTCATGGCCGTTACGGTCTGGGGACCTTACGCGCGTGGCAACGGGCAGTGGATTGCTAATAGAGTCTTGACGGGCTTCTTCGCGGCGCCGATCGAGGCTCTCCCTGAAACCAGTATTGCCGATTTGTTCTTCGCCCACGAGAGGGCCACGTACATGGGTTGGTACGCGTTCACGTTAGCCGGAAGTAACTTCTTCGCGCCCATCATTTGCGGGTTCATCAACGACGGTGTGGGTTACGGGTGGGTGTTTTACTTCCAGGCCATCTTTTGTGCTGCGACATGGGTGTTCCTTTTCTTCTTCATGGAAGAGACTAATTACGACCGCCGGACTGTGGGGATCGTCGCCGAATCTAACGACGGTGTGGTAGAGTCGGGCCCGGATGCGGAGAAGGGCAAAGAGGCCCCAGCTGATCGATCCGATGCCGTCGAACGGACCCCTTCTCCGGAGGGCCGACCGACGGTCTCATCAAAGACGTTTTGGCAGAAGATGTCTATCATAGATAAGCCGCGGCCGTTCATGATGCATTACCGAGCTTGGCAGTCTCTGAAGCTGCTCTCGTGGCCCGTGGTGTTCTATTCGGGGTTTAGCTACGGGACGTACCTCATCTACTTCAACATCCTCAACGCGACGAGTTCTATCATCCTAGGCGGCCCGCCATACAATTTCCGCCCGTCCCTCGTCGGACTGAGTTACGTCTCGTGCATGATAGGAGTCGCTGCGGCGTCAGCATTCACAGGCGTGTTCTCCGACCGTTTTATTATTCGCATAGCGCGTAAGAACAACGGCATCTCCGAACCCGAGCACCGGCTCTGGCTCTTCGCAGTCTCAACGCTGGTGATCCCCTCGTCTCTTATCCTCTGGGGTGTCGGTGCAGCCCATGAGGTACATTGGTTCGGTCTAATATTCGCTATGGGAACTACCGCTTTCGCCAACACGATGGGTGTCACGCTGAGCGTCTCGTACTTGATTGACACATATCGAGACATCTCAGGTGATGCGCTGACTACGTGCATTCTTATCCGAAATACCATGAGCTTCGCCATCGGCTACGGTATCACTCCTTGGCTTAACAATCTAGGATATCAGAACTGCTTCATCAGCGTAGCCTTCGTGGGTCTAGCTATTTGCTGCGTCTTCTTGGTGATGATCAAATGGGGCAAGACGTTTAGGGAGATGAAGCGCCTCGATTATTGGCAAGAAGTCAAGAAGAGGATTGACCTCGGATTAGTTCATTGAGTGAAATTGAGACGGGTGTTGAGATGGTTGATCATTGATCCTCTGACTTTAAGAACCATGTTGTGGAATTATATTATACAGACTCAGGCTTGCGTTGACTGGTTTCCGCAAGGACAGGCATCGGCAATAAACATAGGTCACTTTGCTCTTTCTAACCATAGTCTTAGGGCTTGTGAGCGTGTGCTGAATCTTTCAACAAATGTGCTCTTATGCCTATGCCTACGCCTATGCCTACGCTTATGCCTACGCCAGCGCCTACGCGATTCACAATTTATGGAACCGTCTTCATCTTAAACAGGTGCTATATTGGTATCGTCGATCTATTACAATCTTGACTGGCACGTTACGCACTCCGCCACGCAGAACAATGATCGAAACATTAAAAGGGAATAAAGAAGCGTCAACGTGATCCGTCCAATCCCATCGCGTATGTACTCGTTTCAGTGTGATCCGCCGTTGATATCTGACATGAGCTTCGATGTTCGTACTAGGGGACAATCTCAGCCGCAGGTTCAACGGTAGATATCTCTGTCTCAGATACAGCCAGGCTTGAGAGCTCGGTGCAAATCTCTTCTGCAATTACTGATGGCGCGGATTGCATCGCAGACTCGACGGCGGTGACTTTGACAGTCTCCGTCGCCACCTCTACCTCAGTTTCTGTAACTGTGTGGACCACTCGAAGAACCTTTTTCTTCGTTACCGTCTCGGTTTCAATCTCATCCAACTGTGATGTTGCGGCGCTGGGTTTGCCTTGGGAAGATACGGGGGTGTTGCACGGTTCATAGACGGTAGACACACTTGCCGTGGAAGCGCTGCTCTCCTGAACCTCCGTGGGTTGCGACGTAGCTTCTGACTCTCCATGGCTCGGTGCAGCTATTATAGATTCGGCTTTGGGTTCTTCTTGCTCTTGCATTACGATCACATGCTCCTGATGATCTGACTGAGCCGCCGTGTGATCTGACTTTGTCGCATGTTGATAATTCACTGCATTTGAAGGTTCTGATGGGATGATAGACTCGACATCGGGTTCATGTTGCTCAGAACCACCTGGTGCGGATCCTGCGTGTTCGACGGCACGTACACGCTGCTGCTCATGAATGACCCTTGATGAGTCCTGGTGATCTGGCAAGGCAGCTGCAGGTTCAGCTAATAGAGTAGGTTGGGGTTGGCCGTAGTTGGGTGTCGTCGCGAATGATTCTATCACCGGAGCCTTCACCTGTGCCTGAGGGGCCTCGACGACCTGGGCGCGGCGCATGAGAGGAGCATCTCTCATCCTGTGGATCACCGGCTCGTAAGGCGGCTCGCTAGGGGCAGGAGCATTACGAAGAGCAAGCATAAGAACGAAGATGCTGAGAGTAAAGATAACGACATTCTTGCGGTCCTGCATAAGTACTCTTATGGACTGCAGCACCAACTCTGGGAGCGAAGCATTCTGGTAATTGCGTTGGGGAGGCTCTCTTTGCTCGTGGGTACCTTGCGAAGGAGACGGTGGAGATGGGGATGGTGGTATGTACGAATCTTCGTGCGGATGAACTGACGGCTCCCTATACGGGGATTGTGGGGAAGATGGTGGAGGAGGTGTATGTCCGTAGATCTCGCGAAGTCGTTCTTCGTCACGCCAACGACGCTCTTCCGCTGAGGTAGGCGACCTGACAGGGTCGGGGTCCGGCTGGGGCGAGGAAGCACTGATGTGAGAATTCAGAAAGCCATCCTGTTCCTTCTGATGCTGCTCTTCATACTGCTGCGCAACCTCTTTGGCGATCTCCACCTCTTCTTGGTGTGTAAGCTCCCGCTCTTGATGACTCGCAGCGAGGCGTGCAAGTTCCTCCTGTACAGCAGGCTCGACAATAGGCTCAAACTCGACATCCACGCGCTCCATTTCTCTCCAGCAAGCGGCCCAGGCATCGGCTTTCATCAACCCGTTGCTAGCGTATACATTGACCCGAAAGATCCTGCCTGTGCCGAGAGAATCGTATCGGATCTCGTCCTTACAGGTTCCGCACCAGTGGTGCTTGTCAGTCCGAGATCGTACAGAACCCCATTCATCCTCGCTCTCCTCGTCTTCAGCCAAGCTCGTCTCGTTGGCTGGGCCGAGGTAATGACCGCATTCCAAGATCCGAGCTCGTCGACGGAGAGGGAGTTCTAGTGATTCGAGCAGGCGCTCCTCAAGAACTTCATAGTCATTCTGAGGATGGCCTAACAATATGCCTCTTTCGTTGACGATATTGCTGATACGATCTTGTAGGATTCTCCAGGATTCTCGGAGCGCCTTTGTTTGTTCGTTCATCTCGTCCGTGTCTAGGTTGTTGACTAGGTTGCCCCACACCCATCGCAGAGGTAGCAGGGTGACGTGCAGTAGGACGAGAGGTGCTTCCTTGCGTTCCTTGAAACGGGATGGCGTGGACATCCTCTTCGGGGAGTAGTGCGCAGAAGGGTTAGGCGTCCCTAAGCGAGAGACTGTAGGGAACTGCCGCTTTATCGATCGAGGAGAGCCGAGGACTGAGGGCGGCGGTGAAGACATCTGCATTGCGCGAACATCTGAAGGAGTTCGGAAGGGTGGGCGTGGTGTTCCTCTAGCGGTTGGAATGAACTCTTCCCTCTCATATTGGGAAATGTCCGAGATTCGAGGCGAGCGGATTCCAGTCGTCATGTTATCGAAGTCCTTGTGCGCCTTGCCGGGCTCGGGAATGCTATCGTATGAGCCCATCGAGCTTCGAGGGCTCTTGTCGCTGAACACGTCTTCGTCCGTAGCCTCATGGTGGGAGCTGCTATCACCGCCATCGTCGGCATGAACGTACGAGTCAACAGATTCAGAATGGTCGAGGTACGAATTCTCGGTTTGGGCTTGGGCTTGGGTATGGTCGTGAGTATCGTCTGTCCTCTCGCTCAACATCGAGCTGTCTCCGGTATCCTCGTGTTTGTTGTCACCGTGTTCAGCCTGTTCGGAGGCTTTGTTACTCTCTGACGCTCTGCCCATCTCGGTTGGATTATCGCGCTCTATACTCGGACGAACCTCTGACTCTCGATCACTGGTTGGCGTCATATTTGCTCCGTCATTCCCCGCCGAGTCAATAACAGTAGACTTCTGGTCCAGGCCAGAAGCTTGAGCCTGTGATGTATCTTGTTCTGTATTCTCTCGCTCAGCTTCTTTCGGTCCTTGTCCTGACAAGGTACTGGTCTCTGTTGCTTCTACAGTCTGATATCGAGGAACTTCTTCGTCCATTGGAGTGTTTAGGCAGGATTGGTCGACGTAAATCGGGAAATCGTGATCTGATCGTGGTCGAGGCATTAGAAGAGGGACAGGAGAAAGAGGCAGCCAATATGATTAAATGAAGACGTACCCTTCAAACGATTAAGCCCCTCGAGATTTGTTTTGAAAAACGTTGCGTTGGCAATGTAATAGGCCTGCAGGTCCAAATATTGAATTCGATGAAATGGTTGGACAAGACTGGAAAGGGATGCGGGTCGACGACATTGGACCCAATAGTTGTTGACACGGCGTTGCTGAGCCAACGTCGATCTTAAACCCCATCACCCGTTAACTTACCCAATCGTTGGCGGCATCACAATTCGACACGACCAACTTCTAAATGATCAAACATTGTCTTTAAAGTCTATAAATTTACCAAGGTTGAATAGGTATCTAATAATTCACCGAAGCCAGCTAGACCTCCAGTAATTATTGTCCAGGAATGTCTCTTGCGTGTAAGTCAGATTCACAGCTTTGCGGCCTTTGACGTCATTTCCAACGCTATAAATAAGCCCGTGGTACTTGTACTTACGAAGCCTCACCGCTTACAGGTTTGGTGTCATTAAGCTATGGCCAATCATGTGCTTTGTTCATTCCCTCCTTTCAGTAGCTCTGTTCAATTCATGCTCAAGTGCCTGGCAGACCTCAAAGTTCTCTATAGCATTGCATAAACTCGCAAAACTATAACGATCACGGTTCACAGCCGCCCTTCTCTCGAGCACGGTCCATTCTGTGCCTTGGTCTTAGTCATTTGATGAATATCCAGGATGTAGTAGTATTAGGACGCAACTTCAACCATGTTCGTATCAACCAGCTCTTATGAATGGACAGGAATGCCGCGATGTCTTTGGTTCTCGATTCGATAAATAGGGTGAATCAATAAACCTCTCGCTAGATCATCTTCACAGTACATGGGTAGGACATCCCAATGGCCTCTTGAGATGGTTCTACATTAGGACGAAAGTACTCACCCAAGTTCAATCCTCCTCAGCTAGGAATCATTCCCACTGCTTCCCTCTCTGTTGATGAGTGTCGCGAGTTCATCGAGAGCAGCATGCAAGTATAGGCGGAGGTTGTAGACGTCTCTTATAGAACTAGTGAGATAGACCAGTAAAGCTCAACACTGTATCTGAGGTATCATTGCTCCTACGAGACTTCTATATCGAACGCGCCGAGCCTGTTCCAGGGTGTCCCTTGGGCTATAAGGCGAACATGGGACATCCTAATAACTTCCCAGTACCAAAAACGGGTAAGGCAAACGCTCGGCACAAACATCGAGGCTCCACCGGAAGAGGCCGAGGGTGCGCGAGGTCCATCCTTTAGCCGAATCGTAATTAGCTATGATGGCCAAGAGAAGAGGGACTGTGAGACCAAAGGAGTTCGTGAAAGTGGAACTCGAGCAGCACAAGTTGGACCTTGAGGTACCCGACAAACGGGTTATGCCCTCGTTGAATAGGACGACCAGGATGGAAACTACCTATAGAGCATGATAGGGGTACCTTGCTGGCATCATGGAAGGCAGTTGGCAAGCGAATATTACGCACGCAGCATGCTAGGGACGGTTGATACATGATGCGGACTTGAAAGACTTTACTTTAGCATAAGCGGAGAGCGGTCTATATTCATTTGCCCTAGGTTGTTCACTGCTCCTCTAGTCTAGCCCACTTGCCAACAACATTTTCGACCTCAACCAGCAACTGGGCCCTTCTCTCTTCAGTACACCAGCTACCCATGATAGAGCCCTTAGCAATAACCCCCCACTCGTTAACGCTCAAGCCAAATGCTTCTTGGAGCGCACAATAATTCTCAAGTATGTACCCCCCAAAGTAAGCCGGGTCGTCGCTGTTGATACTAAACCTGACACCAGCCTCGATCAGCCTCTTTAAGGGGAACGATTCTATCGAAGGGATGCAGTTTAGTCTGACATTAGACAGAGGACACGTCGTTAGCATGGTTTTAGACGAAGCGAGACGTGCGACCAATGCATCGTCACCTTCCGTCAGAGCCCGGACGCCGTGGTCTATTCGTTCTGCGCCCAGCACGTCGAGCGCCTGGGTGACGTAGAGCGGTGGTCCCTCTTCGCCGGCGTGAACGGTCCTCCGAATGCCTAATTCCCTTGCGGCGTCGTAGAGGTCCTTCCACATCGGCGGCGGGAACGGTACCTCAGAAGAGTCCATGCCCATAGCGCCAAGCGTGCCGTCAGCAAAATAGCCCGCGTCCCTTGCCTGCGCGAACGTCTCCATAGCTGAAGAAAGGGGTAGATGCCGTAGCAGGCACATGATGAGCTGTGTGGACATGCCGAAATCGGCCTCTGCTCTCGCTTGCGCTCTTCTAAAACTTTCTACAATCGTCGAAAGCTCAACGCCACGGCTCGTATGGGCCTGGGGGTCGAAGAAGACCTCAGCGTGCCGGACATTTTGCGAAGCAGCCTTGGCGAAGTAGGCGTATGCCAGCGCCTCGAAGTCGGAGCCATCTACGAGGACTGACATGCCGATGTAGTAATAGCCAAGAAAGTCGTCGAGGTTCTGGAAGTGCTCGTACCGCTTCCGTAGAGATTCCGGCGAAGCGAAGGCCGGGTCAGTGGAGGCTGGAAGGGTGACATGGTTCTTGGCTGCGAGCTCAAAGAGGAGTTCCGGCTCAAGGGAACCTTCTAGGTGCATGTGGTGTTCGGCTTTGGGTAGAGCCGCGAGAAACGCGTGCAGTGATGTTTTGCACATATTTGAGTCGCCTTTGGGATCAAGAATACCACTTTCGTGAGACGAAACCTCCTTCAAATCAGATCCACAACTTGGGATTCCAGACTGTCTGCACTGTTCGCGCGTAGCTGTGCAGGAGTAGTTTGATTCTGAAATATATTCAATTGTTCTTATTCTGGTTATTCTGGAAGAAAAAAAAATTATTAAAAATTACCTATCGTAGCATATCGTCTTGTCAATTACCTATCCAGAAGTTACTACTTTTCTTCGTTATCAATCCATACCACTTGACGAAATGACTCAGTGTTCTGGGTCCTGGACACTATGTGTACGCCCGGCGAGTGCCGCCGAGGAAACGTCGGGGGCTCAGCGAAGCGTAGACCGTCAGTCTTAGTGAGTGGCGACGACGGCCTTACTATGGTAACGATGCGCTCGAGCTGTAGACGCCTCAGGAATTATCTCTGGCACCAGTCGAAACAACCGCATTCAAGGATAACTGCTTGAAAAAATCTCAATCAGTCAATTCCAGGCGACCAAGGAGGGTTCGAAGTTGTCCGGGTCGCGGCGATGTGAGTTCAAAAAGGGAGGCGAAGAAAAACTTCATTCGGCTCCGTTCCGACGGGAATGAAAAGGGTCGGAAGTGGAGAAAGAGATATAAATAACCACTCGCGCCGTCGATCAGGACGAGGTAAAACTGGACCCTGGTTAGGACGGTGGAAGATCGCAGCAAACCACGATGACAGACAGGAGATCAGCGGTTACGGTCCGCCTGTAATAACGCGCGCACAGTACGATGCTGCCATGTCCATCTCTTGGAGCTTGGGAACTGGGAGCTGGGAGCTGGGATCTCGGCTGCGATCCCCAGGATTGCCCTGGCCTACTCATAGCAATTCATTCGGTTGTTGCTGCAAGGGGAACATCGACTATTGGGCTCTCGTTCAGAACTGCTTTACTAGGGATCCCGAACCGCGTTTACGCATTGCGCAGTCCCGCCCCGGCCCTCTCGGGCTTGTCTCGTAACAACGACCAAGCCAATTACGGTATGTTATACATACCTAGGTAGGAAGAGGTTGTCACCGATTACATGATAACATGTGTCAGGGGCGGAAGCAAGCGAAAAAAAGGGGGGACGTAGTGCCATGGTTCTTCAAGTTCCCATAACCTTGATTGATCTGGAAATCTGCCCATTCGACGATATGGCAGCACTCGAAACAGTGGAAATGCTTTTTTTGGTGGTTGTCGCATGCGCTACCATCGGATCGTCCAACGACACCAGACTCACGGCACGGGAGATGCGACGAATCAGTCCCCCCAGGCGTTTTAAATTTTAAAAATAAAAATAGAAATACCTACCTACCTGCATTAATACATGTACAGCTACTACAGCGGTGAGCATTTTAATTCTTTTAGGCGTGTGTACCATAGTAATGTGTGTGTGTGAGCGCGTGTGTGCTGTTTGATAAGCGGGAAGGATTCCTGTGCGAACACATCAGAGATCGACTGCAAAGGACTTTTTTGCTTGTCGGCCACGTTTCTGGTCCTCCATCCGAATCGGAGTTTATCAGCTACGGCCCTGTATCTCGAGCGTTAGAGAAACCTCGTGGCATGCCTGCGCCGCCTGCCCACCTACATGATGATCCCTCAACCCCCGGGCGGAATCCTAGCACACGTGCACTCGTCAGCCGCAACGGACGCAGAAGTACCCAGCCGAGCCAGCAGAAGCAATAGAGACGCCGCAAATCTCGTGCGATTCGGGTCCTACGGCTTTGATTCCTTTCGACCCCTAGTTGTAGGCGCGAGTCATTCAATTTTATTGCTCACTCCCGGCGGGTAGCTAAGTAGTTCGGAACAGCACATCAGCAAGCTCTCGTCGGGCCTTTGGGATCGGGGGGTCCTCGGGATGGCGAGGGAGAGAGGGAGAGGAGATTGAGAGAGTGAGGGAGAGAGAGAAAGAGAACGACGTTGAATCGTTGGTCGTTGTGATGGTGGTACTAAGTCGTTCGTTTCACTGCATGTCTTGTCTGGGTCTGTACAACTTCCATCTCCGAGACCATATGTCGTCTCGCGTAGCTTGCACGCATGGGGTGAACGGCCTTGGTATCACGTCGACGCATGCGATGGCGAGCGCATCCAGCTCGGTTGCGTACAGCGCCAATTGGTTGGTGGGTAGAAGTCCACCTTGGAGGCGTTCTCAAGTAGTCCCGGCGCAGACGATCTTCTCTTCCAAGGCCATGCCGGTGCGGGGGTGAGTTGATTCTAAGTGCCGCGGTGGTATTCGATTCTCTTGGCCGTAAGCCCCGGGGGAGTCACCGTCTTGTTTCTTGTTTCCCCAGACGGGCGTCTTTCTTCTTTTTGCGAAGGCTGCCCCCTAATAGCATAACCCTTACTACTACGTACGATACCCCGATGAGACTAGGACACACTCCGCCGAAATCTTGATATAATGCTTGCGTGTTAGCGTATTAGACCTGTGATGCGTTACACGGGCGGTATGTTTCCCTTGTCACACGGGATGGGATGCTACTCCAAGAAACGTCTAGAGAGTCGATTCTTGCAACCCCCCGCCAGCCCGCGCACTCCACCAGGTAGGAGCGCGGCAGCAGCAGAGTGGAACAAATCAGGGTAACGGCAGCGGATGGTCAAGATTTCTCAAGATTTCCCCGGGGGGAGGGAGAAAAGTCGCATGTGTTGTATTGTAGCTCACGTAGAACGGCCCACTAAGTAGCTCAGGAGGTGCGTCCGCCCGTATGCTATCGCTATAGTATTCCCACACCCCTCGAATCTCCCACGCGGCGTCCATTGTCGAAAGAGGCAACGTCCGTGTTTCGAGTGAGTGCGGAGCCGATCTTGTCGTGGATTCGTCCCGCGAGTTCGGCAATCGGCCGCTACCTAACTGGCACGCGGCCTCTTAGCTCCATTGGGCAACTTTCCCTTTCCGTCCTTATACTTGGTATCATGCGGCCCTCGGTACCAGAGTTCGCGGCTACGCGTGCTAGAGGAAGTACCAGCCGGTATCGACAAGAAGTACGTACGTCGAGAGGCAAGGGACGACATTGGCGAAACGCCATCGTTCGATATTCGCCGCTCATGTGCCTAGTTGGTAGGTGTCTAGCCATCGATGTTGAGACGTTATCTCCTAGTCTTCAGGTCTCGTGGCTCTACAGTACATGGAATATAGCCGAGCGTATACTGCAGTCTGCCGGGAGCGTGCTAGGCCGACAACTACGTCGTAGCCGGGACAAATGGTCACCTGCCCGCAAGCCGTTGCCGTCAACATGGATCCTTGGATCCTTGGGACTGGGAACGCTGGTGGCGTGTTGTTCCGTGGGGAGATTACCGTAGAACCCACTTGCTCATCCTGGGGATTGCGAGGCAAACGGGGATGTACGGAAGTCGTAATAGAAATTTATGCCTCTGCCTCCGGTGGGCTATGTACATAGTGAGTGCTACCGTGATGGTAACATCTCACGGGATACAATGCACATTCATCTTAGGGCCAAGGAACTAGATGCCAAGACCTAAGATGGGAAGATACGGCTCGCTGCTGTATCGTGGCTCGACCGCACGGTTTCTCTGTTCGAAACCTAGTTTTGCTTGCCGCAATGTTGCTGCTTGCTTGCTAGACGTCCAGATACTATATCTAATTTCACGCGGATTGTAAACGCATACCGCCTTGATGTGCATAACCCTCGGCGAAGACCCTGCAGACCAGTCAGCGTGCAGACCCGGAATATGGGAGCGTCCCAGCTGAGATTGAAGGTCTGGGCAAGTGCAGAGATGATGCAAATGGCCGTCCGCGGGAGTCTCCTTGAGATTACCTGGCTCGATGCTGGTGTTCTCGACCCTTATTAACTTATAATAATTCCGATATACAGCTATCCAGCGCCCGGCTCCCGGCATAGTGAAACCGGGGAGAAGGCTCATGTTTGGCTGCTGTGGAACAAGACCAGTCGTGACTTGTCATAATCCGTGACAGGCCGTGGCAGGCAGCGGCAGGCATGATGGCAGGATTCGACAAGCAAGGGCTTAAAGTCCAGTCGGTCGTGGAGTCTAGAGACCATCTTATCCGTATCTAGCTCCGGGCCTGCTGCACATAGGTGTAACAAGTCCAACTAAGCTCAAGGGCATTTGAAATGACCGTCCTAGCATGGGCCCCATAGCCTGGTCACGTCAAAGATATCTACAGTCGTAATAAGAGCTTCACCCGCCGTGGGGACCGACGCGCGTCCAAGAAGCCGGCGTTCGAGGCGTCCGGAGGAAGCCGAAAAGTGATTAACGCGCCAGCCGCACGCGATCCCAGGGACGGGGGACGCTAGACCTTAGTTCCTCTGTGAGCTCCAACGTACTGTAACGGGCGAATTTAGCCTAGTATGATAGCGTCACGGCCGGCGAGGGAGCGTCTCAGCGGCGAGCTATAGAGTACCGGCCTCGAAAATCTAGATTAGATCGTAACTTGGACAGCCGCTAGCTCTAGACGGTAATAGGCGCCCGATCTAACGACCTACTCGTTTCCATCGCTTCCCCCTTTCCGGATGCGGAGCAGGTAGTCAAGTCTGTGAGCGAGTGAACCCCGATCTAGGGCTGGAGAAAGAGCTTGAATCTCGAATATGATGGATGGTGCCGTTCTAGATTCACACGGTACCTATTCCCTGCACTTTTGGTTTTATAGGATCACCAGGATGACTGTAGTCTTTCTTCAATTTCCGACGTTTTTCTAATTACTAGGAAGTCTACAAGGAGCATTAAACGGAAGAGTGAGGCTTACGTAACTTGAGAGGACAACCCGCATGAGTTGTCACTTCGTAGACAGCATATCCTTTCCTATCTGGAGCCTGTAGCAGATAAATTAACTGGGAGCGCCTTGTTTGAGAAAGGCGAGAGCCGAGGAACACTTCTAGAAGACGATGATGGCTGAATTGATCAACAACGGTTTTATTACAACGACCTCTATAATGTTAAAGCTCATCCGGTCGGATGTCTTCCGCCGTACCTAGATTCGTTATGAGGCGTCGCACTTCTTACTTACCATCGAGCTTTTGATATCTACATGTACATACAACGTAGTCACGATGCGATTGGCCGTTCAGTAGGTTACTGAAATGGCACGCTCTCAGTTACTACGTAACATGCGCCCCTGTTACTCCCATGTTTACCACGTTTACATCTTGCGTTAGAATCCTACATAGTAGTTTTGTTTCGTTACTGTTAACTCTGCTAAATTTTCTTATTTCTTTGCTATTTCTCTGCTCGGCTCCGGCTCACCCTCGACATCCTAGGATGAAGTTTTCATCAGCTCATTATAGACTCGTGCCAATAGCCGTGCTAAGTAAGTACCTATATCGAAGCCTCTATTACATGGATTCGACGTTTCCCGCAACAAGCAAATGGACCGCGGCACAAGGATGAAACCTCGAACCCCAGAAGTCATAAGCCCGCCAAAAAAGCCAAGATAACTTTCTTCCCAATGGATAACCCGTGACTCTCGTGTGAGAACATGCCCTATTACGTCTACACCACCGTACGCCCAGAGCCTTTCTTAGGTTGCAATCATACCAATAATAAGTAAGCGTTTCTACATACAAACCCTCTAAATGCTACCACGGTACTAATGTATGTACTATCGAATCCAACGTCCGGAGCCAGTGAACCTGCGAGCCTGTTGTTTGCGTGCGTCTGGATGCTGAGGATCCGGGACTCGGTGAAATGAGTGTCGCTTCATCCCTGTGTTTTGGCGTCGAGAGGCTGCCATCCTACTAAAAGCCTCAAATCCCCTGACGATCTCGATATTTGACATGCAGCCATCTGCCGATTCTTGGACGACTTCGGCGTTGATTAGCGACATTCTTGTCATCGGACGTGACTCGACTAACGTCGGTGGTCGCCAACCGGCAGAGAGCTGCGTGGTAGGTTGATACGTGGATCAATAATGAAGACCTTCGCCGGGATCATCTGCTACAGAGCATCCGTTCCAAGACGGCTTAACCCTCTGTTGGCTACGGACCGTCACGAGTAACGTGGGATAGTGTCTAGATCTTCATGATCTGATGGATAGACTTATATTTGTGCCGCTATTATATGATTGCTGAAGATCCTCCACAGCTTCGCACTTTAATACCACTTCGTACCCCTGCCCCTTGGTTTTAGCTTCATGACTTTGCTACTACCCATCCGCGTGGCCTTCATCCATGGGCTTGTCTTCGCCCTTGCTCGAAATGGATTTCGGTGAAGGCATTTTGGATCTCCTGCTTGTTTGGAAGTTACGATTAAAATTATGCGTCTTCTATTCTCTGTAGGCCGTAATGAGCCCGACCTTCCACTTCCCTAAGGATTTCGTCTTTAATTTTCCTTGTCTGTTTTCTAAGATCCTATTACCTAGGTACCTAAGGTACGGTACTACATCTAAATGTGCCGGTAGACTATCTTCGCGCTTGAGACGGAGGATTCGAGACAATGTCTTTCCTTATGTAAACAGGTCCGTGAGACCAGCGTGTTTGCGGTTATATTTAGAAATGTCACCGTCCGCGGTCTTGTCTCAATCCGTGTCAGAGTCCACCGAGCACGCCTTCGCTATTCGTGATATTCGGCACTCTGAAGTCGGCATCCTTCGTCGTCTGGCCGCTGACGGCTGGGGTAGTACTTGAGATAAGCTTTAATGGCTATTGGCATTCTCCAGATCTCTAAATGCCGTTCTACGGATCGATGCGGCTAGCTACGAAGCAGAGACAAAAAAAATTCATGTCGTCAGGCGGCACATTTCTCAGGTAGGTAACCCGGTAGGCAGGACAAGAAGCAGTCAGGGAGGTGCAGCATCGCTTCGGTAATATGTCGTCTGGAGCCAAGGCTTGTTGTCTGCCGGTCGCTCGCACGACGTCTTGTTTGTGGTCGAAATCCCATCGAGCGTTGACCTCCTATGCGGCCGCGGCAAACAAGAAATGTCTCGTGCTGCCATGGGGATATCGTGCCAGAGCATGCCGCATTGTTCAACCCCTTCATCTGCAATCGGATTCGCGAGGACGGAAAACTCCATGGTCCCTTGCCCGTCCGGAATCATCGCGCTGACAAGGGGGTTAGGCTGTACATAGTACTGCGTAGAGCTAGCAGACTGCTATGCAGGCTACGTATTATAGTGTGATCTCTTTGCGGCACCTTGCATGTTCCCCATGTTCACTTGGACCCCAGCCAGATTGCATCGATTACTACAGTACGGTCTTCCCTTGCAAAGCTGCTAGGGCTATCATCAGGACAAAACGTGCCTTGAAAATGATCAGATCGACCCGGAAATGACTAACTCGTTCGAGAAAGATTGAGGGGCAAGCCATCGAGCGGTCGGGTTCTTTTTAGGCTGGGACCGCCGTAGAAACGCCACAGGACTGAGAAATGCCACGAGCCTGTGACAGGCCCGACCGTTCGTCCGCTAAGCCTTTCCGAAGTGGAAGAGAGGCCAGAGAAGGCCAGACAGGGCGTACCCGGGCCTGACAAGCGTACTCAGACCTGACAGGCGTATCCAAGCCTGCCAGACGTAAGGGCAGGTCGTCGGAATCGGCAGCCCAGCACCAGCACCCAGCACCCAACGTCTGGGTGCCAATACCTCGGAGTTTATCGACTAGTTTTTAGCTCGACCAAGCGATCAGGTTACATCGGCATGAGCACGGAGAGCACTCGATCTTTGGTACGTTTCAAGCTAGCTTTCCTTGGGTGACCATACCTAAGGTATTCTACCCTGTCGTGAGCCGTCGCCCGCTGGTGGGACGCTCCTCTTTTCATATGCCAGGTTTTATTAAGAAAAAAAAAAAAGGCGATCGGGTCACGGGCTCACAGACGATTGTCTACATCTTCTGGTCATAGCCATGCTTGTCAGAAGCTGCTAAAACGGCGGACCGGCCACTGCCGCTGACCAGGGAAACACTCCCCCCCCTACGAGTAGCATAGCTCTTATTATTGCCTCGCACCGCTTCCTGCTAACTAGCACCTAGCGTGTCGCCAAGTCGAATAGCTGAACGACCGGGGTTTGTCGCCAATGACGGCGAGAACATAGTAATGACGGAGGGAACACGGCCTGGCAGCCCTGGAGAGAAGACAGCCTTGGAGAAGGGGGCGTAAACGGATGGCGAGAAGACGAGCTTAAAATGTATACACGCCTGACACGCCATGGTATAAAAAAGGACTTCGAGACTAACCGCTTCCTGGGTTCCGAATGCACATCATGCACCCGAACGAGCCTGGCACAACCGAGAAGCAATGCCGACTCGCCAGCCAGTCCTACCTAAGATGTCCTGCACTAAATAATGCGCAGCTGCTACGGTACAGCTTTCCAGTGTGGAGGTTGCATAGTCTAGGATTCCTACATGGTCAGGGCAGGCCAGCCGAACCGACATCAGGATGCTTGCTGGCTGTACGTGGTATTGTACATACAAGACGGTAGAACAGTGTCGCATGAATGTACTGGCAGCTTAGTTCAGATTTAGCATCAACCCGGGGGGACTTCTCTGACGACTCATTGGCCTCCGCGCTTCCAGTCTCTCCCTAAGCTTCAACACATACTTGCCTACCTACATGGTAGAACCCATGGATACCTACTACACGTATGTATACCCATACTGCACGTATGTATTAAGCTCTTCTGCGCGTAGCCCGATTCGCCATTACGGCTCCCCCCTTGATCTGGCAAGGTCCTAGGGTCTACCACCGTACGGCGACCTGTGCTTATATTAGGGTCAGGCTAAGGCCCAGGCCGGCGGCCCACCTACATGGCTCGAAACACCGTAGCTAGTGACTTCTCTCTCTCTGTGCTGTCGATGAACATCGTCCACAGCCCTGTTGGGTTTCCTTCCCTGTGCTATTATTTGCAGGGGGGGTTAGTAGTAGAAGGATTCGGTCGACCCCTCCAGAGTATATTTCCGATTTTTGCTTTGGCGCCGGACTAGGGCGGGAGACCTTTCAGTTGGATAACTACTTTGTACATGTGCGAGCTAGCTGTGGTGGTAGTAGCCTAGGCGTCTACATACCTACGGGTTTGCCATCGTCCTTCTCCTCACATCGCTACCTCTTCCAGAAATTCGCTACCCTTCTCTCGTTGCTAGTCTTCCTTGACCGCGAGGCCGTCGTCGACCCGGAATCTAGCCAGAGTGACACCACATTAAAATCCCGTATTGTAGTTATACTATTACATTGTACATGATCGTTGTCGCCTACCTGCAGACTCGCCCTTCCTATTTAGGCAATCGTCCTTTTCCCAACTCTCTTGATGCCAGCAGGGACCACCAAAGAATAGCACTATTAAATGCTGGATCGCGGCAACCCTAGCGCTTCCGAGACTCTGTTTCCAGCCGGCTGTTTATCCCGTGTAGTTTGGGAGCCCCCGCCGAAGCTGCTTGATTACCGGATCTTTAGAGGACACGGGCAGTTAAAATACTAGAACTGGGGCGACTTCTGGTAACACGACGCTGCTGCAACACCAGAGGCAGAGGTAGTTTGGTCCTTGAGGTCGGAGGAAGAAACGATACGAGGGTTTTACGTGCACTTGGCCCGGACTCTGCGGCGTTGGTACGAGGGTCATAACTTCAAGTCGCCTCCCGTTCGAAACTCGCCACTCGCCGTATGTTCACCGTCCTAGGTCTGGTCCACGGTGGAATGGTGTTTGGATACTCTTCTAATACTTGGCCGCTCCCGAGAAGACGTCTGCAACATAGCTCTCTGCATGTTCCTTGAGCGGTAACTCTCCCCGGAAAGCCGCTCGACTGGGGAGAGCCGACTCGGAGAAGACTCCGTCCGACAAAGTCGTCAACAACTTAATCCTGGGAGTCTCGACCATGGCAGCGTCGTCGCACAATCCTTTTCCTCGCTCCCCTAATCCGTCTACGAGGTCGTATGACTCTTCCTCGGTCTCCTCAGCAACTTCGCCTCGGCCTCAAGTCCAACTGTTAGGTAACTTGATGGGTTCCAGTGCGAGGTCGAACGCCGTGCAGGCGCCGCAACCCATAGGAATTCCGCCGTTGCCTCCGGCATCTCAGACGGGGTTCCAGCCGTACACGCCCGTGACAGCGAATTCCGTGATGGGCCGAGATTCTTTACCACCAACCGACTCGGTAGCAAGTACTCCGGGGCTCTCGAGTGCTCAACTATCGGCTAACGTATCGGCTCAGAAACGCGCCTACCGCCAGAGGAGGAAAGACCCTAGGTATGTGCTCCGTAGGAAGGTTTCGTGCGTGTTCAGATTCCGCGAGCGAGAAATTCCCGTATACCCCTTTTCTCATCCGCAGAGAAACTCGATGCTGACTTCTGAGTACGGGGTATCGAGAAGACGAGTATCGGCTTTCCCGGGGCTGCCGGCACGGGCTGTACCGGCAGCGTACGGACAGATCGATATTCGCTTCTCCGACCTCGTACGTGTGTAAAGTTGCGATGCCTGTCGGGAAAGAAAGGTCAAGTGTGATGCTACGGAAACGACGAGCTGCTCGGAGTGCTCAAGCCGCAACGTCAAGTGCCAGTTTACCAAGGAGACCAACCGGCGGATGTCGTCTATTAAGCAGGTGCAAGATCTAGAGAAGCAGATAGAGAGGGTCCGGAGGGAGAACAGTAATCTACGGCGAACTCTCGCCGAACGGGGCGAGCACATGGACATCGACGTGGAGGGAGCCGAGCAGCTGCCGCAACATCTTCCCCCGGACCTAAATTCCGAGCCTAGGAAGCGAAGGCGGCCGACCCCCCTACTACAGGATCCGTCTCGAGCAAGGGCGGCTTTCCGGAACTTCTCAAAGGGCGTGCTAAAGTCGCCGGCACCGTATCGACAGCCACAGGCGGCTATTGCTACGTTCGATCATCCCAGACCGCCGTTACCCCTTAAGGCGACCGTAGACAAGCTCCTCCACACGTACTACGGGGCGGCGCACATCATGATGCCGATACTCCATTGGCCGACATTACAGCACCAGGTAGACGAGCTCTACCAGAACACTACTAACATACAGCGGGTTCCCATCTCTTGGCATTCCATGTTCTTTGCGGTTCTGGCAGTGGGGAGCCTCTTCAGCAACGACCCGTACCCTGACCGGACGCTCCGGGCAAGCGAATTTCTAGAGGCGTCGCGAAGCCTGACGGATCCGTGGAATAATGACTTCGACCTAGATAACGTCCGAGCTTTCTTTCTAATCTCGCTCACCCTGAATGAACTAAACTTGAAGTCGGCGTCTTGGAAATGGCTGGGTAGTGCCGTTCGGAGCGCGCAGGATTTGGAACTTCATCTAGAAGTGACCGGGGTGCGTTCTAGAGTCGAGGCGGATATGCGACGGAGGGTCTGGTGGGCGATATACGTGCTTGACCGAACGTTGTCCATGGAGCTCGGACGCCCCTTTATGATCGACGACTGCGACTGCGACGTGGCCCTCCCGGAGCCGTTCGACGACCATTTCCTTCACACTGAAGGCCCCGTGCACCCTCCTCACGTCATACCCCTATCTCACTTCTTACACATCATCGTCAACATAACTCGGTCTTACTCTGCCATGAGGAAGGCCTTCTCGAATTCCGTGATCGAGCCGCCGCGTCTGGCGACGTTCGATAACCACTTCATCGCTTGCCAGAATATGTTCCCGGAAGTCTGCGAAGCGAACAACGCCTCCTTCATCGCTCCGCATATGCTAATGCCTCTCGCTTACCTCCTTAGTGCGCGGCTACTACTACATCGCCACAACCTCTCCCCGGGCTGCCCTCCTGAAGCTCGGGGCGATGCGATCCAGCAGTGCAAGGTCACCGCGATAGAAACGGCAAATTTGATCGCGCGGATTAACGTGACGCTCGCCGACACGGCTACGGCCCTGCTCGTGACTCACATCTTCCGCTCTACGCTTTTCCTGCTCCTCACGGGCTGCTATGAGTTGGCCTCTACGTGCCTCAGGGCTCTCAAGTCGATCGACGCGCGGCGAGATGTAACGATCCCATGCGGACGCTTCTTATCTTTCTTCACGCAGATCCTGGGAGCCAAGCAACGAGAATTATCAGCCGTCCTTCCGCGATCGACAACGCCCGGTTACCACCCTCAGACAGCTCTCCCCGACCCCAGAGCCGTCCAAGACGCTCTTTTAAAAGACGAGGAGCTCCTGATATACGTGAGCGCGGACATGCAAGCTAGCACCGAGACGGCTTGGGTATGGATCGGGGCGGAACGCGAGGCGCCTTTGGCGATGCCCCTATCGTCTGCTGGGGGCGGTCTAACGCACCTAGATACTCGAACGGGCCTAGACGCCAAAGAGAGGGAAGATTGGGGCGGGTGGGATGGTCTAATAGAGCTTACTAGGGGTTTGGCTACCACGGCAGTAGCAAGCCCAGCTCTAAGTTACGCGCCTCGAGCGCAGACTCTCCCTCCAATCAAGATGGAACAGGGAGCGAATATACCGGGAAGCGGCACGGCCGAGATTGGAAGCAGCAGGAACAGTCCGACTGCTGGAGCGGTGTCAGGGAGCCGCAGCACGGAGAGGATCAGCATCGCAAGCATAATCTAGAAAACCCCTGAGCCGTCGTGGACGGGGAAAGAAAAAAATGGGTTGGAATGCGGAAAGGAGAGATCCCGCCGGACGATACTCGACGAGACTACGAATTTGACGAACGAACGAACGAATACCCCGTTTATTCTTTCTCAGCTATTTTCGAATGAAGGCGCTCTTGAAGGCTCCACGACGCATTTGTACGACTGTATTCTTATACCATTCTTCGCATCGTTACGGCAATACCCAGTTTCCAGAGCGGTGCTAGTAGATGTCGCCAGGGGTTTTCTTTTCTTTTTCTTTTGCGCGACTCCTGATTTACTTGTTCAACTCTACCGACTCTCTAGAACTTCTCAAAGCATACCCGAAGACAAACGAACGACACCAGAATTCCCTGTCACTACAGATCTTTTTCTTTTCCCCTTTTCTACTTATGTAAGGGGCGCGTGGCATACATCTAGGCAGTTCTGACTTTGGCTTATGTTGCATCTGCGAAGGGCGGCATCGTTATGTCATCAAATACCCAAGACGCATCGGTCGAACCAGGAGGAACTGGCTTGAGAGGAGGTTGCGGTAAACTGCTTGACCAGACGTCTCGACGTCCGAAGGTCGCAATACCGCTCGAGGTGCAGACAAAGGGGTTCGATGGATTATGCAGCAAATGCTCAGCATTACAATAGGCCCTACACCTAGGCGTGCATGCATAATTCTTTGTATATGGCATCATCTTACTTGAACATAACTCGCGCTCGCAGCAAGTACTATTACGGTGACTTGCGTATGTACTGTGTACTTGGAGAGGGCAGAGATATGGTGGTCTGGCTTGGCGAATAAGATGCCTGACATGCAGCCGTATGCTAGATTCGGCCCATATTAGCCTGAATCGACCGGATACCCGATATCATCAGACGTCGAGTGCTAGATTAGAGCCTCGCCCGACCCTCACACGTGTTTTCCGCAGCTTGCAGGACTCGGTGGCTGCATTCAGAAGACTAAAATCTTACCGCGGCCTTTCTAGGTGATGTGCTTCGGTTTCAGCTAGATGGTGGGAATTGGAGACTCGGCCACCTATCCGTTCATCAGATATCATTGAAGTGGTGTGTAGAAACGCCAGAACGCCAAAAACGCCAAGAGAATGTCACGTCTAGAATCTCCAGGCTGTCGGGGCCGATAATAATAGTTCTTGGCCAATCTTATCCACTCTGGGGTTCCTCCGTGAGAACTATTGTGCATAGACCTCAAGAGCCGTGATGTAGGCTACGAGGGGTTTGATCCGCTATGCAGGTTAGCAGCGACTTGAAACGACTCCGTTGGACGACGTAGAGGGGGTAGGCGACGGAAATTGCCTCGAGGGAGGGTTTATTGGTAAATGCAAGGTAGTAGGAGCTTCTACACACCCTCCTGCGGGCCGCTGGATCGTGAAACAGCAAGGGTATTGGATCGCGTTGTGTCTTGATAGTCGATACCTTTTGGGCTGTTCAGCTTGACATTCCGCGTGTTACCTAATGTGATAGCTTCAACCAAGTTAGCAAACTCGATGACATTGCCAAGACGTTCAGTAGATATTCGAGTAGGATTACGCGCGGCTAGGATATGTTATCGCGGCGCTCTCGTACCCAAAACGGTATACCGCTGTAGTCTTTTGCTTTCCTGTCTTAGTAAGTCGGCTATTGCACCTTCGGGTAACGCTCTCCCGAGCTTCGAACCCTGGGGCTATACAGATTCGAGTGGCTACGTACAAGAAGCTGTAACAGCGTCCCATTATATCAGATATCGACCGTAGACGTGGGTATAAGTTGTCTGACAAGTGTCTGGTAGCTAGCTCCTAGGTAAATATAGATACTCTAAACACCCTCCCTAGGTTTGTTTAAAAATAGTGATTGTCTGTTCAGTTGTCATATACAAACCTGACGAAGAACGGCATGATGGCTGTCATTATTTCGCACCAATTAGCGAAGTTCGTTGGTCTGGGGGCCGCCTGAACTATGCACTCGTGGTCTACTCCATTTGGGTCGACGAGTGTTAAACTACTCCAACAATCTATTCTAGTTCTAAAGCCTCAGTAATGGCATTACCACATTCCCTGTGATAAGTACACCCGCTGCAAGTAGAGGTTGCTAGGCAAAGGAATGAGCTGGTTCCTGTTATGATATGAGCCTAGAATACGTGGAATAAACGACGTGGTTGCACAAACGATTTCTAAACTATCCAGGTGGTTTACAAAGACAGAGTCCTGTATTTCTCGCCTTGGCCAGATAATTTCTAATTCTTCCTTGCTAAGTTCTCCTTTATATTGATCTCTGCCTCTTGCATATGGTGCTTTCCTGATATGCATTTAGCTCCTTTTTCCAACGACAAACCCGGCTCTTATTCTAGGTGGGTTCTTGATATACCAAACGCTCCTAGCAACGCCGTCTACAGTTACCTAATGGGGATTCAATAAATTTTATCAAACCCGAGCCGGTTAGAATGGCTTAGCTGGTCTATTCGATAGAACTTTGAGTTGTGAACAGCGTGTAATGTACCTAACAGACGAAGAATGAATGAAAATTGATACAAACGAGATTTCCGGAGGGCGTTCCTAATCAAAGGCTCTTTCAAAATTCGGTTCCTCCTGATCATTCCATTATCAATGAAGGTAATTAATGACACCTACCATCTCACGACGTCTATCCTAAAATTAATGGAAGCGTTATAGTCAATCCTCGTATTAGTATAGACTCCGCTTACGTAATACGAGATAGTGAGACTGTTGTCTATAGTGTGAGACAACTCACCAGACTAACCACGCCCGACGTGAGTACCGGTAGGTAGGTACCTAGGTAGGTATAGTATTGGACAGATACTGTTATATAGAGTATGTCCTTAGTTGCGTGACGTGTATTGCATTGGGCGTCATTACCTACCCCTACCTGGGTAAGTAGGGAATGGCGTAATTAGCATCGTGACGCAAGTCAAAATGACCATAGATAACTCCAGACTGATTTAGCACCCGTACCTCCTGTTCTTTGTCCTCGGACATACATGTTCTACTTCAAGTTGAATTGCTGCATAAGGTTGTTGAGCTGATGCTCGGCAACAAGGCAACGACAAGTTGTAGGGTTACGGAGTTAACCTGATCGTCTGAGTCTATGACTAGGCATATGTCGATTACTAGTCGTATAAATAGGAGTAATGCCTATAGAATCCTAGCCGTATTGATACCACTAACAAAACTTGATTCAATCATGCCGGCCAATACCTGGAACCCATACTAATATTACTCAATCATCAGCACCTCTCAGATTTCACTGTAGGTTAAACTTCCCTTCGTTTCCCTCGTCAACAATAAGCCAGACCATCGGACCATCGGGCGGCTTCGAGTATGCGACGATCAGCATCCCTCTCTGGCCTGGCCCAGTGTCACGACCAATAAAGTCGCAGTTCGCAGTGAAAGCGAGTCCCCCAGCAGCGCAGTCTAAGAGCCGTTGCTCGAGCGCTTCATCCTGTACAGATTCAGCTCCCCATACGACGTGATGGATTCGTATAAGATCACCGCTGGTGTGATCTTGTGTATCGGCGGATGGTTCAAGGCTTGTGATTTGTTCCGCGAGATCCTTATCAACTTCTCCTGTCTTTCCGTACTCGCCCTCACCCTCAACCTCGGTAACCCTTTCCTTGATTACGTCCTTTACCACAGTACCGCGCTCGAGTTCATTCTCGAGGCTTGCGATTCTTAGCTTGGCCTCCTCGAGCCCTTGATGTGCCATCCTTGCATCGTTCTCCCAGCGCTGGCGTTCTTTATCGGCCGAGCGGAGTTGTTTGATGATGGATTCCATGACTTGGATTCGTTTGTTGTACATTTGGATGAGATTCTCGGCGGGTTTGATAGTTGAGGTGCTTTCCTCTTGGTCCTCATCTAAGCACGCGCTTAGTACATTGTTTTGTTTGGTGATTCGATTCGAGTGCGGCACTTACGATGAGGTTCCTCGGGCGGCGTTAAGCCAGACATTATTGAAGCCGACGGCGTGAAGTTAGGAGGTGAACTAACACGAAACATTTGGACTTGTGGGCCGTGAAGGAAGCTCTGGCGTGCGGATAGTCGTGCTTCCAAGGTCTTGAAAATGCTTCCGCGTTCTAACTTCGTGTATTCTCTACTGTCCATCGTCCACTCCTAGACTTGTCCGGTGCGTCGCTCCAGCATGACACTTGGGTTCTTTATCAGGCTTCACGGCAGTCCAAGAGCTTCGAATACCTTGGTAGTTAGTCGTATCAAATGTCCAACGCCATATAGCTACCCAATGATTGCGTCATACGCATGAACTACAAATCAAGGGGAGGAGGTTGCATAGACGTCGTCATTCAACGTCTACATGAAGAAACCACGAGCATTACGACTTGCAAGAGATCGGTATATGAGTCCTCTTGATCACTAGAATGCGGATTAGAGTCTCTTCGATCTGTGTCAAGTCAGATTCTCTTAGAAGCGCTTCCACTACTATGGAGGAAGTAATGTTTATGGACGAGTGTTAGGTGGATGTACCAGGTTAAGACATTCATCAAATAGGACTTTCTACCCAACTTGACAGAATCAGCGCATTCTATAACCGAAACAACCTAATTGGTCCGCAAAGCTTCGGGGATTTATGTTCTTATAGATACCAGAGGTAACACTCCTAACACTGCGCGGTTAACTCAACTACAATGCATCACTATATCCCGTTTAGCCCACTCGATCAACTGGTTTGCATTTCGGTTGTCGGATACGAGTTGATCATGGCTAGAAGCGTCAGGGTGCATATTTAAAATGACGTGTCCGACTTCTCCTTCCAGATGGAAAATTAAGTCGCCGAACTCCTTTCATGTTCTGGCGAACGGGCTTCCAGCTGGCCGTTCGGCCTTTAGAGCGACAGGTGGTCGGCGACCATGCTTATATCCCCGCTCAGCTTCTTATCCTGTGAGATGGTTACCTCCGGTAAAAGGTGTAGGTAGCAATGATCTAAATGAAACATGACCGTGTTCAGCTACGCGCAATGACTTCCTCAGATCAGACCTACTGAGAGAACCTAGAACGACAAGTCCAAGACCTCGATTGATACAAGAATCAACAAGCATGGAGATATGACGGGTTGGAACTTCCATACCTAGGAGGTAGGTATATGTTTTCTAGGCATTGGGAGCTGAACTACCCTATCTAGCGCTTACACGAGGAATCAACCTACACCGTGCGACTTATCATTCGCAATTATCTCCGGATCACTCAGGTTTCGTCATCATATGATTTAAGAGCCAAGGCTCGATGGATCGAATATCCCTACAAAACGCTGGTGGGTATCGAATCGACCGTTAGACTAAGTTGGGTGTCAATTCACTGCGAACATCTAATCTGAGGTATAACAGTAGAGGGATATCTCTTCGTTACGCTTAGCGAATGAGTCACGTTTAACATAGCCGTGAGCGTTATTCATTGGGACATCGCGGCCAAGTCTCACTAATCTTCCTCGTGCGCTCCAGTCAAGGGCCCGGCGAGTCCCTGCATGCGTCGTCCGAGTAGATCGTCCGAACTATCCAACTTGACAATGCTCTTCGACTTCTGCCCGAACGCCGTCCTTCCGTTACTCTGTCGTCTCTTAGATTTTGAGTTGCCGTTCGGCTTAGTTTCGCTCTCGTCGTCTGCTTGCTCGGGGTTGCTTGGCTTCGCCTTTGCTTCGTCGCTGATGGTCCTTGACCGCATCTTCGTCATATTTATCTCGAGAGGTCGATCTTCGTCGCCGCTGGATTCGGTTCGTATGTGATGACGTGATAGGTTCTGCTGTTCAGTCTTCGTCCGCGCCTCTGCAGTGTTGAGTAGGTCCTCAGCCCACCGCGCACAACGATCGATCAACTTCCACGCAGGTGGGTACAGCGATGGGAATTGGGTGAACCCGTGGCTGATACCAGGGATCAGGACGACTTCAGCGACATCTTTTTCGTCAAAGTCGGTTATATCGTCCAAGCCTTTCATCCCCTGCGAGCTACGTTGCGAATGGAATGCCTGCTTTACGCGGCGCAGACGTCCGGCGAAGATGACGGTGTCGTCGACCAGAGGATCGCGTTCACCCGTAAGGAAATATGTTTTGGGAAACTTCTGCAGCAGGGAGTCGGGGGCTAGAATAGGGGACAATAGGTAGTCTTGCGAGAAGTCGGGACGGTTGTGGGGACCGATGTACAGGATGATCATAGCGCGCATCATCTCAGGGGTTAGAACGCGGTCGTTGAAGTAGGAGATCATGGACGCCATGGCTAGGCGTGTCCGCATAGGTTCTGGTCGATGTGACATCGTTTTAGTATCCCGGTCTGAGATTGGCGTTGGCTGTTGAGACTTCGCCCAGGTCTGGCGATTGGCGTGGGAGTACTCGGGTTGAGGACTGCGAAGCCCGCTATCGACCTCGCTGACATCCAACTTGGATGATTTCGCACCAGATGCCACACCAGAAGGCTCTTCGTCCTCATCATCCGATTGGTGGGGCGTACCAACCAGATCGTTGTATTGCATGCTCTTCCGACGCAGATAGTCCTTGTTCGTCACTCGCATCCGTCGGTCTTTGATGAGAGACATCTGCTCGTCAGACATCCAGTTCCCGATATTCATATCCAGACCGGGGTAGAGAAGCACGAGCCCGGCGGGAACGGGTAACTCTGCTTGAATCGAGGATTGACGCTTGTCGGCGGCGCTCTCGATCACCATAAGAGCCATGGCTGTCGCGAGGTTGCCACCGGCGCTATCACCTGTCACGACGACCTTTGGGGTCTCCATCCCCGACATTCCTATGCACCGCCCTTTGCTCCTTATGATGGTCGTGTATACGTCGAAACACTCGTTAAGGGCGTACGGGTATGGGAATTCCGGCGCCTTCTTGTAATCTAGACTGAGCACCGGAAGCCCCGTCTTTCCGGCCCATGCGAAGAGCTTATCGTCGTTGCACCGCGGATCCATCGCCACGAACCCGCCTCCGGGGATGTCCAGAATCATTTTGTTGATATGTTCCAAATCAGAAATGGGACCGTCGTAGTATAGCCAGCCGGAGACAGGCTCCTTGTAGTCGCTGGTGCTTGGCCGGGGGATGCGGATCGCTCGAGGAGGCCACCGCGTGAACCGTGGCCGCATCAGGTTCTGGACAGCGCGTAGATACGGCGTGGTGCCCTTATTCCAGCTAACCCGCAGATGTTCGACGGTTAACGTTCCTCTAACTTTCCTAACCTTCTCATCCGCGCGTTCCGCCGCTACCAGGTAAAAGAGGGAAAAGAACAAGCCGGCTATGTCACGTATCCATTTCTTCCTGATCTTCATAGCAGTCCAGAAGCCAGCGTCGAGCGCAGTCAAGACCCACGTCGCGCGGAAGTATTTCGCATCGTACATGTTCGCCATCGGCTCCGGACTAGCAAGCCCGACGAGGGTGCTGAAGTTCCGAGCGGCGTATAGATACATCATGGTAAAGACCACGGTCTGCCATGTTGTCAAGACTCGAGAGGAGATCTTGGAGAAGTACCGAACGAGCGGCGGGCCATGCCGGTGGCCTCTTGGGTTCTTGTTAGCTCGACTGTGTCATTTCTAGATAGATAATCCGAATCCTCACTTGAACAAGTAAAAAGACCAGAATGCGAGCACAGCAAGCACCTGGAGCCTGCGCGACTTTACAGAAGGTTTACCGAGAACGTGGTCTAGCATATTGTACAGTAGCGATCCGGGTTTAACATGAGATGAAAGAGAAAGGGTGTTAGATGGAATATGATTTTCAAAGCATAATCCCCGAGTCAGTCAGGTTCATAGATGCCAATGGAGAAACCTTGGTTGTTTAGAATTAAGCCGCAAGGTCGGATTGCTCCCGACGAGTAACACATGTGAAGTGCAACATAGCTCCTTACAACGGTTAATGCCAAGGAAGGCCGAGTTGGAAAACGCTGGCAGTAGTCGGCTCAGGACGACGGAGAGTTCGGATAGTAGCCAGTCTCGGAAGAACAGAAATGGGATCGTGACATAAGGTCCGAGGGCTAAGATGATAACGGTTACTAGGCCAGAGGAATCATTGTGGATTTGCTGACCCAAGCTGACAGGATAAGATTGAATTTGAAAGCTCGTGAATGGTGGCTTGTGACGAAAGCTGGAGCCTATCGGGTCCCTTGGTGACGTTTGCGTAGAGGAACAGGACGAGACTGACATGTGAAAGTCGCCTCGTAGGGTCCTCAAGTGCCCAGGTGATCAGCAGGTGATTCCCCACATCCGCTCGATCCTCAAAGCTCAAGCCTGTCCAGTCAGCCAGTCCGGGGGTTGGGGGTTAGGAGATGGGGGCTGTTAGGGGCTGAGGAATGTAAGCCCCGCGTTGGAGATTTGGAGAACTGTGGTATGCCCAAGCTGCCAGGCTTGTAGTTGTGGTATAAGACGAATATTGAATACCTACCACATCTAGGCCTATATACATAGGCCAGTAATCATTCGCAGACAGACGACACGATCCAGGGGCTTTAAATAAGCGCAGCGTCCTTGCGAGACTGAGACATGTCAGCAGACAAGCAAATAACATTGTGGCGAGATGAGCGCGTCGACGATATTAATCTAAGCCGTATCCTGCCGCGTAGTATCGCATGCCTTGACCGTCGCTGTTGAGTACAAAGCTATGAAATAGCTAACATTAAGTCTCGAGACATCGCCAGAACAGTTGAGTATATCCGTATCTAGTCTAGGAGCTCTAATGGTTAGAACGACTCTGTTCCCTATTCAGGCTTCGAGATGGTCGTCATCACGATTGAGAAGAACAGGGGCAATAAGTCGATACGAAGTCCCGCGATAAATCTACTTAAACCTGGCCATGATTAAAGGTGTTCATCCCATTGAGATGTTTAAGTGAAGGTGAAGATCTAAAAAGAAAGACCGGTGGCTGGGCCTTAGGTGGTGATGGTGGTATAAGTGGTGTAAGTGATGGAGTTAGTGGCTCGGTCTTCACTACAAATTTTAATTATTTCAATGCGAAATCGGAACTCATTTAGGCTAGTTGTTATCGATAATGCGCCCTCCATGATTCATTTCTATTAATTAATTATTTTCTCCAACTGATCTTCCCTCGGCATTCAACAGATCAGGTCAGTCAGAGTCAGTCAAGTCGGCGAGCTCCTCGACTTCGTCTCACTCGCCCAACAAGGCTTTCAGACTTGCGACATGGCTTTCCGAATTCCTGTCCGGCGCCTCCCTTCTGTAAGAGTGCGATGTCTGTCTTCTCAAGCGACAGCTTCGTCTAACCTGTCGCAAAATGTCCAAGACTCCATCTCCCGCGAGGCCTCTCTACCAAACCCCGACCCGTCAGAGGACTCCCCGAGTGCAGCATTAGTCAAGGAACATTCCAAATATATGTTGGCAACGTATGCCAGGCCGCCTCCGGTGTTCGTAAAAGGCGAGGGCTCGTACTTGTGGGATCTGGAGAATCGCAAGTATCTAGACTTCACGGCTGGAATTGCGGTCAACGGGCTTGGTCACAGCGATCCTGGCCTAGCAAAGGTCATCTCGGATCAGGTAAGATAGCCCTCACGCCCTCAATCCTTATTCTCGTGCTAATTGACCTTGTCGCTAGGCCCAGACCCTATGGCATGCCTCCAACCTCTACTACAACCCCTGGACTGGTGCTCTCTCGCAGCTTCTAGTCGAGAAGACCCTCGAATCCGGTGCCATGCACGACGCGGCGACTGTTTTCGTATGCAATTCCGGCTCCGAAGCCAACGAGGCTGCTATCAAGTTTTCTAGGAAGGTCGGTAAGGTCTTAGACCCTACGGGAGAAAAGCACGAATTCGTCTCCTTCTACAACTCGTTCCATGGACGAACCATGGGTAGTCTATCCGCGACTCCGAACCCGAAGTACCAACAGCCCTTTGCTCCTATGCTCCCGGGGTTCAGGTATGGGACGTACAATGACATTGGGGCAATCAACGATCTCGTAACGGAAAAGACCTGCGGTGTGATAATCGAGCCTATCCAGGGCGAGGGAGGCGTGAACGTCGCCACCGACGAATTCCTCACGGCCCTGGCCAAACGATGCCGCGAGGTTGGGGCCGTTCTGATCTACGACGAGATCCAGTGCGGCCTATCGAGAACTGGCACACTCTGGGCCCACAGTCACCTGCCCAAGGAGGCGCATCCTGATATCATCACTACGGCAAAGGCGCTTGGTAACGGCTTTCCCATCGGTTCTACCATAGTCAACAGTCACGTTAGCGAAAAGATCAAGATTGGTGATCACGGCACGACCTTTGGTGGTAATCCGATGGCGTGTCGCCTCGCACATTATGTCGTCTCTCAGCTTTCTAATCCCAAGCTGCAGGAAGATGTCATCTCTAAGTCGAAAATATTCAGGGAGAAGTTTGAGCAGATCCGAGGACGATTTCCCGACCTAATCACCGAAATTCGCGGTAAAGGTTTGATTCTCGGCTTACAATTGACTCAAGACCCCTCGCCGGTAGTGAAGGCAGCCAGGGAGAGGGGGCTCCTAGTGATCACCTGTGGGACCAACACGCTTAGATTCGTCCCTCCGCTCACGGTCAGCGAAGAAGAAATCGAGAGCGGGCTAAAAGTTCTAGAGGAAGCTATTGCGGCAACTCGGTAGTGTTCGAGTTATAAACTGGCAAGGCGTTGGGGGTTATCTAAAAGGTTCCTTTTAAACTCGAGATGAATGTAACGAAAGCTACTACAATCTTAGACGTATGATATTTCAAAATGAAGTCTTGTATATTCTTATTTAGCTACTGCGTCGCATTCCGTGCGTGGTAAGGGACAAGCCGGCGCCCAACTCCCCCACGCGAGTCTTCGTGCTCCAAAGGACCCAAAGCCACCACACCAAGGCTATTGTTCACTGGTGCGATCATAGCAAACAATGCCTAGGGTACCTAGGTAGGTAGTCTGAAGGTAATTAAGGGCTATACTTCAATAACGCTATAATCACCTTCATGAGAAGCAAGCAAGTCGCTAGAAGGCATCCATAGATATCCCTTCTAGTGAAACAAAGGAATAAAGCAGGTTTCACAGGGATAGATCCTTCTAATACGGGGCTAGATTAGCCATTACTATATGCAGACGAAGAAAGACGCTCTTAACACGGCTATGTGGTACGTTGTATCTCTTCAAGAGCAGAACATACCTACCAGGAAACCCTTACAGTAGCATCTACTGCAAGGAAGCATTCAGAGGAGATACAATGTGAATAAGGACCTAATATGCTTTACGAAAAGTAGGAGTTCTTTAGCTAAACAAGCAAAGTCAACCTACCTACCTAGGTATCTTGTGAAAAACTGCGCCTCATTCAAATGCATGATTTCTGTTTGTCTGCCGAAAGCCTGAAGGCTGTCAAAGGCTCTGTATTAAAATTAGATTTGACGTCGTAACAATCTTGTTAGTCCAAGTTGCCATACGATGCGAAGGCTTGCTTGGAGGACATGACTTTACCCATGGGACGTGATACTAGGAAGGCTATCATTATTACAACGGCCGCTGCCAACTTGATGGTCCGTAGAGAGTATGCCGCTTCTATTACGTAAATATTCAGGATAGTACCCTAACTCAGAGAGCATGATATCCGAAGAGTTAATAAATAATAAGATTAGGAAGGCTACCTAGGTACCAGTAGTGATTTAGAATACGCGTGCTAATTTCTTAACGAATCTAACTTATAATAGGTAACTAAGTCTTATGAATTAAGAAGACTGACATCTCAAGAAGCGAAAAAATAAACCTGGGCCTTCGTTAGGAGAGAATATGACAAGCAAGGAACAATATAGCCAAGTTCATAAACTAGTCGCCCGATAATTCGTATTACGCTTATATATAATATGGAAGTTGGTCCCCTTGTCATTTTGCTAAGTGAAAGCCGTAGAAGGAGCTGTTATAGAATACTACAAATTAGCTAGGGGTACTGATAACCCTCTCGGTTTCTGATACACAAGACTGTGTCCGATTCAATGAACTCGTAAGCTGGTAGCATTAAAATCGACATAGAAGTCGATTCGTCAGTTTGATACCACACTACCTACAGCGGAATAGCACATTTTGACATAATAAACTAAATTCTACCTAGGTACCTGAATGGAAAATAGATACCTTACTGCGAAGCAGAATGCGAAACAATTATGAACTTCTTATGAAAGACTTAACATTAAGTCTATCTAACTAAAAGCCGAGGCCCCTCTGGCAAGGAGTACTCAAATATGACGGATAACGTCCGGCTTTACACAAGTCGAATGTTTTTATAGACAGAGATCAAGTCTCATGAAGGACCTTCGACTCTATGAAGCTGTTGAATATTTGAGAGAGCTTAATAGCCCCTTGTCTAAGGCGATATATCTAGAGCAGATGTGCTACTAGCCTAACCGTAGGTTTCCAACGAACGCTAGAAACGGATACAGCAGAGGCTTGTCGATCGAATATAGAGTCACCTAATCTTGCAACCTATTGGCTTTCAAACACGACACGGTATTACTGTCTTGAGGACTTGAGGATGAAGGCCATGTATCAAGCCAACTTGACCGAGTTCTATAACTTTCCAGCACTGCTTATAGCTGCTCTCAAGTACGTTTTTCTACATCTGGCCTAACTACGATGATTAATAGGTGATATAACTAGCGCCTCTATCCGTCTTCCCTTCTATTTCATGGATATCTAGGTACTCAATGGCCTAATAACCGAGCTCAGTTGAGGGATTAGTTTGTTAAGGATCCTAATAATGAGTACCCAGGTAGGTATCTAAGTGAATTGTAAACCTCGATGGCGTTTATGCTGGTCTATCTATGACTCAGAACAATAATCATGCCAAGGTCGTAGCCATGACCCTACGTGATGGAGGCTACATAATGACCTGTTGGGGATGCGAGCGTACCTGGTATACTCGGCGACAAAGAGTATGCAAGAGCCTACAAAGTCCGGACTATGCGGTTACTCAACTGCCGTACCATTCTATCATATCCTTCCAACACGTTGCACCTATTCTACGTGCCGAAATTTCCAATATTCATTGACTAGGTAGACGAATCAATATATCGCGATCAAGCCCCGACAAGCCGTAGAGCCCAGAACGCTCGGGAAGAGATAGGGAGGAAAATGCAACAAAGACAGCAAATAAAGCCTTAGAAAGTCCATATCCAGGGCCCCGTCATCCGTACCTGCATATATTGATTAATTACCTCGGTAGCTGGACCGCCACACCTCGATCGACACGTAATGACGGGTGTGGATGGTCACATTCACCGCCTCAATCACTTTGTCCTTTTGCGCAGAGCCGTTCATTGGCTGCGCACGCGGAACTTGAGCTAAACGGGAAAGCGAAGGAAAGAAAAGCCTCGTTGGGCATTCCCGTTCGACTGGACAAGTCAAAGAAAGAACCCGTTGTACGCGTGTCATGTCGAGAGAGAATCTGCCAGGGCTGCGCCATGCTGAACACCCCGTTGGTGGAATTATTACCCAACAACAAAAATAACTTTGCTGGCAGTCGTCGACTCGCGCAACTTCATAAGCACATTGCGGTCTGACTACAACATAGACAAAGAGCTTCGATGGGTATTCCTAACGGTCTTGGCGTTCGCAAAATGGCCACCGGTACCTAGGTAACTTATCTGTTATTAAGCCGTCGAAGAAGACCTTGAAGACCACGGTTACACCCCCACGCGATCAAACTAGCGAATGGCGTCACCCGGTCCCGGCCGCTCAACGTCGATCATCTAAGGGCTGACAGCCAGTAAAGGTGTCTTGGGGGATTCTAGATCCGGCGGCAAGCCGCTGGAGTGGTCGCGATCCGGCTGCTGAGGTTACGTTATGGCTTTTTTCGCAGCTGGGCGATAAGCCAGACGCCGAAATGCACCTATCTCTCGGGTTGGCGATACGCAGCATAGACGTAGAAGGAAAAGGCGCGCGCTTGGAGTTGACAAATTCGGCGATCAGAGACGCATGCGTTCTTTGTTGGTCTCAAGAAGAGTGAAAAAAAATAATTTCCATGATCCTTCTTGATAGGGTAAGACTCCGCGGCGTCTCTCGTCAGCTCGCTGTGATATGGCTTTGGTACCTTGCAGCTAAACCAAGCCTCAGGGAGGGGTTTCTTCGCATTCCCGCCCATCCATCCCACACCGAGCGCGGATGAGTGAGCTGGGGTAAGCCAAAAGAAAAAAAGTAAAGTAAAATAAGAAAATTATTAAAAGGAAGAAGAGGTATGACTGTCTTGCCGTACGAAGTATATGAAATCTTGGAACCATTCATGACTCGCCGTCAACTCTCACATCCTTTATCTTAGGTGAGGAATTCCTGACGGATGAGACATTGGGATCTAAGAATTGAAGGTCTTAACCCATCAAGGAAAGAGGAGGTAGAGAGAGAATCGAAGAGCCAATCAGAATCTGATCGCATGAGACGAATTGGGAGCTGCCACACTACGTCCAGAATCACCTTAACCTTCATATGGTGACATCGTCCCTTGCATTAGGGTCTCTAGCGTGTGCGAGCTATGGCTTGGAGACTTCGAAAGAGGTCGAAGAGTTTTCATCTTCTCGGTTCAGGCTAAATTGGGAAAGGTTGATGGATTGAAGGATGTTCTAGAACTTACCTAGGTAGCTTGCGAGTACAGTGGTTTTGTTGCCCAGCACTAACGAAGTTCTAGAAGACGGACCTAATCGGCCTTGGGAGGCAAACAGCCGTCACTGTATGATAGTAGCAAGCACCTAAGGGGTGAATTACGAGATAAGAGGAGCAAACAAATACGTGATAGAGTGTGAGCAAAGAACCGTGTCCTCCCTCGCGTTGACATGATAGAAAACCTAACGTCAGCGTGACTATCGTTGAGATATCTTACTCGTGGTACGCTAGGGCCATACAAACTGGACTGTTCGTACGAATCTGTAGAGAATCTGCGGATTGCACACCCAATCCATGGGTTTGGGAAATCTTTATTTGGGCATGGTTCTTTTGAAGAGTAGCCGGCGTACACGTCATGGCTCCCACGTGAAGACTAAGTCATAGGTACTATTGCTAACGCTGACACACGTGGTACTTGGCTTCTGCTTCGTACCGAGGCGTTCTTGGAGTTAGGACGGGAACGAACAAGATTCGGCGTTTTCCGTCAAGATGAAGGACCGAAACGGCAAAGGATTGTAGATATAGCCTCGTTGGCGTTGATTAAAATTGTGGGATTTTGTTGGGTAGCACAGTCAAATTCGGGAGGATTCCCGCTCCTCCAGCAAACTCGCAATTGTTGCTTTGCTGACCAGTAAGCTCTGCGTCTGTCATATGCTGACAGAATCCGGAGAAGGGCGCATCTACCCGACTGGATGTCAGCAATAGACGAGATAGACTCTGGAGATTAAGTTGGACGTGTACAACTGAAGAAAAGAGGGGAGATTCGACCTAGAGAGCACTGCTGGCGTGACCTCGACGGGGAAAAGCAGCGACATACAATCCTACTGTCTCTGCCGCAGCCCGTCCGTATCGTCACACGCTATATGCGGGTTCAGAACTTCACGAACCCTCACGGGAAAAGGCGCCATAGACGGCAGGCCAATGGCAACTCTTATGATGGTCACCGTCATGCCGTGGTGCTTGCTGCTAGCCTGAGTTCTTTTCCGTCATAACGCATCCCGACTTACATGCTTAGGAGACGCGATGGTTTGGGATAGAGTGCGAGAGCTCATGATCGCGAACTTGCATAGTAATAGCGGCGCGTTCCTTGTTGGGCAAGCCACCCGTTCGCCCGTTCGTTCTGTCAATGGAGAAAGTACATTTCAGAACATATACGAGTAGGTGTGTCGCACATATATGTGGAAGAGTTCGTCCGGTTACCGAGAGTCCGTGAGACGGACACGGAGGAAGCTATGGAGACATCGTAGTTTACGGCTGGCATCTTCTCGACATGACGATGACGACCGTAGTTGAATGGAAGAATGATGGTATCGTGAGCGGCCATATCCTTGCATCCATGTCACGATACTGTGGTATTAACGACGTCATGTTGACCCAGTGCCAGCGTACTGGTTCGGGATTGAGATGGAGGGCTGTAACTTAGACATGCATACGGTAGGTATGGACGATCTTTTCTATGTACTCGGCAGCACGGTCTAAGCCACCGTCAAGTGAGCTGCTTAATTCCTTTGGGTTATAACCTACCCTGCCTACTATGATACTTCGCACGGAGCTGTGTAGAATGAAGACTAGTAAGTGATTAGACGGATGACTCGGACGTATTTTATTAACGGGTACATACCGGTACCTACTCAGTGGCCTGCCTGCCTATGTACCTAGGAATTGTCAGAGAAACTTCCATATGTTTATTGAGCTTAGGGGCTTGATCCTGCAACTCGGTAGAGCTCGGGGTATATGAGAGCGACCTAAGATTACTTAGTATCACTAAAATTGTACTACATGATTACCTCGATTTATTCATAGTCGGCTTAGCATATTGATAAGCCTAACAGTCTTTCATTGGTACCTAGGTAGGTAGGAAAGTGCTAGAAGGCCTGTAATTGGTATAGAAAGCTGGAGATTCTGTTCAATCGGACAGGCTGTTCAGGTATATCTTCGACTTCTACGTAGGGAGCTTCAATGTTGGATACCTGCGCGACCTACCTTACCAGGCTTACCTACAATTAACCGAACGACCGCACCGTATGGGTAGCGGTCCGGATCTACAAGTCCAGCTCGAGCCTCGGCCAAATGGTGGAATAAATCAGAGGTCTGACTGGTCAATGGATACAACCAACTCCACCAGAATCCTTGAAGAGGGAAGAAAATTTCTACCAAACCCTTCCATCTTTCCGGGATGTTCTGATCTTGCCCTCCGACTTTCCAGCGAAACTAGGTACTAAGGATTGCTAAGGATGATTGCTAAGAATACTATAGTACAGTAATGAAAGCTTCCGTAGACGGTGAGATCGCTGTGGTGTGCCAACATCGGCACCTGCTGCGTTCGTCGAATAGGCATCTGGCATGACCCTACATTAGGTCGAACTAATGCAAGGTACGGGCAACCAGCAGATTACGTAGGGTAGCGTAGGCGATCGGCATGTTTCTCTGATGCTTGTAAGGAAGCCGTGTGGAAAACGTGCGTTTCAATGCCCGGAGAATTCTCACTGCTTTTTCTATCGGGGATGGATGAGCGACTTTCAATTCCACCTCAAACCTACTCACGCTCTCGGGTATGAGACATGACTGTCCCCGGGTTGTGAAATTGGATGATGTATCAACTTGGCATGGTTATCAGTTCAAGGAAGCAAACTGCTCCTCGTTTCTTAGCAGGTACAAATTCCAGACTATGCAGGCAAGGTAAGCCACAACCTCGCCGATTGGGGTCACGTCAGTCAAGAATGTCTGCAGAACATCCCTTTCTAGCAGCACCGAGTCTGGACTGATAACGGATTGGTTGAAATGACACTGCTATGACCTGTGACACCTTGATAAGACGAAAAGTCCAATTCACTCGTAGGTAACTGATGAAAACCGGAAGCTATGAGACTATTTCCCATCGATTGAACACAACAGGCTTCCGTGCTGCCGTGTCACTTAGTAACAAAGCAAGATTACCCGGGTCATTCCAACCTTATGATTTTTACGCGGCCAAGATCTTAAACTGGCATTCTGAGCGAGAATAAGAGTCGAATAGGGGCTCACCGGAACGAGTTCCTAGGAATTCGAAAAGCTCCTGATATTGTACATATGTACATAGAGCGAGAGGACGTCAGGGCTGTGCCTCTGAGCTGATATGATAGGTGACCTGTCATGTTCCGAGATCTTATTGGTGGCACATGGTTTATGATAAGCCTAAGCATCTGAACATGGTGACACGGCATACGAGGAAAGCGAGAGCTGCCATAGTTAGGCAGGATACACGAAAACATGCACAAACATGCAGCGATAGAGCACCTAATATGTTCTGACTTGCTAGCGATAGGAAGAACATTCTGAGCGACGACGTACCTAGGTAGCGGGAGGGTATTTACAGACGGCACGGGACGTATGTGCTTGAGGGACAGCACACAGTCGCTAGGAGAGGTGACTGAGGCAGGGCGCATCTTCTAATGCAAGAAGCCAGCATAGAAAGCTTCCATGGCATTACAATAGAGTACCGAACCGCGAACTTGGCAACCTAAGCTTGGTCGGTATTCTTTCTGTGCTTAGAGGGAGTGGCTGACTGACGTCAAAGTTCGCGTAAAAATATTCGGAATAGCTCAACTGTTGATATATGTCGTTGATAATACTGAAGAGGTTTTGCGTTTGTGTTGCACCGTTGGTAAAGAAATCGTCAAATTGACTCAAGGGTGATATGGGATCTCATACATACATGTATATATGTACCTACATGTAAACAGCTACATAAGGCAGATACCTAAGGGTTACGTAAGAAGGATACATGTTTGCGTACCTCTTATCCGTCATATTGATGTCCTTGGTGTCGGCAAAAGGGCGATCGCGGCGATCCAATCTGCTTTCTCTCATTCACCCATGATAGCATCACCAACTAGTTTCCAAATTCTCTCTAGCAGTCTACTATTTACGATACTGCGAAGGTCGGATGCCAACTGCTTCTCTTCTCATCACATCACGTCACGCTTCGTTCAAGAAAATAACGCGACTCGCCTGGTCTGTTAGTCGCGTCTTTTCTCGGCAGTTCAAGATTTGGTAATTGTTTTGTCAATCAATGTGACCTTAAGGTGCCAGGATCGTTAGCTGCTGTATTAGCCCGAGGTCAAGACAGCCTTACTGAGGTACTATACTAATAAGTATTGATGAGGGTAAGTAATTCTTCACCGAGTCCGGACTTTATTGCCTGATGAGTGCACTCCGTCGACCGGGAACTAGAACATCTTTCTCAATTTCTCCGATACCCTTTTTTACTATTACGCACAGGTTCCCCCCTTTAGTAACGTCCATGAGGTTACTTGGTACGATATATCTCAATGGCTAGTAATACGGCGTGAGGATGCCTGCCTTACGCAGCCTAGTAGTGTAAGATATGTGCGTTGGAATCCCCAAACGACAAGCTCGTCGAGAAGCGATGTCTCACGACCTTGAGTCTTCATGCCATTCCGCGACTATTACATAGTACCAACGTGGTCGGCAGTTCGTCAAGAGCTGGTAGATGTCACATTCTTAAAAAGCACAATGACTTGGCCAAGCTGACCCTGGCACGATATCTCGACCAGAAAGGCGGCCGGGAGCACGGTATTATTATCACTTGGTACTCCCTGTACACCGCCTACTACTAGCGTACCACGCGTACTATATCTCTGTTCCTAGCAACGTGCACACTGTGCCACAGCTGTCGTCTCCCCATAGGCCCCACTATCAGCGACGGCACGACCGTCGCGCTTTGAGCCCAATTCGACGGCTTCGTGAGAGTGGTAATCCGATGAAGGTCTAGCTACATAGTACATCCCTGTCGTAGCTCGACCTAGCGTACGTCGTAGCCAGGAATCGAAGCCGGGAGCGTTAGGACCCAAGAAGGGGAAAGTCGGAAGATGGATCTGAAAAGGCATTTTTCACTAAACGTGCCGTACGATGTAAGTGGACCATAACCATATGTCTTGTTACATACTTGGGTAATTTATAATTGGCCAAGGCATTGCTTTCGTATGTTAGGTATTCCATACTCTCGAGTTGTATACTATGGTAATTACCATGTAGGTCAGTACTCAAGGAGTCAAGCGCATTTCTGCCAATGAGATAACAGGAGCTGCAGGAGATACTGATCATTCTACATACAATAGCACAAGCCACATCCCCCCGCCTCCTAACCAACCTCTCCTATTGCGGCTACCATCATCTCCTATATTGTGTTTCGTTTCAAGCGCCTGGAGACTGAAGGCTGGGATAAGTGCTCAGCCATCTGTACATATACATAGCAAGTGGTGGAGAATGACAGGAGTAGGCTTCCGATGGAGACGTCAACGCTCAAAGAAGCCGCTCGTTAAGAATAAGTCGGGCTGTGGATCTCTTATGCGTGACTGCATTCATCCTCAGTCCAAATACTGTACACGGCCGCCAAAAGGGCCCCTCTCGTCTATATCCATAGGGCCACCGCCCCGAAGCCGCCCAGTAGCTTGCTAGGAGCTCCCCCCGGACCCCTGCTGCTCCCAGGTTAGCCCGTAAGCAGCCCAAGCGGTCCAGGTGTCATCCCAGTTGGTCGGGCTCCCAAGCAAGCTAAAGAACTACCAGGGCTGCAGGTCAGAAAAGGGAAAGTCTACGATTTACGGGGAACCGCAAAAAAGGTCAGAGAGCAGGGCGGTAGGAGTCCTGATTCCTGATTCCTGGAGCTGGTGGAGTTCGCCCGCAGCACCAAGTCGAGCGGAACGAGGTTTAGTAAAGCCACCCGCTCACATCCCGTTTTTTTCATTATTTTTTTCACCAGTCACCAAGCCAGCTAGCGCACCTTACTGCACTCTCTCTTCACCTCAAGCCAAAAAAAGAAGAGCTTCTACCTCTCTTACACGTGCACTCTTCTTCCTCTTCTATTCCCACCCACCCTCGCGCAATACAACCGTGATTCCTGGACTGTTGCCAATGAACAAGCATTCTGTCTAACCCGAGATTCTGGGGAATAACGCTCGACTTTGACTCGCACCATATATTGCTGCAAACCCCTTCGTCCGTCTGGACCATTGGCTCATGCTGTACGCTCTCCGCAGGACTTGTCAATCTAGTCACAGTGCAGAAAGGGAAGACCTTCTGGACGGCCTGGAGATTTGTGTCAGGACTAGCACGATACCGCCTGGTTGATTGGAGAAGCGGTAACCTTTCGAGAGACAGCACAGCACACAGCAGCCTGACTACGACCCCACGATTCAACTACCCCAAGCTACAGTTATCAAGTACACGTGGACCAGTGTGACCACCCGACAGTTGATAGGGCAAAGAGAGCCCACTGGTACACGTATATACCTCTTAACAATTGGATCTTTTCGAAGAAACCTGTCACGAGGTTGGATACCAGCATATCTACGGATTGTCTTGTTACCAGGTCCTGTTCCGGTCTATAAGACGCGGAAGTGGTTTGGCACCGAGTGGAAAATAAAATAAAACGACCTTTCCCTTCTCTTTCCGGACGACAATCTATTCCCAACGTAGCGCTGCCGAGGATCCTAGATGTATTTATCCTGACGTACCATCCCCCCACCAAACGCAGCACCGCGAACTGGCATAAAACAGAGATAACGCGACAACTACAACGAGGTCAGTCACGACATATTTCACTGGTAGCTAGACGACGGCGTTTCCGTCACGATCGCGCCATGTCTCCCAAATTACGACCTCTCAAACTACCATTGTTGGTGGAAGAGAGAAGGAGGAAGGAAGAGGAAGAGGCGGCACAACGTGAAGCTGAAGCTGGCGTGCCGTATAACTTCTACACGACGGATTCCTACTCGTCTGACGCGACCACGCCCGTGACACCAACCTTCTCTGCGCGTGGGCATCTGCGCTACTCCAGTTCGATGTCGTCTTTCGACATGGCGACTATAGCGAGCTCCGACAGCCCTTCGTCACCGACGCAGACAGCACAGACAGCTCAGAGCTCCGGTAATCGCGCGTTGCCCGACGTAGAAGAGGTAGAAGAGGAGCCTGTCGAATATGAAGACTCAGACTCCGATTACGATGATGTATCCGAGCTATACCAATGCTTATGTATGTTGCGTCCTTCTCAATCAAGTTACTGCATTCTAACGATCTCCGCCCTAGGTGATGAACCCTGCATTCATAGGGATACCGACCTGGTGCAGAGCACGTCTAACTTCTACACGCAAAATCGAAGCACAGACTACGATGTGGGATTCTTTAGTGACGGCGATTTTAGCTTCAGTCTGCGCTCGTCTAAAAAGCGCCGAGACGGCTCGGAGTCTCCCTTCGCGGGATTCTCGCAACGCTTCGGCTCCCGCTTCCCATCTTTCACTAGGTGGAAGTCGTCGAAGCCTTCTAGCATGATCAGCTCGCCGGTATCTGACTACGGGTTCGACCACCGACCCATCTTGTCTCGGGCCACGTCGAGCCGCTCCTCTTCGGTCTCGGCGCCTAGTCGGCATCATCCAGATCGTTCGAATGAGCCTCCAGTACCTCCCACGCCTGCTCTGTCGTGTTTCGGGAGCAGCGACAGCTTCATGCCGTTGGACGGGACAATCGACATCAAGAAGGCTAACGATGTTCTCTCGATCGAGCATGAACGCAAGCAGGCGGTAACACCGCTTCTGCCACCCATGATGGCTTCTACCTCGACCGAACACATTCTAGCGCCTTCTCCGCTAGAATCGCCAACCGTTGCTTCCCCGAGCTCCCCGATCGGAGACGAGATCTATTCGACGGGTATCATATCTCCGCCGCTGAGTACGAGGCCGTCAAATTCGTCTCTTCGCCCTATGCCAGGTTCGGTAGAGCTCCCTCAGCTTCCCGCACCGGACGCCTGGTCCGACCGCTTAGGGCATGCAAACTACACTATTGTTCCGAAGCCGTACAAACCCGAGGCGTTCGATTTAGATACTCTCCGCCAATTTAGGGCAGACTGGGAGGCTGCGCGGGTGAACTACACGAAACACCTTGCCAGGACTGGCGAGCACTACGGCCAGACCTCCAAGACCTACGCACTCACCGAGGCCAAGTGGGCCGAGACTCAGCGGACCTGGCGGAACATTCACAACGAGATAGCAGAGATGATCGTCGCCAGCGGCGAGGCGACCACGTGCGAGAAGTTCGACGAAGGAGTATTAACCACGGTGCCGAGGATGGACGCTGAAGGGAAGTTCCCCGAACGTGGCGACGAGGACATCGTTGGCCCGATGGTTCGGGAGGCGACTATGATGTCCCTCGACAGCATGGATCGGAAGGGGCCCAGCTTCTGGCGTAACTTGGCCGGCAAGGTCGGTTTAAGGAAGTAGACCACTCTATTTCTTTGTTATGTTACGTGGCCGCCGATCTCGATGACTTTCGACATTTACGACTACCTAATGACTATTACGACGCCAACGTCGATCACGCTCGTTTTATTCGTTTCTTACTATTCCTCGTCTTTGCAGCATAGAGAGATACCATTTGTCGTTATTTTGGATACCATTTAGAGGACGACGACCCGAGTATTAGCACCAACACCAGCACCATCCTGCCACACGCGGCATTCCCACGCATCGCACGGCGTTGGCGCAATCGCAATCGAAAATATTTATTTGAATTCTCCAGGTCATAATCTACATGAGGCTGCCTCGGCCCGAGACCGAAAGCCTCCATGCACATACTTCCCTGCTCTCCTGCTGCATTTCCCTAGCGCTGCTCAGCCCAGCTCTGATGTTGGGGAATATCGGCGACCTACCTGCGTTATGCATCTGCACGTACAAGGCTAGGATCGGCGGGATATGCCAACTATTCGGCACATTACATAGACCTTTTTCTTCTTTTTGTACCCCTATTACTTGCACATACACTCATACCCAATGCCTCGAAGGCGGATAGCGTACCGGTTTGCATCAAGAAAAAGAAAAGTTCGGGACTGCGCAGCATGAGAATCGGACAATAGGGGGAATAACGTGGATGTTTTCTTGTTTAATCGGTAATTCTTAGTGTTTACCGACATATCATCATCGCATTAGCAGGCGCCTGGGAAAATCCATTATCTACAAAAGAAAGGGACGGAGGAGGATCATCCCTGGGACGCCTCTATGTGCGATACTGTACTGACTGTACATCATTTGTTTAACTTTTGGAGAATGGCAAAGAGGAACGGGGAGGAGATTGATGCAACTGAGCATAACAAGTCTGTCTGGTGCGAGGATGAGGGGACGATACTATTTTGCTGGGTCACTCGCGATCGATGACCGCAGCCTCCGGCTCTCGAGGACCTAGCACTTCGGACTCGGCGTTTGAGTCTTAGTGTTCTCGGGGGTGACGAGGAGATTCTGTGTGAAGAGATAAGATGTACATGAAAAGCCTTGTAGTCTAGTTGGATAAGTAGTATATCTAGCTTAGGCCAAGAGAAAATACCACCAGCATGACGTCTTCAGCATACTGTGCATGCTCTTAACGGAGGGACCCTACATGTGACTTATACAGAAACTACTAACAATGCGTTTAGGCAGAAGCTTTGAAGGCGTGGGGGTCGCGTATGACAGCTCATATCATACAATACATATGATACATACATCCTCACGATCTCACTAAGTGTGACATGTACTGAAGTCCGACAGTGTTATTTGCTCCCGATCCCCCTTTACAACACCAACCATGATGGATGTAGCCAATCGGAAGATATATAAAATGAACAGCTACATCCAATGAAATGATCCTTTACACTAGGCAGCAACTTCAGTCTAGAGTCTTCACCCGAATTGACTCCAGGGACCATACAAGAAACTGCAAATTTACCAAGTTACCCTTGGTTTCTTGTCTACCTAGTTACCCCTAAAGAATGTACCTAAATCCCATCGGAGCAGCCTCTCGAACTTCGGGCTGCACTGGGTGTCTTTCAGATATAAGAGCTTCGCGAGTGGCCAACTTCCGATTCTCTTTCTGAAGCATAACCCTTACCAAAAGGGCTAAAATAGCGACAAGAAGTGCTACAGCCGCAGTAGCACTCCCCCCTGGGAGGTACCTAGGTCCGTCCGAGGAGGGATACCTGAAATCTACAGTTAGCATCCATCTAGGACCATGCTTCGCCAAGAGTTGTTAAGGGGTTCCGCGGAGTCAAGGATTAAGAATAACATACATATAGGGGCCGTAGATGTTAGCCGAATTGCCGATCATATTAGCGAAGGAGATGCAGGCGCTCCGCTTAACCAACGGCCGCGGGAAACTGTTGGCTACCCAGGCGAGGATGATCTGATATGCAGGGACAGCACCTAGCGGTAACAAGAACAACGCGAAGAAGCGAGCCGCCGGGTTCAGGGTGGCCACCACAATGATGTTGCCCGCCGTGGAGATCAGCATCAGACAAACGATGTGGATGCAGCGGTCAGAGAAGCGTCCTGACGTATAGGTCACAGCTAGGGAGACGAGGCACGTCATCACCCAGACGGGAACGGTGAGGAGCAGGGTTTCGATGTTACCATACCCTAGAGTCTGGGCGATGGTCGGAAAGAAATATTGGAACGTCTGGGAAAGCAGCGAGGCGTGCTGTAGTAGGGTGAACAAGTACAGCCGTGGATCCCGCAATGCTAACATGACTCCCTCTTTGATAGATGAAGCGGTGGCTAGGTCTGCTTCGCCCGCGTCCTTGATGAGCCGCCATTGCGCATACGCACGCTCCTCGGTGGAAAGCCACCTCGTCGTCGCGGGATAGTTGGGCAAAATGAAGGCCGAGCAGATAGCACTAAAGATGGTGATGCTCCCTTCGATGATAAACAGCCACCTCCTATTCTCTAATTAGGCTTGCTGACTCGCATCGACTCAGACCCTATCTAGATTGGGTGTCTACTTACCATCCGGAGATACCATGGGCACCGTTTAGATTCCCAAGCACTCCAGCGCCGAGAAGACCACCAAATGCATTCGCCAGCGAGTGTCCGGAATAGAACCAGGCGATCCTGTGAGCCAGCTCTCCCCGGGTGTACCAGCTCGACATCAGGAATACAGCACCTGGAAAGAAAGGAGCTTCCGCTACTATCGTGTTAGTAGAACGGTAAGATCTGAGATTCGCTTTGTAGGTATCTGCTAGCTACACCAAGATAAGAGAGATCCTCGGCACCGCATGAGACAACGAGCAGAGCTTGGTTCCCAAATGAAGAAAGCAAATGAGAATTTTCGCTAAAGTTTTATACGTACCAAAGCCGAGGAAGAATCGGCACACGACTAAAGAAGGAAATGTGGTTGTCGCGGCTTGCGCTGCGGAAATAGTTCCCCAGATCGTCATAGCCACACCGAGATAGAGCGATGGCCGCACTCGGGTGAGGAGAAGATTTGAGGGGAGCTGCATGAGGAGGTACCCGACAAACAGAATGCTCGTCGCGAGATTGAAGTCCGTCCCGCTCATATTGAGATCTTCTTCTAAAGTTCCGAGCCGAGCTTGCGAGAGGTTGCTGAATCCCCAGTCAGACATACCAACGTATAAGTTAGGCGACTCGATACTCACTTTCTATCGAGGAAGTTGAGCATATACATCAGTACCAGCATCGGAAGCAGATGAAGGTCGACCTTCCTCATGACTTTCTTCGTCATCCCACGGTGCCATTCTGAGGTCGCCGCTGTGAACTGCCCGAACAGAACGATCCGCTCCTCGTCGATACCGCGCTGTCTGGCTACATCTGTAATGAATTCTTTCTGATGCTCGATTTCTTCGCTGACTATCTTGGAAGCCTCTTGAGGCTCGTCGATACGGACGCTATCCATGTCTGTTATATCGAGACGGAGAGCCCCGAGGACTTCAGAGGTGATTCTGGCTGGAGGAACGACTTCGACTTAAATCACTGCACGACTAGAGCCTGCGTCTAGAGCCGACGTCACCCGTGATACTATCATACCTATGGAATATGATTATCTCGGCATTTGATGAAGACCCGGGTGCCGCATGCAAGTCAACTCCGGGCAATCGATTCCGGGTCGAGCAGTGATGAGACTCTGCGGGACCATCGGGGGACGAGAGCGGGGGAGTTGGAGGAAGTTCTGACGTGAATGCTACTATGCCGGTGCTACGATGACCATCAAGCTATCACGAGTCTCTGATTCGATGGACGAGTAGCTCTTCCTCGTTACGATGCTTCGCGTGGCTTTCAAATACTGCAGAGTTCATTCGCTCGAGCGGATGGGTGCAGCGCTGATGCGACTTCCGACGTTCTTGTTACTCAGGAGGTGGGCACCAGTACGAGAGCTCGGCTGAATGCCGTGGCTGGACCCATGATCTGCATGTTATCAGATTCTTCGGGGCCGGTAAATTGCGGTTTACTAGACAGGATCTAGACTTTTCATCCTAAGTTTACACGTCCATGTTTTACCCCTTAGAGTACCCTAGTCAGAAACCTGTCTGTCGTTATGTTTTCTTATGTTTCTAGTTTCCGAAACATGACTATTTCCAAGTCTGCACTCATATGATGTTCTCGGTTCGTATTGGGAGGAAGATAGAAGTCAACAAAGAGGCGAACGTCGTCGTCGACAAATTGTCCGACAGGATCTTCAGTCTGGAGTATATAAGGTCGAGGGCCTTGACTGCTCTTGAACTAGGATCATCTAATGCCTGCGGTTACACTCTAGGTTTTCCAGATGTTTCTGTAAGAGAGCAGCCGCAAAGACCTAGTTCCGATACACCCTCAAGGTGTAGTGGGCCTGTTCACCGTTCTTATCAGAGCCAGCTCTACTTCCGTACAATAGACATCGTTTCACTGTCACAGAATAAGTCACAGGTATTTTGAATTAACCTAGACAGCTAGAATTATCTCGTTTCTGCCTGATGCGAACATGAGTTGAGCTAAGAGCTCAAACCCTGTGTAGAAGGTCAAGGGCCGAGTAGACGGATCTCGCTCTTGGTGGGATTACTAGGGGCTTAAAGATTCTGATTTGCTAAGTCGTCTCCCATCAACTTTACCCACGTGATGCACTTCCGCTCACAGTCTGTGCAGTATCGTATTGTGAAGACTGGTAGATCCGCCTTTACCTATTTTGTCTGACATGGTCCAACTAATTGAACGATCAGGCGCCATTAACTGTCAACAAAGTCGTCCTTGGTAAGGAATTTACAGCAGAACAACTGCTCGAGTCCGTACAAAAGCAATCGACCATGGGCGAAGGTATATTGGACCTGGAATACTGGAGTTGGGATGGGAAGGCGTTGAAGCCTCCGTCTGGAGAGGTTACCGCGCGTGATCATCTCCAACTCACCGCTTGGGTAGTCGAGCAGCTTCGACGGAGCCACTTCAACGACGCCCGAGAACTCATCGAGGCATAAAAGGTCCGCCCGATCGTCAACGGTGTCTACAAGCGCCTACTAATGTATTTAGACTATCAAGAGGTTGACCAAGTTGAAGGAGCTTCGCAAGAATGGACAGAAACTTCCACCCTCTTTGGAACTCGACCGTTAACAGAGAATGTCTGCTCTAGCCGCTTTCTTAACACTCGACCAAACGAATCCGAGTCCTTGCAACTAATGTATGAACAGGAAATCGCGCGGTCCATGCAAAGAATGCATTTCGGGAGGTCAGGAATACTTGAACGGGGCCTGCCAATTCTCCAGTTCGGCCTTGACCTGCTCCTTTTATATTAGTACGAGCATCTACAGACTTCTTCGAGTTCGATCATATGTTAACACAGCTACAGACTCTTCTAAGAAGAAAACAACCAGAAAAAGACGTGCCGAATCAGGCCCAGATCCTAACGGGAAAGACAATAACAAGTTCAAATTAACGCCCGAGATACTTAGCGAATTGTCTACTCGAGAACTGGAATAATGGAGCAGGATTATCGATGACGAACTGACCTTGCGCGAGTGTCCGCCCGCACCAGCACCGAAGAGGTATCGACGCTAGATATCGAGTCGTGCAAGCTTGCGCTTAGTCAAGAGCTTTCGACTATTATAGTATATGCAGGTATCAGAATGAAAATTCCAGCATACACACGCGTAGACAATATGTCCTAGAAAACTCGATATCGTCTTTGACTAAACGCCTAAATTGACTGTATAACTGTTTAAAATGACTGTATCCCATTTATAGAAGAGTATATATATGTGGATACCTGTTTTTCAGTACAACATCCCATACAAGTGTATGTACCTTTTACAGGTAATCTGTTTGCAAGCACCACTATCACCACTACTTATATTGTCTTTAGCAACCGGCACTTTTGCTTTCTTATCACGCCAGGTCTTTAGAGGATTCGTAATGTGATATAATGAAAGCTCCTGAAGCCCGTTTGTTTATATGGGCTAGAACCTACCTACTTAAGGTATTAGTGATAAGGCCAGAGAAGGTGTCTTGGTCACGTAAGTGGAACACAGTCATTTTAAACAATTATTCGATTGTGTTGGTGGACCTATGCTTCATCAAGACTGTCTCGGCCAAGGCCACAACACATCTATCAGAAGGAGCCTAGACAATGAAGGTGTAGATACAGAACAGGCATAGGCATACGATCAAAAGAGAAGCGCGAAGAGTGCTTTGTCGTGCAAGTCGCATGACCTTCAGCCAGCCTCGTGAGAGCTCCTGCGAGCCTCGTGAGAGCCTCTGTCAACCTAGTGAGAGCTCCTGCCAATTTCGTACGGCTTCCTGCGAGTTTCCTGTGACCTCTTGTGCTGACTGGAGCCGAACTGCCAGGAAAGCAGCTAGCTCTACGGCCATAAGGAGGCGTTCCGTTCCTAAAAGCTTTACCTCATCCATCGTTCCGCTGACGAATGCCGTAGTCTTCAAGAGTTCCTTAACGTCGGTGTGGAGATCTTCCACCTTGCCCTGGATCTGGACTGCATTGTCTCGAATGAGATCCTCTATGCCGTCTCGGGCTTCCTGCACGACATCTCGAACGTAACTCTTCAGCTCAGCGTCGCGAAGATCTTGCTATATCGAATTAACTCTATTAGCAATCAAGATTCATTCAGGGAAATGATTAATAGGCAGAGAAATTGTTAAGGAATACGACTCGAGGTCTTTCCTTACAAGATATTGGCGGCCTAGGCCATGCGGAAGACCAGAATTCGCGTCCATATTGCCGGATTAGCTAGGACAGAAGGATCGATGCTAGCGAAATAATTAGCATCAAGGCTGAGAGTAATCAGGCGCAAGTATTCCGGTTTCACACCGATTAGATGTGGGAGGGTAGGGAAATAGAGGAAAGCTGAAGATGCTCCGGATATTCGGCTGTTATGTATTTCTAATATAGAAATGGTAACTTGAATGATAGCTACTTACCTTGGTGATGAGTGAAGATGTGACTAGTAGTGGTTGAAATGAGTGTTGTGGGCAAAAGTTGATGTGGGAGAAGGATTTGTTATGGGAGGACGGCTGCCGAGGCTTGGCTTTAAATAGGTTCCTGACTTGTCGAGGAAATTAGCAACTGTTAAGATCACAATTTTATTACAAGAGGGGGAGTACAAAGTGCCTGTCGAGAAAATAGAAAAGGCGAGATCATGACGACAAGATATTTCAATGCGTGATCCAATAATGCTAGATCAGAGTGATTCTAGCAAGTTGCCCAAGCACCTTCCCGTGCTACTTCTATTTCGATACTTGTTAGGTACAGATAGCTCGTATATCCCAGGACTCGTAAATAAGGAGCAGCTACCGTAGATGTACATACCTAGGTACCTATGTACCTACGTAGCCTTGCGGCTCTGCCATATATGTGGACCTACGTACCTTCCTCAATAGACCTTGACACATACAATCACCCGGGTACGTTCATACCTGCTTACCTAGCGTACTCTTTGCCCAATATTTTCACGGAGTGATTTGATTTTGGGTTCTCCATTTACTGATTTGATTTGACTTTCGTCTCCTACCACCAGGTATAAATACCTACACAGGCTGTTCCTCAACTTCTACCCTTCCCATTCTCCTTCTTCCACTCCTTCCACTTCTTCCACTTCTTCCTACATTTTCCTCCTACACTTCCTCTACATTCACTTCACTACTTATCCTTTTCAAACTCACCATAGTAGAACATCCATCTTAGGAGGCGAATGCAGTTTGTCCCAAGGGGAATCATATAATTCCAAGGTATGTTACTACCCCTCCACCAACTCCATACCATTAACACACCCGCCTTATGTGAGTTCTGAGCACACACGTACCGCTTCTAGCTATCGCCTACCTCTCAGCTTACCACCTAGTTACCTAGGTAACTATTCCACCCACAGCAACACAACACAACACAACACAACACAACACAACACAACACAACACAACACAACACAACACAACAAAAACAAACACCCTTCCTCTATTTCAAGTAAGCACTCAGAATCTGCCTTCTACCTGGGTGTAACTAATAATATTTCCAGATACCTGCATAGGCACAAGCAAACAGGTATCATATCATTGGACTGGCCCACCCAGTCCATCGAACACTAGTGTAAGTCCCCCCGGTCTCGTTTTCCTTGCCTGGATATCCATCTGCCAGCCTATCACAACCAAGAATTCATTAAAATGTACTTGTATCTGTTGAGGGTCTCCTATTTCTTGGAAGGTTCTGCCGGGGCATGTGTTGGTGCTAGAGGTAGTTGGAACCATCAAACCTCCCAACTCTGGGCAGGGGCACCACCCTCCGGTAGATATCTTCCTCGTAGGGAGGTGGGTCGGTTAATCTTGACTCGGGCTGGGAGTTAAGTTGGGTTCTCGGTAACGGCCTAATAAGTCACTTGGTATTTAATACCGGGTGCGGCCTGACAGTTTTCTCTCTCTCACGAGGAGCTGGTGTGAATTGCGGTCCGGCTAGATGCACGCAATGCAGTGATGGGGATGCACCCTCTCCGTCGCCTTGTCCTGCATTGTGGCCCGGCACAAATGTTACTATTCCATTGGCGAGTTTAGCTTTTCTAGGGTAGCGCTGGGGGGTAACTTAGGTTGACTGTGTCATGACGCCAAAATGATTATATCACGTAGTCCTCTACAGGAGACCGTATTATTAGGACGGATGATGCTGGGGGGCTCTGGGCATTATAGGATCTCGGGAGCATGACTTACCGGCGAACTTTAGCACATTTGCTGACGGGGGTAGGATTCTGGAAGATTTGCCTAGGCTGGCAACGAAGAAATCTTTTCTTGACTCGACGATTACTTCCAGCTATTATGCCTTTTCTTAGCTTGACGACCTCGAGAAAGCCATGCCCACCTACGTACCGCCGAGAACAGCCAGAAGATGGCCGGAAGGGCACAGACATATACGAATCGAAAATCGCAGAAACAGGTCAAAGATCTCGAGATTTGCAGCCTCTTACGATATCTGGTGTAAGTCTCGGAGCGAACTAAGCTTCATTTTATCCCATGATTTGTTTGGCCCTTTCTAGTACTAACAATGAGTACCTAGTGTCACGTGTTTATCGCTTTTACTTGTTGGTGTATTTGTGGTGGAGGTAGATATCGACAGTCATGGGCTCCAAGCGTCGTCAGCTATGTGAGAGCTGCTCTGGGTATCTGAATATTGGATAGTATAAATATGCTTGGTTCTCGACAGGTGGTAGAATGTTATATTAATCTAAGTCAAAACAAAGCATACTCAGGAATCCGATAGATTAAGGTCTCTGTGGTATATAACGAATTGAGGAAGTCCATACACCTTTTCATTCTGTGATATCTAAGATCTGAGGCTTCGTAAGGCGTCCAGCATGGCTAACGGTTGGTTACAATGTGCAACGATCTGTCGATTACGGTTCAGAACCTTTGCTCAATTTGGAATCTCGAGACTATCGTAATTAGGAATTGTGCTGGAAATTATGCAATGAACCTGGTTTACTTGTAAGAGGGCCTATATTCTAAGGTGGAAGGAGACTAAGAAGAGGATCTAGCTTGCGAGTAACAATGGTGTTGGTGGAGTACGGAAAGGGTGATGCTTCAGTATAGACGGCTCAGCAGACTAGAAGGTCAACCACACCGTTCGGAGACACATCCTGTGGGACACCGAGGGGTACCTAGCGTTGGCGGGCTACGCAGACAACTGTACCTGTGGATGGGCCTACATGACGGTAGATGAAGCGCTGGATCGAAGAGGGAGGCTGATGAGGGTGTACGTCTCATGCCATCTTGCCTTGACCGAGGTCCGAGGATGTGTCTGGAGCTACCACATTACCGGAAGATATGATCAAGGTTGCATGAGACGGGGGATCTGTGTAAGGCAAGTAAAGGAAGAGCTGAATACAATGGTTTCTGAATATTTGATATTTATTATTTGGAAGTTCAAATGTTGTATTATAGGTATGTAATCCGTACCTAGGTATCTTTGACGATTCATCCCACTGGTCCTTCTGATATAGCGATTTCCTAAAGGGGCAGCCGGCACGGACCACCCTGGGTACCCATGTACCCACCAATGAATCTCCTGTTTCCTAACTTCTTGACTTCTACAACACAGACATCAAGATAGACAGACATCAACATGGCGCCGCCGTCTCCGAATCCTAGCAAGCGGAAAGCGACCGACAAACCCATATCTCCACCGCCTATAAAGCGGAAGACTCAAAGCAGTATATCAAGTTCGTGTGTAGCCTGTCCAACATCCCGTCCCGTCCCAACTGCACCACCTTCTCATCTTCATTGCTAACGAGACAACGAGCAGAGGGCGCCGTGGCTAATTTCTTCACCCCGACCTCTCAGAAGCCAAAAGAGCGCACTGCATGGACCGAACGCGCCCCCGACCATGACACACCAGCTACGTTACTCGTCGGCCGTTACGAGCCTGAGAACATGGGAGACTTGGACCGTAGGAAGAGGAGGAAGATAGCTGCGTTCGACCTTGTATGCATCGAAGCTACTTGACAACTTCCTCGTGGGGATAGGTAGATCCAGTGCTAAAGGTTGACGGTTGAATCGTAGGACTCGACCTTGATTACCACTGTCTCGGGTAAGAGATTCGGAGACGACCCCAGCGATTGGAAGTGGTGGGACTCGAGCGTGCCGTCTCGCTTGCGACAACTATACAAAGAAGAAGGGTATGTAGGACAGGGAGGCCTTCTCACCCATGACCGCCACATCGACCATCCTACCATACAAGTAACGCTTATACGGGACTTATAGCTACCGCGTCGTTATCCTCAGCAACCAGGGCGGGTTGATACTGCACCCGGATCCGAAGTCCAAGGGCCCAAAGGCTGGTAGCAAGACAAAAGTCGCCAACTTCAAGCAGAAATGCAGCGCCGTGCTAGCGCATCTCGATCTGCCGACTACGGTATACGCCGCCACGGGACGGGACTCGTTCCGCAAGCCCCGGACCGAAATGTGGGCGGAAGTGTGTAAGGACTATGACCTCCTCGAAGACGAAGTTGATCTCACCGGCAGCATATTCGTGGGTGACGCCGGTGGTAGAACAGCCCAGCTGAAAAATGGCGAAAAGGGTGCAGCGGCCGCAGTTAAGGATTTTAGTTGTTCGGACCGCAACTTTGCGCATAACGTTGGTATCGAGTATAAGACGCCCGAAGAGTTCTTCCTCGGTGAGCCACCGCGCAAGTTCTTGAGAGATTTCGACCTGGCAACCTATCCGTATCCCAACATGGATGTGGATGGAGATGGTAGCGGGAACAGGAGTAGCGAGATTCTGTTTGAGAAGACCAATAAGCAGGACATCGTCCTTTTCTGCGGTCCGCCAGGCGCCGGCAAGAGCACGTTCTACTGGCGAAATCTCAAGCCGCTGGGCTATGAGCGCGTGAACCAGGATATGCTGAAGAGCCGGGCCAAGTGTTTCAAGGCCGCATCGGAGTTCCTTGACGGAGGGAGCTCAGTGGTCATTGGTGAGTTGTTAGCCGTCAGCCGTCATGCTTGTCCCAGCTCCGATTCCTCGCTAGATCCCACGATTAGAGAGCCAAGTACGCTAACTATCATAATCAAGACAATACGAACCCCGACGTAGACGGTAGGAAGGAATGGGTTGAATTCGCGCGGAAGCATGACGTGCCTATCCGTTGCGTCTGGTTCAAGGTGCCTAAGGCTCTATGCGAGCACAACGACGTCGTCCGGGCCCTGAATAAGCCGGTACGTAGGATTATCTATTCCCTTGACTTCTATCGACATGTTTGTGTACATGAGGAGACTACCTAGTCTTGGAATATATCCATCAAAACACCATCGCCGCTACATTGCAACTCACCGTAAATATAGATGAACCCGGAAGCTCGTGTGGCGCTTCCTACTCTTGCGTTCAACGGGTACTTTTCCCGCTTCAGGGAACCGAAAGTTAAAGAAGGATTCCAAGACGTGGTCGAGATCGAGTTCAAGTTTCGTGGGACTAGGGAGGAGTATGAGATCTGGGGGCGTTACTGGTGCTGAAATCATGCGTTACCCTATGTTAGACTCATGGCAACGAGTACCTATTCTAGATTCGTTCAAGATGCAGAGTTGGAATCAATTTATGAGTGATCACTCATGGTCGCTCATCACAGGCATCAAATATGAAGCAGGGTATCCTTACGTATCAATTTAATAGGGCTATGACTCGTCGAGGATTTAAGTCTCGTAGAATGTACATCGATTCCAGTTTAGAGCAATGATGTTTTATGGAATAACTTCGTTGAATCTATGTATCTATTGGCGGCATCGTACATAGAGCAAAGGAAAAGAAGCAGGCGATTTCCCTCTAGGCTCGACAATGGGGTATCTGATCTGTCGTGGATCTGCGATCTTTCTCCCCCTTTCTAACCGACATCTCTTCGTCTTCGTATCTACACGTTGCCTCTCCCTAATGATCAACCAAAAAGCGCCAAACTCATGCTGAACCATTTTTGGATAACCGCGAGACGAGGTCGGGTCTTTTGACGCGCCTTCTATGCTGGGAATAATTCGCAGTTGAGCCTCCCGTCTTCGTCTTCGTCTTCGTAAAAATCAATACATGCACGCATAAGACACTGGAACCTGTGGCGAGATAGCCGGCAGCAGGTACAGTTGATTCACCAACGCGGTTCCCTCTTCCCCTACCATCTTTCGGCGGTATTGACAGGCGGACTGGATACCCGCCTCTTATACCATGTCCAAGTCGCTCATCAACAACGAACCAGAACCAAAATCATTAGCCATCAGCAGCTCGTTGTTCAGCTCCCGTCTGCGTCTCCTTTCCCTTTGCAGAGCCCGTAGCACGTCGCACGTTGCATATTACCGACAGGTAACACTCAATGGGAGCGGAACGGCACTCAACCGAACAGCGTAGCGCCGCCCGTCTCGACGGCCTCGATCTCGGCGGCGGTCAGAGGCGTACGGCGGAAGCGCTCGGGGAGCTCGTTACGGTCGAAGAAGACGCCCTTGGGAGGTTCGACTGGACCTAAATGCGCGGCTGCTTGGGCTCCGATGCCGTTGGCGGCACCGATGGTCTTGCGCAGGGGGCCGTGCTGCTGGGCGTGGTCGCGGTAGGTAGAAAACGAGGAGTGGGAATTTCCGTTGCCCTGGCTGGCGAAGTTGGCTGGGAGGGCACCGGTAGGCGAAGCAGGGTGCGGATGAGGGGAGTGGTCTACATGTTCTGTTGTGCCGAAGACATGTGTTAGTTACCCAGGTAGGTGAGGTACAGGCTATTCTGAACCGAGGTTATAGGTTTGATGGGAACGTACCAGGAATATTTCGCTTGCCAATGAACCGGATCAGAGGTGTGCGCTCGGCATGTGCTGCCGCTTGGCGCAGAGCTCGCGTTGCTTGCATCGCGATTGAGATGTGTTTATGTGAGGTGTTTTGTGCGTAGGTATGTACGGGTTGGTGAGGGAAAAGATTTATTCTCTCCCCTCGGCGTTATAAATTAATAGGACGTAAGGCGGAGGTTTGGTTATGTGAGCAGAGAGCTCAGGCTTTTGGTTGGGGGAACACGATGGTTGTAGCGGTAGTCGTAGTGGTATTAGCAGTGATGTTGACGAGGTTAAAGTTGAAGCAATTGAATCGCGATACGAGTAAAAACTATTATTAATCGAACAAGTAGTGGTTTCCCAGTCGGATATCAAAAAGATGAGGAAGGTATATCATATAGAAAAGTATTTCCGGGCTCCAAGGCCAACTTAAATTGTGGGATGAGACGACTAGAGTACTTTCCCTTAGTCCTTAGCACCACGACGGTCTGGCGCCGATGGTGGAAGTCACACCAAATGGGGGGAACACGGGGGGAAGAAGCTCTTGCAGTCCGGTCCAGTCCTTTGCAGCTAGGTAATCAGGCAGTCAAGCTAAGCATCGTACCACTTTCCCACGGAGCTATCGGTCTCCACCGATGTTTTCTCCTTTTCCTCTTTTTTTTAGCTGCTGCGGTTTTCGGACTTTTCTGGTTTTTGCGCCCAATTCCAATTGTCAATGGCTTTGAACAACTTTTTTTTCTGTTCTGATCTCCGGTCGAGATCTTTCCATGCATGTGCTACCACCTCCACCTGCATATCCCACGCGCTCGTGACATCGACTTACAGTATCAACGCGGCTAGGCCTTTCCGCATCGAGCGTTGGTTCAACTTCTGTCATCCTTGATACATCAGTGAAGATGTTTTACAATTAACGTCACCTACGTAAGACGTCGTTCCTACGGGATTAGGACAACCGTCTGTGCACAGCTCGTAAGCCGTCTAAGATGGCACAGATCTTCTGTGTTATCCTGTACGTAGGCTCAAAAGTGACGTAGTTGGCAGTTCCTAGACGGCTCCTAGACGGCACGAAGCATGAGGTTGAGAGTTATCCATTACCTCGACGTTCGTCCTAGATGCTACTATGTAGAGGCCGGGTCCAAGCAAGCAGAAAAAGCGACTTCGATCCCACCTGCAACGTCCGAGCTGCACTCCTGTACTGTATGGCGTTCAGCCTCGAGTGGTAGACCTGCATGCAGATGCAACATCCCACCAGTCTAACATCTACAGTACTGTACTGTACATGGTTCGCGAGGTGTGGCTAACTGATCTGGTATAGCGTGTCCGCCGCTTTTGCTCCATCGTCTAGCCTCAGCTCAGTTAATTATCAGCCATGCGACTGGGAAGTCAGGCATGGGCTAAAAGCGGCGTGGCCTAGTTACGCATTGCCCTGGTTAAGAGGCTCGTGGGTAACTCCGGGGCTGCGGGGGATATCTGCCCACCTTGGGGATTGAAGGATTGGAGGCAAAGGGGTGCATGGGTTGGGGGGTTTCGGTGTTGAGTCGGATGTCAGCGACTTTATGTTTAGCTGCTTGGCTGCATGGCTGCTAGGACGTCGGAGATAACATCATTCGGTTCTTGTAGTCGTCATATGATCTATTATACCATACGCCTATCCCGGGAATGGTTGCTTCGGGAGAGCCGTTAAATGCAGTTGCACCCCATTAGGAACATGTGCATCACCCCGTTATATTTCTAGTAAGGCTTGATAGCTGTCCTAATAAGTTCCACCACGGCGGTCTTAGGACGAATCGTTACAGCCCTACGTAACTATATGTCGATGTAAGACCAACACGGCAGCTAGTAACAATTGTCACGTCTTACCACACCAATGCTGAGCCTATTAGGTTTATAACCAAGAGTTGATTGCCAGCAGAGAACCCCCACTTACTTCTCTATAGGTTGGGTCGTGGTTTGTGCCTATCGACGATGGTTGGTAAATCCACCGAATTCTAGCTGATCAAGCTTTGCTGCCACCCGCAAACTCGTTCATAGTCTGACGCATCGCAGATTCCGGATTGTTCGCATAGACACGACCACCAGTACCATTGACAATGTGAGTAATCTCGCTACCAGCCATCCCGGTTAGCCATACGATAGTTAAGTGATGCAGCTTGACGCCCTGGGCTTCGGGAATCTCAATAGCGTTCTCTAACTTCGTAGGAGAGTCGCGGAAGTACGAATAGATCCCTAATCCCCAAGCCTCGTGGCTCGTAACGCTATCGGCAACTTTGTACGAGGCAAACCCGTTGATCCTCCTATTCTTACTCATCCACGACTCCTGGTTGGGTGGGTCGTAGGGGATCTCGGACTGGTAGAAATAGAGACGGCCGCCGTTCCCGTTCCAGAGAGTCTGGTATTCCTTGTGGTGCTCGTTGAACAGACCGTATATTACTACGTTGTCGCCATTGACCACCACGCCGTTCTTCGTAGGGTTGGCGTCCCAGGCAGCGCCATCACCATGATCCGCGCGCCACAGCCATAGTTGGTCGCCTACCACGTTGTTGCTGTTGATGATAATGCCCACGTCGTTCTTCGTGTGACCTGCGGTTCGTACCGTCAGATCGTAGAGGAATGTTGGATTCGATGCATGGTTAGCAGCGCTGTTTGGTGGCCCTACCTCGATGAGAGAGGGGGAATTCATCTTGCTCGCGTCAATTATAAGGCCTGCAAGTGTCACTCCGTCTACGTCAGCCACGGATACGGCCGGTGTACCCCTCGTGGGAATAAGCGACGGCATGCCTAGACCAAGGATGATGGTATCGGCTCGGGATACGCGCAGCGTGTCTTCAATCTCATAGATACCTGGTGTGAATAGGATGTGTTTGCCAGAGTTTAATGCCGAGTTTATGCTCGAAGCGTTTGCTGTAGACGGCTGAGCTATGTAGAATTGGTCGATAGGTACAGATTTGCCAGGCGTTGAACCTGTTGCCCAGCTGTGTCCTCGGGTATTGGTCTGCAATGCAGGCACGAAGACCTCATACTGGCCTTGACTCGTGATGTACAGGTAGGGCTTCTCGCGAATGACGGGAGTCTCGTCTATGGTAGTGTAGGCAGAAGCTGGGAAATTATCTTGGCTGGGCGCGTTAGAGTCGCCGACGAATACCATGTTCCAAACGGCGTTGGACCAGCTACCGTATGTGTTGTTGCGCGACAGCCACTGCTGCTGCGATCCGGGAAGCACTTGACGATCGACCACCGAGTCTGCCATGAATCCTCCCGACGCCCATCCCCCGGCTCCCGTGCTCGGGTCTACTTGGAACAGCCAGAGGCCGCCAGAGCTCCTTACATGCATACGCCGTAGTGGCGCAGCCTGCGATACAGCTATGGTTGTTGTGTTATTGGTGGCTGCCGAAGCGTTGATGGAGAAATTCTCAAAAGCTCGCCAGAAGTTACACGTGGCGTTACGATTGGGCATCCAGTAGGCCGGTACGTTCACGCCTCCCTCAATAAGTACTTCGTCTGGATTCTGGCCCAATCCTGCCACCTGCGTGTAAAAGCCTACGTCGAAGAGCACATCGTAGGTACCTGGCTTGAAGAGAAGCGCATATCGCTCTGTGCCGAACTCGTTGGCCTCCATATGCTTGAAGATAGTCGTTGCTTTGGCTTGTATGTCCGCAGCCGGCATCCTTGGATCGAACACATAGACATTGGGACCAAAGATGGTCGCGTTTGCCATAGAAACAGAGCTGTTATCAACCGCAACAGGTACCACTGACTTCGGGGGCTGAGAGGGAGTAAGATTGTTCCAGTATCTCTCCGTTATCAATTTGAGGTTATCCGTAGAAAATTCTCTAATGCCCCTTTCTTCAACCCTCGTGCGAGTTCTCGTAGTCGTTTCGGTTTTACCGGACTGGGTATTCGTGCCCTCATAGTGGTACTGCTCTCTCTTGACGAGACACCCCTCGAGAGCCCACCTCGGCACCGCTTCTTCGTAGGTCACGTTCTTTTCTCGACGCATCATTTCAACTAGTTCCACGCTCGTCTTGCCATGCATCTGACTCTGGCTGAACAGCGTCCTTGCGAAGGCGCTAACACTATTCCGCACTGCGTCGCCACGACACCGCCAAAGCAGACAATTCAGAGCCTCCTCAACGCTCGGCACCGAAAAGAACCGAGCATCGAAGTGTGCCGTGCCAAGCAGTACATTTGTAACATTAGGCTCATCTCCAGCGCCAGAAGCTGACGCGGTGGCAAGGTGTGCATTAAATCGCACACTGCAATAACTAGCGGCTAGAGAAGCGAGTTTCTGTACTCGCTCGTTAAAGAGCTGGACACCCTCAGGAAACACCAGCGTGATCTCGTCAGACTGCGTGTAGGCTATAGTGGCGCGCGGGAAGAGATTGAGCAATAGGTCGGAGCACGTAGCAATCATGGCATCATGAATGTGTTGGTCGAAGGGCCGCTGAAAGTGCGGCTGTGCCGTGAAGCGCGAGAAGCTATGGCCATCCAGGCGCAGTATGATTGGTGACGAGGTGGGTAGCGCATACTCGAAGGTAGCTTCATATTGTTTCATACGGTCTGCAAGGGAAAGCTTCTGGGCCTCTGCGTCAGTAGCCATGTTGTTTGTTGATGTATGAAGAGAAGATAGATTGAAGAAATCAGGTTCGAGGGGGTCATGTCAATCGCTTCGGGGCGGGCAGTCTCCGCTCTCCCCGTTGGACCCATCAAAGCCCGGCTACCGGTGCCGAGCCTTGTAATAGCCCCTTTTCAGTAGGAGAAAACCATCATATTTTCTTAGAAAGAAATGAACAGGTATATGAAAACATTATAACTAGGCCTTGATAGTTATGGTGGACCAGAATCCAACGTATTCTATATTTGTCGCCGTGTTCTACAGAACATTCGCAACACGTACATATACTCTAAGTCGCCTTGTCTAAAATTCTAATTCATACAGGTAAAGCTACGGTTTTGTAATCGAAATACCTAGCATAGGCCAGCTGAATCTAACTGAATTGAAAATTGAGAGAGTGCGTCGCTGGGCTTACCCCGAAAGAGTGGCTAGGAAAAGGCTCGTCCAAGTTCCGGAAAGAATTTGGCTGGTCAACCCAATCTAGGGGGAGATTTCCAAGTTCTGGTTCTGTGTTGGGGAAGAACGAAGCATAGTCATCTACACCGAGTCTAGCCCCTGGCCACCAAGGCTCAGTAAGTTGTTGGGTGTCAATGCTTGATTGTTGAAATAGAGTATTGTACTGCGTAGGATCTGTTATGAAAGGCTCATTCATGTCCAGCGCGTTGTTGAATGTACTCATACTAGGAAAGCTAGGCACGAACTGATTATGACTGGTGTCAAAGTCTGTTAGGAAGTTGTTGACCTTGGTACATATAGCCTGGCTTGAAGAGCCGATGAAAGTCTCGTCCTTCTTCTCGGATCCGGAGCTAAGGTACGTGTAAGAATCGGAGTTGGAAGGGTGTTGGATGGATGATGGCTTAGTTATTGTAGGTTGGTGCCAATCGTTAAACTGGAGGGGATCGTCGAGCTGGAGGGCATTAACGCCCTGGCTGTTCTGTTCCAGGCCATTGAAAGTTTCCAAATCAGCGGCTCCTGGACGATGCCGGTTGTGGCAGACGCCCGCCGAGGACAACAAAATGTGCAGGTTCTTCGAGATCCACATCTCGGTTCCTTCATTATACCGCATCACTAGGTCTAGGCGAGCAATGGACTTGTCGACAGGTATATGTTCGATGAGCTCTTCCAGTAATTCGGAGCGAACCCGTCGCAGGAACCTCTCCATATGTTCACTATGATCGAGCGCTTGTTCTGGTATATAAGGACAAGGAAATGGGGGTTTGTCGTCTGGAAAAAGGATCTTATAGATACGCAGCCACTGAGCGTCGAGATGTTCCTTTCTGTCAGTTGCTTTGTCGATACGAGTTAATGTGTCCTCTGTTACGAACGACTCCTGTTTGAAACCGAGTTTTGTACATATATGACCGCGATTTTTAGGGTCGATGATCCTATGACAATTTTTACAATGGCGGACTTCGTCATGGTGTTTTCTCTTTATGTGTGCCTTCAAGCGGGATACGTTCTCGTGGCCTGCGCCACAACAACTTGGGAACTCGTCTGGGTCGCGCTTGTAAAAAGGACAGTCTACTCGACGCGGGTCTCTGTAGCGGCGGGTCGGGATAGAAGGACGGAGCTCGTTATTTCTTGAATCTTCCTCGTCATCGCCATTCCCAGAGCCGTTGGTCTGACCACGCCGTGACTGAGGTTGTGTACGTTGAGAACGAGAAGTCCTTCCGTATGGCCCGGTGAATTGCTGGCTAGAACTCTCGCCCTGCCGACTATTCTCGTTTCTTTGACTCGACCTCTGCGGCCCGTGTGTTCGCCAGTAGCGATCATCTAGCATAGAAACTACGCGATCGTAGAAATCCGATAACTCATCAGCGGTGAAGGTTGAGTCGGGTTCCCAGCAGGAGCTAGCAACATTGACGTATGAGTTCGTAGTACTGTCTTGAGATGAGAGTCTGAGATCTTGAGATGAGAGTCTGAGATCTTGATCGACTTCGAAACGTTCGCTAGCGAACATCAGACGACCTCCTTCCCAAGAGAATTCGAAGTATTTCTGTAGTAGTGGTGGTCGAACATCGTCTTTAGACTCTAATCCGGTTTCGTCTCTCTTTGATAGACCGAGGTCTAGCGCCTTGGCTGCAGGTAGCCTCGAGATTGGAGAAGAAACCGGCTGCAATCCTGCGAGAAGGTGCCTGTCTACATGGTGGTTGTGGCGCAAAGACGGATGTGAAGCCTCGTCGGTAGGTGTAGAGAATGATCTACCAGTAGACGGGTTCGATGGTGTTAAAGTATCCGCGTAGGCTTTGAGTGGCCGCCTATTGCGCATGAGGGGCAGTTGAGAAACAGAGGGAGATTGCCGGGGCGGTGTCATAATTCCATCTAAATCGGGCTCAAATACTTCTGGGTCTACTTCGATCTTGTAGTCGGTCTCACCAACTGCGTGCTTGGACCCGATACTCAGAAGGAGAGGGCCATTCTCCAGGTCCGTCTCCCGATTAGCTGTGAGATCACCATTATCAAGTACCTATGGCGAGATATCTTAGCTTGACTTCTATTTGGCATGAATGGATGAGACGATGGAATACTAAGAGCTCCAAGATCAACGGCCTACATACCCTGATAGACAACTTTGTGGATTCGAAGTTGGGTGACGGTGCTTCCGGTCTTATACTCCCTAGGATGGTGTCCTCTGCTGGCATTGATTCGTCCTGGAAATCCATGGTTTTATTTAGTGTCTAAATTCGGCAATCTTAGAATTGAGTCGATCTGGTGGCTTCAGGATAGAAGTATGGAGGCGTGACTACCTCCTAGGTAGTGATCATATATATACGTATGTATATAGGTAATTGTACGAAAAGGGGTACATATGAGCATTGGAGAAACCGAATTATTTATGTTGGAGTCTCTCTTGTGTGCCATAGGACTTTTGAGGCGCAAAACAAGAATGATCAATTTATGATCAATTTTTGATCAACGGCCAATTTTTGATCAAAGTCCAACCCATTTCCGATATGCGTGTCGCAGAAATGGAGCGTGGCTTGGGTAGAGTTAAATCTCATTGGCGGGATGCCAAGGCGGTTGCATATTGGGCGATGCATAGCCTTGTTCTGTTCTCCCGAAAGGGAGCGGTCAGCAGATTTGACTTCGTTGGACATTGGGTCGTAGCTTTTTCATAAAGGTAAAGTGTAGATAGTAGAAAAGGGGGCGATTCTCTTCTCAAGATGTACTTCGTACTTACTCCTAAATAGGAACTTCCTAAGAGCCCCACCAATCACTAATCAGCCAGATTCACCACCGTTTAATCGTTCAATTCGAGCTTCTCAATAGACTTACTGGTCGTCATCTAACAACTAAGAAGGTAGGAGGCCATGGAATCGACGAAAGACAAACCTCGGCGCAAAAAACCGCCGCCTCAAAATCCAATCGAGGCGACAATTACAACATGGTTCCGAACTAACCGGCATATGCAGCAAACACAGTCGTCCTTCGATGAACTTGTTGCTCAATCCCCGAGGAGGTGGACGGTTTACGAGCCGATGGTGCTTCTGCCTGCCGGTTCCTTCGAGACCGCGGCGTGGAAACAGCTTCTTCCGTGCCTACCCTCCGATGATGCGGACGCGCTGTGGGTCCAGATCCTAGCCGAGATTTCCAAGAAGTCCGGAGGGGCGCTCCTCACCCACTTGGCGGTCAACGAGGGCATTCCGGCCGCGCATCACCGTACTCTGAGTCAGTACGGCGACGAGGATGATGTCTCGAAGGAAAACACACTGCGTAGCCCAACTGGACTTCGGATCCTACACGGGGACTTCGGCCCTGCTTCCGGTGTGTCAGACGACTTCGAGAACGCGTTCTGGGTCTCGACGAGGCAGAACGGCGTCTTCCAGACGTGGGCGCCACGGTGGACAATGTTTAGCCGGGGAAATATCAAGGAGAAGGCGCGGCTGCTCGACTTCCACAACGGTAGAGAAACCGAAGATAAGACGACGATGGAGGATTCTTGGGCGGTCGATCTGTATGCGGGGATCGGCTACTTCACCTTCTCGTATGCGAAGCTGGGCATGCGGGTGCTGTGTTGGGAACTCAACCCCTGGAGCGTCGAGGGCCTGCGCCGGGGTGCGCTGGGAAATGGCTGGTCGGTTCGAGTCGTAAAGGGGGCTGATCTCGTACTAACGATGAAGGATCTGGTTGGCGATGGTGAGCGGATTATAGTATTTCTCGAGGATAACAGACATGCCGCGCAGAGGATGGAAGAGCTGAGTGGATTGAATATCCTGCATGTCAACTGTGGTCTATTACCTACTAGCGACGGGTCATGGAAGGATGCTTGGAGCATCGTTGCGATGAGCGAAAGCCCAGAGGCGTGGCTTCACCTACATGAGAATGTAGGCGCGGCAGATATCAAGAAGCGGGGGGAGGAGATAGAGCAGTATTTCATAGACCTAGCACGTGAGGACGATCGCCAGAGAAGGGCTTACGTAGACCACACCGAACTGGTCAAGACATTCGCGCCGGGAGTCTGGCACTGCGTGTTTGATCTGTGCATTACAAGGTTTAGTGGCATAATATGAAGTTGTGCATCAACGCATTCGAAGACTCCATGTCGTAAGTCGTATACGTCCTTCTCCAACGCAATGCAACCTATGATACTCTACGCCGTATCTTCTATGCAACATCTAGTCCAAAACTTCAGGGGTATCATTACATCCATTCCTAAACGCCTCTCCTAAACTTGCTCGGGATGTTGTCCTCCACGATGGCCATCTTGTCGAGCTTCTCGAGCCTTTCTTCCTCGTCCTCGAGCTGCTCGTGCTTCTTGAAGTGTTCGATATCCTCGGGATGGGTCAGATCCTCGAGGCGGGTATTCTCATCGTGGTACTTCTCCCAGTGGTGAATTTCGTACTCGTACTCATCATCGCCGTGATGACCTGGTCCCGTACCCATGTCCGGCAGCGTCTTCCCACTCTCGATGAAGGCGACAAACTCGTCGCGTGTCACGTACCCATCTTCATCTGTGTCAAGAAGCTGCAGTAGGTCGCGCTCGATCTTGTCGCGTCGAGACTGCGGGACATCCTTGTTGGACTCGTCCATCAGGCCGTACGTGCGCAGGATCTCTTCAGCTTCCCAGTGACCATCGGCGTCGTAGTCATGCAGAACAAAAAAGGACGAGGCATCGAAGTCGCTAATGTGGTGTTCCTCTGTATATGTTAGAATTGGCGAGGGGATATTTCTATGAAGAGCAGCTTGCCGGCCATGTGTTTTGTTATCCAGCTAGCGTCCTCGTCGACCATTGGCTTCTGCGATGCGTCGTGGTCACCGTGTCCGAGAGCTCGGCAGACAAGGCCGGTCGCAATTATTATGGTAGAACGCATCTTGACTGTATCTGAATTAGAACCGATGCGATCCTACTGGTTGAATGTAGAATCGACGGAGGCGGACCGGAGTTGCGGTTGTGAAGTGGAAGGGACGGAATCACCGATCGGTAGTGGATTCGAAGAAGGTAAGATCGATCGTAAGGACAACATTGAAGCAATGATGAAAGATAAGCTAATGCGGGCGGATAACGATCCCCTGCTGCTTGTCCTGCAGGGAGATGCAGGGGCCGTTTTTGCTAAATCCGGGGTCATCTTCAGGGGTTCGTTTAGTGATCGTCCAAGCTCTTGTCCGTTCGTCATTTTTGAATCTCTCATCTTTCATCTTTTCATCTTTAACACTCCAAACTCATCCACACCCATAGATACTTTTGATGCGTAACATATGCCGAGATATTTGATATCTGCATTTTAGGTATTTTCTACATGTTCTGTTTACCTACCTGGTCACATCTAAGGCAGACAACATGAGCCGCACTCTAGAGCCGACACTCCTATCTCTACTACCAACTTACTCAAAAGACTTACCTCAACCTCTCCTCGAGCTCGCGTCATCCTTGCTCACGCAGTCTCGTCATAGCGCCGGCACGCTTAAAGCTGAAGAAGAAGTTGCGCGAGCATATGCCTGCGCGCATATTGCTTGCGAACGTCTGAAGATAACTCTCGATCTCCCGCCAATCCAGCCTAGACCTCCTGTACAACCGCGAATTTACAAGAGGCTATACACCCATCTCGACAATGTCTTACCTGCGAGCGCCGTGGGAAAATCGGGGAGGGTGAGGACACCGAGCTCGAAGCTACGCGAGCCGGGTATATTCGGTAGTGGTCAACGAATTCCCTCCCGAGGAACTCCGACTAAGGAGGAATCGCTGGCAAAGTTCAGATCTTCTGCTACTGCCAAGGGCAATAGTACGCCAACTAGATCTACAGGCAAGCCTCCACCGCTTCCAGTCAAGAAGAAAGGAGGGGGTCCTATAAGCGCATTGCCTGCCTGGGTCCGTCCCACCATTCGGTTTATGTGCAGAGAGCTCGACGAGGAACGCATTGGACGAACTGTTCTGGCCGGCATGCAGACTATCGCTGCTCCGCATGGGAAGCGAACGAAGGATGAATGGGTTAATGAACACTTGACGTCGTTGCTAGCAGCCGTGTACTTCCTCGTTTCCTCACAGTTGTATGTGCTCGAGCAGGGAAAGGAGTTGAACGACCCAAAATACATACGCATGCGAAAGGAAATCCTCAATGCTCTAGGACAGGCTCAAGAAAATGTCAGTGTGACAGGCATGGACGAGGACGAGCTCTGGGTCGGCTGGGCGGACATCAAATCAAGAGATGTCGATGGCGCTGTTGCCAAAGTTGTCCAGAATGGATGGCAGAAGGCGGAGTGGTTTTCCGGTATTAAGCATCTGGTGAACACAAAGGACGCGGAAGCACAAGACGAGGATGCGGAAATGGAGGGCGGCGATGACGGTGACGACAGCTCCTTCAGGGGAAAGCTCCACCTGCAGAGGGGTGACACTATGCTCCAGAGTAGATGGGACATGACTGACGAAAAGAGAGAAGAATATCGCTTATGGAAAGCGGATGTACTACGTCGAATCGAAGATATCGAGCGGTCGCGAGGATCCGAGATAGAAGTTAACTCCCCTACATAAGTAATCAATAAATACTGTGAAACGAAGTTGATAATCCACCCCTGGACGTGTAGATGGCTGGAAGTCCGATGGCCAACTCCGTCTAGGACGACATCTAGATGCTTTAAGCATTGGCTGCCTGGTAGTTGTGCTTACAACCAACTATATGGTAGTAAGCAGATGCCCGACTCATTTCGAATTTCCAACTTTCACCATATCAAGGACATCCATTACAAACTAACAATGTCCTAAGTCACGAGCTTTCCGCTTTCCAGCTGTCGGCAGAGTTACGACTGCTGGTGTGAGAGCAGTCTGCTTTTCCAAAGGTGTCGGCAATGAACGTATGCTACGGGATAACCCTCCCGACTAGACTTATGGATACTAGACTCATCGCCCAAATTCGAAACCTCATGCAGATGAACAAGAAAGCGAGGACTGGTCTTGAATAACTGCGAGTATTATGTCGTGAAGCACGATAGATAATTGGAAGGCACATATTTACTGCATAATGAATCTGTCACCGAACTCATATACCTACCTAGTATACCAACTGAGAAAAGGATGCCTTCTAATTTCCTTTCCCGAGCCGAGGCGATGACTACTAGGTATGGAGGGAGCCTCCTTGAATGGACAACAAGCTTCAAGCAGCGTGTAGAGAATTTGGCTTTCGATCTCTGCAGTCAGGACGGTTTCTTGACCACACCTAGACCGTGCAATATACGGCAACTCTCTGCCAATTTATACACTTATTGAGCCTATGATAATTTACAGTTAATCCTAACTCCAAATGTTTGTTTCCCTACACTCATCCAACCTACCAAGCTACTTTTTAGAATGAAAGACACAGTAATAACATCATGTGCCCTGTCTAGTGGCGTTTCCGTGTCCGACAGTGTCCTGAACAGTTCCGCCCACTGATCCCTTGTCAGTGAACTGTCGCCCGACGACGCCCTCCTTCGAGAACGGGCCGCCAATCTTATGGGCCGCGCCGCCGATGGCTCCCTCAGACTAATGCAGCGTGTCAGCGAATCATGCGAGTTGGTGCGAGAAATCGTAGTAGTGACAGAGACCGTTCCTCTCCGATACTCCTGTGACGATCACGTACCGAGAACTGATGTCCAACAGACCCCTGAGAATCAAATGCCGAAACCCTTGTTGCTGAATTCTGATCTTCACCAGGTCTAGGACCCAGGTAATTCTCCGTGGCGGGGAACTTGTCAAACTTGGAGTTCCACATCGTCTTCCCAGTCATCCCGCCAGTACTCTTCGTGTCGGAACCACCGCCCATACTCTGCCCCACACTCCCTGGGTCTCCACCACCAACGGTCTTCTTCAGCGTGCCGGGGACGTCGGGCGTGTTATCGGATGCCGGCTTCACGTCGAGAATGCCGCTCCGTTCCTTGTTACTATGGTCTTGACGCCCGGGCATCACGGACTCGAGGATGCCGCCGGGTCGCACACCGTCGCGGTGGCTCTGCGTCCCTTCTTGAGATTCGTCGTAGTCGCGGTGCCCTCGCATCATTGTCTCCTCGACGCCGCCATGCCGCCCGTCATGTGTGTAATCGCCTGCGTGCCCCGATCCTTGCTGCTGCTGCTGCTGTTTCTTCCTAGTGTCGCCCGGCTTCAGGGCTTCTTTGAGAGAGCCGAGGAATGACTTGCCTTGGCTCTGATCAGGGATCTGTGATATTTCGCAATCATCTTATTAGTCATGTCTATTCTTATGTGGTATCAGATTTTCTAGGTAAGTAGGATTAAGCATATAGGTACATACGTATCCAGCTGCTGTTCCCTTAGGGTCGGGATCGTCCGATATGTCAACATTCTGCTGCGCACCCGAAGTCCCGTAGTTAAGTCCCGGGACCGGGTTTCCGCCTGTACCACCGGTCGACATGTTTGATAGATTTTTATGAAGTATATCACTCTTTGGCAATTGGGTTGTATTTTAGATGTCTGTAATCTTTATAATACAATTCGAGGATTTGCAGAATTGCTTGGGTGACCTTCCCTCAACTTATAAACCGGGCGCTTTCATCGCGTCATCATGATGTGCGCAATGTGAGGGGAGATCTCATCGATCTCATCATGAGCCGCATTTGACGCAGCTGGATGGTGTAAACTGGTTAATAGGTACCTAGGTAGGCTCCATAATTCAAAGCATTGTCACGATGATGATTACTCTTCAGGTAGCGAAGTTCTATACGTACCTACATAGGTATTGTATGAGAATGTCACCCAAGAGATATATTCATAGCTGCCTAAAGAACGTACCGACGAGCCTTACGCGATGTTTGAGGCCCTTCAGGTAATACTTCTTACTAAGACACGGCGGGATATAGTCAGATCGTCAAGGAATACGTCAGTTATCAGCTGCATATTTCTTCTGTCAAGCCATCGCTAGCCCTGTGCCAAAGCATTCATAATAAAGCGATTGGCCCTCGTTAAGCCTCACTTTTGACTTGCAGGACTTCCACCTTATTCCACCTTGCTACTACCAGCTCTTGCAGCATGTATATCCTACGTACCCTAAGCAGAGCATGGCCTCACCGCTTGGAGTCTACTCGTGCTCCGACAGAAGAACTCATGGATGCCCACCTTTCAGGCTCAGGAAATCTGATGTTCATCATCCAATCAGAACATCACATTCTTCTTCATTTCTCCCCCCGAGGTCTCGCAGCAATGGACCAGCAAAACCAGGTACCTAACTTCGACTTCGGCAATAATGTCGATAATGCCACCCCTGTTAATAATTGGATATCCGGCGGCCACCATAGCGTCCTACAGCCAATCGACTACTACCCATCTCCACATCAGAGAGAAGGGTAAGCAAAGCCTTTTTTTTTTTTAATAGTAGCTCGTGTAGCTCGTGTAGCTCGTGTAGCTCGTGTAGTTGCATGCAATGTGCTTATACCTTTTCGAACGCCACGCAACTCAACAAGCATGCGAAGGAAGCTTCGCACAAATCATACGGATGCACCTGCGGGGCCAGGTTCAGTCGATATGATGCTCTTACCCGGCGCATCACTACCCAATCCAACGATGTTCCTCAGTACCTAGGTACTCATGCGAGTACTGCCAACGCCACCAGGGGATGGGCGGTTTTCATCGTTTCGACAACTTGATTCAGCACCTGAAAGGCCATCACAAGATCGATGCCGAAGACAAACTGCCAAAGCGGAAGGACATCGCTTCGACTGCTGATGCTGTTACTGAGAATGGGAACATTACTCTACAAGCTCATGCTCCAATCTTTCCCACTGTCACAGAAGGTGCCGATGACTATATTCAACAGGTGGGTCTCGTCGAGGATCACAGTGTGATGCATTCGTACGAGATCCAGAATCATGGCACTACGCCACATTTCCTGGACAATATGCAGCCTCATCAGCAGTTCGATGCCTTCGGGGCTCAGGGCTACGGCGATGTAGCACATTCGAGTGGCCTAGTGCCTTATCAGCAGGATGGTATCTTCGTCATCCAGAACTATGTGACCGAGCCACAACTCTCGGACGGTGCGCAGTTTGATCGACAGGCTAATGCTTTCGAGGTCCCGGGTTATGGTGACATGTTGAACTTTTCGGGCGACATGCGGCTTCATGAGCAGGATGCCGCTTTTCAGTTCCAGCTCTGACTAAGGCTGCCTTGAAAGCTCTGGAGCCTACTATTTGGCATGAGACTATGTGAAGAATTAGTTGGTGTTGGCAACAAGCGATATTTCGTGCGGGCTGTGGGACAGATTGATTTGATATTATATATAAAAATAGCTGTCTCTACACTAGAGGAATCAGGAAATGTGATAGTGATACGTGTGCACTTCCGAATAAAATGCCCAGCAAACCAACTAGAAGAACCGCGTACCCCTTGAGTGTTGGCTTTCCTTTGATGATAACTAAGTCAAGGTGAAAGAGTCAAGGAGGTCCAGGGGCAAGATGTGAACACCGTAATAAATACCTGCTTATCGTGGGATCAAACATGTCCCTTCGCTAAAGCGATTATATCTCGTATCATTAATATTTCCACGATAATCTCAGTCTCTGAGAGCTCGTCGACGCTGCCTCCTTACCCTCGCCTGCGCTGTACGTGTAGATGCCCCGCTGCCTGCACATATTAGCCTCGGTGAACGCAAGGTATAGCATGATCATGTGTCCTGGGTCAGAATCCTTCCCGTCGCTGAGGCAGTTGAGCTTAAAACTTAAACCCCAAGCCTAGCGCCACGAACTCGGCATTCTATAAGTCGCGGAAATCTTCGAAAAGCTGAGTACACTGCTTAGTAAGTCGTACGTAGTCTATTGACATGTCATCGAGCGTCTGTGATATATGTTCCCGGAGACGGGTTAGGAAGCTCCCAATGGTGACTCGTTTGCAGTGCCTCTTAACCTCAGATGCTCTCTTACCGGTCGCCGCTTCTCTAGGCTTTTTCGCGTCTTCGATAGATCCTAGCTACTATTTCCAGATGGCACAAGGCCCTGTTGGGCAAGCCGTTGGTATCAAGCAAGCTGCACGAGGCATCAGATGATGGGATAGTTATTGGCCACCGTAATTCCAGCTGTTTAATAATGGATCCCGAGCCTGCGGATTCCGATCCCGGAATTCAGTGGATTATGAGAGAGTTAGAAGTTGATCTCGTTGGTGTGATAAAGCCCCTTTGTATTGTCTTCATAGTCTTATAAACTTCTTCCGGCGATTCCATAATAATGCTCTCTTGTCTGCAACATTCCTCTACGAACTCCTCGAAAAAGGGGTTGGCGTCGGCGTAGGGAACTACCTTGACAGGCTTGATGTACGGGGACATGCCTCTTTTAAATTCTAGGATTGGTGGCTTCCGAATCCATTTGATAGTGGCATCGGCGTGAGCTTCATCGTCGACGTGGGCTCTATCCCACCACGATCCTTTGCCCTTGAATAGATGAGCTCACGGCGATTGAAGGGAGGATATCCTAATAAGGAGCGCCCAGTCCTCCCGTTTCTATCTCGTCTAGATGAGTGATAAGTTTAGATGGCAATATACGTTTGCCTAGTTTATTCGTCAATTGACACGCGGTAAACTACATACGTAGCTAGTTTCGCTTTCCCGAATATAAGGGTGTTTGACATGGTAGAGCTAGAAATACTGACCTTGATTACCAACTGGCAGCATCTCGTATTTGAAGTTAGGACTTTGGACGGTCCTGTCAAGTTTAGGGTCCTAGGCCTATTGACAACTGCTGGCTTGATTTCTCAGTCGTTTCCAAGATCCCGAGGACCAAGGAGCGCTCCGCTACGAGTGAAGGCCGCATAGCAACAGAAGACCTTGACCTGAGGCTCTGGTAGCATTGTTTGATCGAAGCCAAAATACCGAGAGTTGACATGTGAATAGCTCATATAACATAGAAGCTTTCAACTATTTCGTCCAAGTATTCCTGACGTATGCGTGGTATGTCTTGAATCATGAGTTCGACAGTGATGAGCTTGAGTCGAATTCATCTTCTACCTGAGTCAGTCAACCAGCTCGATGAGATAGACATATAGAATAGGGGTGAATGCCTAGTGTACCTACTAGCTTAAGTAGATTTATCGGCGAATCGATACCCGAGGAAATTCACAAGGAAAGCGCCAACTGACCCGCTTTGAATGTTTTTTTCTGCCGATTCCATCCCGACGAAATTGTTATTTTCTAGCGCCGAAACACCACGATATTCTTCTGTTCCTACAACGTTTCCTAAAAAGCCTCAAAGCTTCTACAACCTTTGACTACGGCATTGTGAATTGAGCCTCCCTTGCGCACGACTTGAATCTTTTGTCGTCACCTTTTATTTCCTCTCCACTCAACTTATTTCTTTTATTTTCTATCCTCCTCTGACAATCGTCATGGCCGCCGTACCTATCGAGAAACCTGCTGCTCCCCAGCTCAGCGGTGTATCCCTCTACTCCAGATTCGCTCTAGCCGGTGCCATCTGCTGTTCCATCACCCACGGTTCTCTTACTCCTGTCGATGTGTATGTGCCTCGGTCTTCCGCCGATCTTGCGCGCAAGCCGCTCTTACGTCAACCACGATTGTCGCGGCTCGTTTCTAGCACCATTGAAGATGCGCCGAGATAATTAGCAACTAGTAACTAATGTTTCTTCTGTATAGCGTCAAGACAAGAATCCAGCTCGACCCCGTCACCTACAACCGAGGCCTGATAGGCGGTTTCCGTCAGGTCGTCGCCAAGGAAGGTGCCGGTGCTCTTCTGACTGGTGCTGGCCCTACCTTCGCCGGTTACTTCCTACAGGGAGCTTTCAAATTCGGCGGATATGAGTTCTTCAAGCAGCAGTCGATCAACTTGATCGGTCTCGAGAACGCCTCGCAATACCGAACCGGTGTCTACCTTATCTCGTCTGCCTTCGCCGAGTTCTTCGCCGACATTGCCCTATGCCCTCTTGAGGCTACCCGCATCCGTCTCGTCTCCGAGCCTACGTACGCTAGCGGTCTTGTGAGCGGTTTCAGCAAGATGCTCTCTCAGGAGGGTGTCGGCGCTTTCTACGCCGGTTTCGGTCCTATCCTGTTCAAGCAGTGAGTACTCCACACGCGAGCTAGAACTAGGCTCGTCAAAGCATTCCTAACTCTTCATAGGGTTCCGTACACTATGGCGAAGTTCGTCGTCTACGAGAAGGTCGCCGAGGCTGTGTACAATGTATACCCCAAGAAGGACATGACGGACGGCATGCAGACTACGGTCAACTTGGGATCCGGTCTTATTGCCGGTTTCGCTGCCGCCATCGTCTCCCAACCCGCCGACACGATGCTTTCCAAGATCAACAAGACCAAGGGTCTTCCCGGCGAGAGCACCACTAGCCGTCTTATCAAGATCGCCAAGGAACTCGGCCTCCGAGGATCCTACACTGGTATCGGCGCCCGTCTCTTCATGGTCGGTACCTTAACCGCCGGCCAATTCGCAATCTACGGCGACGTGAAGCGAATATTGGGCTGCTCAGCAGGCATAGAAATTGCGAAATAATCGGTCTAACGGGCGGTAGACGATGGGGTGACGAGGTGACGAATAACGGATGACACTACTCGGGGTGGCCTGGTCATTATATCATGACTAGCAGCTTGGCGTGGAGTATCATGGAAGCTGCTGTTTTGTTGCATTTACATCAGGCGGTACCGGACTGGATTTGCAGGCTTCTTCCCGGGTGTCATTTGCCATGGTGTTTTTGGAGGTCCGTTGAGTTCCAGGACTCGGTATACGGCAGATGCATAGAGCATGGACGAAGCATATATAAGCAGAAGAAGACACTTCCTGACGGAGGTTGTATGATATACTGTTCATTGTTCAGTCGTCTCAATCCCAACCCCCTTCCCAAGATTTAGAGATTCTTAGGTTTGTGATGTGAAGTCATTCGTTGGTTGAGACTTATGTAATGTATCTGTGACTGTTATACCACGGTAATTGCATACTGTTTATCTACCTTTTATATACATAATATGTAAAAGGTACGTCGTGTTAGTGAAATGCATTGCCTCGGCTCCTTGATCAACCCCCAACACTTTTTTAACCACAAAGGATTTTGGAGCTTCGAGGGACAATGGCGAGTTGGGTAGCTGGTTCATTAGTCTCACTAGTAGACAATAAAATCCCGAATGTAGCACCATTGTCTATTTCCTTTACTGTTAGCTAGATAGCCCATCATCATGTCCGAAGCCGCGAAACAGAGAATCCAGGCGTTGGGAAGTCAGATTTCCCCGCCTTCATCCTCCTCTTCTTTTGAGGGTATCCCCACGATCAAGAAGGTCGCCGGCAAGTCCGCGGTCCCGCGAGTCGAGGGCAAGGTTGTCATCATCACAGGTGCGAACTCGGTCCTAGGAATTGGCCGTGCGAGCGCACATCTATTCGCGGAGAATGGCGCCAGAGCCGTCTACATCTGCGACTACGACGACACGCACCTGGCCACCCACAAGCGCGAGATCGAGTCGCTATATCCGGGAGTCGACGTGCACACCTGTAAATTCGACGCCGCCAACGAACAGGCCGTGAAGGCCGTTGTGGACCATGCGATCGATACGTACGGCAGGCTGGACGTGTTCTTCGCGAATGCGGGGGTCGTGGGGCGCCTCGCCGCGTTTGCGGATATAAGGAAAGACGAGTTCATGCAGGTTTTCGATACGAATGTTGCTAGGTTTGTCTACACTGCACTGCACCGCGTTGCTTCTAAATACTGGGAGGATAGTGTTCTCACATTGACTACAAACATATAGCGTGTTCCTCGCCGCCAAATACGCAGCACCCGCAATGCAGAAGACCTCGTCCTCGAAGCCAACACCCGCGGGAAGCATCATCGGAACGGCATCCGTGGCTGGGTTACGGTCTAACGCGGGCACGACACCGTACTCGGCATCCAAGGCAGCTGTCATATCACTGGCGCAGACGATCGCGTATCAACTGGCGGGGACCGGGGTTCGCGTCAATGCGGTGTGCCCCGGGTTGATCGAGACGGGGATGACGGCACCGACCTTCGCAGCGGCACGGGCTCGTGGGACCGAGAAGAAAATCGGGCAGCTGAACCCATTGAAGCGTGGCGGATATCCGGACGAGGTTGCCCGTGTTGCGCTCTTTCTCGGTAGCGATGAGGCTAGTTACGTTAATGGCCAGGCCTGGGCCGTTGATGGCGGATTAAGCGCTGGTCACCCATTTGTGCCGGGTAAGTTGGCATAAGCTAAAGAGGTATATGTCTAGAGTATGTCTAGGTGTGTATTGAAGTGTATTCGTAGAGGGAGCGTCCTGTGTGGTCGTATTCTCTGGGTAGGTACATAACGAAGGCTAAGGGGTATCTAAACATTCGAGAACAACGTTACCCGACATGGAATGAATGCAGGGACAGACATACTCCCTATCCACATCCAGAACTCGGGGAAAACAAGAGAATCATGTTATCCCGTTCTCACTAACTCGATCTTACCGTCCCAATGGTCCGCTGTACCCCTAGTCCGCAGCCGGTACTCTTTGATGGCTGTAGCCACGTCTCTAAACCCGGTAGAACTCTTCGATGCCTCCCGAATGGCGTTACTTCTGGGTAGTATCATATCATCCCACGCCGCGTAGAAGATATACGACATTGACGGCACCCCGGCAGCGACGTGATTGGGCGTCGCCGGCCCGATGTCCGCACGCAGATTCGGATCCTGCACGTTCCACATATACTCGTTGACTGCGGCGTGCGGGCCAATGCTGCCTGGCCCGATCCATACGGGGATGGAGAAGATGTTGCCAGTCCATGAGTGGGTCGCATCGACGTTCTGGGTTATGTATTCAGAGTTGGTTTCTGAGTAGGGGTACGACTTCAAGCGTCCCGAAACCCAGTGGCTATATCCCTCAACATTCGCAATTGGGTTCTTACGATTTACTTGAGCTTTGTTGCTAGCCGTGTTCCTCGACGTAATTCCGAACGGTGCGTCATCGTCGCTAAAGAGGCTTGATGTGTCTCGACTAAATCCGTCTTCAGCGGGATCGAGGAGCTTGTCGAAGTCGACTTCGTCACTCGCCGAGATTACGTCGATGCTATCTGAGAAATCGGGCTCTAGCTCGAGCCGGATGTGTCGAAGACCCCTAAGGACTGACGAGCCGCGTCCGCGGAACAACGTCCTGGCGTCTCTAATAGCCTTCTGCTGCGCTGATGCGAGATCTAAGAATTGAATCAATTGCTCGATGACCGGGCCTGTGGAACATGCGGGAAGTTTCGTAAGAGTCAGTGAAGTAATCCGAGGGTTGGTATCGGGCACCAAGGCTAGGGGATAGACGCGGCGGATATTGTGGAATATGTGCTCTTCTGCGAGTCGTAGGGCCGATGCGGAAGACAGTCCATCGATAGAGACAGATGGGACTTGGGTGACGAGCGAGTGATGAACTCGCAGTGAGCGGATTGCGGAAGAGATGACTGGCCGAAATAGGGATGCAGACCCTGGGAAACCTATGATCTTCAACCCCTTTAAATGAGGACCCGAATAAACATGAGCCGGGGTGCAGAGAGGCGAATCGCATTCGAAATGCTCGAGTCGGCCTCGAGATGTCCTGATCAGTCTCTCGATGCCCGAGGTGGTGAACTTGTTCCCATTTAAATATAGATAGGTGATGCCGCCGTATCCTAAGCGAGGCTGGCCTCTGAAATCAGAACCCATCGCCATTCTCGATACTGCCTCACCTAGGAGCATCTCTTTCACCGCATTCGCGTCGTCGCGCCGGAGGGGAGCAAGTCCGTCGGGGCGAACAGCCTGCCATCCCTGCAACTCGGTCTGATCGACGCTTTGAGAATAGAACGGCGGGTCTGAAAGATATCTTTCTAAGATGTATGGTTGGCAACTAGTCGCGGATTCTTCAACGAATTCGAAAGGTCCGTAGTTTCGACTGCCAACATTCTTCGGCGAAACCAGTTTTCCTTCCTTTTCAAAGTGGGCATCTGTATGAAACGTGAAGAGGGAGATGGAAGATGCGACAACAGTATTGATAATGTTATCCCGAAGTAGGTTATGGCTGAGATCAAGACTCCATAGCTGACCACGAAAAGTCTGGACTAGCAGGCTCACAGTTATGTTGTCTACCTCTCGACCTCTAGCCTTCAATACACGTAGCTCTGGTAACGATGTAGGGTTTAGCGATGATTGGACTGCAGTCCTGACAGACCCTGGGATAAAGGATATGTCTAAGTAGACGAGGTCTCTGAATAAGTTAGAGCTGAACAGCCTCGGCGTGAGTTCATGAGGGCAGCGAGCCAGATCAAGAAGTTGTAAGGACTGCGACGTGTGAACAGCAGCGAATAGAGATGCAGGATCGAGTTCCGGATGCCCATCAATAAGCAGGCATATGAGTCCCGGGAATATCTCAGGTAGATGTCTAAAACTTTCCGAGATGGCTCGTTCGCTCGCTTCTGAAGAGTAGAGCCCGGATGCGCGCAAGGCGAAATTCCGGAAATCCAACGACTGAACGATGGACCTAGTTTGGGGTCTTGCGGATTTGATGTGCCTATTTATAAATCGACGATACCATGCTAGGTCTGAAAAGTTTTAGAATTCTCATAACATGTATTTAAGTAAATCCAAGGTAGTTGTGCTAGATGAAGTAGGCTGAAGTAGGGGAGGGGTTCTGCAAATAGGGGAAGATGTTTGATGCTACCTCGAAAATATAGGGCTTACCATCATTCGGATGTAGTCCAAGGTGCCGTATAGTTACCAAGGGATCCTGCCAGAGGCGAGGCACGAATTGGCGATAGAACCGACGGTCGACCAGGCAACATCGGGGCCAGTCTACTACCGGGATGTACGGGGCGACTAAGTCTAGCCAGTCTGGACTACCAATAGCCTCTTCATATGACGGAAGTGTTTCCATGCCTAGTATATCTTATCCTAAATGGAAAGAAACACATCAATAAGACTTCATGAAGTTGGTAAGTCGGAGCGTTCTAGTGTAAGGTAGGATTTAGAATGATAGAGGTGGCGGTTCGTAGATCGATCGTCATTTGTCCAAGTTGCACAGCCACAATGACAACACGTATATTCGCAGTACGGTATTTACACATTCATCGGCAAAAACATTATTACGCTGTAGTAGCTCTTATTGAAATGAATTCGCTAGATTACTAGTCTATTCATAAAAAAGGACAACATGCAGACCACTAGACCAATACTACATATTGATACAGTGCCGTTAAAGCGCCATGATGGCAGATATGTCTAAATTTGCTCCCATAGGCCTAGGTACCGGTAGGTAGTGAACAACACTTAATCGATGTTTTCGTGTTCGTCCCTGTCCGAATTGTCCTCATCACGATATACCACATGTTGTGACATTGTCGCTACTATACTCATAAGTAGTGTCGCGCAGGATATTGCTTTGTCTGTGAGCATTTGAACTTCCGCGTGATGCTAGGGCTTACGAACCAAAGACTTTCTCAATAGAATTAACATATACAGCGATGATCTTAGCTTGTTCCGCTGAAGGTAGGTCTCGGACCGACTCTAGACTTTCTAAGGCTTTAGATATGACCTGCTGCCATGTTAATACCATACAGAGAATTGATTAATTTTGGTTACCTCTTCGTAATTAGGGATTCCGACCAGCTTGCGATAGAGGCCTTGCCTGATGAAGTTTCCGGTCATGGCTAACGATACTCCAACACCGACATCTCCCGCAAAGGCGACGACCACGTTAAAGAGAGCTAGGAATGATGCTTGATCTATGTGAAGTGTTAGCGGCAGGGGTATGCTACCTGTTTATGGCGGAGACCAGTTTCGATCACGTGCCTTTCTTCTCTACTGCAGCAAATAAGGATACTATAAGACAACTTTCGAAGGCTCCGAGGCTCAGCCCAAGCAGTAGGAGACACGGGGCTGTAGCGGGTTTTTCGAGTGCTGCGTGGGAAGCTTAGCAACTCAAAGACGCTGGTTAAAAGGTTGGGTCTTACGGATAATTCCGGTAGAAATTAGTAGATATAGGATAAAGTATATCGCCATATTACACCTTAGCAGAGTCCACGGGGATCGGTATTGCCTGATGAAGAGGCCAGCGAGAGAAGTCCCAAAAGGCCGTGAAAGGAATATACAAGACAGCGCCCAGTCACCAAATCCCGACGGATTATCGAATGATCGAGCTTCGATGTATACACCCATGTTGTAGGTGAGCTGCTTGGTGTCAATGCTAGTAAGAAATGACAGGGGATCGTCGGCCTACCGCGTTGAACGCAAAAACTACAAAGAATGTGGTTGCAAGAACGGCGAGGACAGCAGGCTGGCTCACTAATGCCCTGAGGATGGAATTGGTTGCCGAAGGACGAGTACTAGCCAGTAATAGTCCGCCAAGTGCTAAAGGGGTGCAGGCGAACAGCGCTATCGGGGCCGGGTGACTCCATGGGACTACGGTACCCCCAAGATTCAGAGCGAACAGGGGTAATGCGATCGTAACAAATAGAAGAAGAGACTGCCAAATGTCGAGTTGAGGTTTCGGGGAATCCCGATCCTGATCCTGATCACCAGAGAGCTTTAGGGTGCAAGCAGCCACGGCGAGGCCGCAAAGCATCACTATCGTCTCTATCAGAAATACCCTTAAAGGGCCTGTTAATACGAACCTGCAGTCTTTTTTTGGTGTGTATCAGCGCCTACGTTTGCCAACTGAATGCATCAGCGATAGAAGATCCTAAGGGACCGCCAGAAATATCGCCGGCCATCTGAACGAATACGAGTAGGCTCCGCCAGAGCGCAAAGTCCCGCAGAGGGACCTTATCTGCTAGAGAATTAGAGAATTGCCGTGTGGAGGGTTGTACAAGGATTCACCGTTCACCATTATTGCTACCACGAGTGGTAGCCCGGCGCAACCGGATCCGACTACGAGTCGAGATAGTATCAGGTGTACAAGATTTGTACTTAAGGAGCTGCGGATCATCCTTGTTAATCGTTGCAGAATTGCCTGCCGGTGAGGAAAATCGAACCATAACAAAAAACCAATCGTCGTAAGGCTTGCAGCCAGCAAGAATGCTCTCCTTCGCCCCTGGACATTGCTAAGATATGCATACTTGGGAGGACAAAAAAGCGTCAGGAGACCACACTCGACGAGCTATTTTCAAGGATCCCGGAGCGGCTTACGAATGGTTGCGAGGCGGTCTCCGTGATAGAGCCAACCAGAATGATCCAAACCGCGTTGCTCAGTCGATGGAGATCAGAAGCTAAGTCCAAAAATGTAAGTGATCGAAGCTCTCGCTATACGGCAGCCTCTTTCCCCCTCCTAATTCGGCGTAGCTTACCGATCCTCTTGCTATAGTTGGTCGACAAGAACAGCAGATCAAAGTTGATAGTGAACATGCTAAGGGACGTTTAGTTCCGAGGCCATGTCACGTCTTGTTCGGCAGTCGGATACGGTACCATAATAACGCACTCGACGCCGCAAAGTATAACAACCACCTGCCATGATGCACTGCCGACTTAAAAGCGCCAGTAGGAGTGGTGACACTCGAAGCCGTGGTGTCATGGTCTGGCAGTAGACGGTCGGCAGAAAGCCGACGCTCCAGATCGTGGTGATCTTGGCTCTCATCCGAACCGTCGCGCTCTGTGGGGGACGCCATCGTGATCTGATCCGGCTCAGCAAAGCAGACAGGTAGGGGTAAGCCGTGGTGTAAGCCCGTGGTGTGGTAAGGCGCTGGTTGGAATGATGATGGCAGATAAAGCTGCCGGCTAGATCAATATTCTGGTGGTTTGGGTGTGATAAGTAGGATCCAGAAGTCGGGAAGAGAGTGGATTCGGTTAACCGAGAAGAGAAGATGCGGGTGTCCGATGGGTTGGATCCCACGGTACTCCCACGGCGTGCAGTCATGGGTTACCTCAGGCTCGGGGAGATGGTGGGGCGGATTGATGCGGGTTAAGACGGGACGGGACGGTCCCTATGCGCTTTTGAAGCAATAAATGCCGTGGGAGGGTGGTAATATGTAAGGCTAACAACGCGGGATTGGTCATGGTGGCCCTACCTAACCCACGTCAGCTCGTCCGAGTGCTCCCACAGCCTATCCTGTTCAATAGCCTATTATCCGACGAGTTTGTAGCTGGTTAAATGCCAAGTCTTTACTCGTTCGCAGTGTGTTACTGTGTCGGTGGGCTTAACTAGACTTAACTTGTTAGTGAATCTCTGACGCAAATTCTAAGAAGTTCACCTACTCACTTACTTGTGAGGTACATACTTAGGGGTAAGTATACATGTACGTCAAATAATGGGAATGTCTCCCTGGTGAGGTTCATGGCAAGCGAGCAATGTGTCGGACAAGCTCGAATCGGCAGACGCTCGAAATATTCAGGTGTGACTCTGAAAGCCGTGTAACGAAGACACTTGACCGGTTTGCGGCAGAGGCGGAAGGATTCATCTTTGGCTTAGATGCCATGGGTGCTGACAACGTTGCTGACCTGCCCACCACCCGGTGTGAGCTAAGGGATTGGATCATCGCCCGTCAACGTATAGAGATATCACGATTCCGATATTACCCGGAAAATTCGATCAAACGTACGTCTTCATCAGTCTAAAAGACATCACCGGATAGGGCTCTTTGGTGTTATTGGCGCCCGCACCGGTTGTCTGCTATCTAGGGGGGGTGGGCGACTCTTGAGAAAGGGTAGAGCCTCAATATCTGTTTGTGGGATTCCGTGTAAGCGACGAGCATAAATTGGCTAAGTGGGCGTGTATCTCCTGTTGTACGAAATTAGACACCCAGATAGTATATCGGAAAAGTATTGAGATAACTCTTTGCGTCTGTGTTACCTCCGAGATATCATCATGGCGGCCACTCCGCTCTCGTATTATCCTCCTGAGGATCAGCTTGCGGCTCGTATCAAATCGTTTGAGTCCAAGGCCTCGATTACAACCGAACATGGCGACTTGAAGGACTTTGCGAGATTGCCTCTTTCCTTGGAGTCGCCTCTGGCTTGGTCTCGACAAGACATGGAGAAGGATATGGACAAGTGCATATTGAATCTTTCAGACACTGATATCACTGCACTTGAGCATGCGGCTAAGGAGTTTGAAGGTCTGTACATCAGCCGTCTACTCAGTCCCAAGTTCACGAGTCTGAGCGCTTACCAGCGTAATAGATCGATCTACCAATCTCTCCAACATCTCGACAGAAAACTTTGCTCTTCCTCAGAACCTCAGCAGCGCGCTCAGGGGCGTTTCCGATCAGTGTTACCACGGCCGTGGGTTTACCGTAGTTCACGGCCTCGACCCTGCCAAATACAGTCCGGAGCTGAATGTAATTCTATATGCGGGCATCACGACTCATGTAGCTCCCCAACATGGGCTTCTAGATAAGCACCGGAAGAAGGTTCTATGTATGTATTAAATCGACATCTTCGTTTTTATACCTACCTCCTAGGTAGGTAAGTATGTAGGTACCTAGGTATGGATCGACTAATATTCATGATTTAGGCCATGTTGTCAATGCAGCCGGCGAGGCATCTCCTACTGAGGCAGCTCAGAAATCCCCTGGGTTTACGGATGGACCTTTGGTAAGTTTGGTCGTTGCCGTTGAGAGGACTGAAGCATTGACCTGGTATAATTAAGGCTTTCCACACGGATAACTGCGAGATCCTTGCCCTATATGCTTTGGACGTTGCAACGACGGGAGGGCAGACGTTCGTTTCAAGCTCTTATCAGCTGTTCAACGAGCTAGCCAAGACGAGGCCGGAGGTACTCCATACCCTGTCGGACTACTGGGTTCTTGATTCGTAAGTCTGGAACGACATCAGCGTTAGCCTCTTCGACAACCAGAGTAGTGCTAACGTGTAAAAAGATTCAAAGATTACAGCCAGTTCCCCCCTGTCACTCGGCCCATGCTCCATGTCTCTGACAGCGGAAACGTCATGTTTACGTACTCTCGCTTCCCCATGGCCGGCTTCAATGGGAAACAACGTAATCCAAGCTTGACGCCTGTTAACGAGGCGCAGATCGCAGCTATGGATGCGGTCCAGTACGTCATGGCAAAGAACGCGGTTCCGTTGCCTTGGCGGAAGGGAGATATCGCCTTCATCAACGACATGGCAATCATGCATGCGCGGTCGTCCTTTACGGAGAGCGGACAAGGAATCCAACGACATCTCCTAAAGTTCTACCTTCGCGATCCGGCGAAGAAGTGGCCGATTCCGGAGAGCGCGCAGAAACAATGGAACAAGATATACGGGCCTAACACGCCGGAAGGAGGAAGAGAGGAAGTGTGGTGCATTAAGTATGAGGCCGGACAGGAGAACGATTGGGAATCGAACGGATGAAGGCTATTCAATTCTTAGTCAGCTCCGGTCTGTCGTTGTGGCTTTACTCAGTTCTTCTGTTTGTTGAACACTGTCTCGAATCATGTATTTTCTATCTCTTAAAGCCTCTGCTTATCCTGTCCCCTTACCATCTCGGTGCCGGCTTTCGAAAACGAGACAAAGCGGACCGACTGGACTTTCATAATATCCGACACTATAACAATCTCACCTACACGAGTGTCTCTCTTCTAGTTTAGCAATAACATTCGTTGGTTCTTTAGTTAGAAACAGTCATAACACGGCTTTCTACATGCATTGTATCCGATCAACCCGTACTAGTATACATGTTTTCCCCTTCTAAATTACTATCACCCGTACCAAAAGAACCTGGGCCTAGACCAATCACGTTACTTCCCGTCTTTGGAACCCCTGCATGTACAGTGGCATCGGGTCTGCTGATCACTTCGGCTAAGCTTCTCAGTTATCGGGACCTCGTCGAAGTCGGAGAGGTACCTCATCAGTGGTGACCTGTCGGCTCTGCTAGAATACTTGTCGAGCGAGAGATTGACAAAATTCAACTGTGGTTTGCGAGACATGTTCGCCGTCGCTATAGAATATTGTTTTCGTCGTTTTGCCTCGATCCGTTGGAATACCGAGAATATTTCAGTTTCTAGTATTGTATTCGTTGGCACAATTATGTACACGCCTGAAAGAGCGATATTACCTACCTAGGTAGGTAGTTAGTACGCTGGAAGTGGCAAATGCTGACGGTCGTTTCTAGCACGGGACTCTCTTGAGCGGTTTTGTCCTTTTATTCGATTCGCAAGCCTGTAGGCATTCGGGTACCACGAAAGTTATATTTGAAGATTATGATCGAGCTCTCTCTGTACTGAAAAGTGTTGGTAAAGGACTATTGAAGACTATCCTAATCGCAGCAACCGTTTGAGGTACCTATGTGAAGGTGTCAAGGATAAATACATTATTACTATCGTTTCGTTTATGCTGCTGCTGTAAGAGCATGGAAAACTACTTGAGGCTCTCTTGAACTTCGATTCCTCAATCCTGTTTCCCTCGAGGCATTCTGATCATTAAGAGGTCCGACTCCCTAATACGTTCCGATTCCCGGAATAGGTATTATTGAAGCTGTCTTGTCCTCACCGATCCCTTAACAAGGTTAGAAAAAACGAAGTTCAGCTTCGTAGGGCAAAACTCCGTGCCGGTCATCGGCGATCACGGTCTGAAGGGTGTTTCAACTGTAGGTTACGTTCCTCATTCACCGGGTAGTCTGAGGGTAACATCGCTTTTCATTCTCCATGAAAATGTATTTCTGTTAGACGACTTGGACTGATCATTGGCCACCGAAAGTAGGTGGCAAATCTAGTGTTGTATTCGAATATAAGGCTCCAGAGCTGTGCAGTAGTTCCCTAGGTACCTTAGGGAGGTGGGGTCTGTCAACGCGTCTGTGGCGACGTTATATGGTATATTGATTATACTGATAATAGGTCATTTTCGATCCTAATCTTATAGAAGTTATCAGCATAAATGAGGAACGAAGGGATGCTTCGTTGCCAAAGGACTAAACGGTGCCATTCTTTTGCAGAAATCTCAAGTAACTGCTCAGCTTATTTTAAAGAACATGTTTAGCCAGGTCAGTTTCATTTCTGTCTGGAGAGGAGAGAAGGATGGGAACTAGAGGGGGGAGGCATCCGGGGAATTATATCTAGGCCCTATAAGTTAGTTAGGTGGTATATTCGTAGGTACAGAGGGAATCGGTCCGTCCCTAAAACATAGGACCATACATATAGTGACTTTGACAACCCCGAACTTAACCTGAAGTGGAACGATCCGAAATAGTGACTACCATCACTGGACAACCACGAGTAATGATCACAGAAATAATATGTATGGTGCGAACTAGTACCGTCTCCGTTGGTTCTATAGCTCCAAGGCAAAATAAGAGGTACTTGCATGCACAGACGAGTGTGCTGCTGGAGTAACTGATAGCTCTGGTACCACCGGCACTGGCTGAACATGTAGATACCTAGGTAGACAGGTAGGAAGCATTGCAAAAGCCTTTATGTATGGCTCAGATTAGCCCAGTCCCTCTGTTCAAGGTGCTAATAAGGTTCGCGCCCCTGATGATAGAATAAAATACCAACCGCAGTAAACGCCAATATATACCCGCATACATAGCGTACCGAGTGTAGAGGCAGATATGTGCGATTGCGGCACAGCATTCAATATAGACAGTGCAACGGTGACCGGGGGAAGCGTTGACGTTCAGCCAAGAAGAAAGACCAGACCTCTCCCATAAATTCCCAGAGCTACATGCGTACCTGGGACTCTAAGAGATACAAAAGCCCTACAGATCAAAATTACCCGTCTACCAGTTAGCTTTGCGCATGTGAGATCATACCAGCAAGATAGAGAAACCGTTATACCTAATATATCGTCCCGATTCTGGAACTTCACGACAAACCAAAGAGATGCAGAACCCAGGCCAGAGGACCCCATCGTCCGTCGGGTTTCGGGCGAGCCATCGCCCAAAGCTCGAGCTTCTCTGCCTCGCTACCAGCCTGTATAAAGAACGAACCACAGTTAGCGAAACTGAGCTCTTCATACAACCTCTTTCCCATCGGGCTTGCCAGGACCGTGGTATGTAGAGACTGTCGTGCTGCTCGCTCGAGACCCCATTGGCACAGCCTTGTTCCAGCTCCCCTGCATCGGAAGTCCGGGTGGGTGGCCAGCAGCCATAGGTGAATCTGCCCGTCGCCGTACTGGCCGAAGTAAGAGTCGAAGGCTTCGCTCATTCGTCTCTTGAACTCCCTGAAGTGAGTGGCGTTTGCATCTCTCCGCCGGGGCTCCTCTCTTGGGTTGTCGGGAACGCCCAGATCTGGTCATAGGAGAATCAGCCTGTGCATTACCGCAATAACGACACCTTCTCGGTTACGTGGTCCTCGAGTTCATTCTTACCGCCTCCTTGGTGAGCTTTGCCGATGGAGATATCCCAGACGGAGAGAGCGACGGCCTTGTGGTCGTTGTCGCTCGCAGTAACAATGATAACTGCATACTTGTCAGGTTGGTCTAGATACTCTTTGTATTCTTGTATTATCCATCTCCGGTTGTCTTCGGCGCAGGCGGATCTGTACGGGAATCTGTAGTCGAATTCTGGATCATCAGGAAACCCTTTCTGGGCCACGGTTGCGATGTCTTCTAGATCATCTGGGGTTGCTGCACGCAGAGCCAACCGCTTATCGAGTGGATGATCCCCCATGGTCTGGCTGCTGGGCCAAGCTGATGGGCCAAGCTGAAATAGGTCCAAGCGTTAAAAAGGGGGCCAGGCCTCGTTAAGATGTCTGTGCTGGGCCGTTCTCCACGTATTCTTGCAGGCTTATAATCAGTGGAATCCGCCCAGGTTACCGGATACTTACCCTTACGAGTACCGATTACCTAAAAGGGCAATCGGAAAGTGTGGAGAATGACCAGCGTACTCGGTCCAATCAGACCGGCAGGCGTCCGGATGCATAGATATGTCCATGTATAATGCATGTATATGTCTGGTCATCGTTTGTATTGGGCCTGGGGTCCGTCAGGGGTCCGTCAGGGCGTGCGTGCCGTTGAGAGGACGGTCATCTGTCAGATGTCAGTACTGCGCTTTTGACCGATGCATTACCAATTCGAGGCTGTGATATACCCGCATACGCAGCCTCGCGGGACGCTGTCAGGTATTGCCAGCCGTTCAAAAGTGTGTTGAGCCTCCGTCTTACGTTACAGTCCCGCACCGTGACCATCTTTTTTTTTATCTACCCCTTCTCGCCCCTTTAGTAGGATTATCGTGATCCTGGCTTCCCGGTACCTAATATGGAATCATTCAACGCTTGGGAACCCACTGTGCCATCGCCGTCTGGGAGTGACGATATGAATTCGAATCCGCAACCATTTCTAACTGTAAATCCCTCAATGCTGGGCTCGGCGCTACTCATGACTTATTCGGGCAGTGAGCACCCCCACGTTCTTCAACAGGTAGGGGACGCAAGCCTCAACGAGGACGTGAGTCGGCGTCCGTCGCCGACGGATTGGGCATCCCAGGTTTATCCCGGAAACGATCATGCAGCTATGACCGGCCAACATCGAATAAAACCTGTTGACTCGCCTGCCAGCAGAGTCCCGGGAGATCTGAAAATCGTGCCTTACAGGGATCCGAAAATGAAAGCAAAGCGCGAACCGGGTTGTCGCCGCGCTTATCGCGTGGACGCACTCATTAAGGACAAGGCCAGTAGTCGAGATAACCGCCGTGGTGCTTGTAACCATGGACTTGTAACCATGGCTAACAGCGGCGTTCGTACAGAACCCGATATCTGAGTACAGACGTGACGAGAACGGCTCGTTCCAGGGGTCTTTCCGAGTCTTCGGAGCCAGCGAGAGAATCCGTTCCGACTTCAATGCCAGATCTCGATCTACCACCGCCATCACGAGAGAATTTGGCGCCTGCGGAAGATGCCAGAGGCAGAAGTTGAGGGTAGGTCGAGCTACATCCAGTTACTTAGCGGCTACATGTACTTAATGTCATCGTACAGTGTAACATGTCGAGAAACCAGTTCATGCCATGTGAACGGTGTTCCAGATTACCTCATCAGTACCTAAAGGCGCCATGCATACGCGTTAGCATTCTTGATCTGAGTTTGCATAGACGAGGTGGGCGAATCACCGGGGTCTCGACCAATCTAAACGTGGTGGTTGGTTAACTCGCTGGCAGGCTCGACGCTGAATGACGACCTCAGGAATTGGGGCCTTGCTCAGGAGGGATTCTACCAGTCACATCTCGGCCAAAACGGCGGTGAGAGGCTGGAGACGTTGACCGTCGTCCTGACCCAGGACCAAGGTATCGAGATTCCTGTCACGGTCAGGAGGTTTGTGCCGTCCCCGGCCGATGTCACGGGCTGGAGATGGCGGGATAAGGCCTCCGAGGAGAGGCTTATGGAAATGCCCCCTTTCTACATCTGCGACGACGAAGAGGCCGCGTGCAATATGAAGCGAGCCGTGGCGTCGAAGAAAGAAGAATACATCAATTGTCTCCTCGGAGCCGCAAATCCCATTATCAGGAAGACGTTCGAAGCAGCGTTCAGGTACGTGGAGATCTCCGGCGTATGTGTTACCCTCCCTACATCATTGTGTTCCCGTATAGTGACATTACCTGCAGAGCTGCCTTGTATTGGACTGCCTGACCTTTTGGGTCGCGACACGTTTCATTGAGAAGCCATGGCGCATATGCAGCGACGGCCTCCCCGGCTTCGAGTCACCCCACGACGTGCAGTGCCCCTTCAGCGGAATCATACCCGTCACCCCCATAATGGACACGCAGATCGACGATATAGCAATCAGAAGCTTGCTGAACCCGCTCGGTATGAAGATCCTAGAACAGTTACACCGAAAGATTCATGAGAGGAAACGGGAGAACTGGTTTGAGATCTACCTTGCCACTTTTATTGTTATGAACAACTTCGAATTCGTCTTCAGCGATGTCATTGACTACACCAAACGGCACGGACTAAAGGTGAGTGTATCTTTCATCGCCGTCTGCACATTTCCAGATGCTCCATCTCTCCGTTGCCTTGCTAACTCCGAGATAGCCATCTTCGACTGGTGCATCCTCTCTTAGCAAGGGTTACTTCCATGCTTGCAAGACGATGCTTGTCTATTTCCGCTTTGCATGTAATGGGCATGCACCGTTGTCGCTATCATGGAGAGGCCCAGCTGGCTCCGTCGACGGGTTAACATTCGACCAACAGGAATACGCCCGAGATATTAAGAGGGAGGTCGACCGGCAGCACATATCGTTAGAGGGCTGGCGTAAAGGCTCTGTATACCGAACGCCGTTGTATCTATGTTATCAAATCTTGGCCGAAGATTGGAATCCCGATGTTCCTCATTCAGAACCGATTGATGACTTCACCGAGGAAGATTTCCTAACCTCTTAGCACTGTCTCGTTGGTATAAGGATCCATTACAATGCAAGTGCTGCTGGGCTAGGTATCCTTTGCTCTATGGTGCCCTTTAGAGGTTAGTCTGCCATGATGGCTTACGAAGTCTTATACAAGTATACATAGGTAGTTACAGCACCAGCAAACTCTCCATAGGATATTCCTTTCATCGATCTATCCAGGGACCACCATGTCATCCCGTTATCAGCTCCAGGTAGCTAATCACGGCGTCTTCACCTTCCCTGCGGCACACCTCAAGCTAGGCCGAGTCGGACAACCACACGTTCCATTTTATTAAAGGATATTCACAAGTCGGCTTGTTCAGTCTCTTAACTCAACAGGCCTCTAAAGCCCTTCGAGCTTCCGAACTATCCCCGAGGACATTAAGCCAATCGAGCTTTCCATAAGAGGTAACAACCCTTATTTAAACTCGCTGTGCTGACGCTCTTAGCCTTAGCAAGGGTTCGGGGATATCTACCTAGGTAGACTCCAGTACGGCTCAGTCAGCTTGTGCGGCAGGGGTTATGCCTAAATACCTTCCGTTGACCGTCATCATAAAATAGACAAGGGGAACAAGGTATTACAGGCTGCCGTGGACCTGCGAAGGGCAATGCGAGCCGGCTTGAGGCGTATAGAATCGAGGCAACAGGAATGGCGGGAGACAGACTGGATCAGACTTTCGCAGACTAGGATAGATGTAAATAGAAAATCGAATCCCAGCGAAATATTCCTGATCAATAGACCCTTCTCCACTTAGAACCTCTACATTCTATTCCTTCGTCCTCGCATTAACTAAAATGGCTGTTCTGCTGCGAATCCACGTTCAAAACTACAACGGTACGTGTAGTATAGTTCGTTACGTAGGGTCTTAGCCCGCCGAGAGTGCAATTACTGAATACCTCGGCTCGTAGGGGGAACAGATACGAGGTCTCATCTCAACTCACACGAAGTACTTCGTAGAGGTGTAAAAACTACATCCATGCCAAGGATTGGGGGCCGAAGAGCATTCGCCATAGACTCCGTACATGAACGGCATATGCATCCATGCTCACACCCTCTAGCGCGAGCCAGACTTCATGCATAGCCATCCCTCTCCATAATCTCTAACGCCCAATCACCAAAAGACCTAACTCTTCCCTGCGTCTTCCTTCAGCGCTACAATCCTGTTGAGAACGATGTGGTCGTCGGTGGAGTCTGAGTCCATCGCGAAATACGCAATGCGCATTGCTTGGAAACGAACACTCTCGGGTCCTCCCTTGCCAAGTTCACTCTCGCCTGCTGCTTCCGGCCATGGCGCTCTCCTCTTGACCTCGTCGAACCCAGACTCTACCATCGCATTCGGATAGATAACCTCGCTATCCGGATTGATATCGTTCAAGAAACCTCCCGAAGCATCATTCGGATTGTCGGATTTGAATAGCGAGTTATACACTCTCACTTCCGCTTTCCGGGTCCCAGCTTCCTCAGTCGGGACCCATTGGATGTAAGCCTTCGGCTTCTTCGTTTCCTTATCGAACACCGCTCGAATCTCGGTTACCTTACCAGTGGTATCATCCTTCGTGAATGATATTGCTTTGATCGGATGTGGAACTTGGAGAAGCCCGACGGTCTATCCAGAAGTCAGCAGCGCGATCACGTGCCAAGCCTCTCGATTTCTTACCTTTCCAGGAGCAAGACGGAAGAATGATGGGTCTGCTTCCTCCCTAAAATCTGAGCGATCGATGTAAATAGTCTTGGTCAAGGTGACGTCGTGGACGCCCATCTTAGGTTCCTTCGGGCTAAACGGAATGGTGAGAATCTTTCCGTCAAGATCGTCGGCATCTTCAATAACCACAGGGATAGGATCCAGAATTAGCATCAGACGCGGAACTGTGCGTTCTAGGTATTTGCGGATAGCCTGGTCGAAGCGCTTGATCTCGATGACGGAATTGGCTGTGGTGACACCGAGCTCGTTTACAAACTCCAGAATAGCTCCAGGCGGGACTCCTCTGCGCTTGATACCGATCAATGTATAGAGACGAGGATCATTCCAACCTCGCACGATCTTCTCTTCTACAAGCTTCAGGATCTTTCGCTTAGAGAGGATTGTACCGGTAATCGACAGTCTACCATATTCCCTAGAAATATGTTAGGTCTAAGTGAAGTAGCGTTAGGTCGATGCCATGAATATTAAGCCGTACCTTTGCATTGGTTCGTACACTCCAAGCGTCTTGTTCAGCCATTCGTAGCTTACTCGACTCTGGACTATACCATAATGGTCAGCGATTTGTCGAAGATGTTCAAGTAAGATTAGCTAGAGCGGGAGCCCAGTTATTAAGTTTGGGGCCGCACAAATAATGACGGGATAAAGAATGGCATTGAGGTTGCATACCGAATTCTGTGGTGCATAGAGAATGTGTCTAAGTAGCATATCAGCAATCTAAGTCAACTTATGATATCTGCACATGTCGACACTTACGATGCCCTCAAACGAATCGCAAAGACAGTGTGTGAAATCATAGGTTGGATAAATCTTCCAGGCATCGCCAGTACGGTAGTGAGGTTTCTACATGGGAGTTAGCGATGATGACATTGTAAGTGACGTGTGTCATAGCATAGGAAGCTTGCAGCGATTGCGAGCGCTTAGACTACGACCCGAGAGTGAACTTACGTCGAGGACTCTATAAGCCGCGAGATCCCACATCTGAGGGTTGCCGTCCGTGATACTAGATTCGTCAGCTCTAGTATTGGCTTCTGAAATTTCCTTGATAATCGGCTTACTCTAGATAGATGTGAGCGCTGTTCAATTGTCACGTTATTGATATCACATAGATAGACATACCCTGTTTCATCCTGAGAAAGGCTTCCTGGGGTTTGTATTTGCCATCTCGCATATCTCTGAACTTCTTCAGATTCTCCTCGACAGATTGTTCAGCATGCTTGCAGCGGTAGCGCGGGCCAGCCGTGCCCTTCTCACCACCGCGCTGAAGCTTGATCTCGGTGTCGCTGCATTGGCAGACGTAGGCCTTGTCGAGGCCTATCAGCTTCTCGGCGAGGTCGTACAGCTTCTGGAAGTTGTCGGACGAGTAGGTGATATTATAAGGCTTGAAACCGAGCCATTCTACCATCTCAAGAATGGCATCGAAGTAGACCTGCTCCTCGGCTTCGGGATTCGTGTCGTCGTAGCTATCGACCGAGGTCAGCTATGACACCTGCGCGCGGTCTCGTGTTCTTACCGAAGGTAACATTGGCCCCCGTGATATCTGGCAAAGCCGAAGTTGACGGCAATGGCCTTCGCGTGTCCTATGTGGAGGAATCCATTGGGCTCGGGAGGGAATCGGGTGAAAACGGGCTTCATAGGTCTAATCTTGAAAACGTCGTCGAGAAAGCCCGTCTTGAACATGTAGTTGGGGTCAATTGTTGGTTCCTCGGTGGCAGCCTTGGGCTTCGGTGCTGGCTTGGGCTTATCATCACTCTTAGCCTCGCTCTTCGCGGCTACTTTAGCCTTGGCCTTCTCGCGCTTCTTCAATCTCTTCTTGAGCTCGGCCTTGGACACCATCTCCCCAGTGTCCTCGTCCAGCTGGAGCTTGGCGGTGGTTTCCGCTAGGTCCGCCATGATTGCGGTTTGTTTCGTTTTGTATAATTTGTTATATCGATCCTAGGTCGCGCCTGTCAACAGTTGTGTCGGTATCGAGCGAATCTCTCTCGAAGTGAAGTTGGTGTGAGGATGTTGAAGATTGAAGAGTCACAGTTTCTGCCCCACGTTACAAAATGTCGGAGTCTGATAAGATAAGCCCCTCTTAAGTGGGCATCTGTCAATGCACGTACCGTACCAGCGTACCTCGCAACTTCGCAACTTCGCAACGTGTAACCGTTTAAAGTAGTGGTCAATGCGTTCTGCAAGAGGTACGTACAAAAGGTACGTATTCGACGTTAAAGGCAAACTTCCAATACCACACCCCATGTCTAAGTCGCTCAATCAACATCGACATTGGCACATCATCGTGATATTCGCTAAGTTCTTCACTTGCGTATCAATTTTAGATACCACAGCAGATGAATTCAATAACTGGTAGGTAGTCGACCTGCCGTTGATATAAACTTCCGCCTCTTCTGATTAGCAGATAACCTTAACGGTAAGCTTAAAAAGGTAGTTATTTTGGGCCTAGTTCCCCATAAAATCACTTTCTAACTTCAAAGATATCGGTACCTAAGTACATGCGTGTGTAAGTGAAGCACTTCGTATATTATTCCATAGGCATTTTCTACTTGTTAGAGTGAGATAGAAGTTTGTGATCTTTAACTAGACTAGCCTATGTCGATGCTCTTATGAAACAGGTGGTGCCTATTCAAATCAAGAAACAAGTACTATCCTTATCAAGAGTTGAATCAGTTATCATGTCTCTAATCACGTTTTTCGCATGTGCCATGTCTGAGATAGGCTTCCTAACTTTCTCCGCGGAGATGTTGTCAAAGGACCAAAGGGTGAGAGGGGTTGAAGTGAGTCAGCCGCAAGCCTTGGAATGGACATCAAAACCTATCTTGGATGAGGTAGTATGGCAACAGAAACTACCTGTGCGCCTCGGTCAGTCTAAGTCTTACTTCCTCTCATTAACCCTTTATCAAGTTGCCAACGGAGGTAATGCAGTAGCCTACTGCACATAGGGTAGCTCTAAATGTCTTAACATATTCGATGAACTACAACGTACTCTCTTCGCTTCTAGACCTATTAAAATTCGGCCCTTATATGTTTGCAAATCCTCTAGGTAGTTATCATTTCTTACATAACACGTCTTCACGTTAGCCTAAGCCTCCGGACAATGTAATACTTGATTTTCACTATGATACAAAGGGATAGGGGAACTCGATACTTATATTCTAACTTGGAAGTTCGAAAGGTAAACCTATAGGGAGTTAAGAGGCAATATTTAGAGTTAGTTAGCCAACTTCGAGTTATTCCAACTGGTATGGATCTGACTATCTTGTACCATTTGCAGCTATAATTACCGGATTTACATGTAGCAAAAACTAGACAAGTTTAGAAGTGATATACACACATGAATCAGGTACGGAGGCAACATTAACACAATCATATCCCTCGACCCCTGAACATCCCTATCGATATGTAGCATCAATAATCTACGTATCTACCGTATATATTCGACTTGGACTCTGAATCCGTGGCGTTGAGCTCTAAAATACCTACAGTCACGGAAATTCCTGAAGCAAGTTGTTGACTACGTTACATAGTACCCAAGTAGATATAATGTAGCAGTTAAGATAAAGACCCGTCTAAGACCTAGATTTCTCACTAGTTCACTATGCTTCTCAATCCTCTTTAACAAGATAGAGTCGAAAGCAATTATTGAAACTTATCAATAGTGATACATGTTCTTGTGACCCCCTTGTGACTCAGATCTCAATGCTGGAAGCCGAGACATCTTGGGGGAGGCGTTTCAGTGCAGCGCGCCACAATAATACCTGCTGTCAATTATGTCATTGTTTTAGATGCTGCCTTTCCTCAATATTAACGTTAGTTCACCTCTTGTCTCGATATGAGTTATCTAATCACTACTCAAGTTTCGGGCTGTCTGGCCCTGACCTCCGATAGTGGTGGAATGAAATGAATAGTAGTATTTTTGTCCTTAGCTCCAGCATGTGATGACTTGACGATACTGCGCTAATACACCATCGCCTGTCCTAGTATGATACTGATGTAGACTATCGTAAAGCTCTCATACCTAGGTACGTGTACTTTTGTAAATTGAGACGGTCCGGTCGAGGACGTGAGCTCCTCGTTTTCGTTCCTTCGACACCCTCCCGTACAGTTATTTCGAAACCATTTGTTGGTTTCAGGAGGGAATATCCTCTAAGTGAAGCCCGATTCCTTTCAAAATTCAGGTCGTTGGCCTGGACACCTGAACATTAGGGCATAGCTCTGGGATCATACTCGTACTAGCATGGACGCTTACGCATACTCCTACATGTTTGTAAGTGGCCATATCAATGCCTACTTCATCTCCTTTGTTGGGAGGACAGCTTCTTGGCGGTATAGCTACTATATATAAACATAACATTAAAGGGGGAGGGAATATGTGTTAAGTGTACCGCCAAACATGCCCAAGATTTTAATCTTAAAGGCTAGGCTAACTATTAATTCAGCCATATTCAAGATATTATGGCGGATGTATAGGTGCAGGATCTTACGAACAATCCTCCTACTGCTTCGTCTGAACGTGGGTGAGAGTAGATGCTATTATAATAATTACATCGACCCGATATCAAGTACGCCTCCGCAACAATACTGTTGTCTTGGCATCTCTGCATCTTAAAAAGAGAAACGCCTCTGACCAGGGAAATGAGCCAAGTCCTTGGGATATTCGGCAGTGGCTGATGAGCCGGCCCTGAAACTTGAACGTTATACCAAGAAACCGTAGCCGTTGCGCCAAGATGTGCGACCAAGATGTTGCCACTTTGTCATTCGTTATTTCCAGCTTGTTGGCCCGTGTCAACTCACATAATACACATGTCGGGTCCCCTAATTTAGTTACGGAAGCGTCCTTGTACAGATTTCGGATAAGGCCACTGTGGACCGGCGGACTTAAGATCAATCCCGGCGCGAGAGTGGGTTTGTTATCATTACAACAAAGAGACGCTAGATCTAGTCGTCGTCGTACAGTCTTTAGCGTACTCCTCTTGTCAATCAATTCAGGAGAAACTAAAGTTGAGGCTGCATGATAGGTACGGATATGCAGCGGCCCCTAAACCTGAGAGGCAATACTGACGAATCAGTAAAGTCGCAGATATGAATAGAACGTCACCGCAACCCTGAATATTTCAAGTCCCGCTACATCTTCGGTACCGAATCATTGACATCCGCATGGCAAAGTTTGCTATTGAGGGTACCATTGGGCAGCAGATCGTCAAGCTTGTACATTGATCATCACATTTCCATATTAGAGGCCTCGTAGTCACTAGGCTCGTTAAGTTTGCCTCTAGAGTAAGTTGCTGCCCGGAGTGATGGTCCATTCTACTTGTAAATGACCGGAAACGACGGTGATGACAAAAAGTAATAGATAGTACTATGTAGACTCATATGTCAAACAACGGCTATATCGATCAATACAAATTTTCAAATGTCCGGTAGCCACGGTTACTATAAGTCGTGACGTGATGTAAATGATATTTGTTATTCAGTTTGACTCTTTTGAGCCGAGGATATTGGTGGGTCGCCGTGGACCACGATCTCCCGTCATGTGGCATTGACGGCCATAAATCTGAAAACGCCATAAACGCCAAAGCCCTACGAAATGCCAGGATAGGGGTTGATCCAGAGCTTCGGGCCTCGGGTACGCAGCCTAGAGCTGCGTTCTAAGTCTCTTACCGCTTTCTCAGCATGCCGAACATCACGTCTAGGAGGCACAGCATATCTGCCCAGGCTCATGTCGTTGGCTGTGCTGTAGGCGCACGAGAGATTATTTATATGGCGGTCCGTCCTGTCGGTAATCTACTGCAAAGCGACGTGGTCCCGTTTACTATGCGTCGGTTATAGCGACAGACAAGCTCGGACATGCCCCCAATTTCCAAATATCGACTTGCCTCTTTCTTCTTCTGCTCCCGCGCTGCTCCCATCGTATAGTTTTGTTCCGCTGCGAGGCTGCTAGTTCATGGAGTCCCTGCTCTCAACGCAGAATGATCGGCGCAAACGTCGGGGCCGCAGCTAACATTTCCGCCCCTACTCGCGGAGGAGGTGGCCGCCATCATTTCCGTTGTTTTACTTAGGGCGACGCTAATGTCCGCCATATTTTGTTTATACGGAACACTCCGAAGGACATGTAGAGGGACGCTTCGTCAAGTCCTTCTTGATCGAGTTCGACATGAGTCGTACGTACGTGCGAGCATTTCTAACTGTCGTGAAACGGATAGAAACATTTTGACACCTCACAATGGGGTTACAATTTAGTCGCCAATGACTGCGGTGAACTGGTAAGATGCGCGTTGGTTGGTTGGTTCTTTGCGACACTTTTAGTCTAGTACTACCTTCGCTCTCGAATATACCACCTCATCATATCATGCAGTTGGTAGAATGAAGCCGACGTTACCTCGTGGCCAATCGTCAATGTAGCTAGCTGGGCACCGCCCGTGATTTTCGTGCATGCAAATCACTAACTTGCAGTTATTCCGCATATCAATTTGGTCACTCTGCGCAGCGTCGTATTATTGTATGATTAGTCATGGTCGAATTTGTAATGAGGTTTGCTATCCTAGACGGGACATTGGCTCAACAAACGGAGTGCCAGTCTCTTGACTATCTAGAAATGCTGTACCGATTTGGAGAATCACGGTAGTTGTTTGAGGAGCTACTCAAAGATCAGGGCATATTTGAGGCTCGTCGTTGATTGTCTCGGCCATATACATTAGACACGCACTTAGACCTAAGACATACCACCTATCTACCTGTCATATATTAATTTTTTGCGGGGTGCCACGGCCTTCTTGAAATATGTAGGTTATCGATTCGATGTCAGTGTGCCTTGCAGAAGTGTAGGCACTCTATAAGCGGCTCTGGAGGTGACTCAGGATCACGGATGCCTTGCAGGAAAGTAACTAATAGGAAAGTAGGAATTGGTAGAGTCCCTGGAATAGTACTTGATATCGTATGCTATTTTTGAACCTCCGATGCAAAATGCTAATAACTAATACTATACAAAGTAAATATCCGTGACTGAGTAGTCGATTTTTATCAAAAGAAGTCCTAAACCTGTGCCAATGGCGTCGTACTCTGGCGAGTACGCTCACAAAATAATATTGAGTTGATGATCAAGACTGGTTGCCCATCGCGCGTATTCCAAGACGCCCTAAAGCACTTGATTTCCTGTTCCCAAATGCAAAAAGAATGCAAAATAGACTACTTCAACCCTGGACTCCCATTGTTAACGCCGTACGCCTTTTCCAAATCCTATGAGAGGGCCTTCCGTCGAGCCTAAAAGCCTGTCCGTCGTGACCGCGTTACCAAAAATCGTGTCTAGTATATAATAGTCGAGCACGGTCGTGGGTATCAATTTCTACAGATCGTCTTCCTCCTTGAGCCCTACACTCTTCTTCTTTAGCTGGCTTCGCTGCTTAGTCTTGCTCATTTCTTCGTCAAGCAGCGCTTGGGCGTCGGGATGATAGTCTGTGCGGCGAGTTGGGCGATGTTTCTGAGTGTGGAGTTTGAGATGTTGCCTGTAGTTGTCCCTGCGGTTGAAGGGTTTGCTACAGAACGGGCAAGACGTGATGATGGCCACTGGGTTCTCGGCATGTTTACTATTCGGTTCGTTAGCCATGTCCATAACTTGTATAAATAGTAGAGTTGGTTTCTTACGTATTCTTGTGCCTTTTTAAATGCTCTTGCCTCTTGAACGGACCCTTCTGGCAGTTGGGATAGTTGCACTTGAAGGTGGCGGCAGCTATTCTTTCTATCCGAACTCCGTGTCTATGCTGCGCTCTTTGGAGTGCCGAGGTCTTTTGTTGTACCTTGTCCACGTTGACTCGCCTTTTCCCGTGACTAGCAAGGTATGGCGGCGTCAAGCCATGCCTATCCCGCTGAGAGGGCGAGGGTGATGCCGACGGATTCCCTCTTCCGAAGAACGATACAGGGCTGTCTCCGGTCCACGCCCACATCGAAGATGCGTCGCAGGGAGCATTTTCGAGGGGGTAGCCTGGCGCAGGTACCTGGAATGGCGGAGACGTGATGTAATTCGCAAACGCGAAGTGACCCTGGTGCTGGTGGTTGGCGTGTTCAAGGTTGTGGTCTTGAGTCGATAACGAGGGATACGCGCTAGGAATCATAGGAGCGTAGTCGAAGTCCATAGCTTGCGTCTGCATGCTCGACTTTCGACTGGGGCTCGGCGAAGCGCTATTGTAGTTCATGTATCGATGGAACTCCGCCTTGGCGTCTGGTGGGAAATAACCTCCAAAAGCCGAGGATGGCGGAGTTAACTCGAAACCTCCCGAGGCCGAATAGGAGACGGAGTCGTGCTCCATCGAGATGGAGCGAAGCCCAGGGGTTGATCGGCCAGAAGTAGGCGTGAAAGGCTCGGGCATAGAACTAGAAGTCGAAGCCGAAGAGAAGCTGCCGGTCGAAGACGCGCAGGATAGACCGTGACCTTCGAGAGAGAATTCCTCACCGAAACCCACTTTCATGCCTATGTGCATATCCATTATCGTATCTTAGTAGAAAGATCAGGGGTCGCTGTCCAAAGGGGGAGGTTTGTTTTCCAGGAACGAGAGATGATATCGACACTTAAGCTCGTTGACAGGATACTATGGGAGGGAAATATTTGTGGGATGTTCGAGGAATGAGGGGATAGATAAATAGATATAGGAGTGACAAAGATGGATGCCGTTCCAATTAGAGAGGTATATATCCCTTTCCACGGACGCTAGGTTGCAAAGCAAATACTGAGTTAGGATAGCTCGGCCAATATACCTAGACATCCACCCGGCAAGGGTATGAATGGCAGGAAACGACGGAGGACAGGAATGAGGACGCGTAGCGGCAGAGAGAGGCGTCTGTCTAGAAGGCCGAGGAGCTTGGGGAAAGGATAGACATGGAGTACAACCATTGTCTTCAAGCCACCACCTCAACCTGAAGATGGGCCCATTTAATCCATTTCTTGCATTGTCTCTACGACTCCACTACCTAAGGTCATCCGCCGCAGCCCCCCCTTCGAGTTGGGTTGAAAGTCGAGGTTTACATTAGGGCCCGGACACTCGGGTCGAGCTTTTGCAGCGTCAAATCCTTGTAGGCGAGCAACCAACACGCATGACCTAGCAGCCACTCTTGGTTGGATCTTGGTCCTGGGACGGGGCCCAAGGAAGTAAATTTAGAAGTCAGATACAGCGTAGCGCGCAGCAAACAGGAGGGCTAGTGGTGTGGCAAGCACCCAAAGTAGTCGACTGGCCCTTTCTGGATTAGCCATGGGGAGTTATCGATCTCGCATGAACATGGCTTGCAAGAGATGGCACGTACTGCGCAAAGATCTGCGAGACAGGCGTGCTAGAGTTTCGTGAACCTGCTCGCCAGCCAGGAGAAGAGCCGTAAGAGCCTCTTCGCCATATGGAATGGGGATTCAGGAATGGAACATATGGCCCCGCATTGTGTTTTTGTGCTTTTCACCAAAGGTTCGTCATTGGTAAGACATCAGTCGATCCAGAGACATGGCGTCCCTAGTAGGCCTTCGACCATTGGGCAATAGACACCAGACATTGACCAGAGGACACGGCTGCTGTGCCGAACCTGAAGACATCCAGGACATACATACATGCTGCTATCAGACTTTATCGATCAGCAACGCGAATGCAGGACACGGCTCGTGGGATGGGGTCGGCGAGCCGTTGCAGATGATGTCAGGAGGAGTTGCTTAAGGGGGGCACGGATCTCGTTTGCTGGTGGCATGTTTGCCATCACGTCGACCTGCATCAGAGAACCTTGAAGGCTTCATGATATCGGTATCTAGGCACGAATAAAAACCATCGAATCCTGCTAGTGCCGACGATGGCGGCGATCAGATATCTGAAGTGCGATACACCATCTCAGGATTCAATCGGGTTAGTGACCATGTGTACTGCTCCCATTTGGGGCCAGTGAAGGGGTCTTGGCGTATCTGGTGCCTGGCCGGACTAACTGCTTAGCTCTAGGTGCCTGGCGACGATCGTGCCTCGCTCCGTCTGGTATATCGAGTTGTGGATGGTGAGTATAGTTGAGTACGAGTTCTTACTGATGGCTAACCCATGCAACGCCGTTGTGCAAGGCTTGCCCTACGAACCTCTAGATGTCGAGCAAGGGGTTTCACGCAGGGGTAAACATGGTTCGGCATATGCCAGGAACAGGTTCGCCCTCGAAGACCTATGTCTCAATGAAGTCGATTGCCGTCAAGTCCAAAGCGCACGACAGGATAACCTACAGAAATCAAGGATGTCATCGACCAAGATCCTTCCAGACACGCAGTACATACTTACCTGATTGCCCGATAGGCACAAACAGGTGTGCCAACAAGTGCACTAGCATTCAATCTGCTTAGTCTTAGCAGCCACATTGGATGATGGAGCTGAAGACATCGGTTGCTATGGTGTGAAGGGCGTGTCTATCTAGCAGCAGCTCATTAAACCGGTTCAGGGAGGCATAACCATTCGCTTTATTGAGTGCGTGAGACTCTTCAGTTGCCCGAGGGATCGCAAAAATCGAATCATCTGTGGAATATCTGAAATTGTAACAACCTACAGACGTTTGAAGTCTGCATACACGCATCGTGTCCTAGCTAGTGCAGATGTCAAGACTTACCCCGGAGATCACACTTGGGGAGCTCCCCACTGATCTACGTAGCGTTGCTACTTAGAGTAAACCGCAATGCCGAATATGATCCCAGTCATTATTCATAAAACTTCCCGGTACCGAAGGCTTCAAATCTGCGGCTATTAAACTCATACAGTTTGTTTTGTAAAAGAACAGCGATGGTAAAAGGATCTAGTAGAGCTACAGCGAGATGCCATGCAGTAGTTCTATACGACCTGATCTGTTCTTGAACGCGATCGGGCTTAAGCCATCTCCATCTGCCACTTTAACCGATGTCTCAAGGCAGGATTACGTGACGGCATATCGATACTAACCGAACCGAAAGACGTTCGGGCCGCCTGTGGACGATAAGTCGGGTACTATGTCCATCCTCACGACTTTCCCATAATCACGGTGAGTCAATCGGCTTCATTTTGCGGACAACGGATGGGGAGAGAGACCAGCAATTCCAATAGAACGTTGGGATTTGATAAGGAACGGGTTGCCAACATACAATTCAACACGGCTCTACTCGGCACCACTCGGTTTCTTCGTAATGTTCCATGACTGGACGTATCTTTGGCAGGTTGGGGAGGCCTGACAGTAACAAATTTCATGGCACCCACCGTTCAGGGGTAGGGGTGTATACCATGCTCGTGCTGCGTGGCGCTCGGCTGCGACATGTCAGATTCTAATTCCCATGGTCGTATCTTTTCCCGGGGAATTCCTTGCGTCGTACCTTGTGTGGCTTGCGACACCACACACTCGCCCTCACAATAATAAATGGTTTGCCCATGTTTCCATTTCGCATCCCGTCAAAGCAACTCTTTACCACATCTCGAACAGCCACGAGACACTCTCGGTGGTGTCAGTCGCTGATAGTAGATCTGCCCTGTTTCTGGCATTTTCAGGTTTTCGTACCTGAAAATATATAATTACCCTCCTCCCTAGATCGCGATCATTGCCGTTTCGGCGTACCCCTGTCTTTGCAAGTCGCCGAGTTCTCGTCGTCATCGATTGTGTTTGAAGTTGATATAGGTGTTCTGCTTCTGAGATGATTAGGCATGTCTAGATATTAAGAACGATAATCTATTCGCGCTCGCAAGCGCGGCCGCGCGGCTTTGACGGTTACCAGTTACAATCAATGTTATGCATCGGGACCGAGTAGGTTCCGGCCTTGACGTTGTTCGTATCGTTGGCCATTCGTAGCCATTCGTAGCCAGCTCGTCTATACATATCGTCTATGCAGTTAGAAGAGGCGTTTCAGATACACTCCCTATGCGAGAGCAAGCAAACATATCTAGCATCATGGCGCGGCTAATCGTCAGTTGGCAGCTATCTACAGGTCCGAGCGCACCCGTCGATAGCATAGGTCTAGAGGGCACAGACAGACAGCGATTCGAGAATGGTGAATCCAACCTAATATGTCCCCTACATCTAACATCCCGTCCGACCTCGAGCCTCGCCAACAGCGACACTCACGAAGCCAGTACTAGGTAGATTCGTGAACTGTGCCCGTGTAATACATAAGTTGGAGTCTTATTAGCCAATATTTCCTGTGTTACCCCGTCATCCCCCGTCCATACTCTTCAGCGCCACTCAGCATGTAATCGTTTCCCGATGAGGCTATTGAGCCATGTGGATGTCTGCGGGCGAGAGACTGTCCACCTCGGAAGATACAGCACGGCCACTGATTCGTCAAGTGGCCTTGCTGCCATGCAATTAGACTGCCTACTAAAAAGGATATATGCTGATCTCTGCCTTATTGGATGGTACCTAGCTACACAACACCGTTGTAGCCGCATATCGACATCACAAGGTTCTCAACTTTGAGGAAGACCCCGACGCCGTTACTACAATCCGACAGGTGACTATACGCGTACAGATACATTCCTCTTTATGGAGGCTATTGGTTAGTATGGAACAAGAAAAGGCGCACAAGCATGTTGACGATGGAGACTTCTACAGTCATCGGGACTTGGTGGTTGGTGGAATAGGGTAGGAAGTCCCTCGGCTAGTCAAAAGGCGTTCGTGTATAGGTAATAAAGAATTGCCGCAATAGTGTGGAGCGGCGTAGTTGACTTTCGAGTATAAAATATCCAGTCGACGTCCATCATCGACGCCGTACTCAAGTGTTTCCCCTTGAACTACAGGGTTCCATTATATCCAACCAAGAATACAAAACACTGTTCGCCCTTAACCAGCGTTCAAGCTATATTTCGACACAAACTACTCTCACCCACGATACCTCGACTTCACGTTGACGCACTCGAAGACGTCATGTGCAAATTATATATCGAGCATTTCAACTGCGAGAAATGGTGCGTATGGCGAGAAAGGGAGGAGGAATGCGAAGAGTATCCGGACTGTGGCCAGCGAAAGAGAGGCGTCAGCTACGAAGAGGGAGGCTTCCAGCTCGTAGATACTCAAGCGCCCACAGAAGCAGGTCAATGCCCTCTCCACCCGAAGGAATGGGGTCGCTAAACGATCTAAACTGGGGAACTTTCAAAGACGGTCAGCTTCCTCTACGTCCCTTTCTATAGTGACAGTGCTAGTCTAACATGCATATCTTGTTGTAGCCCGAGTTACTTAGCACATATACGAGTCGTCAACAGCTGTGGGAAGTATCATTGGTCTAAACGGTCGTTTACACTCAGATAGGGAGGAATATGAAATCGAAGCTCTTCTGTGATAATTAGGGGTACTTAACAACTTTATCAGATACCTAGATAGGCAATCTAAAATCAGCCAGCAAGGACCGTTCACATCCTAATAGAACATTGTGCATGAGAAACTCCCTCCCTGAAGCCAAACCATTATCAGATATATTATGATGAGTCGTTTCTGGTGAAATTGATGAGGACGATAAAGTCATTAATTAAATGCTCTGGAGCAGGAAGAGGAGAGCGCGTAAAGTCTAAACCGGTTCTAAATTAGTTCCACAGGCAAGTTTCCGTGCATAGGGAAGGTGTACAGCGATGCTATAAAACCGGAAGTATAATATATGGTCAACACCGCTCAAGATACTTTTTCATGTAGTCTAATAGAAGTGCGGTATGAACAAGTAGTCGGCTGTCGTCTTAGAAAAGCAAAGTGCCATACGGTCAAGATCCTGCTGAACTATCTGGTATATGTACCTAGGCAACTACCTCCTAAGCACTGTGTTTTTTGTTAATATCAAATGCCGCAAATTTTGGATTGACTGGTACTATACTAACCGCCTCCTCAGATGACATGCCCGGAAGCATGCGCTCGGGATGTTGCATTTCGATTCTTCAGCCGGCAATGCAACCTAGAAGCGGCTCCGCGTTGCCGATGTTGCAGAATATTTGGCCGCAGGTGCAGGCCGACAAAACTCATTGGTTGAAACGCAATCCTCTCGAGTGACAAGTCGTATGTGGCTTTCTGCATTGCTGATCTGACAACCAGCAGTTCCTCATACTATAGGTTTCCCAAGAGTGGGCTGCCGCGCTTGCCGCAGTTGCAGACGCAGTTACGACATGACTTTATAGAGCAGCTTGCAGGAGACGATTCGAAAGCTAAAGATACGGGACGCGGTTCATCTGTATTCTCCCAGTAGCGGCATGCTTCGTAAGCTCTTAGAAGGATAACACCGCCATGGGCGCTCCCCTAAAGCCTGAAGCTTTTTGCGAGGTTATATTGTGCTGTGAGCTCATCTGCTTTGTCAGTTCTACATCAGCCGTAAACATAAGTAGATCATTATGCCGGCGGCGTAGGTCACATCGCTTACATGTAAACTGCTAGACAGTCGAGCTCCTCCATATAAATGTCGATCTGTGTGTTCTCCTAATGGCTGCCGCCTTAATATAATTACTCCACATATGTATGAAGATGTCATTCCATGATTGTAGTCGTAATACTCACCTAGAATGGTCATGTAATGGTACCTACGGGATAGAAGGTTCCATGCGTTCTTAGGTACAGATGTTGGGTAGACGGTATCCTAACGAGTAATAGATTATACAAACCCCTTCAATATGTCTATATGTAGAACCAACATAATGTCACCATCATGATGTCAATGTAAATCTACTCATAAAATTTACAATAGCCATCTTCATTATCCCTTCAGCAATACCGTTCTCTTCACACTAGTCTCCACATAGGACCAAACAACGCAGCATGTTTACATCCTCGCAGGACTGCCAAAGTCGAACAATACAAGGCTAACCTATATACCTACCTACCTAGGCGAAGATCCACAAGTACATAACGCAGGCCGTCGCCAATGCTAGTGGTTCTTGCCACCCATGCTTTCCTATTTTATTATGCGGGATCCCTGAACCACTGGCGACCTGCCTGCCGGATCTTGCGCTGCAGCGCTCTACGGCAATCTGTACTTCCGGAATGATTTGTGACAGCTTTTAAAGAAATCAAATCCAATTTGCTAGATGTATCTCCCGCATACCGCATAAATAAAATGACGGACTTGGGCCTATAACAAAAACCGGTGGAGGATCCTATCTACCAATAGCATACCCGCTAGCTGAACTTGATGCTGTATGAAAGAAGAAACTACTACCTCTACCAGATTTATCATTCCTGTGGTTCTTCCAAGCACCATCGGCGTCTACTCGGAGTCGACGTGGCACTAGAGGGTTTGGTCGCCGTTCTTCGAGAAACGTCTGAATTCTAGTTACCTGGGCTACCTGCAGTGTTCCGTTGTACATGATGAACCGAGATCTTGCACGAACCCGAAACAACCTATGGGGAATGGGTGAAAGAAATCCTCCAAGTGTACCGCAGAGCCTTAATTCCACGACTACTCTGCGTTTCATCCAAGAGCACCTTATCCACAAATAGAAATGAAGTGCGTAGAAGTACTGGACTGGAGGAGCTATTCGGAGTAGTGAACACAGCCAGTCGAGCCAGCACCTAGCTCGTAAAAGGAGAAATATGCTCTTGCAATCACCGCCGGACCCGATACGATGTTGCACAACATATCTGCCAAATACGTTCAAGGAATATCGCTGGACAGAGACGCTATGCTATCTCGGAGCTGCTGCAGCTCGATGGACCTCACGCTAACACCGCCGCAGCATGGCTGCCGAATAACCCCTCACGTAACATGTTAGCTGCGTGCTAACCAGCCTCACGACAGGTCTCATATGCCGAAGCGCTCCAAGGAAACGATCTGATAACGCCCTATTTTTATGGGTCGAGAACCCTGAATAGGTAGGGAGGCATCCGTTCTCCAGTACCATGCCAACGGTGTTTGATCCTCGGATCGGCTTTAGGATTGGGGGCGGGAGCTACTACGGGAAGGAGATATACGCGAGTAGTTGTGAATATGACAGGTCAGATTCAGGCATGGCATGTGACCACTGGGCGTGTCGGGTTGAAGCTCCACGGGCGGAGCGCGAATCCAAGTTGATCCAGGTCTAAAAGCAATGCTCTGTAAAACTCGTCTGCTTGCTGGATATCTGTAACACTACTTTAGAAGTGTCTCGCGAGCCTTGCGAGCCTTCCTGCTACGCCAATAATAGATTGGGGCTGGCGACGTCTCCGAAGCCTATGCTCGGGGCGGCGCTTTACGACAGATCTCCGAAGAGCAAACAGTGCGGTGCAACGGATAGCTATGAATGGCTAGACGGGACGATCACAAGTTGGAGATTATCTGGGAAATCCTTGCCACGGACATCGTGATCACATTGGATACCGATGGCCCGGATCGCGGCTATTTCTTGATTGGCCTATTCTAGCATAGCGCTGTCCCCATCGCCCTCATCAAACTCTTCCAGGGCCTCCTGCATCTCTTGCTCGCTAGCCTCTAGCCCAGATGAGCTCATAAATTTGTTGTCTTTATCCTCGGCTGCGATGTTGTTAGTCGACAGATCACACCGCCTTCGTGGGATCGTGGGAAATGGGGGAAACGGAGGCCGCCGGGTTGGGATAGACTAGACTTACTTCTGGGTTCTACCAACAGATTCTCTTGCACCTCGCAGTCTGTGAGCGTAGATCCCTCTCCAACCTCACTCCTCTTGCCTAGGATGCACCGAGTTAATTTGCAACCCTTGCCAACAACCACGCCGTCCATTAGGAGGCACTGGAACAGCTTAGCACCTTCTTTGATCTGGCAGTTAGCTCCGACGACGCTCTCCTTGATTGATGTCTTTTCTTCTACCATGACATTGTCGGCAATCAGGGAATCCTGCCTTGTGATGGTAGTCCGGGGCTTCACACCCTCGGGATACGCAACCTTTCTAGAATGGGCAAACGGAGACGCCGTCTCCGGACCGGTTTCTTCAATAGAAGGGAGTTTTGCTAACTGAAGCGATACGGCAAGGAGAAGCTGAGCCGTGTCCACGCGACGGAGCAGGGGAGCGTCCGCACCAGAGGGGTGGACGTATGCCAAGATGGGCGGCACGACGGTTTCCTTGGGTTTGGCTAAGAGTCTGTCGCTTTGTCTTTTGTGGAAATCTGCGGGGGGGGAGGTCTCGTAATGCTCGCGTGTTCTCAATGGAGAATCGAGAAGGCTGCCGTCTACAGAGGCGACATTGCCACGTGCTGATTTTTCTACTTCTGGCTTCTCAATTTGGCCCTCGATGATCTTCCTCATCCCTAGCTTCCCGAATAGTCCCGTCTCCCAATTCGCCTTTGCCCACCAAGCTACGACATCCTCGCCAATCGTTTCTAAACGCTCGTTCTCCTGGACGAAGTCTAGAATCCATCTTGGTAGAATGTAAATGTGGGCATCACGGTGTGTTGTCAACATCTTGAGCTTGGGATGACTGCGTAATAGACCGTGCCGTATCGGGAAACCCTTCTTCTGATCGACGAGATCGTTGAGCGAGTCTTTGGGCATAGAGTAAGTTAGATAAGAGAGGTACGGCAGTAGCGAATCTTTCGATGTGGGAACCGCGGGCATGGGCATGGGTGCGGTTACGATGAAATCGGTCTCTTCGCCCTTGATAGGGTTGGCCGTCTTCGTCTCATACCACACCCCCAGGCCGCCATTACAGAAGGGAGGCTCGCCGTCGCCTAGGAGATCTGGGAGACTCGCCGCTTTGACCATCCATGCTTGCAAAAGCTTATCACCTCCTAGCTCGCAAACTAGGTCGCAGGGCAGGACCACAAAGTCGGACGTGACAAGCTCCCGGATCTCGGGAAGTCGTAGTATCTCTGCGGTTCCGGTGTTCTGGTCGAGGCCCTTTGGTGCCACGAGGTCCGGGCGAGGGTGAGGCAGACCAGTGAGGAAGGGATTTATGTTCAGCGCGGTAGTGATAGCATCAGCAGCCGAGGGAGGACAGACAAGGGTAATGTCTAAGATGAATTAGCTTGAGTAAATGTTGAAATGTCACTTCTATCATTCCTAAGGCTGATGGGATATCTAAATTGCAACTGGTCTATGAGAATCACATGGGTAGCGAGGGTGCCCTTACTTGTGATGCCCGTGCGGTAACAGAAATCGATGGGGTACCAGACCATGGGCCGGTTGGCGATAGGTAATAAAGCCTTGGGATTCTCATCTGGGTTGGAGGTGAAAGTCGGGAATGACGATCCAGGCCCGCACAGGATGAGAGCCTGGAGGCCCGTGGCGGGCATAGACACAGCGTGGGGCATCCCGAGAAGCACCCGGCCAGTGAATCTGATGGAGGGGCTGATGAGACTGACGATCTATCTCTAGACTACTGTATTTCTTAAGAGATCTTGATTGAGAATATCTGTGGAAATGTTAGTAATTGTGAAGTGCTTCTGCATTTTGATTTTCCTTCATTTAGGCTATTGTAATATGACATTGAAAATAAGTACCTTGATTGTGCTTTGTAGAGGTTAAACGGAATTGCGCGAAGGTCTCACTCCTCAATTGATATTGAATCTTTTGAGTCACCAGCAACTTGAACGAAGCACGTAGATCCGTCTATGAAATGCTTATCGATAAATACATATAGCTCTGTCTGTGCTCATTCGGTGAGTGGCCAATCATGAGGAGGTATACTCGTACTATTACTACTTTCGGTAATTCTCGGTGTAGCGTTTCCCCTCCAACCAATAACAACACGGACATGCCTCGGCCAATTGTTACTTGCAGGGATGCGACAGCTCGGGACCAGCCACCTCATTGCACTTCGTAATCGGGCAGTTTTGCAGAACTTCATTCATTGATCTAACTGACCGCATATGTTCCTATCCGCCGTTGCTGCTCGTTATCTGGTACAAGCTCGTACTCTTACACGTAGCCCAACCCCATCTATTTCGACGTCTCTACCTATCCAGACACTTCGCTATTATTAAATTTGGGTGTTAAGGTACCGGCTCCCAGCCCGCTGTTTTTCAAAGGTCTGCGAACACCTCGACCAACTTGACCACCTCAAACTACCCGACATATACCTTTTCTTTACCGCTACTCCCAAGTAACGTATCTACGTAATTGCCAGACTGTTCTCGATCGCGGCCGCATTCCTTGCATCGTGATTTGCATTCCCGCCGTCTACTCCACCTCTCCCCGCGACGCCTCCCGGGCATAACTTGCGATGGTCCTACTTGAATAAATGTCGTCGTCGTACGAATCCTCGAGATCTCGCCGGAGGGGCGTCTGGAGCCACTGGGTTCCTCTGGTCGTCACCCTCACCGTTGCGACCGTCGGCGTCGCAGCCTGGGCCTGGAGCCAGCGGTCTAACGAACACGAAGATGAGGAGAGCGATCCCGAACCCGCTGATCTCGACTACGAAAATGCTGACTACGGCGAGAACCCGCCCTATGGCGCATCAGCGGCAGACATGCATCCACCTAACGCTGAGTCCAACGCTCCCTTTCGAAATGGAGGTGTAAGCTACGGTGTGGGTGATATACACCCGGAAGCGAGCGGCATCTCCGCTGGATGGGGCTCACAAGTCTCCGGCGCCCTGCGACGTACTCCCAGCCCCCAGCAGTTCCTCTCCAACGCGGGTAAGACGGTGGCGGCGAGTATGGCGGGAGTTGGTGCAGCCGTCGGTAGTGCGCTAGCCGCTATACGGGAGGATGACAAGAACGCATATGCTGACCATGAAACTTGGTCAGAGGAAGCCGAAGCTCGCAAGGAGAACACGCCGCCGTCTCAAACCAGAGACCCCACTAAGCGGCGGAAGACTGTCGCGATCGTAGTCTCTGCGGACACCAACATGGATGACTTGGACGCGGATGGTTTCCACGAACACGCCGTATGACCCTGCCTCATTTTCTATCTTGACACGTCCTTACTAACTTGGTTGCAGTCTATTCTCTCTCACATACCTCTAAAGATGGACTTTTCCAAGATCAAGCTATTTATCTTGATTTATGCGCCAGGCCTCAAGGATTCTACCCTTGAAGCATCAGTCAGTAACCTACCTCCGGCATCTTTGAGTTCATCATTCTCAAACATCGGGACTGAACAGGCCCAGACACCAGGAGAGGAGGTGAAGAGTCCGTTGTGAGTGACACTTGGTACGATGCAATCGCAATCCACTAATGCGAACTAGGTTGAACGCCAACACTGCCAGCACCCCTTTCAATGCAGTCTATTCGCAAGCGTCGGCCCTGGTGGAAAAAGAGACGATGGTCCTTCCATTTACGTCGCCCAACGGCCACGTGCACATTCTTCGTCATCTGCAGCCCGAGATAGTGTACCTCCAAGAGTCTCTAGCTGGTGACAACGGAAGTGCCATTACGCAATTGCAGACCTGGCTCAAATACGACGTCATTCTCGTGGTCGGCGCTGATGGTGGCCACGGCGGGCTTGCAGATAGCGAGTCGGAAGCTGAGAAACCGGATAAGAAGAAGAAGAAGGACGATCTGTGGTGGCAGCGAGAAGAGCGGGTTGGACGAGGGAGGGGAGTGGTGGTGGTCGATAGTCTCAGGGTCGGTGATGATTGGGCTCGCCGGGTTCAGGGCAAGGAGTGATATATATTTTCCTCAAGTAATGCGGACATGAGTGGGACGTGTGAGGTGCTCTGTTTTTCGCGAGTTTTAAATGAATTTGGGTCCTAGGCTACGTCTTTGATAACGGAAGATATGATCATCCCTATCCCTTCCATATACTCGGGTTAGTTGCAGTTCTATACCTAATAAGTCATGTACATACCCTTGGGCTACGTGCTCTACGGTACCTTTTCGATAGTCGTGCCTACTAGGTTACCTTAAGTTTGCCTTAGATGGATAACGTTGTATAAATAATACGTGATGTGATGGAGACTATCTAGTGGCTTCTTTTCTTTTCTTCTCCTATTATTCTCATCCTACCAGAAACTGAACGTATTAGGGGCGTATCCGATAAGTAGATCGACTCCTGACGCCACAAATGCTCGGCGGTGCGACGGTGGCTTGCTTCTCGGAGCTAAACCAGAAAGCGCTTAGCTTACCTATGGGTCTCCATCGATATAAGCGGCTGATGAGGCTCAACCAATTCACCTTAACGATTTATGCGGGAGTCGAAGTTTCGAATCGTTCCGTCACTTTGCCTTACATAAATCGACCCCACACAAAGACTCAACTCTACAACTACAATAGCATCCTCAACATATCGCCGATCCAATGCCTCGCATTCATCCTGCAGCATACTGCTAGAATAGTTTCCAATGTAATCCAAAGCCGAAGAACCCGCATATCTTTCCAACCACTCCCTCTCCGTTCGACACGCGCTCGCTCCTCGTACCTCGTATCTCGTACCAACCTCCGAAATCACGTCGCGATCAATGTGCACATCAGACGGGGGATTTTGGTGATACTTTCAGTCTCTCGCCGCTATTTATTAGGCGTCGCCTAGTCGCTTCATAGTGCGCAGAGCCCTGGTTCACACCGATTCAAAGCCATGGCTCCGGTTGCCGTCGTGCCTCCACCTACTCCCAAGATCAAACGCCCGCCGCCTCCGGGCATTCAGACAAATGGCGTATCTTCATCTCAATCATCCCCTTCTCCGAACATGTCGGCCAAGCGCCCTCCACCCGCCGTAGCCAAGCAGCAACAGCAACAGGCGGCGAATTCCATCACTGCCAATGGCGCCAACGGAACTGGACATCGGCCTGGCCCGGCTCGCTCGAGACGCGATACTGCGAACCAAGGCCCCAGTCGAAGTCATAGGAATAACAACCCTTTGAGGTCGGCTACCTTGGCTCCTGACACGACGTCGTATCAGTCCTTTGAACCGCGCCCAGAAGGTTTGCATTTCGTTCGTTCTTAGTCGAGACTTATACTTACTCAACACTAGTGGTTACCAACTCCTACATCCTGAAGAAATATGCTGGGCAGCCTCCGTCACTAATCGTACATCTTCACCCCTCTCATTTCCGATTCGACCAGCAAGACAGCGTATTTCCGTACAAGTCACCGATGAAGCTCTTTCTAGATCATGTCAGGAGCCGAACAGTACCCCACGACATGCTCCTAGATCTCAACGATGCCGGCGTGGTTTTCTACGACGGCTGCCTAATCGTACAAATACACGACCACAAAACGCCTGCCCAGTTCAAGGGCGTTGCGCGCCCAGTGTCCAAGTCTAACGCGCCCAAACCGTCTTCAGTCCATAACTACAACCCGTACATAACTCCGTCTTCCTACGTTCCATATCCTAAGGAAAGCGCGGAGAACGGGATCTCGGGGGCCAATGAGAAGCCCGTCGAAAACGATTCTGTCGACAAGGAGAACATGCCGGCGCCACCCGTTCCCAGTGACGGACAGAAGGTTAAGGTCTTCACGGTTATCCTTCACCCGACCCCACAGAGCTTACATGTGGACTTGATGATTAAGGCTTCAACACCGCGAGGCTCAGGTGACGCTAAGGGCGGACCTGATTCAGCTATTGTTCCTCCCACGCCGATGTCCGCCGTCCCCCCTACGCCGACCGCAACGAGTATGCCACCGCCGGCCAAGAAGCAGAAGCGTGACAGAATGGAACTTGACGGGAGTAACATATACGTCGCAGAAGCGCAGATCCTGCTTGCGACCACCACCGCGCTACGCTTAGAGGTCACCAAGAACAAAGAAGCAGCTATTTCCCTCCTTGGGCACATGTCTGACGGGAAGCACTCGGAACCCCTGCCGAAACCGAAGGCTCGGAAGCGAACCGTCGCCGAAAGAGCCGCCGACGAAGCGCTGGCCGCAGAGCAGGAGAAATATATGCTTACGTACGACGAGCGTCGTTCTACGAATACTGGCAGTACGCAGACCGACGCCGACGGTGCTGACACTAACGGTGAAACTGGCGCTGCTACTTTTGAGCCTCGATTCGAAAGGTTTAAGGTGCTTGCCGATATCAAGAAGGCGCACGAAGACAAGAAAGCGCAAGAGAAGATCCGACAGGCAGAGAACGAGCGGAAGCTTCAGATACAGAAGCAGGAGGCGGCTGCCTTGTTGCAACGACAGCAAGCCGAGCAGGAGAAGCTACGTCGCGAAGAGCAGGCCCGGCAAGCCCAGCTGCGGCAGCAGCAGCAACAGGAGGCTCAGCGTCGTGCAACCGCCCAGGCTCAAGCCCAAGCGCAGGCCGCTCACGCTCACGCTCAAGCTCAAGCCGCTGCCCAGGCTCAGGCCCAGGTCCAGGCTCAGGCCCAAGCAGCGGCAGCCCAGTCACCCCAGAACAGCCAGATGAACCAGATGCCACCGTCGTCTCATGGACATCCCGTACAGAACGGCATGCCAAATGGCGTCATGGCGGCTCAAGCTCCTCACAGATTCCCTCAACAGGTGTCGCAGCCACCTGTGTCGTCTCCGGTCGTCCGTCAGAACACGCCGCAGAACATGTCAAGTCCCATGGTCGGCAACGCACCCATGCAGCAGACCAACTCTGGCATGGGAGCCAGCCCCCCGAGGTCGTCTTCTGTAGTGCAAAATCACGGGCCGATGTCCGCGCCAATGGCAGTCAGCATGTCTGCTAGAGGTAGTCAGCAGAGCCACCCGTCGAACACGCCCCGTATGCCGAGCGCCACGCCGCAGATGCCGCACGGCACTCCGATCAGCCGGCCAATGGCCACGCCCCGGATGACCCAAGCCAGCCCGCCGCCGGCCATGATAGCTCAGAATTCCCATATGGGCCAGATGCTCATGGGCAATCAGAACATGGGCCAGCCTATGCAGAGTCAGCAACAACTAATGGCAGCTCACATTGCGCAACAGCAACGGCAACGGATCGCGCAGCAACAGCAGATCCAAGCCATGCAGAGTGCCAACATGATGAACGGCCAAGCTCCGCAAATGCCAAACCAAATGGTACAGCAACAGATCTTGCGCCAACAGATGATGGGCATGAATATACAGAACGCCGGCATGCTAAGCCAAGCCCAGCAGGCCCAACTTGCGCAGCGATACCAGCAGCAGCTTAATAGTATGCAGCAACAACAACATCAGCAGCAGCAGCAGCAGCAACAGCAGATGCAGGGACAGATGCCTAACCAGCAAATGGGCAACCAAAACTTTGCAAATGCTGGCAACGGCATGAATCCCGCCCAGATCGCTGCGATGCAACAAATGCAGCATCAGTTACATCAGCAACAACAGCAGCAGGCGCAACAGGCGCAACAGCAGGGTCAGCACCCCGGAAATGCGCCCAACGCCGCCTTGCAAGCGCAGATTCGGCAGAGGCAGCAGGTGATGTACCGGCAGAACTTCCCGCAGATCATAGAACGGTTCGGGAGTGTCCAGGCGGTACCACCAGAAATACACGAGCAGTTCAAGCAGACGTGTCATAGGAGAGCGCAGGAGTCTGTCCATAGGGAACTTATGCAGCGGCGGCAGATAGCGGCGCAGAACATGCAAAACGGCATGCAAGGGGGCATGCCGCATGGGATGAACGGGATGATGCAGCAGGGCATGTAGACCCGGCTCGCGGAGATCCGTATTAATGAAAAGCGAACACCATATCGCTAGGCGCAAGAAGGGCGTAAACACGTCAGTCTTGCCCATACTATAATTGTACAAAAGCCCACAATGTAAGTAGCCAACGGACGTGACGTTGGCGACAGCAGGGCTCTCGTTCTGGTTCACGGCCGATTTGTGGCGTTTAGGAAGGGTATCGCTTCTAGCGTCATTGGTGTATTCCCCGTAAACAGGTGGCCCGGGATTATTTTCATTATACCCATAACGTTAGTTCATTTTAGGGCATCATGAACGGAGCATGGCAGGTAGAAGTTATCTACCAGATAGGACGATAGGATGACGGGAACGAGGCTTTGAATTATTTTTAACGATATGTAAGCATCTACGTTGTATAAAGTACCTACCTAGTTACACTCATATTACAATTACACATGATCAAGTAGATGCTTGGGCATCGTATCATTTAGTCTTACCCCTTTATTACGTAGGAGGTAGTCAATAAGGGGCTGGACTGGGCTGGGCTGTCGAGATAGGGGGTGTCACGTGGAAGGGAAAAGACGGATAAAATAAGTACAAGTAGAAGTACATAGGTGATTACATAATGGTCGGTACATAGATACACCCCTGCAGGCTATGACGACGAGCCGCTAAGCCGCCGAACCTGCGAACCTGACAGCTTCAACTAATAAGCCAAGTACACACACACTTGCACACTACCATCCGAGACACATGGGCTCTGTATCGTGATCCTCCATAGGCTCATCTGATGCTTAGGTAGACACCTGGCTAAACCCAGGCTCTCTCTTTTCCACCTTTCCATTGTTGTTTTGTTAACGCCGCATAATCACAAATACACTTAATCGCATCCCCTGAAGACGAAGACAGGCGTCAGACTTCGATTATTTTCTATTCACCCGTCTATTAATCATCCAACTCTTATCAAATCCAGCTTCGACCACAATCACAATCACGGTCACGATCATCGTCCTGCCTTCTCATCTTACCTCCTACGAGAAGTGAAAGCCTTGTCTTTGATCCACGCGCCTCTACGTCCACACCCATCCGACAGACCCGATCGCGTCAGCGACTCTTTTCTACATCATGAAAGTCTCGACAATACACGCAGCAGACGCTGCACTGCTCCTATCCCTATTCCTAGCTCCATTACCGACAGCAGCCATGTTCAGATGTAATGACATCGTGGCCGACAAGCAACGGTTCGACCTCTCCGCGTTAGGCGGCCCGCACTCGGTCGTCATGACGCATATGGTAGGCGAAAAGTCCCACAACACAACATATACTGTGGACATCTGTCGCCCGCTTAAGAAACAAGGCGATGCCAAGAAGGAGGAGCAGTGTCCTAATGGCTCACGAGGTATGTTAAGTCATTTCTGTCTTGTGAAAGATAGATAGCACGCTGACCACGGTTCGCGTGTTAGTCTGCGCCATCAAGCGCTTAGGTGACGACTTTGAGAAGGCCACCCCCATCGCTGGCGATCTGAGAGACTACGGAGGCGGTTCCCTGGATTCCGAAATCACGCGACTCAGCACCTCGGACTCGCACTCGGACTCGCAGAAGCAGGGCTTGCGCGTAGTGATGAAGGGTGGATACGACAGGACCGATAGTAACCAGAAACGGGACCAGAGGGCCATCATAGAGTTCATCTGCGACAGGAAACGAAATGGCACCGAGGGCGAATACGACCCTGCCGACGACAAATACGAATCCGGTGACGATCCGACCATGCGCCGGATGAACCCGTTACTGTTCCGTGCCGAGGACGAGGATGGAGGTGATGGTGGTGAAGGCGACGGAAGTGACGGGGACAACGGGGATGGGGGGGACGAAATGCCTAAGGATGTTCAGTTGGGCGTCGAAAACGACCCCAGCTTGATATTCAACAGCTACGAACCCCTGGCTGACGATTCAAACGTTGATGTGCTACGCTTGACCTGGTTATCCTCGTACGCCTGCGAAGAACGCGATGATGACGGATCGGATGACGGGCCCGAACAGCCAAGCCCACACTGGGGATTCTTCACCTGGCTAGTTATTCTGTGAGTACTTCCCTTGCATGTGACTTTTTGACCATGCATGGTTCTAATCAATCATCTAGTGTCTTCCTCGGTACCGCAGCCTACCTGATTTTTGGTTCATGGCTCAACTACAACCGCTACGGAGCCCGAGGGTGGGACCTATTACCACACGGTGACACCATCCGTGACGTCCCTTACCTGCTTAAGGACTGGACTAGGAGAGTTTTGAACACTGTACAGGGAAGCGGAAGCCGCGGGGGTTACAGCGCTGTCTGATCAAGGGGGTGTAGTCAAAGAAACAGTCCTATTTGTTCAACTAGATAGGCACGCGGCGTAGACTGCGTCTAGTGAGAGGAGCCCGGTCTTTCGGCGTTTGGTGGCGATACGGGTTCGGTTCAGTGCTAAAATGCCACGCGGTTCCTTGTATCATAGGTTTGGACTCGGAGAGGACTCCATAATGCAGTTCGTGTAAACCACATGCTCTTTTGCTACCTATCATGTGCTAAGCAAGACGGTGATTATTTGACATTTGATACTACCGTCGAACGCGAAGGAAGATATCGGCCGTTAGAGTCATCTCCCCCGTCGAACTACGGATTAAATTCATTGTAATTCTAGTTGCGTTTCCTTAGCTAAAGCCAACCTTGACGACTATATAAACAGAGCACGGAGTTGACATCATTGTAAGTGTCACGGATATCATATACTTTGTCCTGTCTATTCTGCTCCTATCCCATTAGCTGTTAGATAAACCCTGGAGTCTTTCATAGGCCAAGGAGTCATACCAAAGGGATTTTTACAGATGTGAGTTAGGGAATATCTTCTCCTGAGCTACGCGGAGAATTTAAATCATCTAAGACGGTGACAAATCAATCTAAGCTAAGAGGTAGATAATTTCCAACAATGCAATCTCGGTTCTCGGTGGGTCTCTGCGATCTTCAACACAGTTCCACGTGGATCTAAGGTATGTATGAAAAATAATCGAATAATTATAAACGAATAACAATCATCTTGCTAGATTAACATATACACCCCTTAGAAGGCCCCTAATTTATTTGTTGTCGACTATTATCTCGGTGTCACCTTGGAGTCTGTTACCTCAAGTTGATGTTGAATAATCAGACTGTCATAGCCTCGAGTGCCGTCTTAGCGTCTCCGAACATACTCTCAAATACCGACACACATGACTCCCGAGGGTATTTTGCTCATCTTCGTGTACATCTTCGACGTGCAAGTCTTCCCAGGACGGCCATGGTCTCACCCATGGTCTGAATGTACTTCTCATATAACACTATAAGCAGCAAAACCAAGAGAACGCCCCAGGAGCTTAGCGGGGTTGAGCTACCCTTAAAGGGGCTCAAGCCCATATTAGAGAATATGCCCGTGCTAATTATCCCGTTCATGTATGTGGTTGTATTCGTGTAACAGGTCCTAGTAACTCGACTCTCGTGCTGCTAACATTTGTCATCGAGTTTCTGCCTTCGTCGACGTCGGTGGTCATCTTCTCGCTCCGTCTCTTGGTGCGTAGGAAGTTGGGGGTCAACATGCGATCGGGGCATAAGAGCACGATGGATGTAGCCCACTTCCTCTTGTTGAATTTGTTGATCAGACCGGCTATCGATTCCCATCCTCGTCTTAGCTAAACGTCCGTCAATTGTAGTGCCGTCGGCTACGATGCAGGTGGGCGATTTCCTCGTACTCGAGATGCATACATAACTAATCATGGCCCTTCATTACCTCGCTGATGTTACGTTAACCTCTATCATACAGCTTTCGCCAACCTCAAACCTTCATCCTCGGCCAACTGATCCTGCGAGTATCCACCATTCAACTTGTCAATGTAAATGTCAAATCGCCCGGCGGTCTCAATTATATCCTTCATGAGTTCGTAATTCAGTAGTTGTTTATCCCACTTGGCGTACTGTCGTGCCGTTGTAATCGCGTTGCGTATTTCTCTCCCGTTCATCTTGTGTTTGGCAAGGTCCTCGACATGATCCCTCAAATCGTCGAAATCGACATCTTGCTCCTGTAATTTCTCGAGCCGCGAAATGAAGTTTCCCCAGATCTGCGTCCGCTGGTAGGTGCTGAGATTAGGGTAGTGAAGTGCTAGCTGGATTCGTGATTTGAACGCTTCGTCGAACGTGCCGACGCGGTTGCTCGTAAGTATCAGGATGCCGTCGTAATATTCCAGGACCCGGAGGAAAACGGAAACCAATGCATTCCTCTGTAGATCTTCAAGGGACCTCTGTTCCAGGAAAACGTCGGCTTCATCCAGTAGAACAACGCATCCCCAGGTCTTGCCAAGGTTGAGAACAGACTCGAGATAAGTCTCAACCATTTCCGGCTCTGTCCCAATGTCGCCGCAGGTGACGGGGTAGAGCGGCTTCTCGGCAATCTCGGCGACACTCTCCGCCGTAAGCGTCTTCCCCGTCCCGGGACCCCCGTGGAGAAGAAGGATCAGACCATTACCTTTGCCGCTGATCAGATCTGTCGACTTTTCGGCCTCGAGCTGATTGCTCACGAGTGCTCGGATCAGACGCTTCGTCTTCCTATCGAGCACAAGGCTCTCGAAGGCGTCCTTGTTCCAGACCACTTCGGAAATCCTGTCGACCTGTAGGTCTAGCCACTTCTTCCTCTTCAGGCTATACCCCTTGATTGTCAGGGGGAGCAGGTAGAGAAAACTGTCGTCCGGAGGTGTATCTTTCTCCATGAGCTCGGGCCCGAGGTCATCCGCAAACGTTTCTTCGCGCTGCATCTTGGTGCGGGTCTCGCGCTTGTGTAATTTGCGGTACATGCTCAGGTCGATTATGAATCTCTCGTCTCCGGAGTGGTGGGATTCGCGGCCCGCGTCTTCGTGATAGGAGACAAAATGTCTAAAGCGACACTTCCAGAACATCTCGCCTCTGCGCCGTAGCATATCGGCGACTTCGCCGAGGAAGCTCAACGGCTTCACTGGCAGCTCGTCGATCTGTAGTTCGGATTTATCTTCGAGGTTGATCTCCACCGTGAGTTCCTCGCGCTGGCGTGAGAAGGATCCATCGAATTCCCAGTACTCGCAATCGATCTTCCATTTGTCTAACTTCGAACGAAGACTTATAGCCATGAAAGATGGTTCTTTTCGAAGCCATGATGTGGATAGATAAGCTCTTGCCTTTTGACCCTTCCCCTCTACCAGTAAATCACCTGGCATGAACAAATATTTGATGTATGGGTAGGTGATCTTGCCCTTCTCAAGCAGAGCGTCGACTGCTTCATATTCGTCGGAAAACCGAGACATGACATAATCCAGCAGTAGTTGGAACTGAAAGCGCTGCTGAGTGGGTAACGTGTCTAAGAAAGCCTCCATGGTACTGCGGCCGTGGTAGATGACTAGGTACGGGGCGGATAGATTTTTCGAATCCGTGATAGCACCGGGCTCATCTCGGAATAGGGGTTTTGGATTGTATCTCAATAGTTTAGCAAGCGCTTCGCTAAGATCTGCCGTCGCAGGTTCGATCTTCTCGGACGTATGCTTGACCAGAGGAAGCGTCCCACCTTCGTCGCCTCTGGCACCAGACTCCTTCATAGCCGAAGGATCATAATCTCGGTACACGACGAAAGCAATGTCTGGATGCCTCTCTAGGTACGCCGGGATGCTCGAGACGGGAAGGTTGCTTGTGAGAACTCTCGAGTTGGTCTCTCCGAGAGCCCATTGAGGACGGTCGAGGTACAGCCGTGAATTTTTCCGGCTCTCTACTATGCGATGGATAATCTGAGACTTTGATGGCCGGCGGTTGAGTGGTTTCTCCTGAGCTTTGAACTTCCCTTGCAAATTGGCTATGTAAGCTTGGATGGCCTCGAGACTTGTCGTCGCTTCTACGGGGATCCCTAAAGCGTTGACATCAATAGACCGGGGAGAATTGGCTTGATCATCGAAAGGCCGGGGGAATGAGTTGGCCATCGCCATATCCCGTGTTTCAGGAAATCCGTAGCCAGCGGAACCCTGTGGTTGGTAGGATCCTGGGTTACTAGAAGTCAATAAGCCAAGTCCAAACAGATCCCCATCGGTGTTTCTCTGGCTCGTTACCGGTGAAAAGACCGGTGATACGCGGGGTGGAGGTATAGAGGCTGACGTTGGTCCCGTGACAGTGGACTCTCCGTTAAAGTGAACCCATCTGTCCTCTGAGCCTTGCTCCTGTCGTTGCATCATCAAACGCTTCTTGTTTTGCTGTTCTAGCAACATCAGTTGCATCTGATAATCTTGCAGAGCATGGTTAGTGCCCCCATTTGTAGTAGGGGGTATAAAATTCATATGAAGGGGTGGAGAATTCCTAGTAGCTGGAGGGGATCCCAAGGGTATATGACCTGGTGAAGTGAGCGGTAGCCCATTTGAATCTAAGGGCGCCTCTTGTGCGGAAGTGACTGAGTTCTGCGACAGCATTTGTGAGTGAATTTGCGAATGAATTTGCTTATTCTCTCTCGGTTCCAAAGCGATAAACATACGACGAGTCTGTTCAAACTCGCTGCCCTTGCTTCGATCATCCGATATGGTGATATGTACTGGAATCTTTTGGCGAGGAGCCTGAGGGGCGTCCGTGGCGTTGTCTTCTGGAACTACGTCTGTGGAACGGTACATTTGCGGGCTCTGAGCATGGCCCAGACCTCCAGGTATAGTGCTGCGTTGTTGAGCCGATTGAGAACCGGCCGGTCCTCCCAAGAACTGGTATAGCCTTAGTTACTTGGCCTTTTGCAGATGTTTAGATCTCGTGTTCTTTTCCTTACCGAGTTTAGGCCATTCGAGGAGTAGAACGGCGATGGAACTGACCTTGGCTGAGCGTCACCGAAACCCTCGAACGCGTCTACATCGCTCGGCATCATATCAGGACTGGCATTATTTGGCGCCGTGCCTAGGTCCATACCGAAACCGCTAATGTCGTGCTCCCCGTAAGTAGCCTCACCAACGTCATTATTGAGTTCCGACGTGTCAGGTTCCTTGCCTCTGGGTGTGTGATAGTTATTGTCTTTCTCTTCCTCGCTGCTAACCGTCTCGTCACTGTGACCTTCATCTCCCCCACCTCGCTTCCTGCGGCTGAGATGTGTGCCTCTATTCCGTCTGAAAGCCGATGGAGGACCATTTTCCTGTTTATTCGACGTTGCCCTCTGGGAGGATTTCGACGAAGTGAAGGATTGCATCTTTAAGTGTGCGGATATTTTGACTGCAACTTTCAAAGCTTGGGGTGAGGTTGCAATGTCGACTTAATGTATTGGCATTGGAGCCTTACTTGATTGCACGAGAGCCCGCGGACTACCAGACAAGGCATACTTACTTACCCTAAGCAAGCCACCTGTTAAGGTGCTGCGAGGCAGCCCACCTTGATCCTAGCCAATGGAAGCGTCACAGCACTGCCCTGCAGCGAAGCGCTAGTGAGGCACAGCCGACTGGGATAGGACGACGCATTATTTATACGCGTCGGCCAGCACCGATGTAGGGCTGATGGGATAGCCTTAATGACAACGAAGATCTGGATGCCATTGCGAGATTAAGCCACTATCTTGAGATTATCCTCCGATTTGCCTTTACAGTTACCTATACTGCGCTCATACACTCATCTCTCAGAGTCAAGCTAGCTTGTTGCTGATAGACCCATGAGTTGCGAGATCATGGGAGACCCAGACGCATTCCAATCTTGGTATACAATAGCGGATGGTGAAACCAAGTAATATAAAACCTTCACGCGGAGTGAGATTGAGATCGAGACACTAAGCGACTATCAGCAGGACTGGCTTGGCGGATGAACTCTTCCAAGACACGTTAGTCGCATTCAAAACCGAGCTTTCGAAAGATGAGACGAAATTGCAATGGATCGAGGATTCAAAGCTTGGTAGCCTCACTGAAGTGCTGGCCTCCGTCGTAGACGCTCGACTTCAATATGAGGAGCGAAAAGGGGGCTCGGCCACTCGACGAACACTCGTTGAACTGTCGGAGAAAATCCATCATTATGGATCGATTATGGATATCATGGTACAGCACCATCCGGAGTATGTATCGCTGGCCTGGGGAGCTATGAAGGTGCTATTCGTGGTAAGTCTCGTCACGTTATAACGCCCTGGTACATGGATCCGACGTGCTGATGCCACATAGGGTGTAGTGAACCAGCAGAATCTGGTTTCTCGGCTTTCTACCGGCCTCTGCGAGATCGCAGACGTCTTGCCGCGAGCCGAGTTGACCTTGAAGCTGTACCCGACCCACCAGATTCGGCATATTGTCGTGGCTCTGTATGCGCATGTCTTGAAGTTTTTATTACGCGCACTTCGCTGGTACCAGGAGAGCAAAGCCATGCATGTCGTTCACGCCATAACGAGGCCGGCAGAGCTCCGCTACGACGATATCCTCAGAAAAATAGCGTCCCTGTCGCGTAGCTTGTCGGAGGTGGCACTCGCCAGTGGCCTTGCTGAGCAGCGAGACATGCACAACAAAATGCGCCAGCAGCTATCCTGTCAGACATCCATGCAGATGAGCATCAGCCAATTAGCCTCCATGGTATTGCAGATGCAGGAGTCGATGGCAACCGAGCAGGTCATCCAGGCGTCAGCGAGGATTGAGATCCGTCAAAGCCTCACAAACATCCAGCTCGCTCAATTCATTAGCCTCCTCTCCGAGGCTGCACTGCTCGACCCTACCAAAGCACTTCAAGCGTCGGTATTTTTGCGCAACCGGCGTCGCTTAAAACCCTCATCTCGCGGTCCACCCTTCTGGCTTGACTCCAAGATGCAAATATGGAACCGGATCCAAGAGTCGAACCTGGTTATGATTAATGGAACGCGGAAACTGCGGTTCCACATTCGAGATTTCTGTACGGACTCCATCATCTCACTACGCGAATCGAACATCCCCGTCATCTGGGCCTTAAAAGCCATAGATTCTTCGCAAGAGACGCTCTACAATAAAATAGAGGGTCAAATAACCGCGGTAGAGATCCTCAAGTGCCTCATCTCCCAGGCGATCCAAATAAACGCGTTGATTCACACCGATGCAGCGTTGACGCCTCGTCTGAAGGCGTATCATAGGGCGAGAACAGAGGAAGAATGGCTCGAGATCCTCGTATCGGTCCTCCAAGATATCCCGCAGATGTATATCATCATCGATCTGGAGCTCATCCACCCGCAATGGGCAGAGCAAGCCGTGGGGTTCTCCTGGCCTGCAGCAATTCGGAAGATATTCGCGGAACTGTCACGACGGAACTGCAGAAGCGTCATCAAAGTGGCTCTAGTCAGCTACGGATCGCCCGTGCTCGGGGGGCGGATGGAAAGCGGATGCCCGGACCAGATCGTACGCGTTGCTAGCGCACGTTCGAGACTAGGATCCGCGATGCCGTCACTTGAGCGAGGGAAAACATTCAAGTTGAGTCGTCGAAATGCCCATCTCAATGCGAAGCAGAGGAAGCGTTGAGAGCGGACTCAATACAAAATAGGCGGGACTGGAAGATCTGCATTGATATCCAAACAAGGCAGATGGCAAGGTTGCTTAGACGCACCCACTCTGCTTATAAAGGCATCGGAACTTCTAATCGTCACAAAATGTCTTCCACGCAGCCACGTTAGGGAGGTTAAGATTGGATAGATGCCCAGAGGTCTCGGTGAATGAAACTTTGGTGTTAATGCTATCCCTGAGCCGATCTTAAGATATTGTGGATTGCCTTGTACTGGACAGACCTTGGTGGAATGACGCGAGTGGTATTATGGTCTGGGCGCCCTGACAAACCCCATTGAACTGTCCATGGTAGCCTCACTCTGGAGAACAAAGGCGGTTGGAAGATGATATAGATGCAACAGATTGGTCACAGAATGATTACCATGAGGCAATTGAAGTGGACTTGGACAGCATCTAAATAAGTGGAAGTAAAGGTAAGCGCGCAAGCTGCTCCGTGCTTGTGAAGCTATTCTAACTTTAACCTACCAAGTGCCTAGTTTCTTAGGCATCCGTATAACCCCGTAAACTTGTGCAATCTCGATAAGGGGTGCCTCGAGTTTATGTAAGCTGCTAATACCAATCAAGGAAAGTGAGGTTATCGAAACTTACACAATCACTCGTTCCGCTATTATTTCTAGAGGTTTACCTTAACCCTAATGTCAGCCCTACGACAGTCAGGGAAGCGATAAGGTCAATATCTCTAGATGAATCCCAAGACCAAAAATAGCAATAAAGAAGAGGGTGAGGGCCATAACAGTAATGTGGGTGACTGTGATATGAGGGTACAGATCCGACTCAAAATCCATTAGAAAGCGCCCAACTCGACGCCATTAGGTATGATGCACGCAGTTTTTTGTATTATTAGAGAATAGACACAATTACATGTACCTTGGGTATCTTCACTGTGCACTTCCTCTATTCCCATCCCCTGATATGGTACCCGAGTACCCCGTATTAAGCATGGTTGCCATGGACTCTGGAGCAACTGCGTGCCATGAAGCAACTGCCGTCTCTGCCAGTCTTTCTTATTGCTAATTTCTGAGGAAACAAGAAGTTTAAACTCCAGTCCTTAACGATCTTCATTTTCCCTTTCTCCCTGTTTCCAATTTCCAGCCTGAACATCCACGCAAATTCACTACAACTGCCGGCAACTGACAAACCTCAATTGCCCAATTCTTCTTTCTTCAAGATGCAGGTCACCGCCTTTTGGTTCGTTCTCGCCCTCGTCATCGCCCGCGTGATGTCTAAACCGGCCTGGATCAGTCAGAACCATGCAGCGCCTGGCGACGGCACCCCCGTCAAGGACTTCCGTATCCAGTGCGACAGCAACAGCCTGGGCCTGGTTGAGTCTCAGGCAAGACCGGGCATCTACTACCTTCGAGGAGTCTGCGGCGGCTTGTACGACGACCCGAATGCGTCACGCTGCTCCTTCCTGGATCTTAGCATGTAAGTCGAGCGCGTCTATGCACGACGCCCATAACACGTGTGAAAGTGGTCAGGTCGGGCTTACTGACTATTGGACATAGGTGCTATATCAACGACGGTGGAAACATCCGCGCTCAGAAGCTGGGCTACTTCCTGGATTCCTGCAACAACTGTGCTCTCTATGCGGCTCACGGTACGAATATGTTAGCCTGCACTTGCACAAGAGGCGAGCACAATGGTGGAGGAACGCAAGAGACTGCCGTTCAGATAGGTATGTTTAGTTGAAGGGGTGCTCGTTCATGGTTTAAGACATCGTCACTAACTTCTATGGCCAGACAATCTCTTGTACGTCAAGAACGGCTTCTTAAGCTGCTACGGCTACACTAACTTCGAGTGCCCCGAGATCACTGTACCGTACTGAGGGGTTTACGTCTAAGATGTCACAGAGAGATGCGTGGGAAGGTTGCTGAAAGCTACGAAGGTTTCCCGCGTCTAATGGTATTCAACCTATAGTACCGACATGAATTCAAACTGCGAGACGTGAAGAAACCAAATTCGACTTGTTGGCAAATAATTAGAACTCGTAACAATGCGCCTGCCTCAATAACCAGAAATTCCTATATTTGACTATCAATAAACGAGTAGATCCCTTTACCAAACCCTTACCGTGGATGCCTTCATACATGCCATTAACCTACGGGATGTATCCAGTTGCCCAAAGCTCCCAACGAGTACTTTTCAAGATAACCAAACAGGGCATTGGGGCTAGTCATTTCTCCAGTTCTCTTCGAATACGGCTTGATTCCTTGAACTTTCGCTAATTGAATCCTAGGAGTCCATTGTTTGGAAGTTGAATACCTCCTTAAAAGGTCAAGGAACTCTTGTAATTTGTCGGCAGCGTAGACTTCTCTCTTGGAATGCTGATAACGCAGTCACTCCTTGTGGGACGACCTGCAAAGACGATTCGCGGCCGATGCCATGTCGGAAATGGCATCACGAACAGCGTTTGTGCCTGCACTCTCTGAGCCTTTGCACATCAAGAATTCGAACCAGCCGTGGCATATCTCTTCCATCTAACACGTAGACGTTGCGATGGTCTCACTCGCTTTATTCAGATTGGCGAAGCGAAGCGTCAACCATGCTCAGTAGCGAAATTGACGTTACTTTTAGAGGGAAAGGATCATGTGACTGAAGCTCAGAACATGATCAGAATGGACTGGGAGCCCGCGTGTGCGGATGGCTCTTTATAAGAGCATCCATAGGACAATGGGCCCGAACAGAGCGAAGATGCTGCATACCTACTGCATCTACTCATTACTATATAATCAACAAATGGATTATCGTGAGGCTCTCTGTGTAGCATGAAGCTCGAGGTTGCGAACCCCTTGTTTCTAGCGACGAGCGGGATGAGAGTGATGTTTATGGGGCTTTCTGTTTCGTATATCCATACTATAGTCACCCGTTCGGCTAGTTGCATGTCTGCTCAAGTTATCTCGTCATTTCTCAAGTTTGCTTTTTCTCATCTTTCCTCGATGCGCCATTATCACATCTTCAGCGACTTCACCGGATGCGTAGTCCCTCTTTCAGCCGGAGATGTGTTTTTCAAGGGCCCTCGGTATGCTTGGCACGAACTCTGGATTCGCTTCATTAGGTCAAAGCTATCCTGGAGCTAGGGTTAGGGAGCATGGGTTGTTCTCTGGTACTCACAGTCATTCATGACTTTGCTTACTAAAGTATATCAGATAATTTCATTCATCCAGAGTGACGATGCGCATGTTTTTGAGCAAACCCATAATCATGCTAGGGCTTTTGACCGACTTTTATTAAAATCGAGGAATCCCTGGCAGCGGGGTTTTCTGAAAGGTAACACAAGCATGAGTGCATTGTATTGCTGTGGACAATGTAGACCGAATCCATTTGAAGACGCCGGTAGGATTAGTTTTCTGTAGGAAGAATAGACAGACGTATATCATATTCAACAACTATCTGACAATTACAATTCCCCTGCGGTCTTTAGGTCAAATTTCTCATCAATATATCTAAGTACCCAGGTCAAGCCAGATGATGCGATCTTCTGTCCGAATACCTACAATGAATCTTGGACTCAAGGCGACATACCTTTTTTTCCATCTCCGCATTCTCGGCGGGGTCAATGGCGTTAGGCGGATCTCTCCGCATCTCGACTAGTTTGCTGTCCGGCTCTGGAGTCGGCCAAGCTTCTATGAAACATTCTATATGATACTTGCGAGAACAGTCAGTGCCATTGGTGCACTTTTCGGCTTTTAGTATGTGCTAGTAGTGGTTCGGTGGAATTTCTAGCGGCATCTTGCCATGCTTGCCCCTTTCTACGCTATAAGTGAACGGCTGAAAGGATGGGGTTGCCCGGTTGCCAGGCCTAGTACCAAGGTACCGAACATGAGAGGAAGTTACCCCTAAGTTGTCAGGCACAACTGTGAAAACACGTGTGTATTTCGTGTATTTCGTAAGTCATATATGAGGCGAGTTCGGTCTTGCCACGAACGTGCGTATTCTATCGGATCCTTTGAAAATTCGAAAACCAAGGCTCAGGGATAGGGTTGTACGGCATAAGACAACGGCAGGATCAACAACCAATAAGACTGTCCGACCATAGCAGAAGATCGACTGAAGCCATTACTGTTATGACGACTTTTTCGTTATATTATCTAGCCTAGCCCGTCCCAAGTACCGCATCCTCACCCCATACTATACCACGAACAGACTCGGTCCTCGGGCTAATCGCGGCCTCTCCACACTCTGCAAACTCCAAGGACGATCAAGCTTCCCCCACATCTAGAATCTCCAGGTTCCTTGGATTCGAGGGTTGCAAGGGTGGAACGCAGGGAAGCTGTCTGGTATGTGTTCAACTGTAGACCGCGTGGGCAGAGTGGAAATGTCTGACCCAGCAACAAGTGATGATACCTGGGCTAATTAAATAGAAGGATCCTACCCTTCATATACAAACCCGAGTTCTCGGCTAAGTCACACATCCCATTGTAGGACGTACCACCGACTGCACCAAGTTTTCTACATCCGAATTGGCAAGATGGGCTTCCGCGAGTTCATCAAGCGCCGGTCTCTCAAGGCCAATGACGACAGGCGCACCAAGGCGGCTGAACTCACTCTGAGGGAGTCGCTATATCCCATATGTCTCGTCACCATCCTCTTTTTCCTCTGGGGTTTTAGTTATGGTACGAGCATCTTTATACGCGATTATTATACCCGATTGTAAGCGCGACTGCGGCTAACATCTCCCAGGTCTCCTCGACACGTTGAACAAGCATTTCCAGAACACCCTCGACATCACCAAGTCGCGTTCCTCCGGTCTTCAAGCCGCATACTTTGGGTACGTCTGACTCGCATGAGACACGTGCGTAGCCGTCGCTAACCCCCTAGCGCAGGGCGTATCCCCTTGCTTCGCTCGGCCACGCGAACTGGATCTTGCGCCACTACGGCTACCGGGCGACGTTCATATGGGGTCTCTGTCTCTACGGTATGTGGCGTGTGTCTGTCGCCGATAGATCCCTTTCCTCTAACTGGAAACATTATAGGCATCGGAGCGCTGATCGCGTTCCCTTGCATTCTGGCTAAGTCCTTTGCTGGATTCTGCATGGCCATCTTCGTGATTGGCAATGGCCTCGGATCCCTAGAGACCGCAGCTAATCCTTACATCACTGGTACGCTATACCCCTGATTCAGTGCAGAACAAGACGGTCATACTAACGCAAGGAATAAGTCTGCGGCCCGCCCCGCTACGCCGAGATCCGAATCAACATATCGCAAGCCTTTAACGGAATAGGGACCGTGGTGGCGCCGGTGCTAGGGTCATACGTCTTCTTCACGTTCGACGATGCGACGGCCCTGCGCAACGTGCAGTGGGTGTACATCGCCATCGCCATCTTCGTTTTCGTGCTGGCCTTCGTCTTCTTCCTTTCGGTAATCCCCGAGATCACCGACGCCGACATGGCCTTCCAGGCGACCGAGACGCACGCTAACGCCGACGACCAGCCGTTCTGGAAGCAGTACCGCCTGTTCCACGCCGCCTTCGCGCAGTTCTGCTACACGGGCGCGCAGATCGCCATCGCCAGCTACTTCATCAACTACGTGCGCGACACGCAGCCGCTCGCCGACGACCCCATGGCGTCGCGGTTGCTGGCCGGCGCGCAGGGCGGGTTCGCCGCCGGCCGCTTCTTCGGCGTCATCCTGATGAAGTGGATCCGCCCGCGCTGGGTGTTCCTGGCCTTCCTGACGTGCTGCGTCATCTTCGTCGCGCCGTCCATCACCCAGCGTGGCTGGACCGGCATGTCCATGCTCTACGTGACGCTGTTCTTCGAGTCCATCTGCTTCCCGACCATCGTCGCGCTGGGCATGCGAGGCCTGGGCCGCCACACGAAGCGTGGATCCGGTTGGCTGGTTGCCGGTGTCATGGGCGGTGCGTGTGTGCCGCCTCTGACTGGTGTGGCTGCCGATGCGCACAATACTGCTTTAGCCATGGTTGTTCCGCTGTGCTTCTTTGTCGCGGCTGTCTCATATGCGATTGCTGTCAATTTCGTCCCTTCCTACCGCGATCCTGCCGACGCCTTCTCGACGACTGAGGTCGGGCTGACGGGTCACCATGCCGGTGCGGACGAGGAGAGTGGCGATGTTGGTGCGATCGCGGATGAGAAGGCTGGGAAGTCCGAGATTGAGGCATAGTCTATCTCAAAGGATGATGCTTTGCCCAAAGAGGTATGGTGGAGTGACCTAGGGAAGCATGTAGGTAGTCGATTTCCCTAATAAGAGGAAGGGGGATTTTAATACGTCGCGTTCTTGGTCAACTACAAGGATATACTAAGCTAGCATTTGCTGCTTAATAAGAGCAATAATTCCTTGTCTCCGTTTCCATTCTATGACTTCAAGTGGCTTGAGTAGTAGGTAACGCGTTCAAATTCGTCTGAAATAGTTATTAACACGAAATAAGCCCACCCAGAATGAGTGTAGGTATAAACAACAAACCTCCATGCGCCATGCTATCGTCAGTCTCTCTGAGATATAGCCAGCTCAGCGTAGATGATTACTGAAAATTTATCTTTTCTCTTCCGTTCCAACTACTTGCTGGTCTCATGTTCCATACAGAAAGATGAAAGAACAGTCAGATGTGCGGGTATAGCCTTCAAACGCCATATAAGCTCCTTGCACCAACAGAAACAGAAAGTCATGTATCGTATCGCCTTCGTCTTTCCCTTGTTTTACAGGATGCCTCCTTGATGAACCACACACCATATATCAATTCTATACGCGTATTGTCGCGTCTTAACCCTCATTGCTTCAAGACCTCACAAGTACCGGTGATAATCAACTGAGATATACTTGGGTTCTGATTGGCCATGGCCCATGTCCGGGGCATGCGGGGAATCGTGTGAGGCCCCGACGTAGTGAAGGATATATATACCGTATTCGGGTAGTAATACGAAGTATGCGAAATCTCCAACCATACGAAAGAGCGCTACGGTATTATTGCCTTATAGATTAGGTGTCTAGCGAAGAGCTAATGGAGGAATCCTTCGTGTCTAGCCTCGCAGCAGTCTGTCCGACAGCAATCTCCGGTGGCCCGTAATGCCCGTGAAGCTCGTTGACCTCGTTGAGAGTTCCAAGTGGCATTCCTGCCGCGGCGCCATCACCGCGTGCTCCCCGTGAACTACCAGTCGGATCGCTAGTTCGTCTAACTTGAGGCCTGGGAGTCCGTGTTGCGCTGCTTGACCGTCGCCTTGCCGCCTCGGTGGCATCGGGGCTTTCGAGTTCCGATACCCCATGAGCGCTTACAATACTGCCGTCAAGTTCGCTTAGGTTGCTATCCTGGCGCGTGTGGCCGCGTGTCCCCTGGGAGTCGGTACTAACCCGTGGTGGAATAGGTGTAGTACTGTCGTGACGGGTAGCGCCGTACGAGTCGAGGCTCGACTGGCGACCGTCGGACGCGTCGGAACGCAGTGGCAAGGCGAAGTAGCCGGGCAAAGTTGGCGGTGTCGAGGCATTCGAGCGGTAGAGGTTCGGGGTCCGGGATGGGGACCTGTCGCCGATCGTGGAGGAGTCGGATCGAGCCCGGGTGTGCGCATTTCTGGCTCGCGCGACGGAATCCACATCCGTGCTGCCGTCGATTTCCGAGATGGTAGGCTGACCGAAACTCAATTTATTCGAACGCGGTTGGTCGCTAGAACCCTCGTGCTTGGATTCGGCCGCGGCTTTCGCGGCTTTCTCGGTTCGCTTAAGTCGCCAAATGATGATTCCAGCGATGGCGATAATAATAATCAGTAAAGCGACGGCGCCCCCTATTATGCCGCCTAACTGAGATTGTGTGAGGCCCCCACCACCACTATCACTGCTACCAGTCTCGACAGAGGGCAGCTTAGAGACGGTGCTGGCAACTAATTTAGGTACGCCTACTGCCGTGGCGGAGGACAATGACGGGTCTGGGCCTTCAGTAGTGACTACCGTACTTGTGGCTATCGTCGTGATTGTGCTTCCTCTCGAATTGGTAGTTGTGACTGTTGCACTGACCAGGAACGTTTCCGGAGTGGTCGCATAACAGGTCCTACTGCCGCAGACCATCCCACTCGGACAGCAGCCACCTCCAAGAGAAGCCGGGCAGCCAAAAGCCGACGCATCGCAGGTCTCTGTGGACGTTGCTCCAGCCGGGGGAAGGCAGGTGTCCCGTTGACAAATATAACCTACCGGGCAGCAGGATCCTGTGACGTTGTATTAGTATCTGGCGCCAGATCGGTGCTTAATGGACGACTCACCTGCGCCTGCGGTCAATGGGCAGTTATAATATCCATCCGAGCCGCACGCTGATGTTGGCCCTGCCGTAGTAGCATAGCAGTACGAAACGGCACAAGCATAATTGTCAGGGCAGCATCCGCCATTTACGGAAGCAGGGCAGAGTGAATAGCCGGGCTGTTGGCAGGAAGCCTCGCGCTTGGGATGACGAAGCAGATTGTGATTCTTTTCCAATTGATGGATCTGGTATTCGTCGTCGCGAGCAGCTGTCGCGGTGGGAGCCAGGACCACCAACACCAGGAATCCGACACAATTCAAACTCCAACGCTCTCTCATTTTGAACTTCTCTGGATTTGGCGTATTCGGTGTCTGAAATCTGTGCTAATTTTCCAGGCGCGGGAGAGCCTCGCCGCCTCGCTCCTCAAATCGTAACACTCTCAAGAGACTACCATATATTATGCTTGCCCCGTGCTTTGTTGACTGGCGCAACTATGCGAGCGTATCCTTCGAGTGCAGAGTTGTTCGACGTCTGAAATCCCTAGAATCCGCGAATATGATCAAAGATTGACAAACCTCAAATCGCTGAAGCAAAGCTCTGTTGGTAAGGCACCACGTTGGTAGAAAAAGACCCGATGCCAACTGTAAGCACTACTTGGACGATGGCTTACAAGCTCGTGCACCTGAAAATAGCATTCTCCAAGGGTCCGAAAGATCGAGATGGTACCATTAGACTTCTTGTCATAGGCACGAGGTGCGGGTCCAACAACCGAATGGATCGACACGATGCGTCCTTGGTGAGACAAGGGTAGAAAGTATGGATTTCTCAAGATGGGGTTTAGAAGGGGAGATCAGCACATATTCACTCTGCTGCTGGTCTGGAGCAAAGAGCGGGAGAGGCCCTCCAACCGCAGCTCGACGCCGGCAGCTGCAGAACGGCGAACTCGAATGTCTCGCGCCATCCAGCTCGATGAGTGTGTCTCGTGGGTGTAACGTCAGCACATCTAAGCTGCATGGCTGGCCCCCAAGAATAGCTGAAAGTCAGCTTCGGCAACCTATGATTGGACATAGCCGAAGAAGATGGATGCCCGCTCTTTCGAATTGGTACGACCTTTCTGCCTGGATATCGTGTCGTGCAGATGCTTTGCTCGAATGAATATCGCCGCTATAGCGAGGGCTGTGACGTGGATCTCACCGACTTCATGTATTGTGAAGTCTACTTGCGTATATGTATGTTTTGATTTCGCAAGCCCAATAAAGATGAATGGATTCGTACCTGTCTAGGTACGTGAAGTACATATCGAGCCTTATCATTTCTCGCATAACCGGAGAACCTCATGGTCTCAGATGTGGTCTCGGGCTTGCAGATGGCTCACCCACCTACCTTAGGGCTGACTCTCGACAAGGGCATCGCATGGTATGAGATGGTATCATCAGAACCCCGGAGATGGTATACATAAGACCCTTCATTAGCACTAGTTGAGTTATTCGCCCTTGTTCAGATCGGTTAACGGTAACCACTGATTGATGATGATTAATTGGTAAATTGGTAAGAAGATAAAAATGATGATAATATGGCAAGGTGCATATATTGGTTGATGAAGCGTTTGCGACCAACCGTGGGACGAGTTCATGAATCCGACAGTTGGGGCCCTATGGTAGGAGCCGAGGAGCCCGAGGTACCCCCAGATAAACGGCTTCCGGTTGGTCCCAGCACAGATTTATGCCTAAATAGGCAGCTTATGCCACCCTTCTCAGGCGGTGTTGGTCGCACGACGGCTTAGGGGCGTAGAAGAATCGTGGAGTAACGGGATAAGGGTCCGACACTTTTCGTGGCCGCATCTTCGCACCTTTGTCAGTTTAACTCTACGCACCTACGATTAGGTGCCTAGTCTAGTCTAATAATAACTGGAATCTGGGGATTTCATAATTTTGTCTATTATAGTACTACAAGTGGGATGAGCTAAGTGGTATCTTGTAAGTCAGATTGGTGGATTGGTTGGGGTCTATTTTTACCTCTTCTAGGTACATATGAGCATCAGCAAGACGAGGACAACGATTGATTATATTAAACGACGTTCCATTTGCCGCGGTCACTCCGGACAAATTAATTCATACATCAAGTCGAGCTTCGAAGAATCTAAGACCTCTTTACCTTGCTCACCATGACTAACACTAACCGGGACGATCACGGGGAATTATCAGGGTCCTGTCATGCCTCCTTGCTAGTCGAACTTGGTGATAGCGGTGTTAGCCAGACCTGTCTCTATCTAGCTTCTCAAGTAGGTAGGTCGCTATGAACTAGCACACCCCTATCGTCTCAAACACGAGCTCATCGAGTACTTAGGTACTACTTAGACTAGAAGTCGAAAGCGACGATAGGCGACGTGAGGCATTTGATGCCAGCCGCGGGCTCTAGTGGTGTACGCCGGTGTACTTCAGTCGTGTACTCGACTGTCGCCGATAACGCACACGGCTTGCAGCATGTCCAGCGATACTTACTTATCGGCGACTGATCATAAGCCCTGCCAAACGTGATCAATCATTCTACTATGGTACTCGATCAACAGATTCCTTCCGGATTGCTACAAATCATCTCGATACAGGGTGGTATTTCTTGTACCAATCCCCCGGATGGTGTCCGGATATTGCTCCGTGGAATGTGTGCCTCTTTTCGAGCACATCCACGACGGTGTCAAGAGTCATTAGGTCATGAGATATCAGTTTGGCCTGACAAGGGCGTTTATTTAATTCAGGATAATAAGTGAGGCTCAATTCCCGCCTCCGCTCGCTGACTTTAGGCTTGACCTCGCCCTCTATTCTCTATCCTCCTTTATCTCCTAGTTGGGACGCTTATGTAACTCGCAGTACTTCGAGCTCATCATCTCCAACCAAGACTCAAGCGAAGGATCGTCTTAATATGTACCTACAGTAACCGCAGATGTCCGTGTCCCTGCTGCTACCGCTGCGACCCCGCAAGTTTGATTTAGTTCGATCTTCACGAGCTCTCTCCACACTCGCCTGGTGAGGAGTTTCCAACTTGGCTTGCCCTGGTTTGCTTGTGATCTGCTACCGTTACTATGGTCTTGGGGCTTCTAGTAGTTCTAGACTTCATCTCCGAACCCAATTGTCAGATGTGTTCATTTCTGTCCGCATCGGAACCTATCTCCGCTCACCGTCTCCTCGACTAGGCGCTACTAGGGACTGGTTTAGGAGGGCCCATCTGGGGCATGACATTTTTCCCCACAACATCACGATGATGGCCGAGAGCTAAGACTATGTACCTAGGTTGATTTTTTGCTACATTCTACCTTGTTTCTTCGTGTCTATTGCCTCTCCTGTTGATGTGTCAGGAGTCTGATCAACCTCATAACTTTCGTCCTACGATTTCTTCTACTGTTCGACCTTTTTTCCGTATATTTGTTGGAAACGTATAAACAGGGTAGCGCGCCTCGGCCATCGTGGCCTGAGAAGCATTACACAGCTTGAGGGGTAGCCAGCCCACCTGGAACGTATACGGATGAGATACTTAGTATGGGCATATGAAGAGATGACAGCATTACTCTCCTATGGCTGGCAGAATGTTGCTATACACCAAGTTCGCGGCTCCTAAGGTGCCAAAGAGGCGATCTAGGGCAGGTCAGTCCGGAGTCCGGAGTTGTCTTTCTCATACCGAATTCGTTCCCTTCCTCTTAGTTTTGTAGCTGATCCGTAAGTTTGGTTTAATATAGGTTGCACCTTTTGGTATGTTGATCTAGCATTATACCACTGACTGTCCGTGTACGTGTACGGGACGAAGACGCTAATTTCTTAATGCGACTGCAGTAAAGAAAAGGTACGACACCTACTTGTAGATGACTGGGACCCTGCACCCCTTACCCCTTATCCGATGAGCCCGTTCTGACTTGCTGTTTGCGAGTGACAGAAAAAGAAATGCGATGAGAAACGACCGCAATGCGCGCGCTGCGCCGAAAAAGACCTTCAATGTTCCTATGAAGCAGTAAAGCCGCGCCAACGGAGAAAGAAAGAATCTTCACAATCTGGGTTTGGACAGGACCACTGGGAGAGGCGCGAGTCTATCGTAGATCATGACGAATGGGGAGAGATCATGACTGGGGAGATTTCCGAGTCCGACTGTCTCAGTCCAACAGACTCCAAGTTCGATGGAATGTCACCGATGAACTTCTCGACTGTGGGTGACAACGCGCTGTCGCCTATCGACACGAACTCTTCCGTCTACGAATATGATATCACGAACGATAGAGATCAAATAAGAGACCTAGTGCGGAGGAGCTCGAGCGCCAGCGTAGTGTCCCAAGCGCGATCGCTACAGCCAGACCTTGCCATGATTGCGCCTTGTCCAGTCGGGTCCCCAATGCTCGAATTCGTCTTGCCAGCGTTCTCCGAGTTTTCGGATCGTCCCAATCGACGTGCTCTCGTCGACCATTTCTGCAATGTACTATCACACCTGATAGTCTTTCGGGAGGAGTCCGGTAATCCATTCCAGCAATTGGTATTGCCACTCTCTCATAGGAGCTTGCCGATCATGAATGCCGTATACGCGCTAGCGAGTGCTCACTTGGAATACCGTGGCGTTGAAACCTCTGAGAAGTCTCTGTATTTCCATAATCGAGCAATACAAGGCCTGGCCAGGTTGATCGAACAAGAGGGCAAGGTTGACAAGATTGAACTCCTGGCGGCTATCATGCTCCTAGTGTATTACGAAGTTGTAAGCATCGTCCGTAGTGATCTCAAGTTAGCCTATTCAACTAACCGACTCCATAGCTCGTCCAGCGCGGACGGACGAGCATAGTGGATGGCCACCTGAAGGGAGCCCTGACTATCATGTCGTCGTCTCAAGGAGCGTCCACCCCGGCCAGTCTCTTCCTAGAACGTGTATGTTGCAACCATGATGATGATTTCAAGCGATTATGACTCGCTGACCTGCCATAGGCATTCCGATTTTATGACGTTATTACGGCACTGTCGTTGGGATCTGCCCCTCTCTCAACGGCTCCGGCTGCAGGATGTCTCATCCCATTTCCTCCTCTGGATGCTCCTGCGGCGTCCCCCATGAGCAACGTTGACACCCTACTTGGAATGGCTACTACCCTGTGGCCCATCATGCATCGGCTGTCTAACCTTTTCTCTCTGAAGAACGACATCGAGAGAGCGGCTAGAGAAAACCAGACCTCCAAGAGCGCCGTTCTCAGAATGGAATTCGAGACTACTTCTCAGGCTATCGAAACTGCCCTCACACAGTGGGAACCGTGTCTTCCACCCAATGTTACGGTTCAGGACGGGATGCTAAGAGGTATAACCGGAGAAGAGATTCCAGAGCGGCTGCGGCTGCAGTCAATCCTCCATAACGCTTTAGCGTACCGCCATAGTGCTTTTGTCTACCTGTACCGCACCATCTATGCATACCCGGCGCGCCGCGAGGTGGTACAGAAGCATGCACGTGCGGCACTCGTCCACTGCGTCGAGACCGTCACGCACAGAGGACCTATGGGGGCATTATTGTGGCCTCTATTCGTAGCAGCGTGCGAGGCGATAAGCGCAGAAGACAGAACACTTGCTCGGAGAGCATTCGTTGGAATTGACCAACGCCAAGGCATGACCAATATTGGGCAGGCTTGGAACATCATCCAAGAGGTCTGGAAAAGGCTAGATGACACGAACGGTGACACCACCGGGGCTGAAGACAACGACCTGTGGAGGAAGGTCAGCGCCGAGATGGGCGTTAATATCGTCTTTGGTTGACACCCTAGCCAAGTCGACACTCGACACTGGATAGCAGTGGCGTTATAGGGTATAGACATCGTTGACTCGACAGATTACTATGGAGCAGATTCTATATCGCTTCGTCGGGGAACGATGCATTCTGTCGTGATATCCCATCAGTTAATAAATTCGCAAAACGAGATCCGCGTCTCAGCCGTAGCTGGCAGCTGAATATTCGGAAGTGATACCCTCACCTGCCTGTAAGACGGCTCTCGCGGCAGGAGGTGTTATGGTCTCACACAGGCATAAGAGTAAGCCCATTTGGGTTCTAAAACGTGGCTGGCTGCAGGTGATCCCACGGGTTCGTGTAACCAGCACGGTCTGGTGTATGTGTGTGTGCGTGTGTGCGTGTGTGCGCGAGAGTTGGATCTGACATCTAACGGCTTCAGTATGATACGGGTATAGCACCGACATTGGAAAATCCCACCCGGGGTATTGTTGTGGGGTATTGTAATGCCTACAACTTTTTTAGGCTATTCTCTATACGGGCACTCCCCATTGAGATGATTTAGGATTTGAATCTGGGCTTTCGGTTTGCGCAGAGTAGTTCGTGGTGGAAGCATTCATCACACTCTCAAGGGACGAGGTTCCATCTCACATCGACCCCTATTCGAATTCTAGTTCCTACAATCATCTTTGGCGCATCTCTCGCATGTTCTTGGGCCTTGCGTGGCCCAATGCGTGTGCTCGCTCTTCCGCTATGGCGCCATCGTACCGAGTGGTTGGCCAACCCCTCTCACCCATGTCGTCCGTGATGGTTGTTGATTTGTAAATGGGAAGTTCCGATATTGCGCGCACGAATGCCATGCCTTGCCCATGCCTTGCCCCATGCCTAGGGCAGCATCCTTCAGGCCTCTACCGATCTGCCGTGTGATGGGATATGGTGAATTGGGGGGGTTGCTTATGCGTCAAATCAATCGGAGGGGAGGTCAGCGATCCAGCCATTACGGGCGGTGGTAGATAAAGTCACTATATAATCAGAGGCGAGAGGAGACGCTACAGTATTCCTCAGATAGATACGGAATCATATCCGGGTACCTTCAATGTCACCCAACCAGCCTAGGCGTAGGAAGACTATCGGAACGAGAGACGGACGACGTGTACGTAGGCCGTGATAATACGGTACGGTATTGGGTGTGACGAGCCAGGATCAGAACATATTTCGGCCTTATCTTTGTATAGGGAATTCGATATTTTCCTTGGTGCGACTGACAAGACGAAAAAGTCTCGCTCGATTATTGTAGTCGGCATAGTAATACCTCGTACATCTGATGATGGTTGTATCTCGGTATCCGATTCATGGTCTGTCTTCTTTCCTTCATTTTTCTTCCCCATTGCTGACGACATGATTAATCACTCCTTACATAGTAAGAAATCTCCCCCAGTCTGGGGAAGTCCATCCCTAGATTGATAGCTGAATGCAATGAGATTGAGTGTTCCCCATAACTAATACAACAAAAGGAGGTCGTGCCGTTCCGTTGAACTACTACACCCCTTGACCCCTGAACACCTCCTTTCCACGGACCACGTTGTAATCTGTCAAACCCCGCGGTCCCGCAATCTGAAGTCGATCATAACCACCATTCACCATCCGTAGCCCTCCACTGTCATGCTTCGCTTCACTTCCTTCCATTTAATTACTCTTCGACCGCTCCCAGCCTGGCGTAGCCCTTGGATATTTTCCGCGTTTCCGCCGTATTGGGTTCCAGCGTAGTCTCGGCGTTCTTATTATTAGCGATCCTCGAATTCCATAGACATCCAACACGCGACTCCTGCCACCGTATCATTCGACTTTGTCTTTAGTTATATAGCTAGATCTTAGCTCTCGTCGAGCTTGGCTAGCTTCTCCTACACACACGGAGTATACATAATCAACCCCTCTAAACCACGCAACACCCGCGACTTTGATTATTCCCGGCGGCCCCGGCTACACCTGGTCTCGCACTTAGCTGCCGTACATCATCACACCGACTTTACTCAAGTCCTTTTGAATTTTTCTTTTTCTCTTTGGGATACGATGACTTCGTCGAGAAGCTTGTTGTCTAAAGCTTTTTAGGAGAAATGAATCTCGAGTTGGTCCTCCGAGGATTCGTTCGAAGCCCCTCGCTCCACATCGGTAGCAGTCCGCATCACGGAGTGATATCTATTGCGCGCACGCTCATCCTTGTTGCATTTGGCTGAAAGTTGGATCTTCTCACACCACCACACACTGACTAAGAAAAGCCTCTCAGCCAACTAACAACAACTAACTCGACTACGCTGATCCGCCTTTCCGCCCAAACACTAACCAGGCACCGTCATCTTGATCTTTTTGGTGCGACCTAGAACCTGCAACGAAGGGTCTCTACGCTACTAGTTTTTTAGGGGGCGCATTTTATTAGCGAATCTTCCCTCCTCGTACGGTGCCACCTTAGAATGGTCCATTGAAGCCAGAGAAAAAAAAACCCACCGTTGCTGTGTGTCCTCGTGCGTGTGTGTAAGACAATCCACAAAAAAATAGGAGCTTGGTCTTTGGTCTTGGTCTTGGTCTGGTCTGGTCCATGGAGACAGAGACACGTTGGTCAAGCATTGGCATCTTTCCGCGATAATAGAACTCTCTTCCTTTCTAGCTCGGGCTCGACGCTTCAACCAGACGTCTGTCAGAAGGCTCAAGGCGTTGTTATTCTCATAAATGTCCGGTGTCGCCCTCGCGCCGCCAACAGCGAACATGGTGACCCTGATCAACTCCAACGGTCCGGATCCGCTGCCGACGCCGAAGCAGATACGGTTCGTCAACAATCAAGGCCAACCACCGACCAAGAGGAGAAGGATAAACGCTGCGTAAGTATCGTTGAATTCCTTTGTCCGAAGCGGAAGGGCTGTGGGCTCTGAAGCGCGATTACACCCGGGGTAATTGACGACTCTTTTCCTTTATTTCCTTGACCTCTCGACCTTAACTTATTTCCTTCCCATCTCTCTTCGTCGCAATCCTCGCAGGAATCCCGCAGACCCACCAGTTCAGTCCCAACTCAACCCAACTTCAGGGGGTGCGACATCGCGAACGTCTCAGCTGACACCCGCTTCTCTCTTCATGTCAGATGCCTTACTTGCCGCAGGAGAAAGACGAGGTGTGCGGGTGAACATCCTACGTGTTCTACCTGCACCAAGAACGGGCACGTATGCTTGGGATACTCTGATGGTATTGAGAAGAGCAGTAGGAAGGACCCTAGTCGACCGGGTTCCGCTCTGGACGGCTCCCAATTCGACCCAGACGAAGACGAGTACGCAGACGACGAGCCGGAAGTCGATCGCAAGCAGTGGAAAAGCGGTACCAACAAAAATGGCATCAAGCCTTTCGATATCGACGATTCGCCAAAGTCTTCTCGTCGCATGTCAGAAGCGGCCCCGGACCATGCGAAACCTGATGTACAGCTGAAGTCGGAAAACATAGACTGGGAAGAACCCAACTCGCAACCGACACCTCGTCCCGAACCCCTTCGCCGACCGACAAACCCGCGGAATCCCTCCTTCTCGACCGAAGGCGGCCATAGCGACACAGGCCATTCGCCGATACAATACCATAATGAGAGCCATCGTGTTCCGTACTTTAGGTATTTCGGCCCTACCGCCATTGTACCCGGCTTCAAACAGATGGTGGTCAAGGTCCGAGATCGAAGACGAAGTTCTATATCCGCTACCTCGCCTAGCGGTGCGAGCTCGATATTCTCGGGCCTCATGAATTCTATACAGCCAGACGTCGAACTCGGTCATCCCGAGGACATGCCTATCTACGACCCAAACGATACGAACGATGTACCCCCCTTAATCCTCCACCTCGTCGATACCTTCTTCCTACATCTCGGGAGTAACTACCCATTTCTACGGCGTGACAAGTTCTCCAGGTTAGTCCAGGAGAAGCGAGTGGAACCAATATTAGTCGATGCCGTCTGCGCTTTAGCAGCTCGATTTTCTGATCACCCCTTATTCCGAAAATGGAATGACGGCAAGTTGGCCAAATCCGAGTACGGCTATATCTATGCTCAGCGAGCCAAGTCGGCGACGGTCGACACTTTTCCATGTCCGTCAGTCGCTGCCGTTCAGGCGTGTCTGTTGATGGCGTACGACGGGTTCGGTGCCGACCAGGACAGCGCTTTGTGGATGTACCTCGGGATAGCGATTCGCATGGCGGTAGACTTGGGTCTATCTAAGGAAGACGGCGTGCGGTACCAAGGTGAGAAGGACCCTTGGTATACGCGCGGCTATAATAGAAAAGCTAGCGACGACTTTATAGCACCTCCTCAACCCATAGTTGATGGCAACACGCTCAGTCCGGAAGAGCAGAAGGAGGTCGAGCAAGAACGGATCGACACCTTCTGGGCCGTCTTCTTCCTAGATCGAGCCATCTCCTCAGGCACTGGTCGGCCAGTCACTCTTAAAGACGACGATTTCGAACTAGAGCTTCCTAAATCTTCTCTCGATCCCGTGTCCGGCTGGCCTGATCCATTAGCATCACTCCTACAGATCATTCATCTTTACGGTCGAGTTTCAGACGTGCTGAACAATATCACGCATGCTCAGGACCTCACACAGGACAAGCTCAACAAACTATCGCATATGGAAAACGAGCTCACAAGACTTCATCAGAGGACCGACCCGCGACTACGATTCGACGCAAATAACTTCCAAGCTCACGTTAAGAATGGCCAAGGCACAACATTTATCCTACTACACTTCTGGTTCCACGCCTTGATCATCGTCCTTCATCAACCGACACTCCTAACGAAAGAGGGCGCCATCAATCGGTCGCATCAATTAAAGCCACACAGCCGAGAGCTATCTATGTCTAGTGCGAAGACGATCGCCGACATCCTCGCGTTTGCTGAATTACTCGATCCGACATGCTTCATCGGCAATCCCTTCACCTCCCAACCGATATATATCGCGGCGTGCGCGTTCCTGAAGGAGTCAAGATCAACACCGTCGCAACCGGCCTCGAGAGATACAACGCCTCCCCCTGAAGCTAGAAGTCACGGATATAGGGTTACTGTAGTTGACCCGGGACCTTCTTCTCGACACCTACTACTCGCCTCTGCTGCGAACCAGAATTACCAGGCGTGCTATAAAGCATTAAAGCAGATGCACACCTACTGGGGAGGCGTTCGATACATACTCACCGCTCTAGACCAGAAGCTGGATGGCCAGTGGGACTGCGAGACATATACGAGCGAAGAGTACGAGAGCGCCAGGCGGTACAGGCAGAGCAGCGCCATCAGCAGGTTTGCGAAATACATCGACTATCCCGCGTCCCCAATCCCCGACAACGGGCCGCCGCTGGCCTGGTCGCTGACAGGAACGACGAACTCGCCAAACTCGAGCCTGACGCTCCTCTTCCAAAACCCGGTAAACCACGGCGGTGGTGTCGTGCCGTCGCAGGTCGTCCACACGACGGCCCCTACGTCCGCAGCGCCAACATCAGCCCCCACGCCGCCAGGGAATATGATCTACGACCCCATACGCCAGAGCCTCCCCGAGACCACCGCTTCCATCTACCACCCCGCATACCCGCAACCCAACACATCAGCCCTGCGGCACTCGATAAGCCGTCCACGGCGAGTGTCCGGCGGCGGCTCGGGCGCGCAGGGCAAATCTTCCTATCTACGTTACGAAAGCCTATCATCGCAAGACGACCCGACCAAGGTGCCATCAACGCAGGTCCCGATGAGTGTGGCGCCAACATCTTACACGCCGTCGTCGCAGCAGTCGGGGTTCGATCAGCTGGGCAGCGGATACCCAACAAACAACGACTCGCCGGCGAGCAGCAGCGCGCAGTCCGGCGGGGGCGGAGGAGGGGCAGGATCAGGAGGGGACGGCGGGCCGTCCAACTTCGCGCAGAGCGGCAGCGGGCTCGCGTCCAGCGGCTACTCGTACCTGGGCCCCGGCGGCGCGTCGAACCTGCACCTGCTCACGTACGACAACGAGACCGACATCGGCCAGCACCTGACGTCGTTCGAGAGCACCGAGATGCTGAGCTGGTTCGGCGATTACCTTCCCGGCGACAGCACGTGGTTGTTCCCGGGGGACTCGGGGCTACCGTGATTTTCGACCTCGACGCGGAATTGAGTTGGGAACGTGTTGTGGAGAGAAAAGAGAAGTCGATGGAAAAGGAGAGGAGAGAGGCGGCTTATGATTGTTTATGCATGCATGCATATACATGACAGCGTGCGTGTATACCTATATCTATTGCTTACTTACGTACCTACTTAGGTACCTGTCTGTCTATCTCACCAGGTAGGCAGGCAACCTTACACGTTTTTCATGTTTTATTATATCCAATACGTTATTTTGAGATATATATACATACATATATAGGTATTTTTCGAAGGAAAATATTTCGACGAGTCGAAACAATGATACGGATCGAGCGAGTTGAGTCATTGGGGGCAAAGCGAGTTTTTCGTCAAAGGGATTTTTAGATACCAACGGTCCTTTGCTTGTTCATTTCGCTACCTAGATCTTTTCATACCCGTCATGGGGATTTTCCAGGTACGTTGTTTCCTTGTGTTGGTTCGAGCTTCGCAGCTTGGGACGGGTACACGGGTTTTGAATGAGACGTAATGACGACTCCCCGGGTAGGAAGAAAAGGAGAGCGAGGAGGCTTGAAATAGGACTCAGGAGCGGACAGACATTACTAGCTCGGTATACGTCGTGTCCGGGAATACACGGAGAGCAGTGAGTTTCCTTGAGGCCTAGGAAGGAATTGGGATGAATTAGGTCGGCCTCATTATGATAAGATTCATCGCGCTTGAAGGCGACTGCAATACAATTGATACTACCATTGTTGAGGAATGGTTTTAACTGTATGTCGATAACTCCAAATAGGAGTAATTAGATCACATAGAGCTACAACCGAATCAAATTAGTTGTAGATCTACAATCCGAGTAGTCTGATTGTATGAGAGCTTCTTGCTAAGCATCTACCCAAGCTTCCCAAGCTTTCTTTAGCTGTACCAATATTGATGTTGACGGCAAGATAGGAGACGGTAAGCAAGGGGCCAGAGATGCTGAGCCGCATGTGGAGATCCCCGCTGCTTTACTATTACCGTGTAAGGTAAGATACCCCTGACTACCTAGGTAGATGACATCAATGAACGGCAATGCCAGATGCGGGCATTGACGTAATACTTGGTTAAAGCTCTGACATATGATAGCAAACAGCTCTACATAATGTGACGTGGTTCTATTTAAACCTTCGCTTTTCTCTGTGTAAATCCCATCTTCTCATTGTCGATTTACATCTTCCATTTACATCACACTTCAACATATAGACTCAGCAAGCAGACCTACGCTCACAGCTATCGAAAGACATAAAACATATACGTGAATTCAAACGACAGCAGACGAAATGGCACCATCCAAGACACCCGGCCAGAACGACGCCGCTAGCGAGACCTTCAAGAAGAAGCAAGCTCAGGGTAAGCCATCCCCCTTTACATGTACGCTATGTTGGGCGGAATTTCCTCCCCGATAATCTCACGGCCCATTCCCAACTTCAGAGGATCTAGTAATCCAATAAACCAAACAAGCACAAGCTAACGAAGACCAAAATCAGCCCAAGGCTTAGGCGCCCCCAGCGCACCAGCGCACAAGGAGGCGCACGCGCCTGGCGAAGCGCCCGTGGCGTCAGACTCGGGAATCACTGACGTCGGCATCGAGGGCGGTAGCACCAACGTGCCGGGCGAGAAGGGCATCTCAGGCCCGCGCGTCCGGGACGAGCTAGATCATCAGGGGAACTCTATGGTCTGATCTTGGTCATGGTCTAGCCAAGTGTTAAAAGGGGCAAAATTGGGCGGGGGATGGGGGAATGATGTGATATTCCAAGCAAAGATGGAAGGTTCGGAAGAGGCAGAAACATATGCCCGCGAACGCTTATTGTCGTTCTGTTCTCCCTTGGATCTGCTCACTGTACTGGTCTAGGTACATAGCATAAAGTCTTGGTTGAGAAATACAAGCAGTTAAATGAGGAGTTGAATTATAGCCCCTATCATTTTTAAACAGACTATGTACGATGAATCAACGCCTAGAAACTTGTCGAATGCATCCGCTGCTAACTCTTAACTTGTGGTTAGTGTGTCCTTGCCGTCATATGAGGTAGTCGAGAATCTCCTTATTCTTGGGGATCAATATGCGTACATCCGAACACAAGTTCTACAAAACGTTGGGATTTAGAAAATTTCTTCTTATTCACATTAACTTTATGAATCCTAGACTAGGAATCGCCCTGAACAGGTATGGCTCTTCGATTCGCCCATGCTGGCTGACAACTACCTAGACATTAGAACCACTTCCAACATACCCCTCTCGCAGGTAAATCACTGCCACGAGATCGTATTAGGCGTGTCATTGATACTGGGCACCTAGGTACCTATAAATAGGCTAGGCCAGACGGGTTCTTTGCACTGCTCCTGCTTCTCGACCCAGGCCTGAATCCGTTCGACATTCCACCCGCTTATCCACCGATTTTTCTCCTTGTCTGCCTTCGCGGGCTTGCCGAGTCTGAAAGTCCTATGGTAGGCGCACACGCCGTCGTGATAGGAGAACTGCATGCAGTTGCGGGTGGCGTCGCATAACTGGCGGCAGTGCTCGAACGATTTATGCGCATCCCACTCAACAGCAGCCACCTGGATTTGCTTCTCTAGCTTCTTGGCATGGTCCTTCTGCCACTGGCTGTAGTGATGTTTCTCGCGGTCTGGGTGTAAATACAACATGTGTTCACTGATGTTGTCCCAATCGTCACGCCGGGTAGTCAGCTTAGGTTCAACAAACTCGTGGTAAATGTCACGAAATCGTAGCACCGGACGGGGCACCACTGATGACTCGTAGAAGCGCTTCTCGAACTCCTAGAACGAGGAGATCTCTTCCGAGTCCATGTGGTGCATCGTCCCGACCGTCTGGCACCATTGATTAGGCCCGTACGGGATGTTGTGAGGTTTCTTGCCGTTTATAGTTGGCCACTAACATTGTTAACTTCCTTTCTTGCAGTTGCAGCTTTTGAATCGAGGTAGATGCCCCGAGTTAGAGCGAATGGGGAAGTACTTACACCCCAAGACACTCCAAGACCGAGTGTTTCGTTCAAGGCAAAAGCCAGCACGTAGTCACCGCAACAAGACTGCTTAGCCTTCATACCGTAGCGGTTTGCGATTCCAGAGTGATTCATGGCCAGATCCCACATTGTCGCCTGAGAGAGGATATAACCACTGCCGCCATGTCCGAAGCGGAAGCCGCCCAGGAGGTTCACGTTGCCGATGTAGTGCTTCTTCGTAGATGGGTCCTTCACTTTACGCAGCCACTGGACAAGGTTGTGCCATAGAACATACGTGTCAGCATCGATAAAGAGATACCAGTCATAGTTGGGACGGAGCCGGTAGGTCTTCTCGGCAATGTGGATGTTCTTGTACTTATCCAGATTCCATGCCTCGGTCTTTGTGGCACGACCGCTGTTGGCGTTGCATGTCTGCTGGTCGACGGCGCATGCCTGCTGCCGACGATAAAGGTCAAATTCCCGATTTCCTTCTTTGACCTCGGTGACTACGGTGTCCAGGCTGTCGTAGACATGGTATCCGGCGATGTTCTGCTCCATGTCGGAGAAGATGAGAAAGTCCGGAAGGCATCTTAGTATGGTGAACAGCTGGGTAGGTATCCGGGAGTAGGACTCAGAGGCGCCGGTCTTGACAACAACCAATATGTTGGACGTGTCTGGAATCGAGGCGCATGATGAGTCGTACGGTCTCGTAGGAGGATGTGTCAAATCATTAGACTGAACAGAGACGACGAAACCAGACGTTGAATTGGTGTTAGCGGAATTGTGAGGGCGGCGGAGAGGGGGTATTCCGACAGAAGAGGTATGGAGCGACCATTCACTCAGTCGCGTTGAGGTAATGAGGAGAACGATGAGACACATTGCAAGGAGAATCAATCTCCTGCAGTAGTAGTGCCTTAGGATCGCCATGTTGAGAGCATGGTAGTCGCCAACGAGAGAAAAGGGGTGGAGGGATATTGTGATGCTAGACGTAGGGATATCAAGGAGTTGTCGTCTGTAAGGTCGCGAAAGGTTCGTCAGTAGGATTAAAAATAAAAATAAAAGATGAAGAGACAAAGGTACAAGTGAAATCTAAGGTGAAGCGGCGACTAGACCTGTTAGTCACGTACCTTCCCTTCTTTCACGTTCCTTCCAATAATGACTCCCTTATTCATAAATCTGTGCCACAAGGCGTAGCCAGTTTGCTCTTATTAGGGGTATATATCATTTATCTTGTCATTATCAATTACTGGAGCTTTGGCGTATTTGCATTTCATGAATTCACCATTGCCTTTCTCTTGTGATGGAGGCTTTTCACTAATGCGAATGCTTTGATGCGCCTCCTGAAATAATAGTCATGTCAAGATCTCACGCCGGCGCCGTCTTTCAATACTACCAGAAAAAGGAGATAAGATAGAGGGCACCGACAGGCCTAATAGGAGTTGAACCTAACCTTAACCTCTATATATCTCCATTCCAGTATCTCTACCTACCTGGTACCTGGTATACATCTGGAATCTGAATCTCACCACAGAGACAATAAACGACGATACTTAGCCTCCAGATTGCCATAGGTTTCTATATGTAATCCCAATCGTGAATTGTACCAGGTCTATACCGCAGATATTACTGCACCTAGAAATAGGCAGAGATACTACGACCTCTCCTTCTGTAATATATGATAAGCTACTAATATTAAACGAACCTTTAGATCTTCAATATTAGCATATGCTAGGATTTCGGACAAGATGATAGTATACATATTTACATCTGCTTGTATTTGCTTCTAATTCCTTCCAAACTAATAACTGCAGCAACTGGTTCTATGTGACCGTAGGCGGGCCAATCCTTTGAACGGAGCCCTTTTATTGACAATATTATGCAGGCTGTTATGGCTGGCTAAGACCAATCGACCCAATCGATGTAATTCGATGTGATTGTCCGATGCCCTGGCCGTGTTATAGCCGGAATGGTGTGTGATCCGATAATTATTGGTAACTGGTTACATGAGTTTGCCTACCTTAAGTAGCATTGGAGTCCTGCACCTATGCTCAGCCGCAATCCGAAGGTGGGCTGCTAGGGATTGGATATATACAGGTATTCTTCTGAAACTTGCCTCATTTCGCTGAATGTTTGACCCCTGATAAATATACGTGTGGATTGGCATCACTATGACTACGATTAACCCAACCCCGGCGACTTCCCCTTCAGAAATCGCTAGGCTCTGGAATGAAGCGGTAGATAAGTACGAAAAAGAAATGGAAGAGCTGGGAAATATAGAAGAGGAGAAGCGGAAGAAGCGGTTCTGGAAATTTGGGAGTCGAGCGAAGGATGAAAAGTCCTCTGATCCTAAGCCAGGCACGAAGCTGGACGACAGCTGTACAGATCTCGAGAATCTGCCAAAGACGGCCAAGGATGTCGTAAAAGGTCTGAAGGAGAATTCAGACCTATTTGAGGATTATCGTCATGACGGATCACGACTGGACAAAGTCCGAATCACCTTAGGGGAGTCTGCCGAAACTATAGACAAGGTGGCATCATTTATTGCCAGCGTAGCAGGCCTCTATTTTCCGCCGGCGCCTTTCATCATGTCTGCATTTTCGTATCTGCTAACGACGGTGAAGAAGGTGTCCGAGGACCACGATGTCATCGTTGCTTTCTTCACAATCACCGAGTATTGGCTTTCGAAAGTCAGCTTGCTGGAGCGCAAGATGCCTAAAGGGGCAGATTTCGAAGCTAAGGTGGTAAAGATCTTCTGCACCGTGTTAGATCTGTGCGCTATCTCTCAGAGATTTGTCCTTCGGGGGAGATGGGTCGCGTTCGGCCTGGCCCTCTCTCGTGGTAGCAATCAAACGTTGAAAGACGCGTTTGACAGGCTCACGAAGAGCATCGAAGTTCTCGAGTCAGACGTGAAGTTTCATATTTTGAGTACCGCAATCAACATTTCGGATGCCATCACAGATGTACTCGACAAAGTATCGGTTGGCTTTGGCACGTTGGAGGTAGGTCTGAAGCGAGTCGCCGACAGTCATGAAGCCAGCCGTCGAATGATTGTCCGTCAATACGGCCAAGGCCATAGCCAAGGAGAATGGCAATAACGCGATTCCGATCATGACACTCGACCCAACGCATTATCAAAGATGCAATAAGACTTACCAGATGAAGGCTAAGGCCTTGGTGCTCCTTGGTCACTTGGATGATGCATTAACTAGCTTGGGAGAAGCCCCAGAGATTAGCAAACACCCCATCATCTATTTCAACGAATTTGTTGAAGGTATGTCGTGGGAGTCAGATAAGATTATTAGGTTGCTCGACATCCTGAAAGATAATCATCATGCGCTTGTCTGCTCTGCCAAAGCTCACCGAATTATTCAGAAAGCGACGGAGAATGCAACAGAGTCTGAGAAGGGTGAGATTCAAAGGTGGTACCGAAAAGAAATCGAGAAAAGTTCTCAACTCTACAGACGATCTGGTCTCCGCCTGTTCCAGGCTGATTTTGAAAAGATCGTCATGGGCGACTTGGGCGCGGCTAAGAAGCACATCGAGAACGCTCTCTGGTTAGAAAGTGACGGGTTGAAATGGATCATCCCCGGTAGCTGGCGGCTTGCCGACGTTCTCCTCGAAGAGTTTCTTCGAGAGGAGAATCCTGAAGTGAAACAATTGATATTGGTTAAGATGGAAGACCTAGTGCAGCTGGTCAAGAACCGTCAAGTCCTCGGCTTTGACCCTGAACTGTCGCAGACTAGCATACCTCTAGCAATCATGAGGTGGAAGATGGGTCCGACAGCGGGCTTCTACAAAGACATGAATGCAGTATTTACAGGCTGTCTTGGAACACTAAACGACAGCGCCGCGGAGAACGATCCGGAGAGCTTCCGGATGCTTGCCAAAGTTCTCGCTCTTCTAGCATTCCCTCGAGAAACCCAGGTTGCATACATTTGCCAGTTTTACGATATGGGCACTACGAGAAATATATTACCAACTCATCAGTCAGACCCAGCAATAGCCCTACTGTTAAGACTGCAGATAAACAGAGGCACACATCTACCACTAGGAGACAGAGCAGAGGCATCGAAGAGCAAAACTCCCGTCAATTTTCGAGACATGAGAGGAGACGTGCCTGGGAGGCCAACAGTTACGAAAGGAACCATTCATCTAGCCCTGTAAAAGATGCAAGGAGGAGCGCCCGAGAGGGCACAGGCAGACACGGGTCTCTCTCGCCACCCCCAAGAACAAAAGAGCGGAGAGAAGCTCGTATTAATGGTCTACACTCGGGCTCTGATGCGGTGATGCCGAAACCTCAAAGGTTCACTCCGAATCATTGGACTTTTACTTGCGCATATTGCAGCAAATCCATATCTATCTTAAATTTTGAGCAGGGCCAAACAGCCTTCCTTTGTTGTTACTGCACCAACGTCGACCTGTGCAGCCAGTGCCATAGAGACATGACAACGCGATGGAGAATGGGCCGTGAGGAACGGCGAGGGGTCTGTGGACGAGACCATCAATACGTCGAAGTTTCGGAAAGTTTGCAGCTACTCACTGAGGAGCTAGGTCAGAAGGACGTTCGTTTGTGGCTCAACAAGTTGAAGGTGAAGTGGGACGAGCATTGGCAGAAGCATTGGCTGGAACGACCTGTTGCGATACAAGGCATCTAAACACCTCGAGCAGCACAGAGAAGTAAGGTACCTAGGAGATAGGCAACAGTATATCAGATAGAATATAAAGCCATACTCCTTATGGCCTCACTACATGTAGGTGGCTGACCAGTTATATTTCCCTATAGCTATAATAGGAGAGGCTATGTCCTAACCTTAGGTACCTACCGGTAATTCCAGACCGAGCTCAAAGTTTCTTACCTCTCAGCTCTGAACCACAAAGGCTAGTTAATAGTTGCATTCCTTAAAGAGATAGTAAGACGTTAACTTGCTATGAATACTCACCAAGTATGTACCTGAGCTATGTTTTGTACCTGTCTTTGAGAAACGGCCTTGGCTAAAGCATTACCATGCATACTCTCTAGAACTCACATTCTCCGGTGTCTCAAAATGTACATAAATAACACCAAAAGGATACCTGCAAGTCCTTGTCTCCCATTTCGCATCCTTGGTAGCGGATAGCTTCTGCCTAGCCGTCTCTACAATGATTGATACAATTATACCCCTTTATTATCGTCTACTTTCTATTATCCGGCTATTCTGACCCTCAGCAAGCGAAATTCCCAAGAGTGATACAGCCAATTCAATAAAATATGCAGCAATAATTCATAGTAAATTATACTATATGATCAATAGATCACGCCGTTCTTTTCTACCTTCAATGTTGTAAGTGTTTTGGTGTTTAGGCCGTCTCCGATCATGGACGGTACATCTGTACTTTTTTAAATTGGGCTGCACGGACTCCCATTATCATAGGCGCCCGCACTTTGTCCTACCCTCCGGGCCTACCAGTACCAGGTCCATCTGCTCCGTCGCTACCTTCAACCTTTAACCTTCAACTTCCAGAACCGCAACACCACTTTTTATGACATTCGTGTTCAAATGTAGAGCAAACCTCTCATCTTTCATGAGACCCGATGCGGGTTAATCTCATCCAGCCATTGCCAGCGCTGCAAGGTCATTGTTCATAGCAACGTTGTCCCAGTCACTAGTGTGACTACTTACAATCTAAGGGGAACCGCTGCTTATCACCAACGTCTCCATTTCATTACAAGGAACGAGCCAACCGTTCGGGTTCCAGCAGCTACCCGATGAGAATAGATTAAACGTCTCACTCTGCTTTCTTTCACCTTTCTACTCGCACGCTTCCCTTAATCAGGACACATTCCACTAAACCCACATTCAGGAGCTCGGTATCTTCGCTGATCCATAGTGTAACATGGAAGGGTTGGAAATATACCTGGGAAATCTCCCACCTGGTCTCACTGACCATGGCCTAATGATACAACTGAGGCCTTTCATCACCGACGGACTGAGGATCAAAGAATGGTCCTGTCAAAAGGCTCGTGGGAAGCCTTGGGGCACAGTCACTTTCCTTCATAGGACCAACGGCGAGAGATTCCTCATAATTCATGGCGAGCAGATTCTCGGCGGCTCGACACGTAACGGCAAGCCACGAACTCGAGCTCGCTTGACCCTACTTGGGAACGGCGTCTACTGCAAGAGAAGCGATAAGCGGCCTGATCCTTTTCTTCTGAAGACCTTGGTTAAGGCAGTAGAGGACCTGGAGCTTCAAGACGAGGTGGAACAGCCGTCTACAAACAGAAATGTCGCCTTCGAACTTCATCGTCTCTCCTGTGGTCACTACGAATACCCAAATGGCAAATTCGCTTACACTGCGGACATCGAATGGCCCGTTACGGGTGTCATCAAATTTGCCAGAGACGTGCTTATCATTACGTTCGAGTTCTACGGCAGCCCCATCCGCATGGAAGTCCCCTACCGTACCATTCACGAGCTGATCGATACTGCACAACCCACATCATTGACTATGACTCTTTGGGAAGCACCCCGGATCTTCCTCGTCACTGGCAGCTCAACCTCTCAAGACCTCGCTTTCCCCATGATACGAGCGGCAGTTTCGGCACTCGCTGGGGGCACGCACAATGCCACAAGGACCCGGTTGGAAAAGCTGCCCCATAGCAGCGCAAACCATGCAGAGATCATAGGGCAGTCTCTCGTCTACCGTCTCCAAGTGTCGCCGACCGACTTCAACGCCAAGCTCCGGAGGCTGAAAGAAAAGGAACGCCTTACAATTTCGTCCTATGACTTCCCGAATGTATTGCTCGGTCGAACCTACGTGGCTGATGGGATGAAGACCTTCAAAAGCCTGCTTAACGAATGCGCTTCCACTTCCATTGTTCCTTTTGACATTCTCTTTCAATTCCAAGCTCTGGTTCAGAATAGCTATCTTCTACCTCAGACGGCTGAAACCATATTAAGACGGTTGTGCCAGACGGTGCGCACACCTTCCACTAATGTGTTGAAGACAAACGCACGGCCATCGTTGCCCTTCTCTGCAGACGCGGTAAAGAAGCTGTTTTCGCAGACACCATTTCCCGGACCCGACATTGAGGCGAGCACCTTTAGCCCAGATGAAATCTGGACCTATCTCGAGGCCAACGAGAAGGAGATCCGTCAGGGCATCAAAAAGGAGCTGGTATCCGAGAGAGCGCGTCAGAATGTCGTAATGGTCTACAAGGTGCAGGTCACTCCAGCTCGAATTACGTTCCTTGGACCCGAGGCTGAGGCCAAAAATCGAATACTTAGAAAATTTCCCGGCCATATTGGCTACTTTGCACGTGTTCAGTTCTGTGAAGAGGACGGTCAGGATCTGTTCTTCAACAATAAAGTGTCACTAGACTTGATTTGGAAACGGTTCAACAACATCCTCTTGAAAGGAATACCTATTGCAGGCCGGGGATATAACTTTTTGGGCTTCTCCCATTCCTCTCTCCGAGCTCATGGCGTATGGTTCATGGCCCCGTTCGTTGACCAGAACGCGAGAATGCAGACCTACTTTTCGGTGATTTCTAATCTAGGAAGGTTCAATAAAATCTTCTCGCCACCTAGATGTGCTGCCCGGATTGGTCAAGCGTTCTCAGAGACCCCATTCTCGGTCGACCTCGAGGAGCTCGGAGTCGATATCCAATACATTGCCGATGTGAAGTCTAAAGATGGAAGTCGAGTTTTCAGCGACGGTGTTGGCACGCTGTCTAGAGATTTGATGGAAGCCATCCACGCTGCTCTACCGGGAAACAGGGAGACCACGACGTGCTTCCAAATCAGATGGGGTGGTGCGAAAGGAATGCTTTCGCTAGATGACACTCTGGAGGGAATGGTCATGCGTATTAGAAAAGAGAGTATGGTCAAGTTCGAGAGTGAGGATACTCAAAACCTGGAGATTTGCGACATGGGAAATAAGCCCATTCCCCTAGTTCTCAATCGCCAGATGATCAAGATTCTCGAAGACATGGGAGTCTCGGAGAAGTGGTTCTTTCAGATTCAGAACCGCGAGCTTGAAAGACTGCGTATGATCACGGCTCACATTGAAAATACGATAGTGTTCCTCAAGAGACAGAAAGTCGCAGAGCAGATCAACTTCTCCAAGTTCATTCGCCGTCTGCATAGGCTGAAGATCGATTACAAGAAGGATGAATTCCTCTGTTCAGTTGTCGAAGCCGTCGTCCTAAAGGAGGTACGCCTTCTCAAGCATAAGGCCCGAATTCCGGTGGAGAAAGGGGCCACGTTGTTCGGCGTCATGGATGAGTTTGGTTTCTTGGAGGAAGATGAGATCTATGTCACGTTTGACAAGAAAAAGCTCCCTGGCACTCGCAATCTAGACTTAGATGGCAAGTTGGTCTTGGTTACCAGGTCTCCTGCCCTTCACCCAGGCGATATACAAGTGCGAAGAGTGAGAATGCCTCCGTCCTATCACCCGCTCAGCTCACTCTCGAACTGTGTCGCCTTTAGTCAGAAGGGACAGAGGGATCTCCCTAGCCAGCTTAGCGGTGGAGACCTCGATGGTGATATTTACAACATCATCTGGGATAGCTTCGCAGTTTCAACATCAAAGCTAGAGTTCAAACCGGCTGACTACCCCCGAGTCAGCCCTTTGAGCGTCGGCCGCGAGGTCACTCGGGAAGACATGACAGAATTCTTCGTCAAATTTATGGCCACGGATCAGTGAGTCTTTTTCGATTCAGCAGTCACTTAAATACGTGCCTTGAAGGATATGCACGTCCCCCAGTAACTATCTCACTCAGTGGGAACTGTCTCGCATTTCCGACTGTGCAGTCATTATACACCTACAACAGGGGATCTAATACGTCCCCATAATATCATTTATCGCAAATTGTCCTGTAATTCTGCAGGCTTCCCTTTGTGGAAAGCTGGAGCATTGCTGATTGGCATTATAGGTTAGGTGTAATCGCTGTCAAGCACATGATTCTTGCCGACATGAAGCCCGCTGGTACTGTCGATAGTGAGTGCCAGCTACTAGCTGAGTTACATTCGACCGGCGTAGATTATAGCAAGTCGGGAATCCCCATCGATACCAACAAACTCAGGAATCTCACCTTCACAAGATTCCGCCCGGACTTGTAAGTAAATCCTCGACATCTTTTGGTTTCCATTCACTCACCACAACTTATTTGTACGCTTATATCATTGACATATCTTTACCTATCGCAGCTTAGCACCAGCACCGCCCACAAACATTGTGTCGCGGACAGAGATCGCCTTTGAAACCCCGAAAGCGCCTTCGCAAGAAGATGACGACGATGACGCAGGGCCGGGACACAGATACTACAAATCAGAAAAGATCCTCGGCAAGTTATACCAGGCCATCGACGAAAAGAAGATATGGAAAAGAGACATTCACCAAGTTGTCAATCGTCATGGAGTTTCCGTGTGGAGCCAGTTACTCGTACATATCAATGACCAATGCCAGGAATTGGGACGCGTCAATTGGCAGTCAGCTATGGATGAAGCACGTCGTATTCGGCAGGCGTAAGTAATCTATCTTTGCCGAATGGTTATTTGTAAGTGACTACTGCTGAACGACGCATCTCGATAGATACGATGATGAAATCTGGAGTGCAACGATGGACTACTCCGACAACTCGACAAAGGGTCTGACGGAACTCGAGGTTTTCACGGGAAGCATCTTCAACAAGACCGGCGCTCTGACCCGACGACAGCGTGACAAGTCGATCCGCCTCAAGGACGATTTCGACCGGATTACGAAATGGGTCGGAGGTTTGATCCGTAAGAAGGTAATGGAGTCGCGAGAGGATGACGATAATTACAGCGATTACGGCGAATCCAACGAAGATGAGGTGACAGTAAGCGAGTCTGACAGTAGTGATGCCAGCAATGACCTTTCAGCGCTCGAGCTAAGCATCGCTTGCCTCCATGTTAGCCTCGACAGATCAACCCCCTCCGGTAGAAATGGCAGCAACTTCCAGAGCTTTAGGATTATGGCCGCCCAGTGCGCACTATCCGAACTCGAAGTCGCCCTCATGCAGCACCGAATGGATGTCGGGGCGGATTATGTGGCAGCTAACGGGAGATAAATCTCTTCCCGTGGCCGAGGACATTACTATCTACAAGAAGCTTTATGGATACTTTTCGCTCGTTCCCTCGGATCTAGGCTCGATATAACCAGGTATCGGGCGTATCTATCAACTCAAGGTTGACATCACGGAGACAAGACTTATAAGGAATAGTCAAGAAGGAGCGCTGTTTTTTAATGTGTACGAATGGTTGATATTTTTAAATAGGATGACATGGTTGTGAAGGTAGGAAGATTAGCAAGTCGGTCGTTGAGATGTCAGTTCGCTACTTCATACGGTCACTTTAAGAGCTAGCTTGTCGATCTGGGTGGTCTGGTATGGGATCGGGTTTATGAGTGAGTACCTCCTACCTCCTATCTCGGTACGGATGCGATGATGAGAATAATGAACCGCAAACTATGGTAGCGAGTATCTACTTAATACATGTTTATGATCTATACACGCGATGAATCTGTAGATCTTGGTTGCGATACATTCGCCCTAGCGATAGTAGATGGGCGTGTCGTAATTCATCTTACCCCTTTTCGAACTTCAGCCCCGAGAGGCCCTATCTGGATGACACGAAAGACTCAACATAAATCACAATAAAAGACAAAAGTCGATTGGTAATCATGGGACGCCTCGAATCGTCCCAACTCGATTTGCCCGGCTCATTGGCCTATTTATCTACCTTCTGATGCATGTTCCCGCGGAACCAGAGGGAGAAGTAACGTATCGTATCGTATATACAACTTTCTTTAAACGTAGCTGGTAGCTAGCCCAACTCGCCGCTCGCATTCATGCAACCCTTACCCATCCTTTCCTTTCCTTGCCTTCCTTTGCCCTTTATTCCCATGCCAGTTAGTAGGTAGCTTTGGGCTCTGTTGCCATGTTTATTTATTTGTCTCTATCCTTTCCCTTGTCGCGGTCCTTATCCCTGGCCTCGTTGTCCTTCTCGCGGGTATCCCTGTCGCGCTCGCGTTCGCGCTCGCGCTCCTTCTCGCCCCGGTCCCTAGACGTTGGTACGGGGCTGCTGGCCCGTGTCGGCATGTAGAAGTCGTAGCGGTCCGGGAACAGGATGATGTTGGCTAGCCGCACCACCTCGGCCTGCGCGTGCGTGCTGCTGCTCGTGCTGCTGCTCCGGCTGTCCCGGCTGCTACTCCGGCTCGGCGCGTCTACGTCCATGTCCCCCATGTCCGCGTCCTTCTTCGACCTTGACGACGTTGTCGAGGTTGACGGCAGCGCGCGCTTGTGGCTCCTGGGGCTTAGGTTCCATGGTGCGAGACCCATCGCTTGCAGCCCTTCCTCGCCGCCTACTTGCCGGATGTCCTTCTCGCCTAACCGGCCTGTGTGCGGCGCCTCGCTGCCTAGACCCGTGCCTGTCGAGTCGAAGTCCGGACCTGGGTGACCGCGCAGGAAGGCCTTGCGCTGGCGTGCTAGGAACAACGCGTTCGTCTGCGTCAGAGGTGCTGCCGGTGTATAGACTAGCATCGACGTCATGTCGCCGGATGCAGGCCCGGAAGACGTCTGCGGGCGGCTGTTGGTGCGGTAATTTGTGTTGGAGAACTGGTACGCCTGGTCGGGGTGCCAGATTATGTAGTCGCCAGCCTGCAAGGTAGGCGGCGTCACGAGGCTCTTGTCGAGCTGCAGATGCGGGTGCCACGCCGCTGTCACGCGTTGAGCATGGCCCGGTACTGCACCGTGTATTATGGTCGACTGCTCCTTTTCGAGTGTCCAATTGGACGGATCCAGATATGTATTCCACTCCTCGGAACCGACTCCCTGCTCCGGCGGCCCTTCCTTCGGCGCGAAGAAAGGTCGGAGGAGAAAGTAGGCCGTAGACAGTTTCGGCGAGGGAAGCAGTCGAATCATCCCCGGCTCAACCACCGTCAATGCCAGAATGCCCTGAAAGAGGCGCATCATGGAACATGCGCCTGCACCATTGTACAAATCCGACGTGGCGTTGATGCGTCCCGCCGGGTCCCACGCATCGTAGGACTCCCAATCGCCTTTGAAAATTGCATCGTAAAGCCCGCCACGCCCGTACCCGTCCTGCTCCCAACGCTCCAGACTACCATTGTCCACCTGCGCAATCTGTGTCGACGATGTCGCGGCAGCCGCGGCAATCAGGCTATCCTCGTGAGTGGGTGCAAGCGCCCCGTTCACGGTCAGATGGCCGTTAGACACGGATTCGATGCGGATGCGGTCGGCATACGTAATGGGGAAGCGCGTGGCAAGGCGGTCGTCGTTGTTAGCATTCCAAAGCGACATGGCGAAACGCTGGGCCTGCAGAACATGGGGATGTGCGCGCGACCGCACCTGGGCCGGCGTCCAGAAAAAGTCGAAGCAGGTTGGGTCCTGGGCCGGCGGCGGCTTGTACTCGTGCTTGGTCTCCAGGTACTTCTTGGTCTCCTCGACCCAGCTGCTGGCGTCGGCCGATGGTACCACACCGCGGATGACGCCGATGCCGTAGCGCTTCAATTGCGCACCGAAGGGCGCCACCTTGGCCGTGTCGTCCATGTCGGTAAAATCGATCGACGGGATCAGCCCGGAGCCATGCTTTTCGATGTGCTTGACCTCGTCGCGCAGTGCCGAGAGCAGCCGTCCCCACGATGCCTCGAGCGCTGACTCGTGGCCAGCGACGAGCCGCTTCTTCAGACTACCGAACCGCGAGGGCAGCGGCACCGGCTGCATGCCGTAGAAGGACAGTACGGGAGGTTCCATGCTCTTGGTAAACTGCCTCTGCCTACTTTTTGAATTCCTGCCGTCCTTGTGGTCGCCGTTTCTCGTCCTCTTGATCCCAATAACTCCAATCTGCGGTGGTGAGAGTGGTGAAATTAATGTGGTGTTCGGTGTCGTCGTTAGTACAGTTTTTGTGGTTGTGGTTGTTGTCGTCGAGATCGCTGTCCCTATCGACGTGGAGGAAGAAGTTGTTGTGGGTTTCGTCGCCGCCATTGTGACAGCGTTAGTGGGAGCTGCTATAGCTGCTGCTGTTGTGGTGGCTGGCGCTGTAATAGCGGTCGTAGCGGTCGTAGTGGCAGCAGCAGCCATTGCGCTCTCGAACGGTGAGGGGAGTGCAGCAGCGGCTGTGCGCTGTACCACGTCTACGTTGGACATCCTCAGCCTTTTCCCTTTCCCGTTTCCCTATTCCTGGTGCGTGCCCCGTGTCTTGTGATCTCTCCAGTGTGCTGTAACTCGGCCATTCAGATTCCGTTTCTCTCTTCGCCCACCTGGGCACCGCGGGGTCGAGCAGGGACTAAATAAGGGCAAGCTACCGGTCATATGGGGATGGGGATGGGATGGGGGGGTGGAAGAGAGATGTGGGAGATGGGGGCCAGTCATATCCATGTTCATGTTCTGACTTGCCCCGACTTGCCCCTCTGCTTCCCCATCATCAGGGGTCTTCTCCCCATGCGGCAGCCCGGCCCGACCAGGCATGGCTGCGGCGCACCATTTTAGATTGACGAGCCGGCTCGCAACTCCGTGGCCCAGCGTAGGCCTAGCCCCTTAACCCCCTAGTCCCCCAGACCATTGATCGCTTGACGGTCCGCCTCACTAGAAAGTAATGCCTGGACGATCAGAGCTGACAGTTGGATGAATTCGCTCAACGACCGACAGGCCCCAAATAGATTGCCCTCCTAGGGTTCTCCAGGCTCACTCCGACTCTCCGCAGCCACTACTGGCAGGACTTGGGCTATACACATTACTCTATTCCGTTCGTAGGAGCCGGGCTCTCCTATCGACGGCTTTCTATTGGTCGGGAAATCAGACTTGGAAATTTTCCGTCAAATCTCATCCGGTTCATCTACTTTGCATGATCCATCCAAGATGAGATGTTTCTGCTGAGCGACACCCCGAAGCGGACCATTAAGGAAAGAGAATCGTGACCTACCGAGACGGGACAGCTTTCGTCCTCCTCTTTGTCGTCGACGGGCACTCGCGAGCTCGCAAGAGAGTTCTACCGGGCCACGTGCCGTTCGCCACCAAGTTCTGCATTACTTTACCCCGAAACATCCCCTGCTGGTTCAGGACCAGTACCGTTACGCGTATGCAGACCTTGCAAAGATCACAAGCAAATACAAGGTACCCAGGCTAGGTAGGTAAGGCATTTTACCGGGCAAGAGGCTCGACGTGTCTGTTTCGTCTAACCCCAGAGACCCTGAGCCGCCCCAGCCCAAGAGAGGCTCAGGATCCCGGCTTTTTTGCTGGTCGCTGAATCTAGCAATTATATCGTAGGAAACGCTACCCGTGGCTACAAGTGGCGAAACACTGAAGCAATCCGAACTAGTTTTGCAAGGGCTTCCGGCCTGCTGGGTCGTTGGGTAACGTTACGGGACTGCACGCACGACTCCGTGCTTATTCTCAGATGTTTTATAACCCGAATACGCAGACCTAGCTCCGTGTGATCGCGTTGACGCGATGTGATGGCCGAGAGATCTAATCGCCGTCGGCCACCTTAGTCGTTTAGAGCTTAACATGATGCAAGGCAATATTCTGGAATCTCCGATGGAACATTGAATTGAGAGAGGTTTTACAGCGTTCGGGTTTGTTTCCTAAACAGTTCGGCGACCGACTCGCGAGGACGTCGCCGACTGACGAACAGTTGGTTTTGGGTTCAACAGCTGTGAGCATTACTATACAAGATGCATACGTCTAATCCTCATTTGAATCTATATTGTTATTTACCTAGGTACAGCTTACATTTTCGTCTCGAATAGACTACGGCATACATATAACATTGGTAGGGCAGGGTGGCTGGTGAGACGGTCCTGCCGATCCGATGAGTGAACATCAAGGCACCAAAGGAGACAACAGTGCCTAACTCCTCCACTCGTGTAAGTCATCATAGCATATGCGACAGAGGACGAACTACATTCAAAGTTTGGTTCTGGTCAGCCCACGTATGCTTACACATCACATCACAAGCTGAGACTACTGTATTAGCGACGGGAAGTGTTACCCTCAAGCGGCTCTAGACCTGCCACCTACATTGCTAGACCGGGAGCCTGGATATCTCAGGAGGAGAGTAGGGTAATTAGAGAAGCGAGATGGCGTTATTGACGATGAAATGCGCGTGGGGGCTTGATCAGCTCACCAGATACCCATTTCCAAATGGCCCATACATACAAAACGCAACCTTGACGGCTGCCGGGACGCATTATACAGCACTCTAATAACTAGCCGCCTTCCGACTGGCGAGTCTGCCTTGCTTGCGTCATCGCGAAGCTTGCCGTATGCAGTAAGGTCCCCAAGACATCCCCTTCCGTCGTCCCGGCGGCGTGAACAAATCCTCGCCAAGGTGGGGGTCACGTCCCCGAAACACTTGATATATTTTCGGAACTCGCTTCCTTCGGCTTCACGTGATCCTCGACATCCTTCTCCTCGACATAAATCTGGAACTGATGGACTGACGATGGCGGTTTGATGAGCAAGTTTTCGTAATGCCTTTCGTATTCTTGTGGAACCAGACACCGTTGCTATGAACTTGTAGGGTTAGCGAGCAAATACATGGCTAACGCTCTGTAGGACACGGAAGCTGAAAGTTAAGATAGCTATCTCCAGCTGTGCCATGCCATAGTCATCTCTCGAAAGACTGAATCTAGATTCATCGAATTCTTGTTGATCTCGGACGGTCATAGTCCACGGTACTACTCCGAGAACAAGGCCAAAGATAACACTAATAGATTCATAAGCATTAAGTAATACTTCTATAGAACATCATACATTACGCGCTATGCTAGTTACTCAGAGCATCTATGGATTTCTAGCCGTATCATCTTAAAGGGATCATAAACTTTGACATAACACTCGACAATGTTCATCATACACCCCCTAAGCCAACGTGCTTTGATCACTCTAAGTAAGGCTCTTCTGGCCCGAAAAGAACATCTTCGTGCATGAAAAGGGACTGATGCGCGTCATGATGATGGAGTATTATCAAAGGCCTAGCCCACAGTCTTTTCAGCTCTGTGATGTGATTATATTTAGATAGATCTCCTGCATGGACAGCCCAATATCACCAGCAAGGTCTACGATCATAGCTTAGAATTAGATTACGAAGCAGCCCTTTCAACTTGGTCTGCTTCTCATGTCCACGCGTGGACTAAAGTATGGTATTATTGCAGACTTACATGTACAGAGACATCTGATTTATGTGACTTGTTAAGAGCAGCGACGTGATATGTTTCTAATCATAGAATCTTAGAATAAGCCCTTGAAACATATACGTCGTAGATAAAATGGCCTATTTGGCGGAGCTCAAACCCAGTACAAGAAACTGAAAATAAACTACATATAGCTACTAAAAGAGTTCATCCCGATAGCAAATGCGAACGAAATCCTACGTTGCTTCTACCAAGTATATCGAAATGGATCATAGGTAGCCACTACAAACCGTGGTAAGTAAAGGATGCAGAAAATTCTTGTCTGGCAGTGTTCTTGAGTTAAATACAAACTAAGGGGTCAATGTACCTATTATTAGCCCAAAATTTCAACTCTTATGAGGCATATGATCAGCTTGTTCTATTGTAATGCACATCTGTAGAGATGAGCAACAGTTGATGGGTTGTATGCCAGATGGCAGTTGCCAGGTCGTCTGGAACCAGATATTGCTAGTCTATTAGAACTGAGCCCATGTATGAGGATATACAGAAATATGTGGCCATAGAACCGCCTTAGATCCGGGATACTTAGGTGTTTGCTCCAATTACGACCTGCTAACACTTATAATTGACAAATGCTAGAACTGCTTTGAACATAGGATGGTTCCTTCACGGTTAGATACTTTACAAATGTATTCACATAGGCTCTGTTCTAACAGAGCTATACTTCGATCTTATCAACATTTGTGACCCTGAGAAACAAATGCTTATCCAGTTTTTGCTACCTACCTACGTACCTAGGTACTCTGTCTACTTCCTGCCTACCTGTGTTGGATTTCTCTCAAGAGCTTTTGTACTCGTAACCCAAAGTGGTAGCTAAGGCTACTGTGATATGTGTCTCTGGTACTTAGATTGAATAACGTATGGTGATATATTCGAACAGACAAACAACTAATTGGTCTAAATTTGAATATTGTTGATGTTGTAGCTACCTCTTAACTGTTTAAAATACTACAAAGTGTCCTTTATAGCATCCCAGAATGCGACTGGATTCTCGCACATAGGTAGATGACCTGCCTCTGGTACTATGACCAGCTTAGCACCGTCTTTTCCAAGTAGACCCCTGAAGCCGCCCATGGCCTTAACTAAGGCCCCCTTTCCATCTCCCTCGCCGACAACTAGCAAACCGGGGACCTGGCATTCCGTCATCTGGGCCTTCATGTCGTAGTCCCAGAGAGCCTGGCACCCGTACCTGAACCCCTCGATGCTGTTACTAGCAACCATATCCACTATCCAGCTCACCGTGTCCTGTTTCTGCATCGTGGAGGGATGGAACCATCGCGCCACCGTCTGCCCTGCCAGGCTCTTGATTCCCGGGCTTCCGTCGTCGAGGATGCTCTCAGCGACCACGATGCGCTCCTTCCACGCGTTCGTGTTCGCGGGACTAGACGCGACGTTGAAGTCGCACGCGATGAACTTGCCTAGCTTGTCCGGGTACTTCAGCGCGAACTTTAGAGTCGAGGCCCCGCCCATGGACACGCCGATCAAGGTATCGAGCTTGGAGATACGCAACGCGGACAAGACGCTGCTCAGGTCGTCTGATAACACGTCCAGAGTCGCGGGCGTCGGCGGAGAGGGAATCGCATGCCTGCCGCGGAAGTCGTAGCGGAGGATGCGGTACTGCGGCCTCTGCGCTTTTAGGATCTCGACGAGAGGATCCCACATGTGAAGTGATGTTAGTAGTGAATTGCAGAAGGCGATCGTGGGCGCTTTAGGATCTGGGTTGCCTTCGAGCCGGTAAGGGATTGAGAGGCCATCGGATGCCGTAACATGGGAGGTGATGACCGGAGTAGGGTCGTTTGAGGTGATGGTCATGCTATCCCAGGAATTGAAGGTGAAAGTCGAGGGTTTGAGTTGAGATAAGTTATGTAAGTCGCGTGGCGCTGGTCCGAAGACGTAGAAGAGAGAGTACAGCCGTTGCGAAGTCAACGTAGCATATTTCTCATCGATGTCTTCCCACTTAGAAGAAGGGGCCACAGCTTGTTGCGTTACATCAAGCTCGTTTTCCTTTGCGAACTCGTGTAACGCGATGAGAGATGTTGGCGCACTGGTCTCCAGACTAGATGTTCGGAAGACCCGTGATCGTAGCCAGCCAGATACCTTGGATAGCATGTCTACGTGTCCGTCATACCATTTGATGGTTTCAGCCTCCGCATCTGCCGTGTCCTTCAGCTTGAGCTCTACCGTGAGTAAAACTATACCCTCGGCTTCATCATCTGTCAATTGCTCGATCGGAATGAAGAGCGGAGACTGCTTCGCGGTCACCAGATCCCAAAAGTACCGCTTCACGTCTACCTGACCAATGGTCTCAGCTTCGCGAGGTGACCGGTTTTCTCGTAGAGACGTGTAAGTGTTGGTTTCCAACAGGGACATGGACGTCACGTCATAGACGGCCAGGAATTCCGGCTCCCTCCCGTCCGCTGCGCGATAGCGAAGGCCGTTCGAGAAGATCTGCGGCAACCGAAGCCGAGTTGGCCCATGTTCGTTGTCGTACCACTCATGGAATTGTTCTATTGGCAGCCCTGGCTTGGGCTGCATGGTCACGTAAAGCATCCCGGGATTGGCCATGATCTGTGTCACTGTCAGCAATGCACCAAGACGAATAGCGTCAACTCGGGGTTCTACTTGAAGATTCAGGGGCTGAGGATGTTGTATTATCGGATTAAGCGTCTTTACGAATACGATAATGAGGAATATTCACCTACCAAGAGGCCGGTTTAAGGGGATAAGGTGCTTATTCTCAGGTTTGTAATTCCCTACAAATCCTAAAACTCTTCAACAATTCGTTCCGAGTCCGCCTTTGAACTGCAGAGATACCAGGCCGTGTAGTTAAGTGATGAATCGTTCTAGAAGTCTGCCAAGTATGCGATCGCATAGTGACAAGACACCACTTCGGCAGAGCTTTAGCAAATCTACGGCAATCTCATCGGCAAATATTGGGCCATGAGGTGGAACATCATGACCCCGAATTGAAGTTGAGTTATCATCGAATCATCTTGACCAATCCTGCCTCAGGATGTGAAGTTCTTTGGTGATAAATTGATAAGTCATGAATTTGGCTAGTTAACATAATTGGTTTTTTCCTGGTTAATTACTTCCAGTAACTCCAGGCAATTCGCCAGTGGACATATCGGTACCTAGGTAGTGATATTATCTGGTCCCACTAATGCTTCCCAACGAGCCACAGCGGCCGGTGGGGAGCTCAGTCTGTGGTCGGATCTTGGAGGGAAAACATCATGGCTGAGGCTGAGAAGTCGCCATACATCTCTTCAAAAAGCCGACAATATCATCCACACCCTGAGGCTCGTTAACCCAATGCCCGCCATCCTCATATTCATGCCATTCCACCTGGAAGCCGTTCGATGTGATGGTATCCCTGAGTACTCTACCGTTATTGATCGGAACTACTTCGTCATCTACGGAATGGCTGAGGAAAACCGGCGTCTTCCCTGTTGGACACTCGTCGAGTTCGAGTGCCTGGCCAAATCCGAAAATTGCTTGAAGCTTTTCTAGCTCTTGGGTACCTGGTGCACAAGCCATCCAGCTGCTTAAGCCGATCAACCCGGCGAATCCTCCTTTCTTCTCGGCGAGAAACGTCGCTATTGCGGTTGCGAAGCCCTGACTGATGCCGCAGAGAAATATTTTCGATCGCGCCACCAAACTCTCTTCCTCCTTGATGATGGTGAGAATCTGTTCGATGCTCTGCTGGAGTCCCGACTGTTGCAGCTCTGGACGCTCCTCTGGATGTTCCACGGACCACATATCAAACCACTGGGGACATTCGGTTTCGAAGCGCTCCGAATGTAGAGTGGGCGCGGTGGGGACTACCCATCTAATACTTGGGAATAGGTCTAAAAGCGTTCTGAGTTCGTTTGCTGGCTCGGAGGCCTCGCTTTCGAAGAACTCGCTGGCGAATGTTTTGCCATCGCTATCACGGCCGTGCAGAAAGATGACGGTATGCGTGTGAGGCCCTTCGGGCTTTGTTCGAAAGGTGGTATTCCTAACCATTTCGAATGTTGTTACCTTCGCGACGATGCTCTAAAGTTGATCCGGTTTGTTTTGTAGAAGTTGACACTAATAACGGTCGTCAACCCAGGGTCTAGTTATATATATTCATAGATACCTTTCTCCGATTAGCACCATCTAAAGCTAACTACCTAGTTGCACCGTTACTAAGAATTGAGGCTGTATTGGTCTAACCTTAATGTTGATATATGCTCTAATTTGGAAAGGGGGAAATATGTCTGGGTGCGCTGCTCAGGTAGAGCTGAAGCTGAGTACCTGAATGCTAATGACCTGAATATCTCAAAGCAAAGCATTTAAATTACATTGACGAGATATGCATGTGAAGATATGAATCGTATAGCACGTAGAGAACAAGCTTGAATTTGTTGAGCAGTAGGATGATCTCTCTGAGCTCGAGGCATGAGGACGAAGCAAATAATTCCCCTATCAGCGGAGGATTTATTGTAAAATTCAGGTATGGTTGATTTCGCTTTAGTCAGCTTTGAAGATAACTTCCGACGCGTCTACGGTGCTAACATTAACACAGCATTAATCCTCCAAGTGCATCAAGGAATAAGTCGATCAAAATCTCTCATTGGCTAGCTGTCCCTAAGTTACAATTGAACTAAGTAGCCCATCCGAGGCGAAAGGGACGGGCCTGACCATTTTTGGTTGACGATCGTGTGCTAGGGGGTGATGCAGTGGCATTCCTGGCACAGAAAACCTTCCGATGCGGCCGTCCAGACTCTGAAAACCTTCCGAACGGGAGCGGCTTCGCCTCGTGTTGACGGCACCAACCCCGATGCGCATCAAAGATGACCGGAATCTTCGCTGTTCAATTTCCTCCAGTTTCTAATATTCTTGCCCTTTAAAAACACGATGGTGTCTGGCGCATATAACCATGGAGCTGTTCCAGATGACTGGGGTAGCCATCGAGCACTATTCAAACGAGGATGCAAACCGACTTGGCTGTGGCAGCTGACTTGAACCATCAAGCCTCACCCCCTGAGCATACAGAGGATGGCGTGGATGCGCAGAATCCTAGTACACTCAACGAGAACTCGCATAGGGGCTATCAGTTCTGGGCCATCATCATTGCGCTTGGCATCGTGTCTTTGCTCTCCGCGGCCGAGAATACGGTCGTCGTTACATCACTTCCCACCATCGTCGAGAAGCTTGACGTCGGCCAGAATTATGTCTGGATCACCAACGTGTTCTTCCTGACCAGGTAGGTCACCCAAAGCCATAATACCTAGCGCAGCTCGTAGCGACTGACTGCAGTACCGGAGCTAGTGCGGCTGTACAGCCCCTATTCGGGCAACTATCTAACCTTTTCGGACGGCGACACTTGGCTCTGTCTATTGTCGCTATCTACATAATTGGGAGTGGGCTATGCGGTGGTGCGAGGAACCCGGGCATGCTCATCGGCGGTAGAGCTATTCAAGGAGTCGGTTCAGGTGGTAAGTTCATAGCTGTTCCGCATGTTTGCGATTGCGAGCCTGGCTAAAATCGATCAGGTATTAATATGATCATCAATGTCATCATCTCCGACCTCGTTCCTCTACGACAGCGCGGCAACTTTAGCGCCATTATCCTGGCGGTATATGGTATCGGGACGACTTTAGGACCATTCCTAGGCGGCGTCATCGTCGAGTCGACGTCGTGGAGATGGGTCTTCTATATCAACCTGCCGATCGGAGCTCTGGCTTTCGTACTCCTGTTTCTATTTCTTCGCGTCCATTGGGACAAGTCTGCGACGGCTTACGAGAAGCTTCGGCGACTCGACTATGTCGGCAACGGAATTCTCATCGCATCCGCCGTATCTATTCTGATCGCTTTGACGTGGGCGGACGTCTTGTACACTTGGGCGTCGTGGCATATTCTTGTGCCTCTGATCGTCGGGGTTAGTGGCATGATACTATTCGTCGTTTTCGAAGGCTTGCCGTCTGTAACCGAACCAGTCATGCCCCTTCGACTGTTCCACAACCGTACTGCGATCATCTTGTATGTTATCAGTTTTCTGAATGCGGTCCAGAACTACTGGTCATTCTTCTTCGTCCCGCTCTACTTCCAGTCCGTCCGATTGGCCTCACCAGCAGAGTCTGGAGTGGACTTACTGGTGTTCAGCCTCGTGGGCATACCTGGCGCAGCCGTTGCGTTGGTGATCTTGTCTAAATGGGGTCGGTACAAGATTCTTCACGTTTCTGGCGCTGGTCTGTTCACTCTTGGGATAGGTCTCTTCAGCATTATGGATCAAAATACTAGCACCGCTGCTTGGGTCTGGATCAACATCGTTGCGGCTTTGGGGACTAGTCTGCTCACTAATACATTACTCCCTGCTTTCCAAGCATCCATCCAAGAAGCCGATCAGGCGGCTGCGACTGCTAGCTGGAGTTTCATACGTAGCTTCGGGAACATATGGGGCGTAGCCATCTCGGCGGCCATCTTCAACAGCTTCACAGCATCCTACGCACCGATGATCGACGACCCAAGAGCTAGAGCGTTGTTGACGTCGGGTAACTCATATTCAAGCGCAACTAAAGCCTTTGTGGAATCGTTCGAGGAGCCTGTACGACAGCAGATCCGCGATGTCTTCAGGAAATCACTTCAGAAGGTATTTTTGATTGGTGTTCCATTTGCTGGGTTCGTCTTTCTCTTGACTCTTCTCGAAAAGGAGATTAAACTAAGGACGGAACTGAAGACTGAGTTTGGTCTCGAAGAACGGGAGACTAATAACAGGATAGCATGAGTATTACATAGAACAAGCTACAATCTATCGAACCTGCCTGATTCTATTAGATAATTTAAAGCACATAATTCCTCGAAGCTGCAAATAATGTCGTGTTTGATTCTGTAGGGGGATAGGGGATTCGATTCCTACTTGATTGGCGATGTCCAACTACTGTGCCCCAATGCTACGTTATTCGCGTCCGCTGAATGGATTAGGCAGCAGAATAGAGAGATGCGCCTGTGCTGAATCGTGGCTCAGCGGATTTAAGCGAGCATTCCGGCATTCCGTAGGGCCATCGGACTTCCAATTATACCGTCTTGGTTTATGACATCGATTCACATAATGATTTCCCCCTTTTCGCAATTTTCATCATTTTACCTTTTAAATTAATCAACTTCATATAATTATCTAAATAAGTGTCAACTCCTAATTGATCCGATGCCACGAGATGGCGACGATTACTCCTCATGCAAGGTCGAGTCTGCGACGTACCGCTTGTGACCGGTACATGACCCTTAGACTTATACGAGTCTTATCTCTTATAACTCGTATTTAATAACGCGTGAATTAGATGTCGGCATTCGAAGCTGAGATGCTTCCGGGACGAGAACCAGCAGAAGTGCGCTCGTTGCTTACGGCTCGAGCTGCGCTGTGAAGTTGCGCCTGCTAAACCGCCGGGACGGCCTCGCAAAGTCATGTCGATACCCGTTGCGGCGGACATTCCAACAGACGACGTAGAGGTTTTATCTCCTCAGTCAATAGAGCGAAACCACAGTCCAGAAGCTGGGGGCAGTGTCTTGCCAGGTCAAAGTCCGGAGAATCTGCTTCTAGGCCTTGACAATCACATACAAGTTAATAGTCCGTTGAGCCAAATGTCATCGGCATTGCAAAGCGGAGGCGATGGCTTCAACCTGACTTCAATCTTGCCGCTTTCCGAATTCAGAACCCCTGAATGGTTCGAGACAAGCTGTTTTGATCCAGAACCTCCGAACAGAGATCCGTTGGAGGTACACAGTCTCTTCACGGCGAAACTGGATCGGCACGAATGCTTCAAGGAGCTCTCCCAGCTGAACGTTGATCTGCATGTCCATTGGGGAGTTCTCAAAGAACTTATAGACACCGGTCAGATTAAATTCTCGAGCTTCATAGACCATCTACCTCCTCCGGCTGGCGACGGGGTCTCGCGAGCTGAGAAGCTGCTCATCATGTCTCAGAGATTCCAGCAGGCCGTCACCAATCTCAACTGGGTAGTGAAGCACGAACCTAAGCCGTTGCACGCAACAATGCCCGTTATTTTTGATGAGGAAAACGTGCTCGACCCGTTGCTTGACATCGCAGGACCCTTGCCAACATCATTTAGCCAGGATACAGGAAGCTACCCAACTACTTCTGAAAGTAGAGGTGTGATGACCGAGTCAGATGAGCTACTAGAGACGCCGTTCGTCTGTCTGCTCGTGAGCTGCTACGTTCAGATGATTCAGCTGTTCGAGATTATGTTCGTCCACGTTCACAGGAGAATTGACGGGCTTGATCGAGACCGACTCACTCTCTCAGATCCAGGCAAAGGGATCACGATGGGCGCATTCTACATCTACAGCGGCAGGCTGCAGAGCATGTTCTATTGCCAAGCCGTGCTGTATTTCCTAGAAAACATCGAGCGCGGTCTAGGCATCTTACTAGAACAGATGGAACATAGCGCGTCGGGTCTATTGTCTCATCCCCAACATTTCAATCTCCTCCAGAGGGAACTCGGCGGCCAAGTTTGCGAAGGTATCAGCGAACGTGTTCGTGCGTTGAGGGAAACAGTTGAGAAAGCCAGAATATGTTCACTACAGGACGTAGGCTGGTGAAAAGGACATGTATTCCACTGATCATCGACAACGACGGCTACGCATAAGTCCCATATGGAAGGATCACCATTAAGTCTTAAACAAGACTCGTCTCTGCGACATCCCCCTTTTTCTAATTAATTTTCGGTATAGAACTCGGGGTAACAATCATCTCATCGCCCAGATGGATGGCATGATTCTTCCACAGGCGCAGGACATTGCCGTCTGATTGACAGCCCCCCGGAAGGGCATGCTAAAAGACGGCAACCAGCACCATAGTTGTGTCAGAAATAAGACCTGATCATAAGGTAGGTACTTATACCTCTAAACTTGGCATGACGAGTAATACTTGGATGTTTCTAACCTCATGTGAATAAATAGGGGTGGGATAGATCTCGCACTTTCGGGCACAAATGAGGACGCTGCGTAGATTGAACGATTCGGTCTTCAATCTTTGCGGAACAACTTTTACCCACGAAGCGGATATCGAGAAGGGGGGGGTACCTGCTATGGCCATTCCCATCCCCTATATGATTGACCGATTCATTACTATCAGGCCCTCGTACTCGCCGCAGTTTCCACCTACCTCCCTGATCAGTAGACCACTCCAAGCCTCAACCCGACTCCGTATCCATAATTGAAACGATCGTGTCGCAAGCCGAGGAATAGCAAAAAGAGACTCCCCTGTTAGAGGAATTAGGGAGTAGGCAACAGAAGCCCCCGTTCAAGACAAGAATAGACCAAATCCGCGGAATAACCAAGATAGAGGTCTTTACATACATGCATAAACGGTAACGACCAGATGACTCTGAACAGAATAGCATTCATGTGTGAAATCTACTGAATCAACTATATTAGGTAGGTACCTAATATAGTTGCCTGGTTTCACGAGCCATCTTCCCATAAGAAGGCTTCAAGACCCAACTACTAAGAATACCAAGGTACTGATATGACCAAACTATGAGCTATAAACCCTGCCGTGTCTCAGTTCGATCACCATCGTAAGAAGTCCTCAAGTAGCATGTTGAATTTGGCCTGTAACGCTTCAAGAATAGATAAAAGAAACGGGTCATAAGAGTACATACACTATCTACTCTTCTTATCATTGGCTGGTGTCTTAAGATCTAAGTGACTCCGCTTCAATATCCCGCCCCTTTTCCCGGCGCTGCATCTCGGTTGTCAGTTATCAGATGAGCCGGCCGAGCAGGACATTGATCACATTATATGAGCTGAAAAGGCAGTATGATGACGTTCATCTATGATTCCACAAGATCACCTTTATACGGAACTCTACAGCGAAATATGATTGATGCTTAGCAACTACCTAGGTACGACTCAATGATGGTGATTCAAAGGACCAATCGTCGCATCTAACTAAGACTTCCATTGCTATATTATTAGAAGGTCCGGCAATTACTTCTAGGGTTGATAGGCACCTGACAGATTGAGGTAGCTACGAAACGAAAACATAACCTAGGAATACCATGGGCCATTGGGTTTGAGACTAGATGTTTGATGTGTTGTTCATTACTCATAAGCTATGCTCCATGAATGCCACCTTTCTTGCGACCTTAGTCGTCACCTTTAACGCCTGAAGTCGATTTGGGTATCAACACCTGTAGACAGTAAAAACAACGCATCCTTAGGATACGTCCCACCAGCCTCGTGAAACTCCTTCCTCATCCAAGCCCCTAGCGAGAATCGCCAACTCAATCAACCTAGGATGGGATATGCTACGTATTGGATGCTGAAAAGGGCACCTCGAATGTGAACTCGAATTTGGACTTGCCGCCATCTCCGAACTCCACGGGAAGCTGGTGTGCAATTCCACCATACTTCTTCTGAAGCACTGAGCCATCAGTGCCGCTAATGCACAGCCTCTTGAAGTCGTCCGTGATGGTCGCCACTTGCCATTTCGGTTGCTTGCTGAAAGATCGGAGCGGCTTCGATTCTTGACGTTTGACAGGGACCAATTCATCGGTATCCCATTCGCAAGCCAAGACCTTGAACTTGACCTTCTCCGGATCTACGGTGCCCGTAGATCGCTTGTGGCAGTACGAGATGTAGTTGTGCCGAGCCCACTCCAGGGCGCTGAGGACGTGCGTGTTGAACTTGCAGGTTTGCGGGTCGACCTCGAAGTAGGTGCGTCCGACTTCACGGCTGACAAAATTCTCTCCCTTATCTCCATGTTCTTGACTTTGTGTTAGTTTGGTTCATAGTGAATATGTTGCTGTGCACATACCTTTCCCTGTGTGGACGCACGAGGTAGGCGAAGACTTGTCACGCTGCTTGCGCACGGCTAGGCAGTCCAGAAAATAGAAAGTTTCCAGGTTCTTGAACAACGCGGCTAGCTGGTAGACATGTCGAGGGCGCGCATCGTGGCTGTGATGAAAGTTGGGAATGATGCCGCAAGTACGACAGACTCGGCACTTTTCATCCCATTTGGTGTTGTAGCGAACAGCTATACGGCGGATCTTGGCTAACTGCTCCAGATCGAGATGCTCCGCCCAGCGGCCTAGGGCACGGGTCGAAGTGGCGCCCGGATAATCGATGCAGACTATATCAGATGATTTATCCAGGAGAACCAAGCGGCGATTGTAGAGGAATAAGTTTCCCGGGCGTTCGACCAGCCTAAAAAATAGCTCCTTCGCCTCGTTGCAAGCTAGCATTAGTGGCATGACGATCTTTCTCATATTGAGATAGTGCGACTTATCAGCTCGCTGATAGCAGAAGATAGGCTCAAGAGTGCTGGTGAGTTTTGAGCGCTTGGCATCTAGTCCGATCTTCTCAGGCGCCGGCTCGGCAGCCGTGGTGTTATCGCCACTCTGGGTTCGTGGGGCAAGGGGGTCCCCAAGGTTGGCGTTAGGCTTGAATTTGAGGAAATGGATACCAGTTGTATAAATAATATCTTCCCAGATCTGGAGGCGAATGTCGAATGGGAAATCCGCAAAACAGGTGAAGCGTCGGAGGCCCGTGGGCACGGGCAGGTGGACGGAGGATGTCGACATCTTAGCGACTCTAACTAGTTGGAGGGGACGAAAGGCTTTGACTGGTATAGGTAGGCGATTCTCAGCTAAGGGAAGCAGACGGCGCCACAAAGTGGCATCCGATACCTGGCCGTGATGCTAGCTTAACTAGAAGATAGTAGGCAGAAACCGGGGGGGATCACGAAGACGCCTATGTCCAGACCAATGAATGGCGAGACAGACGAGGTGGGCGACGACATGCAGATGTATCAAGGGCCCATAGTCCAACCTATAAGGGGGAATAGAAAAAATTACAAGCTGCAGAATGCAGAAGAACGAACGTATAAGTAAGATTGTCGGCGATCAGCGAGAGAGATTCGTAGGTGGGTAGAAAGTGATGAAAGAGGGAAGAGGTGGAGGTGGAAGGGTCAGGAAGTTGAAGGTCGACGAAAGACGAAAGACCAAAGAAGAAAGACTAAAAATGAAAGTCGATAAGATGTCGGTGGGAGGAGCTGCGGCAGGTAAAGCCGAGTTATGTAAAGTCAGAGAAGGGTCAAGCCGATGTGCACTTGCCAGTCAGTTGAGATAGAAAGTAAAAGTAGGAAGTCGCCAGTCGTCGTACCACGGTACTTGGGCAGACGTATGGCAGCATTCATAATGTCGTGTCATATGCACCTAACCTACATACATAAGGTACCTTACATGTACTTTATATGCACGATTTGAGAGGTCAGAGTAAATGAGGCTGAATATTACATAACCAGCTTAGACTGTCAGATGCACTGTCATACATACTATAGGAGGTACAGATGTAGATGGGTACCTACATGTAGGTACATAAACTGTAGGAGCAGTTGCAGCTTACCTATTGAATATCTGTCCAGGGGTACCCCGCAACACTATTTATGGCGGGGTTATGCCACGAAGATTCAAATCCGTCAAATGTGAAATTAGTGTAAAGTTAATGTTAGATCCATCCACTTAGAGGGGCTTCCCCTATCGACCAAAGACCGTATAAATAGTACAAATAACACAGTGTCAGGCTCAATTTCAATACCCAACTATCCACCTTGGGTATTGACTAGGGGATATTGACCAACCTCTACATTTATCGATATCTCCTATTCGAATCATCACAAGAGATTGGACATATTTCAACAAGCTGGTAAAGATACTGGAACAAACATTTGGGCTCGAAAGTTCTCATTCTCAACTTGTTAATATTAATTTATCCGAATACGGCAATTCCAATTTATCGTGTACAATCCCTCATTGATGAAGACTCCTCGCCCGGTACTCGCCCGATAATGACTGCATCACATAATGAGTGTCGATACAAACGCCCTCCCAAATAAACCCCATCATATCTCTATTTCGACTGCCTCACTCTGAAAACTACCTCTGAATGTATCCTCACTGGCGCCAGCTTGCTCCAGCGAAACCTTAGTAATAGCGTCGGCTTCGGACGGCCAGACGCCCATCCACTCTCCACTGCAGACGACGCTCACTTTGCCACGTAGCTTGTCCAGTGGTACGATAGGCCCCTTGAGCTCCAACTCCTGCTCCTTCGTCTGGCCCGCCTCCATGGTAATGAGGGAGTCGGGCCCGGGCGGCATCTTTCGCCTGATCTGGATCGTCGGGATTTCGACGGGTTCGTCGCTACCGGCGGGCGTGAAGGACAAGAGGCCCAACTGCACGGCGAGAGGGTCTAGCGGAGAGTTCCACGACAAGACCGTTACGGGACCTGAGTGCGTGTTCTTAACAGCGAGTACCAGCTTCGGCGGAGAAGTGCTGACTTGGCGGACTGCGACTTGGAGCTTCGAGATGACGTCTACCGAGTCCGACATTTTGACTGTGATCGGCTCGGGTGTGTTGGAATCGCTTTTATACCAGAATAAGACGAAGAGCACAGCAATGAGAAGAAGTGGCAGTATGCTTCGACTTTGACTGGATCGACTAGTTCCCATGGATGCCGCCGTCTTGAATGTAAGAGGTCGCGAGTGTGATAGGTAGGATCTTTAGGCGATATCTTGCGCTGGGTCACTTTGAAAAGTAGACTGTAAAGTATGTCGCGCTCTGCACTTCTCTCAGTTCAGTCTTAAGTTGTTGAAGGCTCGGACCTGCACGTAACAAGATTTAATGGTGTCTGCTGCCTATTTAACATCCGATAAAGCAGTTGATACCGGCATCAATTGCGTCACCTTAGCGGCTGAGAACCAGCAGCTTCTTCATTAGGTGACTTTCCGGCGTCTAGAACAACCTGACAGCAGACACAGCAAGGCCGTGGGTAAATTCCGTGCCAAGATGTTCCATTGAACTTGTCGAAAAGAGCAGGTGTTGCAAGATTGCTTCGGATTGGCTATGATTGGCTATAAATGAACGTCACCTAATAGGCATCTGCCTCAACCCACCATAGGGGCATAAAGAGGATGACGATCTCAACGATAGCTTGAAATAATGCTTCAAGAGTTTAAAATTCAACACGGATGAGTCTTATCTCATCAAGCTTAGATGCAGACGCACGACCACTCGCGCATCTTCTAAGCACTAGTCGTCGACCCTCAAGCAAACCATGAAAGCTACAAGCCTTACCCCTGAGTGTAGAAGTAGGCAAGCCGCATTAAATCTCGGATTATCATAACTTCCAATACTAGTTCATGACTATGAGTTAATGTATCATCAAGCTTCTATGAATGAACATATCAACAATATATACCAAGTAGCGAGTACCAAATAAGAAAACTTCTAATCCCACGCCATTACACAACATGCCGCTCAGGCTCAGTCTATGTGCAATTTGTCTACATTAAATACCTAGCCTTCCATCATAATAACTCTAGATTATAAAGCCGCTTGCTTAGTCAAAGACATCCGTAGCATACCGCGTATTCCTGAGGCCCTCCCACCACTTGCCCGCCTGCTCAACCGTCACGTCCTTGCCGTCGGACCTCTTAGCCTCCTTCTTAGCAATATCCACAATAACCTCCTTGACGCCCTCGCCGACGGCTCTCGACCCGCAGATGAACAGCTTAGCGCCGTCGCGCCAGAGCTCCGTGATCTCGTCCTCGGCGGCCCTCAGCGCATCCTGGACGTACTTGCAACCGGCGGCGTCCTCGGGCTTACGGCTGTACGCGCGGCGCACGGCGACAGCACCGGCCTTCTCCCACTCGGCGAGCTCGTCAGCGTACAGGTCGTCGCGGCCGGGGGCGCGGCACCCGAAGAAGAGCAGGGCGGGCGCGAGCTTGCGGCCGGCGGAGATCATGGCGGCGCGCTCCTGCATGAAGCCGCGGAAGGGGGCGAGCCCGGTGCCGGCGGCGACGCAGATCACAGGTGTGTTCTCGACGTCCTGGGGCAGGTGGAAGGCCGCGTGGGACGGGCGCACCGAGATGTGCAGCTTGTCGCCAGCCGCTAGCGACGCCAGGTATGATGATGCTACTCCAACGTGGACGCCGTGGCCCGATTTGGAGGGCGCCTCGAGCACGGAGAAGGTCAGGGTTACGTTGGATGGGTTCCACAGGGGTGACGAGGAGATGGAGCTGCGCTGTGTTAGATTCTGTTCTTGATGCTGTAATGGCTTAGTAACTTACTACTGTCGCACACGCATCGGCGGGAGCATCGCAAGGAAGGCGCCCAACGGCAGGTCAACAGATTCGTACTTCTCCATCAGATCAAGCACAGAGATGCGCTTGGCTGACACTTCTTCGTAACACTCGTTCGCTAGTTTCTTGAGAGCCTCCTTCTCTTTGTCATCCTTAGCGGCCTCGACTAGGGTACTTATGTTCTATTTAACAGTCAGTCAGTTGGTCTCCTTAGAGTATCAAGTAATGAGTGGAATCCATATAGGCTTACCCTTCGAGTTGCTGGCTGTGACAGCTCGACGTAAGCGCCGAGTATGCTATGCGCAGGAAGCGATGTGTTTGTGGGAAGAGAGGTCATGCCATCGCTACCGATAGTAATGTGCGAATCCCACGGAAGGTGAAATTTGCGCATGGCCCGCTCAACGATCTGCTCGGGATTAATAGGCAGGACTGCCAAATAGTCGCCGGCTCTGTAGGACTGATCGCTAGGGAGCTTGATCTCGATATGTTTCTTGACGGGTTCTCCTTCAGCCGTCAATGTACGGGCCTCGACCACTAGACCCTCCATGACATCCTGTCGTAGAGTGGATGTGCGAGGGCTCGTTATCGACACTCTGAGACCCACAGACTGCGACAGATCGGCTCCATCATCCGACGCGCCGTACTTCTTCTTGAGTGCCGGCCAGAGTGTGTCGTCCTCCCACGTCTCGAAGTCGGCGAAGGCATCGCCATTACCAACGTCAGTAAGACCAATGTCCGCAACTCGGGTAGCTCCAACTTCTCCAAGTTTAGCATCGACCAATTTCGGAATCCTGTGGAAAGTCTGGACCCAGTCATGATGGCCAACACCGAAGACGGCGTAGTCAACGCCATCAAGAGCTGCCTTGTCCTTGATATTCTCAACCCACGAGACGAAATGGGCGGCATTGTCTGGCGGCTGTCCCTCATACGACGCAGTGATTATGATGACGGGTTCTCCCTTCGGTAGGTTTGCATTTGCGGTATCCAAGATGTCAATCTTGGAAACCTTGAAGCCGTGGCGCGACGCATCACTAGCTACGCGCTGGGCAAGTGCTTCACAGGTGCCGCTGTTGCTTCCGAACAGAATTGTAATTGGTTTGCCGCTGCCATTAGCAGTAGGCTGCACGGGTTCTTTCAGCGCGTGCCCGTTGAGAGGTTCTGTTGGCATCGCTGTTCCGGCTAAACGGTGTTCCAGTTGAGTGGGCGTCATTCCGTCACGAAGGGTTCCTCTCATGTGGAAACCCTTCGGCTTGATGGTCAATGTTTGCTTTAGAGATAGGATGTAAGACGGGTCGTCTAGGACGAAGTTGAAGTTTTGTAGAAGCATAGCAATAGCTAATGTTGCCTCTTGCCATGCGAAGGGACGACCGATACACTATAGTGTGACATGTTAGTTTTATAGTAGCTATGAGAAGGATATGGTTTATCTTGGGCTAGAGATTGCGTCCCCCAATTGCTAGCAACAGACGACTCGCACCCTAGACGAAGAGGTAGAGGAAGATCAAGATGAAAGTAGCTGATATACATACCCCTCGGAGGCCGTTGCCAAAAGGTTTCCACGCATTCCTCGGGAGTTTATTGAATGGCTCGTCTAACATACGTTCTGGTTTAAACTCATTCGCATCGTCGCCGTATACGGCAGGATCTGTGTGCATCTTCTTAAGAAACAAGACCGCAGGTTCGTCCTTAGCGATCGGGTATTTTCCCGCCAGGAGAGTGTCCTCCTTCGGTGTGACGGAGAATAGGGAAATAGGTGCGTCTAGCCTCAGGGTTTCACGCATTAACTATGATTATGTCAGCTTCTCCTTAATTGAGGACGGTGTGGACATGACTGTGTGGAGAGGACTGGCGGTACAGTAATAACCAGCCATACGATGGGGGCCTCTACTTACGGCTGCGATATACGGAAGCTTAGACATATGTTCCACAGTGATGGGGCCCTTCCCAATGACTGTGTCAACCTCCTCCTGGGCCTTGCGGTAAGCCTCGGGGTGCTTGAGAAGTTCATAAAAGGCGAACGAGAGTAGTCCAGACGTCGTCTCGTGCCCTGCGATGAGGAAAGTAATGAGGTTGTCCGTGATGCTCGAGTCACTCATGTGCTGCCCAGTTTTGGGGTCGACGCCCTTTAACATAGCAGTGAGAAGATCCTTCCTGTCAGATGGCTTATTTTTACGCTCTTGGAGAACTTCGTCAGACGTCTTCCGGAGTGTATCGATGTCCTTCCAGTACTTGACATCCTCGTTGCGGTAGAACCAAGAGGGCATGGTCCTGTTTGGCCTGTTACCTGACTCGGTGAGGAAGTCGCCCATGGCTGCCACGAAGGGGTGAAGTTCGGAGGTGTAGTAGCTGTTGAAACGGTACCCCATTGAGCAAAGAGCGAGCGTGTCAAGGGCGAGACGAGTGAAGTCCTCCGACACCTCGATCGGGTGCTGCGGTCCGTACCGAGCCCATTTCATAGTTAGTTGTGTCGCGATCTCGTGCATTTCATCGAACATGCCCCGGATAGACATGGGGCCAAACGCGGGCATCAGAACTGGTTCATATGAGCAATCATGGTGATACATGCTAGGTTCGGATCAACCAACCTCTATGAGCGATGCCCCAGTTAGGCTCTTCTAGGCGGGCCTGAACTTTCTATCAGCACAACAGACCGATGATGATTACACCAAGTCAACTTACCGTGAATAGACCATCGTGGACACCATTTCGAATCTCAAATAGAGCGGCCTTTGGGACTTTTTGGAATCGCTTCTCATCACAGAGCTCATCTACGAGGCGATGGCTCGAAGCGACGACTAGAGTCCGTCCAGGAAGACGAAGTCGGTATATCTCTCCTGTAAGGGGCATTAACAGATGATCTTGTCACGGGCCTGTATCTTCTACCCACCATATCTGTCGGCAAGCGAGGCGAAGGAGCGGATGGGGAGCTCCCGATCAAGTTCGGCAACGTGGCCTATGAAAGGCAGAGCCGGTGGTTCTGGGATAGGTGTGGATTCTGACATTGTCTCGCTGGTGCTCATGCTGCTGCTCGTGAGACTTAGAAGTGAAGGCCACTCGATGGGCATGATGGCGGAGGGAAGTCTCTAGACTTCTATCTATATATATGTGAATAATACGTAGGATCCAGCCGCAGTGGTGTTCAGAAAGTCCGAATCCCGTTTGATCGAGAAAGCTGGATGGCGGAACGGTGGCTTTGGCTGACGATATGCAGCAGGGAATAGATGAAGCACAGGATATGCGGGTTAAGCAGGTGATGTACGGAAACTGACGAGGTTGTACAGGCAGGTAAGTATGCAGGTTGTTCAGCCACCAACGATAATGACAAAGAAAGGGAGGAAAAGATCGCTCGATCTATTGGACGGCGACGATATGCGCTACTTCGATAACATTTTGTATGAACCGAGGCTTGGGCTCTATGGCCGGTCCACTTGGGCCGGTGACGAAACGGAGACGTCGCAGTTCCATAATCCCCGACCTTGACTTCATAGGCCCTCTATATTAGAAATGGCCCTATCCCATGAGGGAGAGGTTTTGACTTGCATGCCTGAGTCGGCTAGATCCCGAGTGCTACTCGAGACGGCGCCTCCGTGTGCCGTACTACCAGTGGCACTACATTAGCGCAATCCCTACCACGGCATGCCCAGACCACGGTACCCTATATGGATAGTAATGTTATGGTCACGACAAGAGGCTCTCGATGCCTTGGCTGGCCGCTGCGTAGGGTTATCAGGCTATACCCGGATGCACGGAGCTGAGTAACGAGCCTCGGTCGGTTGACGAAAGTTGTTTCTAGCAGGTTTTGTGAGGTGGGTACGGGTATCTTTTATCGGGGACTCAAGCAGCGGGATAGTGGTTTTGTACTGTTGCTTGCGTCACTTTGCAGATTCGAAGTTCTACCCGTCTCGCCAATCGCTATCTACATGTAGGCCTTAATCCGGTAATACCTCTTATAGCTTCAACCAAGACTTATACCTAGGTGGTTTAAGAGAGAAATATCGCACTCATAAATGAGATATTGGGAGAAGATACGATGTATACAGGTAATTTAGATCGTAATTGTTTCCCGTCCAAGAGCAATTTTCAGGGGCTTCCTTCAAAGACCCTTAAAATAGACTAGGCGTAGGAGTACAAAACAAGGCACCTAGGTACCGATAGGTTAAAAAGGTTAAGGTTGGTTCCGGGATCAAGTTACACATGGTAAAACCTACGCCAAATGTATCTATTTTCAGTAGACTAATGTACGCCATACTACCAGATTAAGCTTAACAGATAGGGGTTTACCTAAAATGGCATCAAAGCCTTCGACCGAGGTTCCATGCATGTTCTCTTAACAGTCTCAATCCGAGGATAATTCAATTCATATTTACTCAATACTTCTTCTATCAAGGTCAATTGATCAAATCCCGCTCGCATTATGGTTTTACTATCAATACAATTAATAAATGATCGACACTCACTGATCTTATTCATGTAGATCATGTACTTAGATACCAATTACCAGCCAATAGCTCCGTTTACAATTACCAAACTCCTTGAATCTTACGTACCATCAAAGTGGCTTAGTATAGCGTCTTGGCACGGCAAACTGCCATGTCGGCGTGTCGGCACCTCCGTCCCTATCGAGTTATGCCGCCCGGGTTAGTGGGTCGGGCCAATTCATTAACCCGTTCATCTTCTCCTTTTCATCCCGTACCGCCGACATAACATGAAAGACCATTTCTAATTTCAAGATCTTACTAACAGCCATCTCGGACTTGGACAGCAGTACCTGATCATGTTCGAAGCCTACTCTGCCGCGCTAGTATAGGACGGTGTGATTCATGTAGTATATCCATACCGCCTCCCGGGTTACGAATCCGTTAGGCATGGCCGCCCGACGACGCGGTATCGCGGCTTTGGCTCCCGCCGCATGCTGCCACGAACGCCACATACATAGACGCATGATGCTGAACACCTACCCTCTCAACATTCGGCTTGGTTGGGATATCATTCAAGAAAGTCCTGCATCACTAGCTACACCCGCCTTCTCAGTATATGCCTCGGCGGAAACCACGATGGAAAAGGCGGTGGAAAATGAGGCTTCTTCCACTCGATCAGTCTATTCTAGCAATCTAGATGAAATCCATACTCTCAAGGTCCAATTCTCAGGGCCTCGGCTTCCTTATTTGTGGGTATACTCTAGGTCTCGCCCAGCTGTCCTAATAACTATCATCCAGATATCACAAATATGCAGAGTGACGGTTGACGGTTGACCAGCATGGCAAGCCACTCTCTGTGTATTAGATAAGGGTACGATCGATGGCAAGCCTATTCGTCTAGTGTGACGTGGTTATATCCAATAATCCTTTCAAATCTACCATGTCATAGTAAAATTAATCGACTTCCATTGTCTCTTTGTTGATGATTGTCGCATTCAGTAAATAGGGGGAGAGGCATTGTAAGGAATGCTACAAGAGACAATGGTGAATATTCACGGACTCGAAATAACAAAGAGCCGTCTACCTCGTCATCACCACAAAAGAAAATATGGATTCAAATCGTCGCCGAGGGAGAATGGGGAGACGAACCCCTCTGGTTGTTACAAGAGAACATGGCCATTTTCCTCTCCTCTCTCTAAGGACCCTAGCGTACCAAGGTAGCTAAGGGGCACCAGCCTAGAACAACAATCTCGTATCACAACCTTGCATTAGTACCATAAACAGCAGCAGCCGTAATAATACTGGGTGTATTATCGAACTATAGTAAAAGGAGAAAGGAGAATGGACTATGGAGGATCTCGTCCGCAGCATGCAGGAGGTAATGGACAACGCCGCCCGAGGACTCGGCTATCTGGACCGCTCTTCATCCTCCTATTGCTTATCAGCATCACCCTCTTACCATCATATTTCAAGACAGCCGATAAGGAGAGCAAGTGGAGAGACCCAGATATGACCCTAGTATATGATGATCTGGACTTCACGGACGCCATGGAGGTCTTCTGGGTCGGGTGCCGCGAGATCCTGCTAGACAACGCCGATTTCGATTTGTGGTTCGACGACGTGGCGCTCAACGACGTGGTCATCTCTACTATGATCGATGCCCTGCCTCTGGGTTACCACGCGGACCAGAAAGGCGACGACTACATAACCCTACCAAGGATCGAGAAGGTGATCACGACGCGAGCCACGAGACTCGCGAAAGCCAAGGCCGAGTTTACGGGGTTCCTCGCTGCTCGCGACCAGATTCTGCGGGACGTCATCAGCAACGGCACCCTCTGGCATTATCACTCCATGGGCGGGGACGAAATCGGACTGGCCGATGCGCGTACATCTAGTCTAGAGGATTACGACCAAGCAGTACTAAAAATCACGAAGGGCATGGTGCAGAAGCTCTTCCAGATCCACTCCGATCTATGGACGCAGAACGGTATCGGCGAGGACATGGCAAAACACATCGCGGCGGCGAGGAAACTCGTAGATAACGCCCGGGGGTTCGAGCGACAAGGTGTCCAAAAACTAAAGATGAAGTCGGCAAAGGGTAGTCTGTGGGACCGCAAGACGCAGGGTGACGTCTTGTGGCAGCTGTCGCTCCGGATGGTAAAGCTACAAAACCAGCACAATAGAATGACGAGGGCTCTAGAGGTGGCGAGAGACAGGCTCGACGCCGGAGAGAAGACACGGACAACACAGGGACAGATCCAGTATTGGAGGCGGAACACCAGATATATCTTGAACAACTGGCATAGGATGATCATGAATTCTCAGCATGGCATATTGTTCTCTATACGTAGGCGCGAACTCAAGGCCGCCGAAGACCTCTCTTATCTCGAGCTCATTGTGTTGTGGGATTACTGGAAGGGGCGGAACTGCGGCGGCACGTCGTGCTACGACGCTGACGGCAATATCGCCAGGCTCCTGAGAATTATCCGCATGCAATGGAAACCCCTAGCCTTCCGTGCCAAGGACGAGCTGGAATGGGCCAGGTACCGTAGGGGCGAGAGACGCAAGGTCTGGAGAGGAGTGTACGAGAAGGCGTGCTGCGTAGAGTCGACTATCGCCGATTTTCTCAAGTTCGCGCCCTACGGATCGATAAAAGAGGAAAGAGAAATAGATACAAGATTGAAAAGCGTAAAATAGGCGTGGGATAAGTGTAGGATACGTGTTCAAGGTAGAGCACGGAGAATCAGGGTCGTATGTTAATTGTTTAGTGTAACTTGTTCATGCTTTAATGGTGAATTGACGTCTAACACAAGTTAGGCCTCCAAATGTGCTCATATCCATAGGACTGCCCTAGTTCAGTGACTCTTTAGGCATTACCCGCATAGTGATAGCAAGACACCCTTAATCGAAACATGTATTCCTCCCCTTCCCTCCCTTCTTCTTCGATGAACCAATCCCAGCTGTGTTGGATGTATCTCCGGTGACGGTTCAATGATTATTTCTGTCCTTTGACCTTAGTTACGTCCACGTCCCAGACCTCCAACTGAATCGAATCTTTTCGGAGATCCTGCGCGTCCCGGAAGGAGCTTATTGGCGCTGTCATTCGTGTTTTCAATAACCTTGCTACAGACATGAGCTTGGAGCCTTTGGGAGAGAGTGCCGCCTCAAAGTCCGCTGGTTTAGCATTCTGGGGGGAGATAGCCAGGTAACAAGTTGGCCAGGCTGAAGGGTTCCTATTTCTCTCGGCGGCACTGTAGTTGACAACCGGGAAGACGATGTGGGGTGCCGAGTTCGGATAGATGTAGATCTCGGGGTGAACTATCACTGGACGTGGATGTCCCGGTACACTTGGCAGGTTGGCATTGCGTCGCTGTGGATTTGGGGGCTCTGTGTCCCAGTGTACACCGGGTTTCTTGGTAAGCCGCAACTTCAGACGCTCCTTGGAGGCATTCATTATATCTCCTTCGGTAGCTTCAGGCGCCTGAGTTGTACTCGGGTCCATATTATGACGTGTGTTCTTCGAGGCGCAGTGCTCGCAGAGGCAGTGATCCGCCGGCACTGTGGTAAAAGGCGAGTGGTGAGAAGGAACTCGTGGCCGTTTTGCCACTAGAATGACTTTCTCGTTCGGAGGAACGATAGATATGGTTGATTTCTTGCTCTTACTCTTGGGAGTTTGGAGAAATTTCTCAATGCTGCCGACGAGACACATATTTGTAGATTCTGTAGAGATATACCTAAGGGATATCAGGCCTTAGGGCGTACGTAGGCGTCCGTGGTGTCTCTTGTATTGTTTTATGTAGAATGCATGAGTACAAAAAGGTCTACCGATCTCTTCTCTGCATGGTAAGATGGGTAAAAGAGCAACCGGCTTTAGGGATTAGCAAACTTCCAACAACTTACGTAGATTGATTAAAAGGCCTCTTTTGACTGAGGCAAAGAGCGTGTGAGGATATAGCAAGTCATGGATACCTCTCGCTGGTGCCACGGCATTCAAGATGGCTGTCCCTAGCCATTCAATTGAGATCCTGGATGAAAGTCTTTCACCACAAGACTAAGGAGCACTGCCTTTAGTCGTAAGCTGTTTGATATCCAAGGCTTATAGTTTGGGATTGGACATAACTCTACTGTCACAATATATTGTATAGTATCATATAGACCTTCATCTACATAGAGGCCTGGTAGGTCTTAGTAACCTGGTGAATTTTTATAAGTCGACATATACGATCATTGAAGTAATATGCTTTTACATACCGGTAAGGCATAATTTGTATTCGAGGTAATGTATCCTATGTACCAGTTGTCAACTTTCATACTGCGCAAATAGTGTTGCTCTGATGAACAGAGCTCGTGGAAACAAGTAGGCCGCCGGTAACCTCTAGATAATTGTGATTTGAACTCGTTTAGTTTCCGCCTCGAGGCGACTCGGTTCATTCAACCAGGATTGCGCATCTCCATTATGTCCGTCAATGACCCGCCCATCCGCTAAGAGTCCGATTCGCCTGAACATATTTTGACCCTCGTCGACCTGTTCTAGGAGCAAGCAAAACTCGATCTGGACTGTCTCTCGGGCACCCATCACCAGGAAGTAGATACTATCCTCAAGGATCTCAACACGAGTCAACCTGCAGCTATAAATCTTGCCGCTTCTTAAAGGATCGTATACAGCTGTGCTATCAAGGAACACTCTTTTATTGTGGAAATCAAATGGCTGGCGCCAATTGCTAGGTCGCCTGTTAGTATCCGTACGCGTGCCCTCGTTTTGGAAAAATGGCGTGTTTTCGTATCGAAGAATGCACTTGTGGTTGTTATCGAGCAACGGATCCACGGTGAGTGGAAATAGGGGTACGGCTAACTTGAGATGTCCGTCGATGACTTGTCCGTTAGGATCTACCGTGCGTGCAGTGCAGGATGCTTCGATGAGTCCAAAGTATGTTTCGATCACCTTCACGCTTGGCCGCTTTTCCTCTGGTCGCCATTTACCCGGGTAGATAATCCTTCTACTAGAGCAGGCCCATGACCAACTTGGGCTAAGGTACTCCCTTTCTTGTGCGTGTTCAGAACCGTAAGGCATCCACAGCAGGTCTAGGTCTAATGAGTCGCTCCAAAGGCCAGCTAAGTAAGACGTTCCGGGTCTATGCTCACCCATTTGTCGTGCAAGACCCGATAGTGCCGGTAACTTGTCGGTCTGGTACGTTAAACTCAGGGAGCAGTAGAACTCGATAAATTTTCGCCACTTATGCGTGAGAAGGTCATCTCCCTTAGCCATACCAACTTGATTGTAGGGGAGATCGGGGGGCCGTTGGCGACACTCGCAGAGCATGGTCTCTCTACAGTCCCACAACAGCTCGTCCCGACCAAAGTGAAGGAAACGGGGGGACAATAGGCGTTCTTGAAATACCCAACCCCGAGTCAAGAGAGGAAACAAGGGAATTGTCTCGCCAAAGTCTTCGAGGGCGCTGATGCTCGGAATTGGATGCTGAATCACTCTATTCGGCGTGCCTTCCCCCGCAGGCGTCTGTGGTGCCATAGCATAATAGCACTGAATACTAAACGGTTTATCTAAAGCTGTTCTCCCCTTTAGTGATGTAGCCTGCTGCCTTGTACCGCCTGGATTTAGTCCGCCAGTGCTGTCTTTGGATGCTGTTGCAGCGATTGTGACGTAGCTATTCCTGTATATATCAGCCATTTTTGAGGATTCTGCTGCCCAATCCTCGGGACTGTCTTGGATGATGCAGAGAGAATCGATCCAAATATACTGGATGGCCAGTTTCCGTGCAAAGGATATTGCGTCCTTAAACGTAGTTGGAATGGTGGACCAGGGAATTTGATCCGTGAAGCTGGATAGGGTTCTGGTTGTGGTCATCAGCGGCCGCTCTTGGCCCCAGCAATGGCTTAGACACATGTAGTGAGCACGCTTTGAGTTGCCGCTCATAATTCGGACTGGGGATCCATCGAGGCCGGTAGCAACGACTCGAGTTGGTAGGGCTGGTAGAACATGGTCACTACAACCGTGATGAGTAACACAGTTCTGAATCCAGTCTAATGCGGTGTTGAAGCTGCCTTCCCCGTCGGAGTCTAGAGAAGTTATGTCTCTATGTGTGGGCAAGATACCCCAAGGACATGTCGTATCTGTAACACTCAGTCTTTGCTGTTACAAAGGGATCATGTTATGAATGTAAGGTATGTTCTTACCCCATAAACACCAGAATGATACAATAATTCCATGGCCAAAAACATGGGCTTGAAAGTTGTCATTTCTATCAGAAAAAGCAGGGAACGTCACACTGGCGCTATCATGTGGACAAATGGGCGATAGTATGGAGATGATGCCTTTATATACGAGTGTGCAGAATTCACAAGTAGTCTGCTTTAAATAACCAAAGGTGAAACGATGGTTTTTCGTATCGGATTTCTGCTCACATCGTTGGCAGAGCGGCATGGTCTTGGCTTATTGTTATTTCACGGTGTGTAATTGAGTTGCGTTTGTAAAAGGGGAAGCGGGTTGCTTTGCACCGCCATAAGACTCGGCGGTGCTGTGGCTCTATAACTTAGGTAATCACCTGCAAGGCAGCTAAAGCTGAGGTGGTAGGTGCGGAACAACCTTTGGTCCCTTGTCTTCCGGATCCATCTAGTTCCATTAGTTCCATTGAAGGTTCCACCTGGGCAGTTGCCGCAATTTGTCGCGACAGATTCCAATTCAGAGCCACTACTCAATTTTCCATCTTTCCAACCTCGAGTCGCTCAACCCATATCGTACTGCTCTCGACACAACGGTCATCAACACCCCCTGCTTAGGCACACTGGCCATTTTCTTTTCACTATTCACATTTAATCGTTCTTGTATCAACAGTCAAGATGGTCAGCCTACCTCCTCAAGTGTACGTCTATCTTTGAATGCACGTGTGTGTTTGCGGCTTGCTAACTATGCGTCGTGGGTCAGTGTCAACGTGGTTATCATCCTTGGGATGATGCAGGTGTCGAAGCGAATACCCTTCGAAGATCCTGATGTCCTTAACCTCGTTCGCGCGCTCTACATCGCTAGCAATGTCATTATCGCTGGCATCTACGTCTACGTTCAGCTGCAAATCAACAAGAAGAAGGGTACGACGCTTCTATATCTGTAGTTTTATCTAGTCCGCGAATGTTTATACTGAGTATACTACAGATCTGACTACGCTCAAGTATGTTGAGCCCGCACCGATGGGATCGGCGGAAGAGGGCAAACTAGTCACTACCACAGTCCACGCCTACGACTCGCAGCAGATCAAGAACTCCTTCCGATCGCAGCTTATGGGTGTCGGGATGATGGGCTTCATGCACTTGTACATGAAGTACACCAACCCCCTCTTGATCCAGTCCATCATCCCCCTCAAGAGCGCTGTCGAGTCCAACCTGGTCAAGATTCACCTCTATGGTTGGCCGGCAAGCGGAGACCTCAAGCGCCCCTTCAAGCAACCTGCCGGCCTCATGGGTGGTCTTCAGAGCGGCCCTGCGCAGAGCGACAAGAAGGCTGTCGAGGCTGCCGAACGCGCCGGCCGGGGTGGTGTCAAGGACGAGTAGACAGTATCTTGTGGGAATTAACCCTGCATGAATTTCATAGGGGATGCTGGGAACATAGGGTTGGCACTGTAAACTTAGGATATCGTTGATATCTACCTCCCGTCCTCACCGTAATAGACGTTTTTGCTACCACAAATCGACAATGAGCGTGGTAAATGCTATGCTTTGTCCGCATGCGGGAATCTTCCAGCTGTGGCGCATCCATTACATACCTACCTCAATGCCGAGTGTCTAGTCTTTAGATCTCTAGTGTTCAATTTTGTCTTATGTGTCCTTGTCCTAGGTAGTGTAGGTACGTACCCATGTATTATAGATGGACCCTGACCTTTTCTATCGCCGTTTTAAACCTCCGACGTCACCGGTCGTAGACCAATGAGATTGTACATCTGTAAACTCCGATAGGCAACCTCGACTCGACATTTCTCATTTCTCATTTCTCATTTCTCATTCCTCACTCTGTAACCTTTCAGGACCTTTTATTCCTATAACTTCTGCGCCCGTACATTTCTCCTAATAATTTGTCAAGATGGAGCGCCCTTCGACCCCGCCGTCGCAGGCTCGAACGTCAAACCCGTCTAGACCTATAGCCTCTCCTCCCACTCCCGAAATCACACGGCGCATCGTGAGTCAACTCCCCGAGCAACGATAATTACTATCCGGGAATTATACACTAATACCTCAATTTTAAACGTGAAGGAAGAGAACCGTCTCCGAGCCAAGGCGTTGCGCGAACAATACGAATCGGCTGCCCGCGATGCCGGCGCACCCTCGCTCTCCCGTACACCCTCCGGCTTCGTCGCCACCGATCAGGTCCACGTCCCCAACACCCGCAAGCGCGCCTACGAGGCCATATCAGGCAGCACTCGAGTCCGCGAGACTCCGTCCACTAGCCGTGATGGCCGCACTAACGGCGCCTCACCGGCAAAGGAGGGTGCCGCGGATCAGGCAAAGGCGAACAAAGATGACGGGGCTATCCGGCCGGCGAGGAAGTTTACCAAGTTCGTCGATTACGACTTTGGAAAGATGACGGACACGAAGGGTGGCTTCCTTAGCGCAGAGGACGACCCCTGGAACAAGGCCATGTCCGGATCTGCCGCGACGGGTAATGGCAAGACTGGCGGGCCGGGCGAAGGGCAGGAGGAGAGGCCAAAAGGGATGACGGTGCAGGAATGGGAGAGGCTACAACTGCTGAGGAAGCTTCAGCGGCAAAAGGCGGGCCCCTTCGAGCCGGGTTTGAGCGTGCTGCGAGATGAGAAGGAGCGGAAGAAGTGCCGGGAGTGCAGGAGTCTCGAGATTGACTTCGTGTGGGAGGAGGTATTCGGGTGCGCTGTGTGTGGCAGCTGCAAGGAGAAACACCCGGAAAAGTACAGCCTCCTGACTAAGACGGAGTGTAGGGAGGACTACCTACTCACGGAACCGGAATTACGGGACGAGGAGCTGCTACCGCACCTGTCGAAACCCAACCCGCACAAGTCCCATTGGCATGACATGATGCTGTTCCTCCGGTACCAGATCGAGGAGTACGTGTTCAGCGATAAGAAGTGGGGCTCGGCCGATGCGCTGGACGCCGAGTTCGAGCGTCGCGAGGCGGAGAAGAAGAAGCGCAAGGAGGCCAAGTTCAAGGAGAAGCTACTAGACCTTAAGAAGCGCACAAGGACAGACGCGTACCGGAGGCAAAGGGGGAAACTCGGGGGTGCCGACGGGGGAGGTGGTGGATCGGGGTCCGGTAAGAAGGCCCAGTTCGGCGATGCGGTTGGCAGCGGCGGCAAGCATGTCCATGAATGGGGACGCGTCATTGAGAATGAGGATGGGGCGACGGTGAAGACGTGCTCGACTTGCGGCATGGAAGTCGAGGAGATGGAGTTTTAGGTAGTTATGATACCCAGAGTAGATTACTCATTATGAATATACGTGTTCTATATGGGTCGGAGCTTCATATCTAAATGGCCTGGTTAAGGACAGCCATCGATAACAAAAGCTTCCAAGGATATTAGATCCTATCAGTTCTTACCAGTTATCATTTAGATTCTTAAGCTTCCTCACTCTCACTCTCTAGTAGGAAGGGCAACTACCTAGGTAGATAAGAATGTGATGGTTTGGGCAGTAAGCTACAAGGTGTGGTATGACAGGAGAGATTACCCCTTTCTTTCACTCGAAAGGGGTGTTTAATACTCAACCCGAGTTAAAATTTTTATACAATAAGCTATAGTTACCCATAAACATAAGGTAGTAAAGGCAACTTTCTCATCCGAGGGCCAAGGCTCGCTCAATCAGTTTACTAGAAAGCTCTCGTCATGCAAGTTTCCCAGCCCGTAGAGCCATACTATAAACCCCGAAGTGAGGTGGTCACGATTAACAGGATATGTCGTGATATAAACGTCTCAACAATAATCATGACCCCTTAACCAGCCTCGTTAGTGTATAATAGAGTGCTTATCAACCTTTGACCCCTAAAACTACCTACCTAGGTTAGAAATTAAGGGGCGAAGCCCTCCTTATATACCTAGGCAAAGCAACGCTCTAGAGCCTACATGTACTCCTAGGGCTTGTTGCCACATTTCCTGATACTACGTGACTACCTATGGGCTAACAATAGCGCCTAACGATGAATAGCCTAGGACTCTTAATACCAAGACATAACTTCCTCGTTTTCTTCATTCATCACTCTGCTCGGCGCTTCGGCTAGATACTATCCTAAAGTAGCGACGATCACCGGTTGTGCGTGGTTAGCTCTGCGAGCTCAAACTGTGCCGTCGTCCTCTACACCGAATCCTTAGTTGTGATATACAAACAGTTCTATCCCTACCTTAGGTACTCAAGCATATTTTACCTCACGCGCGGCTCGCGTGTCGGGGACTCGCGGCCATATTCTATAAGTTTCATTTCAATAAATATCCTATTGCAAGCTCTGGTAACCGTTAAGGGATGGACTAGGTAGGTATACAGCGGATCTTGAGAAGTGCGAGTTAATCTGGTTAGGGAACGAATGGACTTTGGTATCTCTATTCTAGGAATGGCTATCATTGCGGACCTGACTTGATGAGTGGATTAGGACGTTCTATTCCGTAAGAGTCATGAAATTTAAAGAGTCATGCCGAATCCTGCCGCTTGACGAATCCACTTCCGGTATACAATATTGCCGTTCTGCGTCTGAAAATCGGTATTGTCGCAAAATAGAGGAGTCCGTGAAGGTCGTCGTCTGGAATATTAACTGTGCTGTCATTGGCTGACAGACGGTAGAGTAACGCTGCAGAGGCCGGCCTTGGCTGTAGCTTCGGACAATTCGGCCTCAATCGTCCACCGTCCGCGGAATATAAACCCCAGTCAACCGACCCCCCGCTGCTATCGAAGATCATGAACCCTTGGTAAGCAATGATGCAAATCTGCATTGGCCGCGACCAGATAATTACCATCGCAGGTTACAGTGCCTCAAATGTCGCGAGTCTCGCTGGTCTCGGCCTTTCGCTTAATTCTCATGCGGCTTCACCCCGCAGAAGGGTGAAATACATGTATTGGTATAAGAGCGTCGACTTGATCAGCTCAATAGTTTTATTTCCAATGTAATCAGACACTTGCAAATACGCCTACCATATGATTCTCCCCTTGAAGAATATAAATCAACTTTAGTCATGGGACTCCCTACTGGTATCAACTACCAACAACTTTTGGGTATAATCGCGTGTATAGCACTTCTAGGTGTATGAGTTTTAAGTGTCTTTGACGGGAAAGGATTAGATTATGCTAACTCACACCCTATAGTATGCCTACACTGTTCTGAGCAGTCCTCTAGCGAAACTGCCGGGCCCTTGGTATACGAAATGGACGGAAGTAGTATTGAAATATACCACACTTAAAGGAAAACGGCCGAAATGGGTTCATTCACTACACGAGAGATACGGTTGGTTGCTCATTCTTAAACAAGACCCTTCTCAAGAAGGTACCTATATACTAACCATGACTTGGTCAACTAGGCACCATCGTCCGCATCAGCCCGCACGAGGTTAGCATCCAAGATCCAAGCGCTACCGAAAGGATCTATCAGGTCAAGGGCGAATTCCCCAAGTCGCCATGGTATAAGCTCTTCCTACCGGGATTCGAGAACATGTTCAATACGACAGACATCAACCTCCACCGACGGCATCGGAGGCTTCTCGCCTCGGAGATCTCAGACTCGGGGCTAGCGGTCCATAGGCCTACGGTAGACTCCAAAGTCCGCCTAGCCGTTGAGCGCATGGCTGAGGAGATGGAGGAACGTGGCGCGACGGTGAGTCGCTTGATTGGTCAAGCAAGTAGGTGGAATAGACAACAGTGGCTGATTACCTTTCTCTTATAGGATGTATATCGCTGGTGCTTGTACATGGCCACCGACGTGATCGGCGAGCTCAGTTTCGGATCCTCGTTTTGCACGCTAGAGAATAAGGAGGTATGTATTACCAACTCATCCCAATTTCTCACTGTCCGCCGGCCTATCTTGCTCACAAAGGGCCTCTATGTGCCGCGCCTACTAGGAAAATCAATACATACGCGACTTGAAAATGGTTGGTTTCGCCGGAGGACTCAGAGCCACGCTTCCCATTCTCATGAAGATCAACGAGTACATCCCGTTGCCGGTTCTCAGTGTTGGACTAGAGATCCTAGGCCGCATGCGCAATTACGCGAACCAGTCGCTGACGCGGCACTATAAGCTGGTGGAAGAGCAAGGCGACGAAAGCATGCCTACGCTCTTGTCCAAGTTCTACCGTGTCTCGGAAAAGAAGGAGGATACGCTGGAATTCAACGAGCTTACCGTAACCGCTATGTCGTACATCACAGCCGGTAGTGACACTACTACAATTACCCTCACGTATCTCATCTGGGTCGTGTGCAAGCACCCAGAAATCAAAGAGAAGCTGGTGGCGGAGCTGCAGACGTTACCCGACGGCTTCGGTGATCAAGACCTGAAGGGGTTGCCCTACCTCGACAACGTCGTTCAGGAGACCCTCCGTCTGTACAGCGCCGCGCCTTCGGGGTTGCCCCGCTTGGTGCCACCTGAAGGCGCGACCCTCGGCGGTCACTTCATCCCCGGGGGTTACACCGTATCGGCGCAGGCGTACAGCATGCACCGAAACGCGGCGGTCTACCCGGATCCCCTGAAATTCGACCCGTCGAGATGGGAGAACCCGACCCGAGCTATGAAGACTGCGTTTGTGCCGTTTGGCGGAGGGAGTCGAAGTGAGTTTGCTTTCCACCTAACCAGCATCCCAAAGCACTTCCCTCCCTGATTAAACTAGAACTAACGGTTATTATTTCGCTAGTATGCATCGGACTACACTTGGCCAAGATGGAATTGCGCCTCGCAACCGCGCGGTTCTTCACACGGTTCCCGAATGCCAGAGTATCCCAGCTAGAGGGGTTCACGGACGAGGACATGGAGCCCAAGTTGTACTTCCTCATGTCACCAAGCGGGAAACGCTGTCTGATTGAGGCTCGTTAGGATGGACGACGCTACTTGGTTAATTCATGAATGCGTAGTAGGGATGTTAGAGACTTTGGATGTACATACCTACTGTACCTACCTCCTACTGATGAAATGTATTTAGGTTACTCGTTGAGTTGATGGTTGCATGGAGCAACACGGTCTGGATTGCATGTCAACTGGGATTAATGTCAACTGGTACCGGATGCCATTATCATGAGGCAACAAACGTCTCCTACCTCGGTTCCTGTGTATAGGGGTCGAAATAGAAGTGTGCAGAGATATACATATGCTACCTAATACATCCTTATTATTTACTTATGATGAAGGCTCTAATCAGATAGTGACATACGTCCATGGAGCTGAGGGCTGAACCAGGGCTCTGTTTGTCTAATTGTCTCGCGAGACCAATAGTCATAGTTAAGGGCCGGGCATCCCGGTTGCCAGCCTTTTGTTATTTCGTGGTGAATTACCTTCCTCTTCCTTCGCTCGGTAATAACGTAGCACAAATAGTTCTACAACATGTCCTTACTTGGCCTATATCTAGGTACCCACCAGACTAATTCCCTCGTTCGGTAGAGCCGGGACAAGGAGCCCAAATACATCCCTTACCTCATATGATTTTGTATAAGTCTATGTAGCTCTGCCTCTCTCCCTCTCGATCTTCGTAAATATTACTCTATACATAGTAAACGCCAATCGATAGAGTGTTTGAGAATGAGGATCAACGGCGCTTCTCTCATTCTGCTCCCCATAGTGGGTGCAGTGATATTAGACTTCGTCTATCGCTTATACCGTCGACGACAACGCTTCAGGGACTTGGTATGGAGTTAGATTCCCTTGGTCAAACGCGATCACCTGTAAAGGACTAGGAGTATAAGACTGACTTGGAAACTAGCCCAAGCCACCACATAGCTTCATATGGGGTCACCTGAAGCTAATGAGCGAGATTGCGAGCCAATTGCCACCAAACTGTCATCATCAATCATACATTACCGCCATCGCACAGAAATATGACCTGAAGGGGATCTGGTATCTTGATCTGTGGCCAATATCAGAGCCTCGGTCATCTTGACCGAGCCGGAGCTTATGGACTCGGTGCAGGTCACGCGGGTGTACAATCAACACCGGATGGCCCAGGAGATGATGCAGAATATAATCGGTGACGACGTCGTGGCAACAGTCAATGGCCCTGTCTGGAAGAAACTGCACAACGCCATGGCGCCCGCATTACTACCGTCTCACGTTAAGACTCTCACAGACCTCATGGCCAACGAGACAATGATCTTCCGTGAGACGCTGAGGGGCTTCGCGAATAGCCGCGGAGTGTTCTCGATGGAGCACGAATTATCGAAGCTGGTGTTTGATATTGTCGGGCGGGTCGTTTTCAACTTTCCTCTCCACGCGCAATCGCAGGGCAGCTCATACCACGAAGACTTGAAGGAGATCATCAAACTCGTCAACGAGCAGCTCTCTATGAACCCGATCATAAAGCTCAAGGTAGCCCTGAAGAAGCGATCCATCCGGAAGCGAGTCGATGCCTCCGTCGCTGCCAAGATTCGCGAGCGCTTGGCCGCGCTGAGGAGCGAGAACATCGTGCCCTCGCGTCAAAACCCGCTTAGCATTCTTGACTTAATGCTTCGCCAGACGGTGTTACGGGACGGGGCTCACAAGGGCGCGAAGGCGACTGAACTGCCCGAAGAGGAATTGGAGCTATTGGTTACTAAGTATGGTTATCCCCGCGAGCCATGTTGTAAGAATATTCTGCTGATCTGACCTACCTAATTAGTGTCAAGGCGCTGCTGCTCGGTGGAATGGGAACAAGTGTTGACTCAGTCTGTGTAAGGATTCCTTATATCACCAATGTTGCGTCGGTATACTAACCTGGCCTCTCTTCAAGTACATTTACATCCTCCTATCGAAGCACCTAGAAGTCCTTCAGAAGCTACGTGAAGAGCACGATACCGTCTTCGGTAGAGACCTAGCAACGACTCTAGAGAATCTGAGGGGCTCACCAGCTAAGTTGAATGAGCTAGAATACACGACAGGAGTACTCAAAGAGACTCTGCGGCTGTTCCCCGTTGGATTTGGCTCCAAGGAAGCACCGGCAGGGTGAGCATCTCCCCTTGCCTTCTTACTACTCCTTAACTTGCCGGACTGTCAGTGCTGACGTAAACCATTTACCAACCTACAGTGCGACGGTGTCTTACCAAGGTCGCGAGTATCCTGTTGATGGCGGCTTGGTCATCGTCCCCTGCTGGCATACGATGCACTTCGACTCACGATACTTCCCCGAGCCCAGCACGTTCCGTCCCGAACGGTTCCTAGGCGACGGCGTGCCGCGCGGTTGGTTCCGCACCTTCAGCCGCGGACCACGCGCTTGCCTGGGCCAGGACTTGGCCATCGACATCATCCGCGTGATCCTTCTACTCACCGTACGGGACTTCGACTTGGAATGCGCCGGCCTCAAGCCTAACCCGAAGCCTAGGTCGACTTATATGGACCTTGACACCGTCTTTGGTGACATCGTCTTCCAGGAGTCGGCCATGGAGGCGAGGCCAAGGGGCGGCATGATGATGACGGCGAGCGAGACAGGGGCTAGCTCATAGGCAGAGCCTCCGAGGCGAGTCTGTATTATATGGGTAAATCAGTTTCAAGAAGAGGCACCGCATGCGCTGATCAAGACAAATAGGTTCCCAAGTTGAGTTGGAGCTCCGAGACCTCAGTCCAATCCATGCCATAAATAGTGACCAGGCTCATGTCCTTTGTCTCTATGGGTCGCGCCTCTATCTCTATCAACGGCCATCGTTTACCTACAGCCTAACAGGCATTCAGCCCCGAAGGTCCGAAGGGTCAACTCATGAATGCTTAAAACATGAAGTATTATACATCGAGTATCATGAAAACAATTTGCTGGGTGACATTGTCCTAGTTGTCCTACCTTGCAAGGCTAGGATTTGGTGGAATGTGAATTGCCGGGGTTCGGTGTCATGTTATGTAGCATGAGCTAAGTGGAAACATTCTCACCGAAATTGTCCTAGATAAAGCCTAGATTGATGAAGCATCAAGGTATACAGAGTTATACATGGATGCCACAAGGACAATCATGAGAGAGACAATCGAGAGATGACTGTTGTCCTAGATTCTCCAAGTCATCAGCGGGCAATTCGTCTCAATTGTTCCTCCAGAACGCATTATTTAATGCTCATCATTTCCGGCATGTTCTAAGTCAGTTTGGATTTGCTTCACATCACTCCATCTCATGTCACTTTGGTCTACCGCTCACGTCGGGAGAATTGCAAGTAATGCTATGTTACTAGTAATCTTAGAGATGGGCCCGATACTGACCGACGTTGCTGCCCTCAAGCCCTCGAAACTCATTAGCACACTGACGGCGACGACAGCCGAGTCTACGCCACATACTATGAACACCACGGTTCTCCAACTAGCACAACCTCTTCGCGTGGGATCGCCCTGAGGGGAGCCCGATGGGCTCCAATTGATAATCCAATGTTATCATCGGGGTTAGGACGGTCAAGGTAGAGGCGTCTTGGGAAGCTTCACGGGGCTATTTTTACTAACAGCTCAAGCACGCGCTCCAGATCAGGTAATGAAGAACATATGGCATTGCTTACAGGCCGTAGCCCCAAGAGTGGGACGCCAAGACCGGCCTTTGCACATCATAAGACCGAGTACAACCGTACGAGGCAAGACAGTCAGGTTCACCTGGAGTCAGACTCTGTGGTTGAGCGCACAGGCCAAAGGAAAGATTTGACCTGCAACAGGGTCGTAGGCTTAAGGGATTGGCTATTGGAGATCATCACGGTCGCGACTCGTTCTCTCGACATCGTAGCCGATATGCTTCATGGCGGAACTATTCGCTAGCTGGTGGCATTTGGTCGCGCGTGATATAGCGACCCCTGGTTATCATCGCGATGGCGACGCTTTTTACCAGGATACATTTGCGATTGTACTACTAAAACGTCATCGGTCGCGGTCGCGATGTCTACGGTTCGACAGGGTTGCGAAAGTACCTACCTACGTACTCAGGGCTTATGATGAGCTGATCATGATAGGATGGTTCTCTACACAACTTCTTGAGCAGACCCAAGTCCTATTGCTACCTAGGTACTTACCGAACTCTTGACAGAGTCGCAGCTTCAACTGATTATAATCGTCGTACTCCATTACATCCAGCCATGTCGTCGAAATAAGCTTGATAGGGGTCCTAGAAGTAGATCTAGTTATAGTGAAGTCAGGGAGTCTTATGATGGCTTAATACAGCGCTTTCTAGTGTTCTCACTGCACTAATAAGCCCAGTTGTTTTCCTGGTACCTTTGGTTGGCCAGCTCATCCTGCATGCATGTTAAGCTGCATCTTATCGACGGCGGAACTACTATGTACAACGTCGTGGCCGCGGCACTACGTCTTATTATTTACGAGCTTGCCCATTACCCCTCGTAATTATTTATTCGAAGTCAGCTAACCCCTCTATTCTATCGCTTCCTCAACAAGCTGAACGAGCCTACCTAGTTGATCTGGTATCACTAGACTAGGCTCGTGAGACTATCGTGTATCAATATATCCGATAGCATAGTAAAACAATTGTTGGTTCGGCCTTCTAGTACCGCATATTAGCTGCTAACATCATATAGGGCGGCTCCCCAAGTTACTGTACCGGAATAACCTACCTGTTACCATTTTCATTTCTTAGAAGTCAGTAACCGCAACCATACTACCCGCCATATCACGTATATAAATTACCGATCCTCATCTACCTACCACCGAGAGATATCAATTCAAGCTGATAATACTACAGATACGAGACAAGAAAGACACTAAACAGCTTCTCGACGCTCGTGCCTAGCCCTCAGATACGCCCTCCCCAGAAAATGGAAGCCGCATTATAGGATACATACCTACCCCTAATATATCTAGAATACTACCTAGGTATTGTGGATAGTTAAATAATCATCTTTTCAACAAACAATCTTCCATATCTTTCGCGGATAGCTCCTTAGCCTAAGCTCGTGGTTAGTCTTCCGGCCAACGACTTGGCTAGCATCAAGCCTGCCATGTCGGGCAATATACAAGGCTCGGTACAGTTCCAGCCATGGTTGCCAAAGGGCCCAGGCCGCCTGCAGTGTCCGTGGTCGAAATGCTTCCCTCATCTATATAGAAACTCCGAAGAACCATGCGCTATATCTTCCTTCGAGGACTTCCGGCAATTAAAGTCAGTACCCCTATAGGTAGAGCCGCATGTCACTTGACACTGACTTTTTTATAGCGACCACATCTGGAAGTACCATTCTAATCTTCTATCCTGCAAGGACTGCGACCATCGATTTACCAATGCAAAAAGAACCAAAGATCACATGGAGGAATTAGAAGAAATGAAACGCAAGCATGCTGAAAAGTGCCATGGGAGTTCCACGGGCGAAGAAGAGGATGATACGGGCGAAGACGGACGTAGAGGACAGAAAAAGGAGAAGCCGAAAAGGCTCAAACACTCAGTTCAGACTATGACGCCAGACCATGATGTCCGCTTCAGAAGCTGGCAGGATATGTGTCGCAGGATAACCAGGGGTCAGGAAAGACTCGAGGACACGAATCAGAACGGACCCGTGGTCAAGTACAAGTCTCTCTGCGAATGTCTCTTCGACAACAGCTTCGTGGCACCAACTAATCCATGTGAGTTTACTCCCCTTACCTACCCGTTATTGGAGCCGATTCTCATAAAACATGATGTTAGATTATGATTTCCTGTTCCATAAGCAGGATATGGATCCAAACTCAGGAATGACAGGGGGGATTCACGTGATCCTTGCCGAGGTTGGAAGGTCAAGGACCTGTATGCAGCAGCAGGAATTCGATACTGGCGCCTTGCCAGCCATGCCCGAGTCATATCCCCAACCCGATACTTATTCGTTCAGTAGTACAAGCGCGATGGAAGGGACTCGCACCGGTACTTCGTACATTTCTCCTCTAACCGATGTCACTGAGGAAGACTGGACTACAGAGCCACCGGAACACCCGACGCAAACGATGGATTCGCATATGCAAGCTTATAACTTACAAGGCTTACCTGACCCAACTACGGCTTGCGTTCACGATTATGGTAATGGTCTGGGCAATGGTTACGACAGCACCACGACGGGTTTCGATGATATATTTGTAGCATTCACCCACTTCGAGGGGTCTGGTGCTTCACCTCAATAAAGCCTTGGGTGGTTCTCATGTCCCTACGAACTACGAACGTCATGGAAAGTTTGACAAGAGGTCTCATGCCTGTAAATTGTTATTATCATAGTATTATCCTAACTCATGAAGATGAAGGCGTCGTACAAGCAGGCAACAATGATTGATCCTTCACCAATATCAGCAACTATGCCTCAGTTTATATGGGAGCGAGACTTCCCCGACTTTAGGGACAGTCGAAACAGCCATGTGTTGACTCTCGAAGATGTCATGAAGGAGCTTGAACGTGCTGAGGCGACTAATTATAACTTCTCTCCTTGCTCAATGATCACCATGACGGCTTGGGTGGGTTCCAAATCGGTGACTCTGGCACTACCATCCCCAGGAACCTGGAGAACTTATTGTCCGGCTATGTACGGTAAAGGCATCCCTGAATAGATTAAACGAACCAAGCTTTCTCCATCTTATATTTACCGCTTAATATCAAGCTTCAAGTAGTTACCGAGCCTACCAATTTAGCTTACGTGATGAATCCCCTTGACTACCTAAGTAGGCTGCTACACCAGGAGCACAAAATGAGTCCGCCGAAAGGCTTGGGTACTTTATTAACAATGCGCAGCATATAGGTAACTCCCAATTAAATTAAAATACAGCAGAGGTGATTTGCTGTTTGTTATCAGTGTCATATCTTAAAGGTGAAGTTGGTTGAACCAGGTTCGATGTAAGAGCAACTACCTGCTATATACCTGGTAGGCGATCTCATAAAGCTAGTAGGAGAAAAGGTTTCACCTGCCTACCATTATTCAATGACAGCTTATCAGCCCATGGGAAAATAGAAAACAGATGCACTCAGCGCCAAACCCACTTAAACTCCCAAAAAAACGAAAGTATGCAGACTGTCCTCTAAGTATCCATAACCCGGGGTATCAATGATCGTAGAGAATAAAACAGCCAAAACCAAGAAAAAAATAATAATATGAAGCGAGAGTCAGAATCAGCAACCCCCCTTAATCTGCTCCATGTCTTCTGCTTCTGACAAGCCCCCTAAACCCGCTCCACAGGGTTCACCGGCACTAACCCCGTAATGCTATCCCCATCATCGTAGTCTTTCGCGTCGCGTTTGAGAGACGCGCCGAAGACGGTGCTACCCGGACCGCTCTCGGCAACTGCGACTGGAGCCGGAGCCGTGACTGCCCCCGCGGGATTCGGGCCGCTGAGTTCCCAACTGCCGACGCGTTCGTGTCTGACGCCGGTCTTAGCGACCGAGACGTCGTGGTCCGATGCCATCTTCTCGGCGCCCTTGAATCCGCCTAAGCTGCTGTGGCGCGTAGCAGCGTCTGGGTGGCCCCTGCGGCGGATGCGCAAGCCGCCGAAGACGAAGGCCGTCATACCTACGAGGAAGAGAACTGCGAGGGTAGTCACGGCTCCGATGACACCCGCAACTGCCGGGGATAAATCCATGTTGCGGTTGCTATTGCTGTCGCCGCTGCTGCTGCTCGACGAGTCGGACGGACTAGACGAGCTCTCGCTTAACCAGCTGCAGAACGACGTGATGGCGCCGCAGGTATCGCACCAGGTCGAAACTTCCCGGATGGAGAACTTCTGCATGCCGGCGACGAAGTCGTTCCATCGCATGCGCGTCTCCGAGTTGCCCCGTCCGAATAGTGGGTACTCCGTAAGCGGGGCATCGGGGTCGGTCCCGTTGCGGTACAGGAAGCGGACCCAAGCGTTGCTTTCCTGGGCGGCGGTCGAGTCGTCGTCGGTGGTGAACAGCTCGAACACCATGGCGGCGCCAGGTTGCGGGATTTCCCTGAAGAGGCCGGAAGTGGCCGTGTAGGCTAGGTCGGAGAGCGCGAAGAACGCTAGGAAGGGCTCGAAGGAGCCGAACATCAGCGTCATCTTGTTCGAGGCGCCGCCCGAGGAGATGTGCGCTGATAGCTGCGACACGATTTTGGCTGCAAGCATACGGCCAGAGATGGCGCGGATCATGTCGCCTTCCTGCGAACCTGACACCGTCAAGTCCCCGTTCAGGTTAAACTGCTGATTGCTGGCCAGAGTGCGTAGGAGTGATAGGCGGTCCTCGTTCAGGGCGTCACGCACTGACTCGTCATGGTCGTAGGCGTATTGAGCATAGTCATACAAGTCGTAAGCATAGTCGTAGTTGAGTATCGAATTCGGCAGTGTGTTTGGGAATACCTGCGCCCACGTTGTCTCGTAGAAAGCAAGCGTCGAGTTGTACGTTTCCTCGCCAATTTCACTGCTCCTGAATTGGTATCCTGACGTCGAATATTCCGTACACGCCACGTGCCCGTTGATCCTAGTTTCACTTATTAGAATGCCGCCAAGTATTCACCGGGCCATTCGACTCACCAGACAGAGGCAGGATCGTATGTGATAGAGGCGGTCTGAATGTTAGGGTATTGATACCCATCCAGAGGGTAGTTGATCATAGTACCATTAGCCAATATAGATGCGTTATCGCCACCGTTATTGTATGCGAATTCCCGGGTGACAGGCGGATAGAGTCCTTGCAGGAAAGCTAGAGCGCCTCCGACTATGAAATCATCCGTGCTGCTGTAGAGATCAAGTTGGCTGTTGTCAAGAGCCTGCCGCTCTATACCGACGATAGGCGCGTTCGTCGTTATGGCATTGTCTTCGTCCGATAGACTAGAATTCGACAAGTACCGAGCTCTAAAGAGTGATCCTTGAGAGTAGAGCTGTTGTGCGCCCATCGGAGTCAGGCTCTGAGACTGGCCTGTCAAGGGTGTGTGCTCGCCATATAGAACGAATGCGAATGAAGACCAGACTGTCTCATTGGCAGACTGAGCTAATGCCTCACTCACGAAAGAGAGGCCAATGGCCAAAGCTTTCACTGAACGGGAAGTCATTCTTGAAGCTGAACTAAGGATTGCCACACCCTTCTCGTACGGCTCGCGGAAGGGTTCGAGACTAAAGTGAGGCAAAACGATAGCACAAATATGAAGGAGGAATCAAGAGAGCTTCGAGCTCGAAGAGCGGACAGGACAAAGGAGGGGTAATAGAGGGACAAAGACAGACAGGCCAGCCTTCGAGCCTTGCTTACCTCTTGCATACACACCTACCTGTGTGGCTTCCAATGACACTAGATAACGTGCTTGGTCGATCAAGGGTCCGCCATGTTATCCCGCCAGATAGCTAACACTAGGGCCCGCGATGTCAGCTTATGACAAGCCATTTCTCTGGGCATCTCTTCCCAAAAGGCGGCGGGGAGCTCCCAAAGTCTCCCTCGGGAGCGGCGGGGTAGCTCGATCGGAAGAAGCACGCAAGATAAGAACAGACAAGGAAAGCTTGGCATAGCTCTTTTGGGTAATTCTGGGGCTGGAGGGCTGGGGTGAGCTATCATCGGGCTGCATTGGACGGTCTGCTACCCCCTGTCGATTCTTTTGAGAGATAAAGCTCGATCACAGGTTCGCTAGAGCACCCGCAGTAGCGATCTACCCTATGTGCGTCTAATAGCTTGCCGTGGTGTGGAAGTGGTTGCATAAAGGTACCCGTGACACTTATCTAGATGTCGCTTTCGGACGTTGCCCTTGAATGGGAGCCCGGATTTGGGAGTCTTGGGTGGCTGGGGTGCGTCTTTTATCGATATGATGAGCAAGGGCCAGTCTTTCTGTACCGTGGGGTTGAGTAAGCAGATAGATAAAAGAGCGGACTTGAAGCGGTGACAAGTCGACGCCTTGGCTTGCCAAGTTAGACAAAATCCGGACATGATTACGTGTGTGAGAAGCCCTTACTGCAGTTCGGAAGAATCCATCGGAGATAATTCCATTTCGCATGACTACCTAGGTACACGATGGATGTTCACATGAAGCAAGTAGAAGGCCTAGTTTGTTCCGAGAGCAACTAGCCATGTATTCTCCAGGTTTTCGTATGACACTAATCTCAGCTCTAGAGGACTAAGAATTTCTTCAAGCCAGTATCTATCATGCTTGTGATTTCTCGTTCGTGGTTATGTCTGAGTTGAGAATGGTCATTACCCATTTATAAAAGTTTTTACTTATTCAATTACCTGTTAGTATACCTAGTAAGAGAGAAATTTGAATTGTATAAGCCAGGACCAGAAACACATGAGACTTAACTCCACTTATCTCATAGCCTATCTGTAGGACGTCGATCTCATGCTTTAACTTCATACTATTAGATATAACTTAACCTCGTCATTCATTGTCATTTCTCAATACACAGTCCCACAGATATCTTACCCTACGAGATACGCCAAATTCACATAGGATTTCGAAATTACGTATGCGAGCAACAATTGCATAAGACTGGCTAGGTCTATGATTCATCACGCTAGTAGTACCTAGAAGCAAACGATCATACCACCTATCCAAAGCTCAACTCAATCGCAAAGGCCATTGTCCGACCCTGGAATGCGATTGTGGGCTGGCTGACGCCAACAACGGCTTCGTGTCAAGCGTATACTTGGATTCGCAAATTACGTGACGTGACGCTGCGACAAAGCGGGATATAGCGCGCGTAGAAGCACGGTGTATCTACGCTCACGTGGGCGGCATTGTCTACTAACACCTTCGATTTGTTATGTAAGCGACAGCAAAGGTGAGGATATGTCTCCGACGGGCGGACATATTGACCGCTCGAAATGCAGATAGACCAGGTTCGAGAGCCCGCTGGTGCCAATGTAAGATATATCAAATCACGATATAGTACTAGCGCTGACTTATTGACCAGTCTAGAGTCGCGATACTCGTTTTGAGGCTGGATATACCAGTCCCGTACAAGCTCTAGTTCCAGCTATCCCTGCGCGGATGCGTGCCTGAGCTAATAGGCGTTAGAAGCAGGCTCCACATTCACTGCGATGTTATGTTTATATCCGTGTCGAGTGCCCCTAGGTTCGAAAGGATTTATAATCTACCTCCTATATAAAAGCGCATGTTGTCCATATGATGACAGGAATGAGGGCAGCCTGTTTGCTACTGAACTATCAAATCTCCCTATTCCAGGCCGATAGACAATGGCACCAACCAAGGGCTCCATCCTAGTCACCGGGACAAACGGTGGCCTCGGCTCTGCCATCATCAAGCAGATACTCTCCCGATCATCTCTTGCACAAGACTACCATGGGCTATACACCGTACGCAAGGTCGAAAGCGCTGACGACGCGAAGAAGGCCCTCCGTGGTGCAGACAAAGCGAAGCACTACTATGACCTCATCTCGCTAGACCTTTCAAGTCTCGACAGCGTGCGCAAAGTCGCGGCCGATATCAACGCGAGAGTTACGAAAGGCGAGATCCCTCCAATCCAAGCCCTGGTGCTAGCCGCTGCGTACCAAGAGCACAGCTCGCAGGTCTTCACCAAGGATGGCTTCGACATGACCTTCCAAAGCACTTACCTCTCGCACTTCCTCCTAACTCTCCTACTACTCCAGAGCATGGATAAGGAGAAGGGTCGCATAGTTGTGCTCGGTAGCTGGACGCATGAGTAAGCGCCTACCATCCGCCACTCCTCATAAGCATACCTAACCTAGGCTTGGGCTATGACCATCTATGCCGAAGCATTAGCTAACCCGCCGCAGCACCACCGATCCCAGGAATAAGGTGAGTACGTTTGGAGATTCTTACGGCCCCGAAGAGTTCCATCAGATCTTCTCGGACCCCGAGGGTAGCACCGAGAAGATCGCCAAGGGGACATTCGGCATCCCGGCGGGGAAGACAGAAGACCCCCCAGCTGGTTTCAGGCGATACGGAGCGGCGAAGCTGTGCCAAGTCATGATGATGTGAGTTGTTAGACCAACTGCACCTCACACCCCAAAACCCTAAGCCAATCCAACAATCCACGCTGAACTGAGATTAACCCCTTCCAGGCGCGAGCTCGCCCGCCGCCTACCACACGACCCCACACTATCCAAGATCGCGGTGCTAGCCCTCGACCCAGCAGCGATGATGAGCTCAATCGCGCGGCGCAGCGGGTGGTTCGTGCGCGTGTTCATCGTCCAGATCGTGGGCCCGCTGCTAGCACCCATCGCGACGTGGCTGAACCCCAACGGCGACGTCCGCACGACGTGGAAGTCGGCCGGCGACGTGCTGCACGCGGCCTTCGACACGGACGCCGGCCTCGGCGAGCGTCCTAACGGCGTTTACCTCAACGGCTCGGCCGTCTCGGATGTCGGGCCCGAGGCTAAGGACGAGGTCAAGTGCCGGCGGTTGTGGAGCGATAGCTTGGGGTATGCGGGTGTCAAGGAGGGCGATACGGTGCTAGCGGACTGGCGGTGAGGGGTTGGTTATTATTTGGAATACCCCCTTTACATAGCTTTTTGTCTGTCGTCTCTTGTATATACCTAGGAGTTATGTATCCTTCGGGATAGGAATGCAGCGACTCGGATGACCGCGTCACTATATTCGTACATGCTGGGCTGACGTATTTTCCACCTATGGCGAACGCGAACGCGGAACTTCCGACGTCGGCGTGTTTTCGGTATAGACATCCCACGTCGAATCTCAGATTTGCCGAGTATTAAGTGAGTGCCGCCAGGTCGGTATCGAGATGGACTACTCATACCGTAGCCGGAAACAAGTGTCGGTTGTTGGGGCCACGTTACGTGCCAACGTATGTACATGATCCTGTAGGGACCGTCGCAATCCGGAGCTTTGAAATGCATAGGTTGCCCACACGATGGTAGGCAAACAGGTTGTTGTAAATGAACTGCGATGAGATTGGAGAGGAATGCGGTCATCTGCAGCCTTGCTGTGCCATTGTGAGAACGTTACATGTGTGGGGTTAGATATATTGCGGCTATATTGGGGATCTGTGTAAGCCAACTGCTTCCTGTGTTCTTGTTGGATGGTTCTTCGACAAGTTAAGCCGTTGTTCCGAGTAACAGGTAACAGGACCGCGAAGCCAAAGCTGCCATTCTTGAGGATCCAAGGGATGTCCGTTTGTCGACGGGTAAGTGTCTTTGCCCCCTTAACTCCCGTGTCTTAGATGGGATGAGTGACCCAATAAATATCCTCACCTTTATCCCCGGACGGAGTATAAATCTACCTAGTCATGAATATTGAAGCTTTCCCTCTTTCGCTATTTAACCGCGTTTTTGCAACTCATGGCGATCTACGCAACGGAGTGGCTAACGTATGAAATTGCGGTTAAAGTCGTGGCGCGTGACCGGCGTCGCAGATCTTGGGGAACCATGCAGACCAGGCCGTGCTATACGAACCAGGTAGGTAGGACCAGCGTCGTCTCAAATATATTCCGCTCATGGGAGCTGGGTCTGGGTGAGCACCCCATTGGTCTAGCCCTCGTCGTATGGGGTATCCAGACCAACCGCGTGCAGGACTGATTTGATGTTCCGCATGCCTAGTCGCGCACATCCTATTTTACTTGGTGGAACTTTCGTGGAAAGCTTGGAATTCTCGTAAAATCCCCCATAAAGAAATCAGGGCCGACATCGAGCGATGTCAGCGCCGGGAAAGGCCTATGATCGGGCGGATGGAAGCCCGTATTCTTGTGAGTTGTAAGCCATCTCTTCGGAGGTGACGGATGACTCGGCCTACAACCATCGAAGATGGCTCTCTTTAGGTTGCTGCTCCTGGGCTTGTTGTCGTTCTCATGTGTCTCGGCCTCTCTGTCCGACATTAAGCGAATCGATAGAGGGAAATCGAGAGATAGACCGACTGACGATCACCGCACATCCGACAGCAGAAGACATATCAGAGCCACGCTCCAGTCTCGTAAGGTCAATAACATAACCTTGGGTACGGTATCCGCGAACCAAAGCTCTAGAATAATAGGTCGGGCGCCGCGGGAGCCACTGGCTAGATATGGAGCTGGGATAGTTTACATGTTAGAACGTGCGTTCCAGCTCCCTTCAAGCTACTGGATAGCAACTGATGATCTTAGACAGTTGCCCTCGGGACGCCCGGACAGCTGATCTCGGCCATTCTCGACACGGGATCTTATACGCTGCTCGTAGATCCTGACTGTAATTTCGCCGCAGACCCCCAAGCATGTCAAACATACGGATACTATGACACGGCGCAGTCTTCCACCGCTCGTGGTCTTGGTGGATGGTTTGCTGGGCAGTTCGGCACCGGTTACATGCAAGGAGTATGGTATAGTGATACAGCATACGTTGGGCTGGATAGTACGTATAAGCTCGTCTTCTGCAATACATGAACACGACTACGAAATAGTATATTAATAGGTATCATCGGCGTGACAGACTTACCTCTTCCGAACTTAAGAGTTGGGGTGAGCAAATTGAGCCAGTACATTTGGGCCGGAGTGTTGGGTGTCTCGTATGGCAATGCGTGGAATACTGGATATCAGACCCTGCTTGATCTTCTTGTTGCGCAAGGCTACATCGAAGTGCCAATATTCAGTCTAGGTGTAGGCTACCAAGGTGGAGGAAGCCCAAGTGAGTCGCTCCAGACTTTGCTTCGAAATTAAGCGAAACGATTCTAATGTCTCTTAGGCGATATCATCTTCGGGGGAGTCGACAGAAAGAAATTCCGTGGATATCTCGAGCCTCTTCAAATCTACCCGTACCCACAGCAACAGCTAAAGCTATATGATCAAGTAACGTATGAGAAACATCTCCAAGCTTCATAGATGAGTGGAAAGCACTAACTCGTAATAGCTACCGGGTGAACCTGACATCCCTAGGGATCACTCCTCCTGGACAAAGTGAGACGTTACTGACGGATAGCAACTTCGAGCGTAATGTGCTAATCGACTCCGGATCCACGTATACGTATCTTGACGCGAACATGGTCGCGGCCATTGCGAAGGCCTTGAATGCGTATGTAGATTTACACGGTGTCTACCGCGTACCATGTGAAAGTCGAAACCTGGATGGTTCGGTGAACTTCGGGTTCAACTTCTACAACATAATCATACGAGTCAACTATGCCGACTTCATCGTCGACTTTGATAGCTACTGCGCCCTTGGAGTTCAGCCCACAGGTGATGTGGACTCAACGTGGGTGCTGGGGACCAGTTTCATTCGAGCTGCGTACCGTAAGTGTTAACGCCGAAGACTCTTACACCTCCAAACTGCGAATGATGCGGGTAACTAACAGACATTTTATATAGTCGTGTTCGATCAGCAGAATGACGCTGTTTGGATCGCACAATATTTGCCATGTGGCGATGATGGAATAACCGATCTCTCTCTGGATGCAGGTAGACAACTGTGGTTAGAGGTTACAGGTCTGTGTTAATAAGGAAATGAGATGAAAGGCTTGGAAGGAGAAATTAAGTCTATTGAGTTCATTCGAACAACAGGTGACCAAATGGGTAGTCATCCGTTGAAGACTGCAGTCCCGAGTAGATACCTTCTTATATCGTAAAAATAGTATTCAAAAATTCATTAGTTACCTCCTACCAATACTCATCTCCATGGTTGCAAGCTAGACGTCCGGTCCTCGAATATCCTCGCCTAAAGGTCCTTGCCTTGTCCAGATATTCATCTAGAAGACTCGGGTTAGTACTTCTCCCCGAGATAAATATCGTGATCAGGAGAGCTTACCCCTATCTTCCCTCCACTAGTTACCGGTAGACCAGCGTGCAAGTTCCGCTGATCTCCAGTGCCGTCTTCGTGCAAGTTCTGCCAGAACACGGCGTTTCCTACAACGGGTCGGAACGTAACGCCGTTCTCCCAAGGCTCGTCGCAATCGATGAACTCGCACCAGCGCTCATCGCGGGGCGCGGGCACCATAGGGAAATTGGTGCCGCCACCGGTGATGTTCTGCGAAGCAGCGACATATGCGAAGAACGAACTCAACCGGTTACCGCCGAGTGCAGACGTTGCGTGCGCAGCATTCGTGAACCAATCCGTGTGGAAGTGGTACCGCTCGCCCTGGCCATACTTGACTAGCTGCAACGGCTCTAGGTGCGTCCGGGGAACGTCGAAGCCCTGGAATAATAACGCACGCTCTTCAATGCACCTAACTACGGCATCGCGCGGCACGTTTGTCGACTGTGAGGTCCGCGTCTGCCGTAGCCCTTGGGCGCCCGACCCGTCAGCGACGGCCGAATGTGCAAAGCTATCCTTGCTGTCGAAAATGTCAAGATTGAGATCTCACCAGATAGAGACAGAGATCAGGCTTAGCACTACTTACGTTACCTCCTGAAGATGCTCTTGTTCTTCATTCGTGAGGAAATTCGCTAGATATATGACCAGCGGTGATTTAGATATTATGTGGCTCTGGTAGGCGGGATGTTGGCATGAATAATCGCTCGACGCGATCGGTTTCTGCGCGCCATCGTTATGATAGTGGCTATGTGCGTTGGCCGTCCTAGTGACGAGCGTGAGCAGCAGTACGGACTTAAGTGAATTCATCGTGGATATAACAGCAGCAAAGGTTGCAATTAATCATGAGAAGAGGAAATGAATGCATTTTCTCTTCAGCTGGAATTCCCGAGAGATAATACCTTCCACATTGTCACGTACCTCACCATCACCAGGAGAATATGCAGGGTTGAAACATCAACTGTTTGTGTGAAAAGGAGCTCCCCTGTTGGTAGTGTTGCAATGGTCCCCTAATCGGGATATAGTGGAGAGCTGCAGCGCAGATCCAGGGTCATCGAGTCGGGCATCGTCAGATCTAACCCCCTGATCTTCAGGGTACCTAGTTTAGTTCTATGGAATTGCTTGGTATTTGACCCCACGAACTCCTGTTCAGCTTCATTCGACAACAATCATAACGCCATGAGTCTAATGAGAACAAAATGAAGTTTAATAACATAACATTATTTACATCTCTTATATCGAGCGTTGTAATAGCCTGGGAACATACCAACGAGGATGACTTTCGTCGAGCTATATCAGGGCATAACCATGCTCTAGTTGCATGTAAGTTCTCATTCGCAATAAACCGCCGCCAGAAAGCCCGGCAGCTAACCATTCACCCTTTCGACAGTTATAGAACCTTCAACGTAAGTCATTGTCAGTCCAGCAACAGTCTAGCTCATTATGAATTAACAAATCTCCCATATTCAGAGCCGCCAGCCAAGCTCTTGAGCCAGAATGGACATCCGCGACAGAATCAGAGAAAAAGTCTCTGATGAGCATTAACTGTGCCTCTGCGGCAAGCCTATGTCAGGAGTTCGACATAATTTCATATCCCGCGCTGCGCTTCTTCGACGGCCACGGGAAAATGACACCATATCGAGGTCCTAGGAGAGCATCCTCGTAAGTTCGCATGCCTTTTCATTTTCATTTTGTTTGTCTTGCATACATCTTAACCTGATCTGTTTTATCTCATCCTGTGCCAATTCCGAACGGTAAGCTGAGATTTCGATTAGGATATTGTCGTACCTAAAAAGGGGGGTGCGCCCAACCATCACGGCTCTTAACTCGGGGGAGAAGACCACAGCTTTCCAGTCAAGCGACGACTATGTCGCCATTGCACTGATCAACCCCCAAGACTCGCACGTCAAGGCCGCGTACGACACGCTCGCCTCGCAGTATCGGGACCGGTTGTCCTTCGGGTCGGCCGAGACTGACGCCGCGACAACGGTTAAGTGCTACAACAACCGCGACAGTCAACAGTTCACCGTCTCGGACCTCGCAGCTATTGACTCCCTATCCAAGCTCATCAAGGGCTGCCTCGCACCCGTGATCGGGGAGTTCACGCGAGCGAACGAGATGAAGTATCTTCAGGTAAGTCGTGACACTGTACCCTAACCTTAGTGATCCCATATCGCAGAAGAATCAGTCTCTCTCTCTTCTGTCTATCTTTTCTTTCTCGCTAAATCGCGCTCCAGTCCGGGAAGTCTCTGGTATTCTACTTCACCGCGTCGCCCGCCGACCGGGACGCCTATGTGGACGCCATGCGGTCCGTGGCCAAGATGTACGCCGAGTACCTGTCCTTCGTGACGGTGGATGCGGAAGAGTACGGCGACCTGGCCGCGCCGCTGGGCCTGGCGCCCGGCGTGATCCCCGCGCTGTCTGTGCAAAACCCCATGTTTGGTCAGGTGTTCCCGTACCCTACCAACCGCAAGATCACGGCCGAGGCTGTCGGCGCGTTCCTCATGGATATCGTGCAGGGCAGGGTACAGCCCTGGGATGGGACGATGAGCGCTGCGGATGGGGCAGCGGGTGAGCAGGCGCATGATGAGTTGTGAGTCAGGAGCGTTTAGGTCAAAGGGAAGTGAGTGCGGTACAGTGTTCTACTAGTAACGTTGTACGTTTGTATTTATATTGATGACATCTGTAGACTAAAATTTGCAAGTATTATGGCTACCTGGTCATCCAAATGATAGCATATGACCACTAAGATCATTTCAAATACCCCTAAATAGTACCACTCGAAGCGAAGATTCCATCGCTAGATAGGCGGAATCGTTATCCACAATCTTCCTCCTGCAAGCCCAATCTCTATGGAAGACTCATGAAGAGCTCCAAAAGCTTAGGATAATCCGGCGCACTAGAAATTCATATCACATTAGCATTCACTTTTGAGGCAGATTACGTGTGTAGAGATACATACCCCATTCCCGTGACAGGATCCCAGCCCTCAATAGCCGGGAAACCAGTCGTGTTGCATGCCCTATTGTCGCCCTTGGTGATGTCCTTGAAGACCTCGGGATGCGAGTACTATACAATTACCGGTTAGACAACTCAATAAACAGCGTATAATGCAGACAGATGTTACAGAAACTTACCAGAACTTGATGAACGAAACCCACAGGCCCCTTCCCAGCAGCCAAGCGCTCCTCGTTAATGAGCGTAATAATCGAACCCCACAGCGGCGCCGACGCCGACGTACCGCCAATCCGCAACAACTCGCCGCCGCTCGAAATGACGAAGTGGTCGCCGTTAGCCGAGACATCGGGGTACGCCCTACCCAGCTTATTGAACCTGCCGGTGCCATTCTCGACGTTCGAATAATTCCCACCGCCTCCCTCGTAGCCCTCGAACGGTAGCTGCGCCGCCTCGAGGTACTTGCCCACGATGTCCCTTTGCCAGTCCGGCGCGTCGTAGATGTTGGAGAAACCCCCGCCGGACGGGAATCTGTCGGTAGCCTCTTCGGGCGTGACGCCGGGGGTGCCGTTGGTCTGCAGGACGGTGGACCCGACGGCTAGGATGTAGGGGCAGGTGGCGAGGAACTGGGGGTTGAAGACGTCGCGGGCGGGGCCGAGGCAGCCGGTAGGAGCACCGGGCGACGGGAAGCCCCCGACGCCGTCGTCGCCCGACGAGATGATGATAGTAGAGCCCTGCAGGCCGAGCTTCATGATCTCGGCGCACTGGCGCTGCTGGTACGACGGCGGCAGGTCGATCTCGGCCCCGCTGTACGAGATGCTGATCACGTTGGTCGGCTTGTACACGCCGCACATCAGCTGTCCGCTGAACCCGGCCCTGTCGTGGGGGTTTGGATACACGGGGTCGCGGCACTCGGGGCGCGCGCAGTTGCCCTTCTCGCCATACGCTTCGAAGGTGCAGTAGCTACCGTCGATTGCGTTCCAGAGATCTAATATGAATAATTAGCGGAGGACTGAACATAGGCCGTGGTAGGTGACGAGAGACGGTGATATCTTACTGTTGAAGAACCCAGTGTACGCCATTGGGTCCGTCTGGTAAGTATTTTGATACCACTCGTCATCCACCTGGTAGAGCACCGCTTCCTGCGGCCAGATCAAGCCGTATGCCATTTGGAAGTCAAGGTTCGCTTCCGACCCAGCTAATCTCAGGTTCGTAGTAGCTCCTTGTCCGCCGTCCACGGAGAAGAGTTCAGGGTGAGTTCCGTTAGGAATCTCACTATGTGTCATTAGCCACATGCATCCGCTGTGAGTAGAGAGAATATCAGAAACATATCTTACCTCGTAAAGCTATAGAAGAATGTGTCCAAGTCATGCTGAGTGTAATGCTGCCCGAGGGACTGGAATATTCCCATCTTGTTGTCTGGGTGCTTCTTGGACCCTATCGGGATGCCATACAGTTCTAAATTCAGTGATTAGACTGAGCAAATACATGTTTAAGATTTACGGTCTTACCCCTGATACAATCTGGAGTAACATATTCGTCGCAGCCGCCCGGTAGTGTGAGATTGCCGCCCGCTGCCTCCGCTGGCTCTACGGGGCTCGCAAAGCGCAGAGGTCCCTCGACATTCACGCCCGTGGTTCGTTTGGTAAGTGGCGAGGTCTGCTTACTCCTCTCGCTCATGAGGTTTACCAGATCGCTCTCAGTGACTGGTAGACCGAGGCGAGGGCTAGAGTCTACATCTGCCTCCCTCCGCTTCTTCATCGGGGGATCTTGCGTATTACCATGACCCATCAGCTTGATGCCAGGGGTGATGTAGTCAATATGTCCCTTCACTTGTTTTGGCACATGATATCTTTGCGACCAGTTAGCTTGCACATACGTTCCCTACCAAGGCTGCAACTCACTCATCACAGGCTACGTTCTTGACTCCCGTGTCTACGTGTTCCCAAACGTGATAATCTGTCATCAAGAGGTCTTCTACTTGACTAACTGGAGCATCGAATTGTACCCACTATTAAGTCAATACGTTAGGGAGGTTCATATTAATGATAGATGTACTCTTACTTGTTTGTTGCTAGACTGCGAGATATTATGTGAGGGGATACCCGCTTCGACGAGCCAATCCCTGACGGCTTTGTAGGTCGATTCCAAAGGCGCAAAGAATTTAACAATCTCTTCTGCGGAGAGGTGCTTGCCATAGAACTTTGATTTCGGATTCGATCTTTGGAGTCGAATTAGCTATGCTGTAGGTACGTATCAGATAGTGAGAGCCGTTATACATTTCCATGAGTAGATCATGTCCTGATCGAAGGTTTCGCTGCTTCAACCCTACGCGCATGGGTAGTATGGCGTCCGGTATGGCCCTTTCGACTTTCGTCCAGGACCTCGCCTGCACCGCGGTTCGCTTCTCATGCTGGACATGCGTGTCTGGGATGCTACGTTTCGAGCTGTGAGATCCAGCGCTCAGCGGCCTATGAGAAGGAGGGGCGGCAATGACTTCTAGGACGGCTAAGCCTGCCAAAGCGATGAACCCAAATAACTTCATTTTAATGGCCTCGTGACGAAATCAATGGGAAGGCCGGCGTACGCGAGAACCACACGACACGAGGAGGCTCAAGAGACATCCGGCACACATATTATACCGTCACCGGGTATAAAGGGTAAGCTCCGTTCCGTTTCTAGGGATGGCTTGCGAGAACACCACCATGGCCTTCTCGCCTAAGGCGTTCTTCGGCATAGCTCAGGCCAAGGCTGTGAATAAACCACTATCCACTCTCACTGGACACGGGTAAATGTAAATGTAAGCTAATTAGATCAACCTTGGTAACCATTAAAATCGACAAGAGCTCAACAAATACCAGCAAGGGTCGAGCTATAGTAGTGTTATTAGAATATTTAGAGACTTATTGATTCATGTAGCTGTTAGGGGCTCTCGTGGGTCAAGTATAGCAATCGGTCACTCCTGTCCGTTATTAGAAAGCCGAATTTGTGAATAATCTGCGGAGATCACACCAGTACTTCTTGCCATTTCTCTGATTCTGTTGCGAGACATATTAGAGCGTGGATTAGAATCGTATAGATACTTCATACCAAGTGATCGCTGGTAAGTGAGCAATATCCTTGCGAAAAACGAAACCGGGAGGGAGGAGGAGGTTGCGAGGTTGATTAGATATTGCATAGCTTAAGGGCTTTCCATTTTAGATTAAGATCGTGGGGATTGATTAACCTGCTCGTGATCTACCGGAGCGCATTGTATATAACCGGCGTTCATCAAAGCGGGAAGTCTATGAGGATGCAGTGACACCCCTCTTAAAAGCCGATCAGAGCGAGATATTCTCCGCAGACCTCGTGAACATCGGGAATGCCAATCTCTTCTCTCAAGTCTTGCCCAAATAACTGGAATTCTGGCACGGATAGTATCAAATCAGTCTCGTGGCTGTAGTGATTGCTAGTGCCTGACCTTGATTGGAAGATCCTAGCAGGCACATAGTGGTTCAGCATGGGTATAGCCATTACAGCTCTCACTCGTACGACCAATATGAGCTTCTTTCGGTCTTGTGCCTGGCAGTGTAGTGATCTGTAAAAGAAATTCTCTGATTGAACGCCTTCATTTTAAGGTACTATCTCCTTGATAGTACTCAATCGAGGCGGCCATTCTCACTGTTCAGAGGGCAACGCCTGATGTCGTAGACCAAGTAGTCATTGACGTCCTCACGAAGACAACTAAATTCGTCTGGGTAACCAAGATCCCAATACTCCGTGAATATGAATGGCGAGCCTTCCTCCAGCCCGTACAGTTCGCCGCAAATACAAGCTTCCTCTAGGTCCATGGTCCTCCGAATTTTTGGGAGAAGTACCTGCCATGATGTACTCCTTAAGCGTATGTCTCGTAAACATAAATCTTTCATGGTACTCTTATGTCTCCTGAGCATCGATAGGAGGTCATGTCGTTCGCATGTAATGTTTCCCAGGGTTAAACTTTCGAGATGTCCCCATCTGTGCTTTGGTTCCATGATATTCTCGAGCCTAGCAGGGTAACCGTGCTCCTCCGAATGCCAACTAAAGACGACATGGAGCGTCCGAAGCTGGGTCAGTGATTTGATGAAGTTACGCAGCAACCCTGTCTCCAACATGCGGCAGCATTCTGGGACTTCTGTGCCGACAGTCAGTTTGTTTGTTGCACGATCATCTCGCAGACCGGTGTCAATGCATAGCTCGAGGCATGTTAGATTGGTATAGAGAGAGAGGGCACGGCTGAGTTCAGCGGCGGGTTTTTGAAAAAATCGCCAACTGAACGAGCCGGCGCTCAACCTCCTCAGCTTGATGTCAGCCTCAAATATGGCAGACAGGAGAGAGTCAAGCTGTCGGCATCCCGTCGGCTCTAGGTAATCGTTCGGCTTGAGTAGGCAACCTTCAAACGGAGATTTCCGGCCGTTCTTCAGGAACCAAAAGTCGCACGACATAGTAACCTCTTGAAGTGAGGTAAAGCGAGAGATAGCCTCTCGGATGCAAGAAATGTCGGCATTGTTCCATATGATATTTTCTTGCCGGTCTACGGTAGCCTCGTAGTTCTTATAGAGCATCTGGAGCTGCTGTTCTCCTACCACCGGCGGAGGTGCTTCTCCTGTACGAAAAGCAATATACATCTCGGCGCGTCGGATCATGCAGTAAGACTTGTGGAAATCATCAAGAGTTTCCTTGGTCGGGTCCAAAGTATGGCCGACGTAGACCAGGGAACGAACATTTTTGGAGGCGATAGGGTGTAAGGAAATGCTACGGAGCATATCAAGATCGTGGTGGTGAAGGTAGAAGACGACCTCGCGGAATGCAAAGCAAGCGCCGGCATCCGCGAAGGCTTTACAGCATAGCCTGAACCTGCGTATATCCTCGATATCAAGGAACGAACAGATGATGCATAGTAGTTCCGGGGGGATGATGGCGTCCATCGTGGAGGTCCTGTTAGGTAGGTAAATCAGTGCTAGAAAGATCTGTTTGAGAGTAACAGCGCGTCCGACTATGATGACGTTAGTTGGGCATATATGGACAGAATAAGGAAGATTATATGATGAAGCTCTAGATTCTTGTCTGTGGGGGTTTGTGGTTGTGTGTGCACTTGTATGCGTTGGCTTCGGGTGTGAGTTGTGAGATCGGATCCGGTTTGATGCACGTAGCAGACGTGGGGTACCTTTGTGGATCCTGAATTACGTAATACACGCACCAGTATATTAGCTTTACTTTCAAGTAGACTAGCTTTATACAAAACCCAAGCTTTACAACAACCACTAGGGAATCACACCTTGCAGGCTATGCATATATACCCTAGTATGATATTAGAGTTGCATTAAACTTAAACTTAAATAACTATTGCAATAAACCAGCGAAATGCTAATACCCAAGTTTCATCAGGGGCAGAAGACCAGACTCATGGATTCAATTCGTTTTCATTATTCAGCGCATGATAGGCCTCTGAGTTTTTCTTAGTATCGACCCCATTTCTTATCTTGTAAAGCCCTAACCCATGAGCTCGCAGCCTTCTCTTATGACTCCAACTACGGCACCTGTCTGAATTGCCTCACTTCCGCCTGCAGAAACTCTGTACTCAATCTCTGCAAGGCCATCGAGCCATCTAATCATGGCTTCGGGCTTAACCTCCATCTTCATCAGCTGCTCCGACAGGGCAGTGATTATATCCGCCAACGCGAGACCGTTTGCCACTTTCAGAGTATTGATTGTCGAGAGACAAGTGGTTACGTCGCTCGTGGCAAGCAATGTATTAGCGATCTTCATAATTGCCTCGGGGGGCGGGGCTGCTATGCAGTTGTAGATGGTCTCTGTCGTGATAGTTTCTCTAACGATGTCCTTCTCAAGAATTTTGGGCCCATCTTTAGGCTGCATCGGTGTGCCTGATCGAGTGGTTAGCACTAAGAGAATAGAGACGAGCAGCCAGGCTGGTGTGACTCACTAGATGCGTGGCAAGCTTGGAGCACGTTGAGAGCTCGTCGCATGTCTCCCTTGCTCAGCTTAACTAGAGCGTCTGTGGCTTCGCCTGTGATCTTGACTCCCTCTTCTATAATGACCTTGTCTACCAGAACTCGAATGTCATTTTCCTTGAGAGGACTGAATCGGAATCGCGTACATCGAGATAGCAGCGCAGGTGACAGCTTGTGTGTGTAATTGGCGATGATGCAGAATCGTGTGTTCGCCGTGTACTTCTCCATGATTCTTCGCAAGGCCATCTGGGCCGTGTTGGTCATGGCGTCGGCTTCATCCAGGATGATGAGCTTATAGCTTGCCATGCCACCGAGACGTGATGCGCCACCCATAGTAAAGATCTGCTTAGTCGACGCGAACGTCTTGATTTGCTCGCGCACAACATCAATACCTCGATCATCAGACGCATTCAGCTCTAGGACCATCTGCCGCATATTATCCGTGCCGTAGATTCGTCGTGAAAGGGCCAAGATAGTGGACGTCTTGCCGGTTCCCGGAGGGCCGTAGAGAAGAAGATGAGGCAATCGATTCGAGTCGACGAACTTGTTGATGGTGGCTAGGATATCTTGGTGACCCGAGACATCGGATAGTGACACAGGTCGGTATTTCTCGACCCTATTCTACTTAGCAGACTACAAACACAAGGTGCTAATCCCAAGTATCCTACCATGGTAAAGAGTCCTCGGCTTCGACTGGTAGGTTCGCAGCACTGCGCTTGCCCTTAGCAGTGTTATCGGATGAAAAGGTGACGTCGTTTGATGGGGGGACATCAATGTCCATCTCATCCTCGAAGTCGGACATGTTGAGTTGTCTCCCAAGATCGAGTTTGGCACGACGGCGAACGCGAACGAACTCGAGTTTGGCGGAGCTGGATTTTCTCGATATTAGATATCCTTGGTGATAGGAGATGTGACCATAGAACGTGAGAAGTATTCGCGCAAATAGCAATTTAACCTAACCTGCATACGGTGCTTTGTTCACAATGAGAGGCTTGGTGTCGCCAATGTTGGAAGACGCGTTAATTGAATGCTTAACGCGTTTTGAGCTATGGTGGGGCAGACTGGGGGTTGAATTCTAAATCGGGTTCTGCCCGTCCTGGCCGCCTTTCGCGCTGTGATTCTTAGCAGGTGCGAGGGTAGGCGCCTGATTTAAGATCTGGAACCTCAGAGCTACTTTCCTCCTTTATCTACCTAAATCCTTGATTCGTTGTAGATAAATCCGAACTGCATAAAGAGCTTCACTCATGTTTTCGATAGGCGACTCCGACATCCCAAACACATCTTGTCCTTTCTTATTCTGAGCCGAAAGGAAAGCAAGTGTACTATTAACATCACTTATCTGACAGGCCGTTTCTTTTATATATTAGGTACCTACTGTAGGTAAGTTCCAAGGCTCGGACGATCTAACTAGACACAGCGAGATATACTACCGAAGAACTAAGGTATTATATAAGGAATCAAATGACGTTTGTAACTGGTGTTATGTATTAACCAGCTAGTCAATCACAAGCCATAAAGATCCCATCTTCATTATTCCAAACATTCCACAGACAACGATAACAAGGAAGCTATGAAGATCGAGCGACCTCAAGAGGAGCAACACGAGCAACTAAGTTGCACCCAGCCTTGGTGCCGATCCCGAAATTGTCCCTCTCTAACTCGAAGTCGCTAGCTGTGGCGTCCTTGATCGTAAAATCGAACCCCTGAACTAGGGCAGCGAGAAGCAGGTACATCTCAGCCCAGGCTAGGCTAAGTGGTCACCCAGCGTGTGAGCAAACGTAGGATGGAAACAGGAAAAGCGCTGTCACGGCTAAGAGTAGAACGAGACTTACTGCATGCCGAGGCATATCCTCGTCCCTCGCGAGAAGGGAGCAAACTTCGCATCGGTCGCCCCCCGCGCAGTGGAATCCATCCACCGATCCGGGTTGAAGCGCATTGGATCAGGATATAGTTTCTCATCGGTGTGCATCAACAGGGCGGTCATTCCGACGGGTGTCCCGGCAGGAATACGCCAGTCTTCGTAAAATAGATCCTTGTCTGTGACACGCGCCGCTCGTGTGGCGATTCCGGGACTTAGGCGCAGACCTTCCGTCAGGACAGCCGTGAGATAGGGCAGCCGCTCCAGTTCCTTCACCGCCATCGGTTCGGAAGACTCGGTAGAGACCGACGCGATTTCTTTCCTGAGTCGTTGAAGAATCTCGTCATTAGTGTAGACGTGGTAGAGGATCAGTCTCAGGGTGTTGGCAGTCGTTTCATATCCTGCGCCACTAACAGTAGCTACCTCTTCGAGAATGCGGTCAAAGGTTTTGTCCGTGGGTGGAAGATTAGAGTGAACAATTTCATGGATCATGGTGTCCTGGACCTTATTGTCAGAGGAGGCAGATGTCGCGGCGGCCAGACTATCTCGGGTATCTTGTTCGGATTGCTGTCGAAGTCAGTGGGAGACAAGAAACTACACGGCAACAGCACAGCCCGAGTCGCCCGCTCCATACAATAATAGCTTACCTGGAGGTATCGAAGGAAGGCTTTTGTGCCTTCATCCGCCGCCTTCATCGCCCAGTCGACGGGTATTGCCCTCACTACAGGACCAAACCAGCGTATATGCTTCGTCATGCGCCAGAACATCCCGGCGCCCTGAGACGCGATAGACAATCCAACACCGAAATCTTCCAAGTCAAGCTCATTGTACGCTTTGCCAATGATAAATTCGTTGGCATTATCTCGTGTGAAAGCACTGATGGCTGCACCTAGGTTGAACGTCGTTCCAGCAAGCTTGGAAATGCGCTGGCAGAGCTTGTCGACGTTTCGGCACAGCAGATATTGCCGAGCAACAACATTTGGCTTGGAGAAGAAAGGGGCAATGGCACGGCGGCGGACCTTGTGAGCATCATGGTCTGTGAACCAACCGAGTGAGTTACCAGCCCAGGATCTATTATGGCGGGAGATGCAGTACCTGAACCGAAAACCGTGGAGCCTTTAGCCCCGAAGGCATCGTAAGTCCAGGCATACTTGTCCGAACGCCCATCCATGCGATAGAGCGTATCGAAGAATGCCGGATTGATGACATGCAGTTCGTACGGGCTGATCCGGATTATAGGACCTATTGAAGGTCAAGGGTCAGATCCGGAACCTAACGGCTATAAGCTAATATGGTAGCGACAAACACCCTACCATATATCCTATGCAGTTCTGCAATCTTTAATGTATATTGTCCACATCGAATAACATCATAGTAGGCCTCGTACCAACGCGAGATGGCTGCCAGTCTAGGGCCAGGAAAGCGAGCTAGAGGGTGCAAAAACAAGCGGTAGAACATAAGAGTCCCATAGTAAGCGACAGCCGCTACTACTAACATACGCCAGGTGATATTAGACTCCATGTCAAAAAGGACGTGACAAGCAACAGCAAAAGGCAGTCTCAAGTCTCGCTACATATGTTAAATAGACAACCGCCAGAGAAGAGAGAATGTTGAAACCCAGACACAGACTATTATTTGACGTTTTTCATAGTAGGCAGCAAAGACCGCTATTGGGAGGATCTGTTGGTTGTCAGCTAAACCAATGAGAGACAAAGCCAGGGTTGGTTAGCTGACAGAATAGAGAGGCAGGGATTAGTTGAATCGTTCTTATTGTCAGTAGTGACCCTCTTATCTCCGCTTCGGGGGCTGAATCAGGATAGCATTATGTTGGTTAGATGCTCAGAAGGATGCTGAAGTAGGTGTTAGGTTACGTTTGGCACATTCCTAACTGCCTGCCTCCTAACCTAACCATCTGAACCAACCGACCCTTAACACTCGTCCTAGCTAAGGCCTCCCCGAATAGCCGCCAGCCTAAGCTACGATCTACATAACGACATCGCCTACTAGAGACTACGCACATACTCCTTCAGAAACCCGTCCTCGGCCTCGGTGTTCTTCCGGCCCAAGAGAGCATTCCTGGTAGGATACCTCCCAAACCGCTCCAACTGCTGTACGTGCCTCTTAGAAGCCTTAATGCCCATATCAACCCAGCTGTGTTCTTCGGAGCTCGCACATCTCAGCCTCAGGGCCTCAAATAGGTAGCGCGCCGCGACCGCCGAGATCAGGCTTTCCTGCTGCATGAGCGGCATGTAAAACGCCGACGCCTGGATGACAGTGACCTGTTTATCGAAGTCCCGGGCTACGGCCTTCGTCGCCGTCTCCCCCGCCTTCTCATCGCCGCTGTAAGCGTCCAGTGAGTCGCGGAAGATATTCCGCGAGAATTGATCCAGCAGGACGACTAGGGCAAGGCTGGCCTCTGGCTCGACAGCCCAACCGTCCAGCTCGTTACAGCGGGCCTTCATGACGAGATCGCCGAACTCGGACTTTATTTGCGCATCAAGGCCCTCGGGAGCAATTATCCATTCCATCGGATTGCGGTTGAACCAGAAGGCCAGAACACGCTTCGCGTCCGGGTTCATGATAGGCGATGTCGATGTTGTAGAGTGCTTTCGGATAGCTGATGAGATTGTTCGGATCTTGAGCAGCTACAGTCTATGAGTTGCTCTGTCCAGATCAGATCGTAAACGGTATTAAATGAATTTACTCTAGTGACTTAGGTTGAATAAGCACGTCGTTATGAGGTACCTAGATGTAAGACGGTGTTGGGTCAGCCGTGCTTGGAAGTTGGCCGAGCTGACAGCTCAGTACCCCTGCACCGTGACGACGCAAAGGAATGCTGTTTATATAGGTAATTCATACATCTTATACGACGTCGGATGCTTACTCAGATAAGTAATTAAGCATAAAAGTCAGTCAGAACGGTTAAAGGGTACAAAGGACGTGTTCTTCAGTCGACTTGACTTGGAGCTCGGATAGTTAATCGTATTTTCCTAGTTAATTCAGAACAGGTAAGTTTTCGGCTCTTCTTGATTAAGTGGTAATCTTTACAGCCTAACCTGGCTACATGTAGTAATGGGGAGTTGCTCATTAAGGAGTGAGAGAGGAGGTCCTATGCACGTTGAACTAAAGTCCGAATATTACTAACCCCTGAAAATATGATGAAATTCGTTGACTTGGTACAGGCACTCTCTTTGCCACATCCACTTCCAGTACCAACATCGCCTACCACGTAGGTATCTTCAGGGGACATCAATATCTAGCAGTTGAATAATTTCTATTCCTCTTACTTCAGCTCCCTATAATTTTACTCAGCTAAAGGTTTAACAGATAATACCACATATATACTACACACCTCCAGCTCATATCATCACTAAGTAACGCTCGGCTTAATGCACAAGGGGTAACTAAACTAAAGGAGAACGAAAGGAGAACTTCTTATTTCCATTGAATACGATACACCTGATGTCTTATTATTACTCAGGGTAGCTTTGCCTAACTCCAATTTACCATATTATTATTTCTTATATCAGGCTCGTAAGAATTTCCCGCTTCTATCAATGCCCTCGATTCTTCTTGTTGCTCCTCATCAGTCAGACCATTCTCGGCCTTATTACTTCCTACAGGTGTGGACGTCGCTTCACTAGCCGGAATCCATTCGCCGTCGAAGGATGTAGATGAGGACGAGGATGATGCGGAGGAATTGCTGTCACAATCGCTGTCTGATTCGTCGTAGTCATCCCACTTATCCGCGTCGGTGAAATTTCGAACAGTCAGTTTGCCGCTGTGCTTGGGATGTTCTCGGTTGGAGAGCCTCGACTGGCATCGTGGTCTTTCATCCTCTTCCGAAGAACTATACTGCTCCTCCGAATCCATATCGCCAGGATTGACAGCAGAAGGACCAGTACCTGTAAGTTGCCGACCCTTCCGTCTAGATTTATTCTTGCTCTTTTTTTCTTGTTCCTTGTTATCAATCCACCATACGCTCGTCTCTTCCTCCTGGTCAGATTCTTCCCAGAAGAAACTCGTTTGGCTAAGCGGACTCCTCGGGCTTGTGGGACTCTGCCCGTCGTGTTCTTCGTCCTCCCGCACGCGCAATGCCTCGTTCAACACCAAATCATCGTCTGGACTCAATGATGCGTTTGCAACAATCGACGGAGATTGCGGCTCCTCCGGAATCAACTCAAGTAGATTCCTTTGAAGCGCCTCTATGTGGATTCTATACCTCTCGTGGTGACATTCGGAGGGATAGTCACAGTCAGTTATGCAATTGTGCGTTCTCTCGGCAAAAGCTCTCTCGCGCTGTCGTTTCTCTGTCTGGCCTACAACTCCCAACCCAAGCACTTTACGGCGCCAAGCTCCCCATTCTTCCCACCCGTTGTAGTCGAACTCAGAGGCGCACACCCCGCTAGCGCGGCGACGTCTCTTACCGCGACGGTTTTTAGGTGATGGATCTACCGAGACGCAAAACTCGTGAGAGCAGATAAGACAGCGTCGAGTGCAGCCCATCCGGTAGACGGTGTTACAAGAGTGACATTGCCATAGCCAGGGGTATGGTTGGCGAGGTGGAGGTGGAGGCGTGGGCATCCCATCTGGGGTCGATGCCAGGAGGTTACGGAGGTATAGGCGAGCAGGCGGTGTTATAGGGACGGAAGTGGTACGGGTTGATGGTGGGGCTAGGGAAGTCGACGCCGTAGATGTGGACTGTCGTGAGAAGATGGAGAGAGTTGGGAATGATCTTCGTGAAGGCATGGCTCTGTCTCTGATGCTTCTGGAAGCATGTGTGACGTGTAGGTGAGTGCAGTACAATGGTTCCGATGTAGAAATGAATGTTTGTGAATGCCCGAGAAAACACAATAACCAATGATAAGTTGATCTGACTCCTAATAACTCAATAGAAAACTGCTGATTCGAAAACGCATCCTGCTATACGATGGCAGTACCTCCAGGGTCTATAATGATGGAAACAAAATGAGAGTAGTTTGTTTCAATGTCAAACAGAAAATATCAGGATTGTTGACTTCCAATAAGGAGTGCGGAAGAAGTAACGGCTGTTTCAAATCTTGGTATGAATATAGTGGGAAAGAAAAGACCGACAAAAGAGAGACTAGAAAACCACCAAACACAGAAAAGGGGTTGTCTGAGGTTGAGACTCGTATATACAGCTGATTCTCGCGCAGCGGTCGTGCTGCCACGGCTTACAACACTTATACGAAACATGGCTACTTTGTCCTGATCCCCTTATCAAGACAAAGGTGTCGACGTATAGCAGCTATAGTAACTACTTAGCCCCGAAACTCGAGGTTACAGAGAGACATGGAAGACTTCATCATCTTCGACAACTCCCGTATTGCACCCTTTGTCGGTGTACGATTCTTCATTGACGATTATGAGATTCGAGCGCATGACGCTGCTGAGAGATTTATGCGACGCTTCGCCCATTGACCAATGACAAAGAGAGGAGGCCCAAGGGACAAGGCAGATGAGCTGCGAGGACCCGACCACAAAGCAGGCGAGAAAGGAAGAGCTAGAGGAAAGGAGGTCATCTTATCAAAGTTTAATTTTGGCTACAAAGCGTACCAGAACTCCATATAGTAGAGGTAGTGGAACATGTGCTTGTGTATGATATGCCATCGGTCGTGTTCTAAGTCATAATCTTCAGGTTAATAGATATCCAGATCACGGCCGTAAGTGAGCCATTACCAAGGGCACCTTATCCAAGTCAAAATTAAGAGTCCCATAATACATACCAGTGGGTAATATCTTGCATTGTCCACATTTTGACTCTCCTTAGAAGATACTGGAACATTACAAGCCTATCATGCTACATATGCTCCGGGCTTAGGACTTAATATGAACAAAGTATTTTGCGTCGGCCCACGGCTCCTACTGAAGCCGCTTGAGTAAGATATGCCATGTGAATGAAACGATAATTTCTCATGATGTAGGGGATCCGTTCAAATTCTATTTAACCAGCTTCGGCGGCAGTTCTTCAAAGATCGATGATAATCTTATGAGGATACCTCATAAATAACGGTCGTGACCTTAGTATGAGAAACGCGTTGTCATGTATGAGTTCATAGATGCCGTTAAGACAGCCAATTCATCCCCTTATCATCTTCGGACTTAAGTAGCGGGTCAGATAGCAGATATATTTCTTAATAGCAAGTATTAATCAGCTGAGCTACCTCCGTTAGAGAAGACTCCCTGGTTAAGATGAGAATCTGACTCAGGACGCTAGACAGCTCATGAAAAATTGCAGCCTCCTTATCTGAGAACTTGATCCAGGACGGGCTTGACTCTTTTGCGTAAAAGCCTTTATCTCTATTACACCAAGGGCATAGAAATTCACTTCTTTTACCCTAAATAGATGTAGGTTTCTACCTACTTTACCTAGGTACTTATATCTACGTAAGTTACCTATACAATATCTTAGGTAGGAGTTCAGACTCAAACCAGGCTCTAATTAAATTAAGATCATTATGTTTTATGTGGAAATTAGCCCAGCAATATCTTCCGATCCCCTATGGTAATATTTACCGAGATCAGCCCTACGGTAGTGATAGAGTCATCTTGATCCTTTATGGCGTTTATCCATCGCGTTGCCACCCGAATTTATAAACTGGATAACAAAAACATACATGAGCCAACAAATGCAACCATATGTCATAGTTTTACATAAAACTAATTTTAGGATCAGTTTGAACTTCCTTTAAGTAACACTGGGTACTTAGGTAGTATGCCAATGACACCTAGCAAGGCCTCAGTTTGGCTCTATCAGTCCAACGCTCTGTATAATTTCATACAGTATTTAATCTAGTAGAGCCGTCTGAGGTCCAAGACCAAGACCAGGTATTTTTTAGGTACCAGGAAAGTCAAGTCGCATCAAGCTTGAACTGCCTAAGACTGGCTTACCTTAACCTACCGCTATATATGTACCTTCAATAAGTCAGTATAGCTAGGATTTACTGTTGCTTATGCGACTTATGAACTAGTGATGTCCTGAGGTCTCGTAGGAAGGAGCCCTAAGGCCGAGACAAAGTCTTGAATAACCCCGGCGAAGAGTTAATGTCTCTATATAAATAGGATAATACTACTACAGTCCCTCGCCTTAACTTGGATCCGGCGGCTTTATATAAATTTATTCACCTCTAAATTCACTCATATTCCTTACCTCTACTAACAGCACCACGATTATCATAGTTAGCACTTCATAAAAACCTAAGACTAAGAAGTCCAAGCCAAGCGATACTCTAAGCGATAATAGAAGTAGAGTAGATATGAGCAAAGCCCTCCGTATTGCATTATTTACTTCCTACCTGGTAACAGCGAGAAATGTCAAATTGGAATAACCGCAAGCTAATACCTCGATCTTACAAATTACATCACTGCTCAAGCTTTTCTCGCATCTTCCCTCATACCTTCCATTCCCAAGTCTCGCACTTTCGGATTGCGCTGGCCTTCACTATCGTATTTATGATTACCCAAGAGGGTAAAGACGATACAGTCTTCCTCCAGCTTTTAACCCTCCGTCTATGGCTACCACCGAAGCAGGATCTAGCAAGATTTCACGCCTCGCCACCACCCGCGCCCTGCGAGTCGCTACTTAGAGCGAACCTTACTGGCTGCTTGAGAAGTACTTGGGCGGTGAGCATCTCTCAGACGCAAGCTAAGATAACCTCGACATCTTGTAGTCTTCACGACTCATTGTTTGAGAAGGCCGTAATCGACTAGAGCTTCGTTGAAGCGCAGGGGTATGTGAGGTATTTAGTCTGTTCATATGTCGGGCATATCTCAGACATCCACACTAAATTCGGAACAGCATTACATACCTCGGGTGAACATGCTCATCATTAAACGGGCAACCTATCTTACCCACAACGACGTGAGATAAGTGGTTTTGTCATATATCGCCTGGTGAGACACCAAGGGCTGGTTTCTCGATCTCTAGTTAGCTCGTGAGACAACATTCCTCCGCATTATCACGATATCATTCGAGACGTACAACCGTCGGCTGAAGAAGACTTTGACTCGGTTCCAAGGTTGGATGTCCTATCACAGAATTAGACATTGAACGAAGAGAGTTTAGTCTCTGACCTGTTACTTACCTACTTCCTACCTAGTTCCTCAGAGTCGGTGTTTGTTCATAGCTAGGTACCTGCCTAAGGTAAGGTATCTAGGTTTAGGGACCTATGTAGGGGAACGCTGGAGTTGTAGTCCTTAATAGACGTCGATCACATAACCCGCCTCCGTAGATGAAGTTTACCTAAGAGAAGAGCACGTCTACGCTTAATATTTACCTAGGTGGTCTATAGGTTAGGTGTTTCAATCTCGCCATCTAGTCATGACCCAGAGCCAGTCCTCGTGTTTTTATATATTCATTCATGCCAATAGTCACAACAAGCAAATTAATTGCTTCTACCGCCCATATAGCACAGCAAGTTAATTTGTATTTGTTCAAGAGTTGTCGTAGACGGTTGAGATATTATCGGACACAACTACACATGTTTGACTATCTACCTAGTGAAGGATGAAAATGTACTAATGACGTGTATGAGACGAGAATGCATGGCGTCTCAGTTCCGACTACGTATTACATTCGCGTTATCAAGGTCACGAGTGAACTTATATACTAAGTCCTAGCCAATTGAGTAGCCCTGATACATATTGCTCGTTTTAGGGTCACTTCACATATCAAGCAGTCAAGAAGCAGATCAAAATCGAAGCAGCGTAATATTATTTGTTGCCTTCACAAGGCCATTGAAAGGTTAACAAGACGTTCTGTGCCTCAACTCATCCCTATGTAAATAGGAATCAGCTAAGCTACCTAGTCCGTCTCGATTGTTTGTTCTTGTTGCCGGTACCACCTCGAGCACTTTTGACCCGCCCGAAAAAATCTTCGATGAGATCGCTTCTAGACCCGGTGATCAACGTAGCGCGACCATGATTCCATAATAATTAGAGGTGAGAATGTGTCGCCATAATCAACCACTCTAGGCCGTAAAACCACGTTGCCCACCTTTAGCTAAGAACCTCATCGCACATAGTAAGAACAGGCAGAAACGAAAGAGCGTGAACCTGATAAACCCCAAAAATACAGATAAAGGAGGCAGCTTATGCCTCGATCGCCTTGTTCTTCTTCTTCTGTTCGACCTTGAGTAGTAGCGCGCGGTTGATGTGGGGTAGAACACCACCGAAGGCGATGGTGGCACGAATCAGGGTATCGAGTTCTTCGTCACCGCGGATGGCGAGCTGGAGATGGCGAGGGGTGATACGCTTGACCTTGAGATCCTTGGCGGCATTCTAGGCAGAAGTTAGTCTCCATGTGTGACAAACATGGCCTCAAGGACCAGATAAAGGACATTGGAAGTGGAGAGTGGAGAGTGGCAACGTGGCACAGATGGAAAACAAAGAGATGGGATGACTCACGCCTGCAAGTTCGAGGACTTCGGCAGTAAGATACTCGAGAACGGCGGTGACATAGACAGCAGCCTTGGCACCGACGCGCATTTTGTTTTGGGTGTTCTGCTTCAAGAAACGCTTGACACGACCGCAGGGGAACTACACGATATCAATGTTAGTAAAAATCCACGCCGCGAACGATAGTGAAAATTCATTAGCAGATGAATGCGCGATCATCCATATATATGTCGTTAACGCGTTGATGTACCAAGCCTTAGTGATAGGCGAAGAGCAAGCGTTATTATCGCATCCCATCGCACATCTGTAGATATCCTCGAGGAGCACGATAGAGATGTAATGGCGGGGAAAATCAAGATGGCAAATACAATAAAATTGCCGTAAAGATCTATATATCGAGATTGAAATTCATGCGATAAGTCGAGATGTTCTAGTGGTAACGTGTCGTGCGAGTGGACATGCGCGTCATTCTGTATATCGAGGGGTTCGACGATATCGATTCGGAGCTTGAAAGTTGCGGGTACGGCGACGTGTCGACAGACGGGAAAAGTAGGAATGATCGCGATGCATCATAAGAAAGTTCAATGAATAGTAGCTTACCTGAAGTCCAGCACGAGCGGAATGACTCTGTTGCTTCTTTGGACCCTCGGCGGCTGAAGTCTTTCCACCTGAGCTCTTGCCGCCAGCTGATTTGCCTTTTCCGCCAGCCATTGTTTATATTGATGCGCGCAAAGTTGATATTTTATTGATGACGATAAAATCGAAGCGGTGTCGATGCGACCGAGTTAAATGGTGTCGTTTTGAGGTTGGATTTGCAAATTTGCGCGTCGAGGGTTGTTTGTCGGTGAAAATTGTTTTCTAGATGTTTGTGTTTTGATTATTTTGCTGTAGAGTCGGAGGCGTTTTCTTTTGCCGTCGAAAATCGAGAGGCGGCGCGGTAGGTATACCTTGTGGAAGGCGGAAGGCGGGCTGGGGAACCTTAGCTGTAGAGGTGAATCAATGCGCTATTGCAGTTGGTCAGGCTGCTCTGTGGTACCTGCTGTGCAGTGCTGAGCCAGGCATCTTCGTCTAGAACCTTGGAAGTCACGCCCAAAGACCCCGCTGCCTGCATCCGCTGAGTATGACCACGCTAGACCTGATTAGATTAGTGTTCGACTGGCCATCGGCAAAACTCCGGGAATCACGCTCCGTCGACTGCTTGAGGAGAAACATCTGTCTTGATGAAGGTCCTGAGGCCTATGATATCAGAGGCGTGCTGCTTGGCCAAATGCCAGAAGGTGGCAGAAAGGGGGTAGGAAGACTGTGCATAGACATACTCACATCATTTTGACAAATTTAACCAAGAAGAGGCTGAGAGATTGACTGACGAAGAAGCCAGTTGGTTGGCGTGGACCAGCAGGTTAGTGACGAGGACAGCGACATAATGTTTGACGAAGGACGGCAGCATACATGCCGCTATTCAAATTATAACTCCATTCAGATATTTGAAATTAGAGCATACGATTAAGACTCTGTCCTTTAGACTGAGCCGAACGATATGCTGAAGAGCTGGCAAGAAACGATGACATACAAAATGTTGACTTTGGCATTTAGGACCAGAGATTAACTGTGGTCGTTGGATCGACGTCAATGTGGAAACTGAACTTGCCGAGCCGTCGTGGCTTGCATTCATGCACAGCCACATGACCTCGCTAATACCCTGGATATTCTCATGCACCTAACGGGATTATCATTCAAGTGTCAATCTCCTTTATCTCCTTTATCCTCGAAGTATTCTCTTATGATTCAGAGTAAACCCCGATATGGTCCAACTGATAATCTAGAACAATTAGAATCAAAACCCGGCTGAGGCGACAACCTCCTAACGGCTCATTAACAAAGGGCCCGAGCCTCTCGTCGATTTACCTAGTGATCATAGCAGCGATATGGTAGACGCTGTGACTCGCTAAGTCCACAAGCCGGCGGTTCCTCCTCGGCCCAATCAATAAAACACTTCGGGTTGAGCTCAAGACACGTCAAGAGACCCTTACGATCTCCTGTCCTCGCGTAAAAAGAGTGTGGTCGAAGGAAAGTATACCCGATCCTATGGCCAGTCATACTCATAAGTCACTGCCCTAACAAAGAGGAGAAAAGCAGAGAGGAAGGAAACTGCGCTGGCTACCTATTAATCTTGAGATAAAGACTGGGATGCTTGACAAAGCTTCTACGCAGCGATTATTGGCCAGTCATTAAGGAGAGCATGAAGCTGACCAAGGAGATGAGGAGGACTCGCGTAGAAGGTAGACTATAGTCTCTGCGAGCTACGAGGCCATAATGGAACTCTCCGTGTTCTGTGGAAATGATGACACATCGGGAAACATTCGAAATTGGCAATAGCCTCCCCGTCTCTTGACAGGCAGGTCGTGTTACTAGCAACACCGACATAAATCTATAAGTTGCTGTCTAGGTACCTAACAGGAGCTGAAAAATGAATAGGGGTGATATGTATTATACAAGACCACTCAGTGGTAGCCTCGCGGAGATATATGGATATTCTTATTCAGTGGCGTTCCGTATTCCTTCTCCATCTGCAAACATGATGCCATTGTCGCCTTCTCTTCACTCTTGCTTCCTTCGCTGTCTTGGTCGGAAGCCAGCATATATTCTTCGAGCGGGTCCGCCGTTTACCTCATTGCGCCGAGGTGCCCCTGAACTTCACGGGTGCGGCGACGAGACAAGGCGACCTCATTTTCATGCTTCTACCTTGATATTTCCCCAAAAGGAATAGCTTCATTAGCACCTCCGTTGCTTCGCGATGCTCAACTGGCTCCGTGACTGTTGCTAACGAGGGCCCTAGACAACTTCGCATCCTATTATGACTTAGAAGACTCTAATAAGTCAAGGTTCTGCCTCTACAAGAGAATAAAGGGAGCCGATGCTTGGTAGAAAGCCACTAAGTCAACTAAACAGATCAGCATCTGCTAATAGGACATCGCCAGCAATAGTTAATTCTACGGCTACCACCGCTCGAGCAATGACTCCAAGCTGTATGAGATTATTGCCGGTTTAAACGTCCCTCGAACCAATATCCTTGGCAGCAATTGTATATATAAACATTTAGCCGCATTATATAGGGGTTGGGTAAACCGTTAAAGTGTCTTGCATGTAGGCCTTCTGTTTTAAATATGCTGTTTATTTCCCTTTGACTATAGCCAGTACGGAGGAGAAGTGTGCATATATTGTATTATAGCAATATGTCAACAGTATAATCTAGGTAGTTTAGAAACTTTCATAAAGCAAGGGAGAAGAGAGATTGATGAAAAAGGGGTGGAGCATCATCGACTCGAACAATCGACAGCGTTGTAACAAGATTGGGATGTAAAGGCGTAAAACGCAGTAAATGCCACTCATCAAAGGCAAATTTCTCTATAATCTATATACTCGCTCCAGATATATTTGCGCGGACTAAGAGACACCCTCTAGGTATAGGTATTTAGCTGCGAACGACGTGCGCTTTGTCCCCCGTGTGAAACTCAAGTCATATAATGCTGGTATTAAGGGTATAAAGTAAAATATATACCAGGAAAAGAATTTAAACTATAGTATCTTCTCATACATTGGATCGCAAGAGTAAATGACCTGATTTTATAAATATCACTCGTCGACAGTATTGTTGACGCAACTATTTGTGTTCGTACTCAAGGGGTACGCTTAGGAACAACCGCCTCCACGTATGACCTTTCTGTGCGCGGCTGGGATCAGCTGATACGCTACAAGCAAGTAAATAGTCATAGGGGAACTACTAGGCCAGAGCCTCAATATGAGCCGACTTGTCACCAGTGCCATCATACACTCCTGCAACTTCCCCTCACGTCTCCGTGTTGTCATATTCCTCTTGTGTAGAACAATACAAACCCACCAGACTCGTCGTCGCACTCAGCCAAACACCACGCCTGAAGGAATCTGCTGTACTAGCGTCAGCTGTTATAGAGTTGAAGCCCGGAAGACCATAAGAAGCTAGCCTCGACGATCCAGTGAACCTCTGTATTCAGGTTTCCTTCTGAGCTGTCAACTAATTCAATTTCCAATGTAGTTTGGTTTCACCCATGACTGCTTTTCATACCGTAAAGGCGCTCTTTATTGATGGGGCAGAGCCTCACATTGGTTCGCAGTGCCGGGCTGGAGCACGCTCTACATAACACAGAACCATCCATTCGTACTATGTAGGAACACCACTGACGTTACGATGATGATGTCACGATTTTGTACGCAGACACGTGTCAATTAAACATAAAAGACCTTTAGGGTCATGACAGCGCTGGGCCCTTCGACCGCCTTTAGACGCTCATCTAAGAATCATTATCAGCCCCCTGAAGATACCACCAAGACTTACCACATTTCGTTAGTGAACCAACCTCCACGATGCCATCGTACAAATTCATCCTCGCAGCAGCTTTGGCTCTTACATCAGCCATCACGTCCGTCAACGGCCTGTGCCGCCCCCCTCCTCCGGTACCTCCAGAGCTAGACGGCGCCAGCCCCGCCGATGACACCAGCGGCCTGACATGGGTCGTGGTGTCGGGAAAGAAGGGCTCGACCAACAACAACAAGCAAGTCAAGCTATCCGAGGGCACGCTAGTGGTAGTAGACTCGGAGTCACCCGCGCTGGTGACCAACTTCCGCGGGGGCACGCTGTACAGCGCAGCCGGCAACGGCGCGAAGTCGACGGACCTAGGACCGACGGGGTTCCTGAACCTGACGGCGCCCGCGACGTCGAACCACATCGTCAAGCTGGAGTTCCGGTTCGGCAATGTGACGGCGGCGCTCAACGCGACCACGGTGCTGGGCGGCAAGCCCGACGCCAGCTGGGAGCTGGTCAAGGTCGACCCCAAGGACGGCCGCACCCAGAAGCTGTACCACGGCTTCGACGGCTCGCAGCTCCAGGGCTTCGCGCTGTGCCCCAAGGGCAGCTCCGGCACCTCCCAGCTCTTCTACATGGTCAGCTACTCGGGCGAGCAGTGGGACGCCGCCGGCTGCGAGAACGTGGTGCTGCAGACCACCGTGACGGTCGGGAAGCAGGCGGACGAGGCGGGCTGCCGTATCTGAGGATGGGTGGACGGATAGGGGTCTTTTGGAGATTATCTCGCTTGTGAATGACGGGGAGACTTGGGATGGGGTACGCTTGGGATCAAGAGTCGAGAGCCGATAGTCGCTGCCGGCGCTCCAGTATTAGTAAATTAGCTGGTGGATGGTTTGATTAGCATAGGCAGTTTGAAGACACGAAGACATGAAGACATCGTTTTACGAAACAGTATCTTACTCGTGACGGCCTAACCTTCCCAAGTTGAAGAATTGACGTGCCAATTACGGAACACTGACGGCATAGCGAGCAATTTTGAGCTACAAATCTGCAAAGATTTGTAGCAGTTTGATGGCACAGCTGATAACCCATAAGAAGCGATTACAAGCGTCCCGGCTGACCCGTGTGAAGCTTGGGCTGGGCTTGGGTACCGTAAGACCTAACAGCCCTCTCTCGAAGGACCATAGCTACGGTAGGTAGTGTTGGTTGGGCTCTCGCAAAACTATGTAAGCACTCTAAGTAGCCATCGTGTTTGGGCGATCGTGTTACAAGTCGCGGATGCAAGATGCCTATTCAGATCCTGCGAGGTCATTCCATGTACGGAGGGCACGTCACTAATGCATCCGGTAGGACAGCTGGCGGGGTAGTATAATAAGGAAAGATACCGGTAGGTAGGTAAGCAAACATATAATGTCGTTTTGGTAGTTGTCTGACTTGGACTGACTCGACAAATCTCTCTCAATCATACCCATCGGTAGGTATTTATCTCGCCGGGCTATTTGCCTCCTACCATCCGGTAGATATTGAGGCTGTTTGCTGTAGACACTTCTACTATAGATTTCTAATTGAGCAATCGGAGCTGTTTGAGTCGATATTGTACGCAGGATACAATACTTTGTAAATTAGAATCCTCATTGTCGGCAACTTCACGTCGTCTCCCTTAACAGCACCTCATCAGAAATTGATCCGTCCGTTTCGACGGAGTTATCACGGATATCCCAGCAGGGTAGGTACCTAATTCTGAGAAGAATATGTTGACGGCCTAATGTTACTAGGACGTACAATGCTCTCTAAGATAGGCCTTATCTTTCCGAGCAGTTGGAGGGTATAGCATGTAGTTGTCGGTGACGACTTGGGCTCAGTGGCAAGGTAGTCACCGTGCGAGATGTTCTCCAAATAGTAAATCTATTTTCGGATTGAAAGCCTAGGTTTCGAGATTATCAACAACTTCACGCTGGACATGGGTAGTTCTTGGAACGGTACAGGGTGCTAGGGCCAGGATTAGAAACTAAGAGAACTGAATAGTCACGGGTCAATGTTGACTCACGCGGGTTTTCAGCGTATCGAGAATAGTCAACTTGCGTATATTGTATTGAACTGAGAAGAGGCTTCCCTACCAACCAACCATGCTGGTTTTAATATCCGTATGGAGTATGATCGCCAAGTACACTATCTCGTGCTAATGATCCTGTTGTCCTGTGATTATAGGAAGCTAACTGTACCGAGTTACCTATCATTCTAGCATTCTCATAAGGCTAGTATTGGTTACTAGCTAGAAATAACTTGTCACCCAGAGCGTGGCTTAGTATTTTCAGCTTTCCGAAACTGTAACCTGGGGTAATGGAGGCAATTAGCGAATGGTGAGACAGACAGAAAAGGGGCCACATTCTGACGTCCGGCAACCGGCATGCAATCTCTAGACATGCCGCGGCCACCTGCATTGCGGCACTCTGCCATTCACCCTTGCGCGTGTGCCCGAATGCCGCCCAAACGGACCTTAAAAGAAAAGTGGGAAGTTAGGAGATGATATGCGAGATTCAAGGATAATACATAGATAGGCACTTATCGACTGTTGGGTAACGTCGTCCCAGAGTGATATCGTGGTTTAGGTGTTCTAGGCCACCAGGGGGAGGGGGGATGTTCGAGAGCGTATAGACGATATAGTGTTTGTTGACATGGCCACTCTATCCCAACGGAATAACCCGTTTCTGCGATCGGTTTCGAATGCGAGAGCATCGAAGTTGATGTTGTCGCTTATACGAGGAAAAGGGGTCTCAGCTTGGTAAACCATTCACTAACTAGGAGCACGACAGATGGTCTAAGATATGAGTAAGAGCCGATATATTGTCTTGGCAGGAACTTTTCAAAGCAACTCCTTGTCTGGTGTATGAATATTGCTCCCACGGGTGAGCTAGGTCCGAGGAGAAAACTTCGACAGCAAACCATGTAGCGTGGCGAACTAGGAATTCTTGTTGTTTTGAATGCTGATGCACTTTATGCAGCCCGTTTCTTCGCCTCATATTGGGAAACCCAGCAGAAACAAGAGGGGAAAGGTCGAAACACGGGATGTTGCCGATTGGATGACCGGCTCAACGTCACCTTCACACTGCCAGTTCCCGAGACAGAAAGCTTAGTGTCTTCCCCCCCACTGAGACTAGGAAACACGACTCTTAAAAATTGACGGCATCTTGACCGTGTGCGGTACCCTTGCCGGCGCTATTGTGTTGGCAGCCCAGGGTGTATTAGAACTATATTTCCGCTGTCACCTAAATATCTGAGGTTTCAATACTTAACTTGTCCCACTTATCAACGTGCCTGGGGAGGCCTCGACACGCTATTCAGTCTACCAGTCACCCGTACGAGTACGAAACATGGGGATCACATGTTGATGGCGGAGAAGAGATATTCATCGACCGTCCCTGTAAGAAAAGAATCATATGGTAGTGGCGGATTCGATAACGACGCCAACTCGGTCTTGTATTGGGGTGACCAATCGTTTGTCTCGTCCGTTGTCTCTTGTAATAATCTCCTTTTCTGCTTACTTCCCACTTGTTCTCGTCGGCTAATCTTCCGTAGGACAAACGGAACTAAGGCGGAGCAGTTGATTAATCTGTTGGGAGCCGGCAGGGTTGATTCCTCGTGGCTAGCCTTCCTTGTAGTAGTCGCGGCAACCGGGAACTCATATCAGAGGAGAACGTGGTGTAATTAAGTAACCAACACCTCTCGTGGACTTGGGACGTCATTGATGCGACCCTGTTCGAGGAACCAAGGAATAAAAGGGCAATGATGAGTGAGAAATGAAATGACGCAGACCTGGTAAAAGGAGAAAACCTACGTAATAGAGGGCTCTAGTAACAGACGAAGATGAGTTCCAGAATATGCCAAGATTCTAGGTCCCATGGACGGTTGCCTCGATTTTCTCGAAACAGACGCAGGACAGCTTCTGATTTGTTGGCTGGCGTGAACGATCATTTCGAATCCTTAGGGGTTCGACGGGGGGAGGCTGGGACCATCCTGCGATCTGATCTTAGGACGAGACCCTTGGACCTGGGAGCAAACGCACAGACGGCCGGCAGGCTTAGACAATCGATAGGCTGAGGAACCCCGTGAAGCTCGAGAGATACCCGATACCGCAGAGACAGGGTTACTGAAGAACTTGCTTGCAACGGGCTCTTACAAACAAAACAGAATGGGAGTCGTGCTGTGTATTTGAGCAAACGGAAGACGATGCGGCTCGGCAGGTGAGGTTGGGCATTGCCGCAGCGTTGAGTTGGACCGAAATGACGGCCACCTCTTATTTAATCCCATTGTAGGATTGCATATTAAAGAACTCGCAGACATGGTAACATCCGCTGCATGTTGCGCTTTACGCGTTAGGTACCAAGCCGTCTGGATTGGCGGGTCTGCAACGCAGAACGCTCGTGATCTACATGGAATGGGTGCATTAGCTGATTAGGTACATACCATCACTCCAGTACCGAGGGGAGCCTTGGGAGTAAGATTTATCATTTGCCGGACCTAATTTTCTAAACATTTGGCTGTGACGTTGATCGGATCCGATTGGCGTTTCTCGAAGTCTTCTAGTATAGATTCGATGTTCTTCGAGAGCACCATGTGTAAGCTTGGTCCTGCCTCAGAAAAGGGAAAAGGGGGCTCAGGATGGGTTGAGATCCCAAGAGACAACGGAAACACGACGGGACACTGAAGGATAATACGTAGTGACGATACGAGTAATGGTACGGGCGGATATACCTTCGCGTTTGGGCAGATCGAAACGGTTGGCCGGTTGGGTAGAAAGGCCTGTCTCCGGGTCACGACGAGCGTGACACGCGATTCGATTCGAACAAAGGAGACCTATGGGCAAATCTTAATTCCCTACCCCTGCGGATGAGGTGAGGGTCGTTGAAATGGTTTATTTTCACCGGGGGCCACCGTTTTTGGGGTCTGTATGATCGAGACGCCATGCATGCATGTTTCACGTCTTGTCATTGATCCTGTATGGCCATAGAACCCAACGACTCACAACAGCTCCACAAACCCCCCCTTTCCCACGAACAGGATACGGGTTTGGCGTTTGATGGTTCATGCGACGGATTAGTCCGTACGAGTTCTGTAGATGTGCCCACACGAGGCAGGTAAGAAATCGTATACTCGGCTCGGGAAGACGATCGTACACCTGCAGATCCAATATCTTGATTGATATCAGACATGCGGCATCGATGCATGTTGGATGGTAGGAGAGGTCACTTGATGTTGCGCTGAAAAGCGGATCGCTCGAGGAAGAGGGTGTGATGCGGATGCTCACGAGGCTTCTCATGTAGTGATAGGTAGCCTTGTCTCGTGACAGGTCTCGACGACGAGCAGCAGATGAGCTTGGACGAATAGGAGACTCTAACTGCCAGATGAATGCCTCAGGGTATGCAGGCAGAGCACACTTGAGGTCTTCAGCTCGGTCTGGCCGGACTTGTGATAGAATGAAAGTGAAGGTATGGACTGCATACCTAAGGTGGGCGGGAGAACTGCATGTGGTATAAGAGATAATAAACATACCTACAAGTGAGCATCGTAACTCTGCCCACTAGTAAACTACCAGGTAATGCACGCAGGAAGTTCACCTTATATATAACATCTTGAATTGTAAAATATAAACGCTGTTAGACTCTGTTGAATATATCCAGTGTCGAAATATTCGACCTATTCGGTATGTAGGTAGGTAGTTGATGACGATGGTTAATGATCTACCGTTTTGAGGTTAATAGGAACTTCTTGTTGCCCTGTGCGCCGTGACACATTCTTATGACGATCATGTAGGTACCTACTTAAATAGACAGTCCGGCGTTATATTGCGCTGCACTGTGTGATATGGCAGGGTTAGGGGCCTTAGGGCTGGCCTCCGCACCCTGCAGGATAGACCAATTAATGCTCCGAGCACAGTGCCAATCAGGTAAGTACTATCCTTGGATCCAATCTACCCGCCTCCAGGGCTGCCTCCATTTACCTACTTTAGGTTGCGCCTATTGATATAGGTAGGTACAAGTACCTATAACCTAGCTCTTCACGATGCCAGGTACCTTTTCTACTCCTTATCACCGCCGCGCCAATAATTTCTTTCTCTACAACGTCTCGACATTTGTTTTTGTTCGTCTCCATCCCATCTACCACCCTCCATCCACGATCCACCGCTACCCAATCAGCCCCCCCTCACCCCTGGGAAAGCTGTCGAGTGCCAAGTTTACATACCTCTTCTCAAAGAAAAATTCTAGCTAGATAGTTTTTCTCATCTTCTCGAAATTCTACAATACTACCTCCCTAATAACATATCACATATCGATCCCGATGATTTTCTCCATCTCTTGAGGCATATTGCCGTTGTCGTATACTTTCCCTTCCTTAACTCTCTGCAACATTCATCCCGCGGTCTTCTCCGAGTGCGCCTATTGGACCTATTAGAGGCATATCTCCTCACTTTCTGCGAGCGTGCTGATTGGTCTCCCCCACCGTCCTTCGCCTTGTATCTCCTTCACCTGCGCTGCATCCAAGACCTCAATAGCAGGTTAAGACCACCGAACCAGACAGATTCGAGCAAAGCGCACTGCCGGAACCTACCCACACTATTTACCTGCTTCTTTGTAGTTCAGGTACTTAGCCCACAGGTTCCCTCCAGGGAGCTAGAATCCCGTGTCATTTCTACCCGTCCGATATTCGTCCATACTAGATACCTGGTTCGGCTCTAGTCGACCGCTTAACCTTGGTCAACTTTGTCGTCATCCTATTCATTCCGCCGAGACCTCTGGGTGTTCCTAGGATCGCGAAAGGTTTCCTCCCCGGTTGACCCAGCACCGCCTTACGTACTCTTTACACCCCGGACAACTTCCCTCCCCTACAACCTAACCTACCTGGTAGCCTGGGAGAATCTCGTTTATTGGACCTAAGCGTTGCGCGCGTCGCGTACTAACACAGCCTCTAATTCTCTCCCTACCAGTCGCCGTAAACTCACTCAGCCAGCCATAAGCCCTTGTTGTTTAAACTTCCCGGACAAAACTTTGTGGCCAAGAGGAATTTGACTTTTGACTTTAACATTCCGAAGGTTCTGTCAGAGTCCCAGCATTCAGGTTAGCCTTTTGATTATTTGGCGGAAGTGGAGGAGAAAGGGGGAAAAACAAAAAAATTAAAAAAATTAAAAATTAAAAGGGAAGGAAAAGAAAAATCCAACTTACCTAACTCACCTAGGTACTTTAGGTTGGGGGTCCCTGCGGTCGAGCCCGCAATTCCTAATTCTTCGCCGCCTTTTTTTTCAACCTGCCATTCACTGAAGGTCAATTTTCTCCACCGCATACCTTTGACTTCCAGGACAGGTCCCCCAAGTTTCCCCTTTCCAGACGTCCAGAGGTTCAGAGGTCAAGGACCTATCATATATACCTTAGCGATTTGGCTTCGGCGACCTTGCACACCACGCGAGACACCTACTCTTCGGTATTTCGAGCTCCCCCCGTGACGGCGTGCTACCTGACCTTGTCTTCGGCTTGCTGCATTTTTCTCCTGCACGGTCAGAATCCTGCCTGACTGCTCAGCCAACCAACCATCATCGTCATCCCCATCGACCCGACTCTGCCTATCTTTACCTGCCGACCTGACGCACGAGCATCCCTTGCCTCTGTGAAGGACCGCGACTTTTCTGGCGACGCTTTGTCTCTTGCTCAACCTTCCGCGGAGACTTAAAGGGCAGAGGTCGTGAACTCTGATACAGACATCACCCAGGCGTTTCAGCCTATCTATATACGCGTAGAAAGGGAGCCGCAGCCTGCTGGCTCCCAACAGCAGCTGCCTCAGCCCTCTGTACTTTTGTGGCAACTATGAATCAACAGCAACACGATATGTATTACGACTACCAAACCACGGCGAACCGGTCGCCGGGGTCGACAAGACAAGGTTATGCTACCGTTGGTCTACCCTCAGGCCTCGGTGGTAATCGGTCGGGGCAGAGACCACTCGAATCTCTTGGCCAGCACATGCCATCGCCTTCCATCTACGGACATGACGATCGACTCGGTGGTGCTTCAGGCTACGAGTCGCTGCCTAGGTTCGACCGAATCGCACCCAGCGCTATGCAGTCAGGTTATATGCTGGAGAACAGCCAGACGTGGGGATATAATGGCGGAGTAGCTACTATGAATGGGCCTTTGAACGGTAACGGCAGGCTAGCGGTGAGGACCGTGAATCGCCGTGCCGCTCTGCCAACGGTGAGTGCGCACGCGTGCTGTTAAACTAAGAGATGGTTGCTGATTGAAATTATCTAGACGTGGACTGACCAACCTGGACTCGGTGTCCATTCGATGCCTGGGCTATACGACCCGAACATGTCGATGAACGGAGGTGAACATGACATGGCTGGCGCAGATACACGTGGGATGATGTCTACCCCGGGAGCGGGCGACAGTGAACAGCTTATTCCAACGGCAATAGTCATCAAGAATATCCAGTTTCAGTGTCGAAAGGAGATTCTCCAGGGCCTCATGGCTTCCATGAACCTCCCACAGCCGTACGCTTTCAACTACCATTTCGACAAGGGTGTGTTCAGAGGACTTGCCTTCGCCAACTTCTCGACAGCCGAGGACACCGCTATCGTGATTCAAAAGATGAATGGATTAGAGGTCATGGGCCGGAAGTTGCGCGTTGAGTACAAGAAGATGTTACCGCAGGACGAACGCGATCGGATCGATCGAGAGAAGCGTGAGAAGCGAGGCCAGCTTGAGGAGCAACACCGAGCACCGCTTCCTATGCACCAGCAATCTGCGCTGCAAGCTCTTGGCGTGAGCGTAAACAAGCAACCGAGCAATTCGCCTTTACGTGAGGCTCCCGCCAATCAGTCAACTAAGGCATCTCTTCTAACTGAATTCGTAGGGGACGTTGACCTGAATGACCCGACTACCCTCGAATTCTACACGCAACTCACCCTCTTCAAGAACGATCCCGGCCGCGAAGCCCATATCTTCTCCCCTGACGTCACCCCCGAGCAGCGGCGACAGATACATATCCTTGCCCATAACATGGGTCTGGAGCACAGATCCGTCGGCGAAGCTGATCGAAGACAGATCCAGATCATGAAGCGACCACAGAACTCGCCTCCCGTCCATGCGCAAAGCCAGCTACCGAATGTATCTTGGGAGGACCATAGACGTGGACTTAGTCGAGCCGCTACCTACGACTTCACTGAATCTCGAATTGGATCTAGCGCCTATCACGCACTCGGTAGACAAGGACCTACGCTGGAACTGCCGGGAAGCCCGGATAATGGGATACCGAACAATCTCAGGGCTGCCAAGAGCTTTGCAGATTTGCGCACACACAGCCCGAGTCCCGCGCCGTCGGGGTCGAGCTATGCGGGCCTTGGAAATGGCCTTGGGGCCCGTTATGGTGACTTTTCCCAGACCTCGCTGACCACTCCACCCAATTTAACCCCGACGTCAGGTCAAAACGCTGCATCGAGCACGGATGCCTTGTTGGCCAGCAACATGAGCTCCATGAGCCTAGGGTTCGACCCAAACGCCTCGCACATGCGCGCTAGAGAGACCCCGGGAGCTATCGGAAGCCAGAGACCTGGAGCAAATGGGGCAGCGAACCGTAACGCCCCCGACAGACAGCCACGCGGCCCAGAGTGGGGAGAAGCCGGCCAAGGCTTCGGCGGACGCAGTCGTGGCCATATGCAAAGGGGCAGCGGTCAGTTTCGATTTTAAGTGTTCTGCGTCTGTTTTTTTGTACTGATTTCGCCCCCGTACAGATTCGTCAGACGCAGGTCGTAGCTCTGGCACTGCTCGTTTCCATTAACTTAACTGACCTTGACACAAATCCCACAAGGTGGGCATTCGAAGCGGTTAACGGCCCGTCGTCAGCCACGGGGACCTGGACGCATCGAGTGATTCTTCAATCATCAATAGCCTTGCTCTGCTTATATCGCTGTTCTTGGGCTACAATTCCTCGAAATCGGCGGAAAGGTACTGCGGTCTCGGACGTCTAGTGTCATCGGCTTCTTCGGCACCTCACCCCTATCCACCTCTACAGCGAGGATTGGATCCCCGTCATCACAAGCATATCCCAACGAGAGACGACTTATGACATAGATTTATTGCCTTCATTGACCTGACGTCATGCTTTTCAGCTTGTCGCAGCACGATTCTCGCACTTCGACCGAGGGATCGATTTCGACATGCATTATTGCCTTTTCCGTTCCGCTACTTTGAACTAATAATATCTTGTAATATGAGATTTGATTTGGATCTTGTTTTATTCCATTTCTCCCTAAATTTCTCTGGCCGTCCTGGATTGGGAAAGAACTACACATCATGGAGTTTGCGATGGTGAAAGGTTGCAGTGTTGCATGGAAAAAAAGTTAAGGGGAATATTGACGCGCATCGATCCAATTCTACAATACCCTCTTCACGATGATCGACAAATGAAACCATCTCTGGATACACCATACACCAATTATGGGCGACCATTCACGGCATCACGACTCAAACTCCTATACCCTCTGAGGTGTCTCGAGGTCTTGACTGCTTCCGACAAGGATCGTTAAGCCTGGAGAACCTCTTTACGATGGTTACGCTGTTATGACGCACATGCACATCACTAGATGGCAACGCGATGCTAGCTGGCCGATCAGCCTAGACAGATTCCCTACTAATACCTGTTCCGAGGAGCATCTACGGGGGCGTCTACGGCGATGGGGCTAGCATGGCTTCGGAGCGATTGGACACGACGAACGAAGCAACGAAGACGAAGACAGCAATAGTATTTTCATTGCTGAGCACAGGAGCTTGTTTTCACTGGAGGACAGAACAGAGAACGAAGGCAGACAGGACACAAGAAGATCAGATAAAAATTACTTGCATTTGTATATGGTTGTTTGGGCCGCGCCGACCGATACTGCGCTGAGGGTTTTCGTCTTTTCCTCCTCAACCCGCATCTCATTGCGACCTCCACTCTATGTAATCGAATCCGCTGTTTTCCATCTGATGATTTATTGCCGTCAATGGCGGTTATTGGACTGGAGGCAGTGGAGATCTGAATGTCTTGAGCAGGGGAGGAAGGATTAGTCAACGGAATGAGGAGAGACACTCGCTATAGGCGCTCTACTGCAATACAAAAGTATTTGATCGTTTTCAACTTGAGAAATTTCATTTGTGATAGGGTTACGTGGCTCATTCATCTCCGGGAAAAGCCTTTGTCTCTTGACGGAATCGACCGAAATTCATACTCGGTGAGGCTCTTGTAAGTCGTCATTGTGTGGATGAAGTGTCACATTTCTCATGCGACATGCATGAATCTGAGACTTGCTGACCGAACCAGATATACCTTCGTTACTTAGGTAGGTATCTATCCAAGCAACCATTCATACAGGTACCATCCTCCACTTCACAGTCCCAGGCGAACACGTCATGCTGCCCTCAACACCAGCAGTCCCTCCCTTGGCCCGGCTCGCACTAATAGCGGAACCGAGAATGTCGACGACGTCGGTGCCTCCGACATAGACTTGGTCGCTGGACGGCGGCGTCGCGGGCTGGACCTGCAGCGCGCAGGCCCCCGACGTGAGCAGCGTGTTGTACCGGTCCGTCGCGTAGTCGGCCAGGAAGTAGTCGCGCGGGTCCGCCTGCTGCGCCGCGCGCAGCGTCGCGCACGAGTCTAGCCACGACGACGACGTGGACGTGCTGCTTGCGACGCTCGCGAAGGTGCTCCCGCCGCAGTAGTCGGACGGCGAGGTTGTCGGCGCGTACCATGCCCAGCACGGGGGTGGGTTGATGGGCGTTGATGCGTACTTGTATAGGCCGCAGGCTATGGGGGAGGTGTCGCGCGGTGTTGGTGATGAGGAGGGAGAGGCTTCATGGATGCTTGGGCTTCGAGGGCTGCCTGGGCTGGTTGGGAGGGCGAGGGCGAGGGCTGTGGTAGGCACGATGAGGGACGTGAGGATTTGACGGGGACGCATGGTGGATGAAAAGGAATGGATGGCTCTTAGTGTTGAGGATTGGTGTTGCGATCTGATGGTTCTGGGCTCGACTATGCGTCGTTCTAAGGGGTGTCTTATAGTTGAAGTAGCTTGATCGCTACCTAGATGAAGAGAACTGGCGATGTGTCTGAAGAAGATGAGCATGCATGTGGTCTTCCATAATTCTCATCAGTGTCTTATGTACTCGTGCCTTATATGACCAGCCAAACAGGTCAGCGAACGAATCACCACTGATATAACTACAAATATTGCAACGTGATCACATTCAGATCCACGATACGGCCCTTCACCTCCTCATCTCGTCCCATCGATAGCTCTTCGACCCTGGCCCTCATCCATGCAAGAGCTCGTCACACAACTAACAATCGTAAGAAAATAATAAGATCTCCGCCGCAAAACCTAGGGACTGGGTCAATTGGACCATGGGGTCGGTCCAATCGCGACGTCGATGTGCCTCTCAAGACTCCATGGCCGAGAGGGCGTGCGGTGTGCCGTCCAATCAAGAGTTCCCGGCCCGACGATCGACGCCCGCTGGTTCTGCAATTCAAGCTCGGCGGCTAGCAGCACGCACAGTTCACCACCTTCTATTCGATGCCGTTGGTCGGACGTGGTGGGAACGGGCCCCCAATAGTAGGAATCAATTAAGAAATATCTGACTGCTCTTCCAGGTAAACTTGGGGTCCCGAATACCGGCACTGATGGGTTAGGTTAGGTGCCTTAACATCAACACGTCAAGAGACTGTAGTGTCACAGTAATTGCTGCATGCCGAGCCACCCCCCTGGCCCCTTGGGCTGAATGGGGTTTTTTTTCTTTTCCTCTTCGGGGCTAAAATGTGACTTGCATGGCGTGTCCGCATGACCTCACACCGATATGGCCTCGCTATTTCTATCAGATTTATTCTTTGCTTTTCAGGAGTTTCCGGCCTCTCCGAGGGCTACGTAGATGAACAGCTAGCGATTATTCTATTCGAGACCCTCGACCTGCCCCCAACTCCGTGTTTAGTTCACTTTATTTGAGGCGAATAGAGAATGCCAATTATACATTATGTCGATATATAATTAGGGGTCAGGCTAATTCAGCATCAGAAGTACCACAATTATGCAGTACAGGTAGTTCACCTAATGCAGATTGCGCCACGATATACGACTCTCTTGAAATATACAGTACATGTATTAGATATATTCATATAGATATATGAGTTTAAGTATAGTTCACTTCACTATGCCCAAGTCGTTGCTCCAGATGATGACGAGGCGTCGACACCGATCCGCGAAACACCCGATGCGCCACTGATCTCGCCAAACTCATATTTCAGCTCCATCTCGTTGACGCGCCAGTCTCTATCGCGGCGCTTCATTGTGCTCAGACCTTCAAAGCGGGAGAGCATCCACGAGTCACACACATAGTACATAGCCCCCGCGATCGTGCTAGGATCGACGGGCATATGCGGCCACTTAACGAAGAAGGAACCGAGCACCACGAGCACCATCACGCAGAGGATACCGACAGCTGCCCACGTACAGATCGTGTGTATAAGGTAGGTCTGCGTGACGCGGTACGGGATGTTGCTTAGGAAGATAGTCAACAACTCGGACAGAATCGAGGTCAGTGCAACGACGGCGAGGAAGCCGTGGCGCCGCCGTATCGAAGACCAAAGGCCCGAGAAGGCATTGGTTGGCGGTGCGATTAGAATAGAGCGTCGTGCTTTCTGGGGCGATTTCGCGATGAGTTGGTACGGACTTAGAATGGCGATGCCTTTGCAAGTCGTTAGTCTAGACTGGTCAAGGAGATACGGTAGGAAGAGAAAGCAGGAATGGGGAAGCGAGGAGACTTACTGCTGAAGAACGAGGCCCAGAAAAAGCTGATTATCACACCGACGCCAGTGAATAAGAACCTTACTCCAAACGATTCGCTGTCCATGAACCTTTCGAAAGGTGTATCGCCACCGGTGTTGTTGTAATACAATATCAAAGCCAGCAGACCGCACAGAACGAACAAGAATACAAGTCGTCCCGCCCATCCCAACATCAGGAACGGAAGATGGTGCTTCGCTTTCGTGCGGACGGCGTGGTGGTCTGAAGGCTCCTTCACGTCTCCGCCAACGAGCCGCGACGTGTATCCAGCGCCGTTTCCATCACCGAGCATGATCCCATACTCGACCGTCCCGTTCGCGCCGTAGAAGTATCCCAGCTTGAACCACCGCTCCTCCAACACCGACTCCAGCAGGCCCTTGGGCATCTTGCCCGCGTCAACGCCAGCCGGCAAGCCAGTAAACAGGCGTCGCACGTCCGGATGCAGCGCCAGCGACCCCGTCCCGCAGATGCTCCACGGGTTGGTGCTGACGCCCGACTCCCAGCGTATCAGCACGGCGATGATCATCAGCACGGCAAACCCCATGACGGCCAGCAGCGCAACAGTGGCCTTGGCGGCCTGGTCAAAGACGCTGAGCACGTAAGCGCAGTTACGACCAGAGCCACTACCAACAACGCACCCCGCGCCGCGCAGGTCAAAAGCAACGGCCTCGGCAGACACAGGGATCAACAGGGCAGCGGCCAGCACCAGCGCCGAGGTCAGGAACACGAGGGCCTGGCCGCCCAGCAGCGAGCGCACGCTAGCCACGATCGACTGCCAGCCGGACGTGTCGAGGCACAGCGAGGCGCGGCCGGGGGCGCCGGAGGCGTGCGTCAGCTCGTGCCACGGCTGCAGGATCTTGGCGTTGACGTCGAGGATGCGCACGGGGATCGCGAGCACGATGGCTAGGAGCGTCGGCAGGAACATCCCTATGAAATACTGCCCGTAGCTGATCGTGTATACGTTGACTACGACGTTGCTGTCGCTAGGAGAGGGGATTACTGGGTAGAATGTTGCGGTTGCGGTTGGGGTGCCGTTGGAGTCTGTTTGCGTTGTGACCGAGGGGGTTACGAGGACGTGCGTCTCTTGCGTAGCTGTGGGATTGCCTTGGGAGTCTGTTAGGGTGGTCGTTTGGGGCGTTGAGACGGGTTCTGGGATGCTCGTTGAAGTTGTCGTTGGTACGCCCTCGGAGTTGGTAAGGATGGTGACTTCTGCGGATACAAAGGTAGGTGTCTGGGGTACTGTCTCCGATACAGTGATGGGTCCTACGTCGCCATGGTCTGAAGGCGGGATGGTGTCCGTCACGGCTTTCGACCCAACATCGCCATAGTCTCCTTGGGCCTTTGTAGAGGCGATCTTAGGCGTCGACAAAGACTCCGAGATGGTCACTTGTCCGCCCACCTTGCCGTAGTCGGTCTCTGGCTTAGAATACGCTGGCTCCGTCTCAGACGCAGACGAGGAAGTGGGCGTGGTAGTGGCTGGCGGCGTCGTCACCGGGGGTGCCGATTCAGTAACGGACTGCTCGCCGACATGTCCAAAATCGCCCTCGGCGGGTGTCATAGTTCCCGCAGGTTCGGCCTCAGAGGTCGTCTCGGCATCAGAGCTATTCTCAGCGCGGACCGCGACATTGGGAATGGCAAAGACGGGCCTAGCATCTCGGTAGCCGATCGGGACAACTTCTCTGACGTGGAGGTCGTTGAGGATATCGAAGTGGTTGTTGAGGACTGGTAGGTCATGCAGAGCCCATCCTATGAGACCCACGAGAGCGAATATGACGAGTAATAGTGCAGTTAGGAAAGGCCATCTCAAGGCTGACGGCTTGTAGTTTGGACGCTCTCGATCTATTACCGGCGCAGCATTCATGGGGGTTTCACTGTAGGTAATCATGTCGGGTTTATAGCTGGTGGAAACCTGCGTATAGTCCGTCGTTGTAGTGGACCACGGCCGGTCACCGCCATAATTGGGTGGTGGGCTCTCGTTTCCATAACCAGACCGGACAGGCTCGTCGTAGTGTCTCTCAACATGGAGGGGGACCGATCCATCATACTGCCTCTCATACCCTTGATTCGTATGGCCGTCGTACTCGTGCCGTCTTTCATACTCCCCCAAGTCCCCATTAGCAGCATGTGACTGGGGAAGAGCGTCGAAACCTCCTCTTCCCATAACTGGCGTTGTTGCGATGTGCGACATGGTCCCGTCTTTGATCAGTGCCTCCTCGATCTCTTCCAACGAGAGACGTAGCACTATGTCCTAGCAGGACTTCCCAGAGTCTGAGGAACAGAACGAAACTCCAGCTCCATCGCGTAATAGGGGCATACATCCTACATAACTATTTTCGACGCTGTGGCGAAGCGAGACCATAGTTGCACTACTACAGTACCGGACATGGGGGTATAGGCTATCTACCGTGCCCTTCGCCTATCTCAAAGGCTGGGCGTCTTGGCAATATTCAGCTTTCCCTGCTAAAAGCCTAGGAATTGCCATATCATCAGCTACTATATGCGCCAATGGAGCCTATACAACCTTGGACCTAAATAAAGATTGCATGGTGGCCCTGCCGATCCACGCATCGAGCTGACGAGCTGACAGGGCTTGACTCGTTCAGCAAGTCTACCGTCGCATGGTTTTGGTGTTCACTGCAACATGAATATGCGTAGCTTAGTCAGAAGAATGTTTCGAAGCTTAGAATTCATAAGTTCGTGAAGACTATTTAATTGGTAAATACGACCTTACCAATATGTTGAGCTTCTTTAACAGGAAGCTGTTGTTGCACACTATGTATGTTCTGTCGAAATGAACTTTGGGAATTGGACATCGAGGACCCAATGCCACCAGATGGCGTTGTCATAGCCACCAGAAGACTGTAGGTACTATTTGCAAATGCATCATGCGCATGACGCCCTCCCAAGAAGACGGAGGCTTGGATAAGGTGAAACTATCTTGAATGAGGACATGCTTAGCGAATCTCGAGTAAGAATCAGAAGCTATGCGGCTGATGGAAGGTAGACAAGAAATGCCACGGATCGCGAGATGTCTTGGCGTGGTATTGGTCATGGTCTGGACCTGGCTCGCGTCTGCGGCTGTGACCCGGCAATACGGTGAGCTCATCCAGAGTGAGATGAGACTAAACCAGAATCTAACACCCTCTTTCTATGTGAACTAGTCTAGTCTCTATCATTTATCGAACTACCATTTGCATGTTCTACTTTCATTTTAGTTATATGATAACCATAGCCGTGTAAGGTGTGTTCGCGATTCTTACCACGAGTCATAGTCACTACGTTCTCATCCCCGTCATCTGACCGTAACTCGACCGGGATATCCGGCTGAACGACGAAGAGTCGCGCTGGATATACGCTAACATCAGCTGTTAGGAGAAAGAAGCAAGGCACAATGACATCCAAGCCCGAATCACCTCTGAGGACACTATTCCTGATCGAAGGCTTCATGAAGCTCGCCGGGGGCTTAATGTTCATGATCTCGCCCGAGACCCCGCTGACCGTCGCGGTGGCGGCGCCAATCCCGCCAGCGGCCCTGTTACTGACTCGCCTTCTGGGCACCCAGACCTTCACGCTGGGCATCTCCATGCTACTCGCGTCGGCGAGAACACCGGCGGCGCAGTCCAGCCGGAGGATCGTGTACTGGACCATATTCGCGAGAGACGCGACCTTGGCGACTGCCCTCGCGCTGCAGCTCTGCTTCGGCGACAACCACGACGCTCTGGGCTTCACGCCCAAGGGGCTCCGCTCGTGGCTTACGGAATTGATGCCCTTCTGCCTGAGCCACTTGTGGGTTCTCCTCGCAAAACCGCATTGGTTTTGATAGAAATTAGGACTCGCCCGATGAGTTCTGTGGATCAATTGTCTGTTTTATCATTGCATAAGGGCCATGATTGATGGAATAATATGTATTAATTACTTGTGCTATTAAGCAGTCAAGCGCGCGTTCGTGATTGAGCTGCTATTCGGAGCTTGTATGAAAGGAGGCTGGGCAGAACATTCTACTTCACTAACGACGGAATAGAGGCATTCTTTCGAATCTAGAGCTCAATCCCCAATAGGAGTATGAGATTCGCACACGAAATTTGGCGACATTAAATCAAAAGATGGGTATATTTTCCATCAAGGAATAGAAATCGCCACTCAGTACAACCTAGATTGCCCCCCTACGAAGGTGTTTTCGGTGTTGACATGATCACATGGTCCTAATGTGACTTCTCATGTACAGCGCATCAGTCCTGCCATCGGTTCGGAAATACTCAATGCCAATGAGGCGCGTTCAGGACAAGACCCATAAGACAGCCGGAGATAATACCAGCACAAGGCAGAGTGAGAATCCAGCCCCCATAGATCCAAGCAATCATCCGCCAGTTGAGCGCTCTCCAATCGCCGTTACAGAGGCCGACGCCAACGATCGCGCCGGTAATACACTGCGTAGTCGAGACGGGGAGTTCTGCAAAAGAGAGTACGAAGTTAGATAAGATGCAAACAGGCGGGACGTTAAGAGAGTGGACTTACTCAAACGTGTAGCGAGGATGATTGTGACGGCGCTTCCGAGTTCCATGGAGAAACCTCGAGAAGGCGAGTTCAGCGTGAGCCTATTACCCAGGTTGGCCATGATATGGTATCCGTAGGTCCAGAGACCGATGACGATAGCGACACCGCCGAAAGCAAGAATCCAGACGGGAACCTCAGGATTCCTAGGAACTTCACCTAGTTGCCAGATCTGGTAGATCGTGGCGAAGGGGCCGATTGCACTGAGGGTTGTTAGCCTACACCCATTGAAAGGGGAAAGTGTCGATTGGGCAATTCGTAGGGGAGGCCACTCACTTCGACACATCGTTGGCTCCGTGGGTGAAAGACGCAGTGCACGCAGTCATGACCTGAAGGAACGAGTACATGAACTCGGCCTTATTATCGTAATGCGCGGCACGGGCATGTTTCTCCTCGAGGTCACCAGACAGTATGTCTTTCTTCCGCTGCATGTTGACGACGTCTTGATCGACACCGTTGAACAACGCCTTCTTGGCATACCAGAAGAGCATCTCTCCCGAATGCCATGGGATCCCTTCAGGCTTGGGACCGACTAACGACTTCCTCTCGGGCACGTTAGCAAACTCGTCAGATCCGGCATCCGACTGCTTCGAGGACTTGACGATAGCATCGGCGATGTTGGCTTCATTCGCTGTCTCCTTACCGCCAGCTGCCTCTATGTCATTCCGAGCAATCGTAGCAGCACGCTTGGCCTCGAGTTCCTCTCTGGTGAGATGGCCTTCATAAAAATTGCGAATGGCACCTTGAAAGTTGGTAGGTGGTGGCGGGACTTCGCCTCGTCTCAGAAGAAAGGGGCCCAGGGGGATGTGGTACCATCGGAGTTGCCAGTCCTCTTTTACGACCACACGCCACAGCCAGGGCATGAGAAATAGCGCGATGATAACAGCCCAGCCTATGCCGCTGGCGACGATGACGGCCGCCAGTTCGTTATCCTCCAGGTTAATCGTGTACGCCCCGCCCTTCCACAGAAGAAGCATGACCAGGAGCGACGCGGTGAACCCGAAGTAGACAGGAACAAGAGCGAAGGCCTTCATGACTGGATTCTTTCGCAGCATGACCCCATACTTGGTGATGAGGAAAATGATGGAAGCGAAGATGGCCGAAAGACCGGGAGCAATAACCCAGGCTAGGAAGACGGACACCACGCCGGTATTGATCACGTCGGCTCCTGTAGTGCCTGCTGGTGCGACCCATGTGACCCTGCCCGCACCTACGGAAGCAATACCCATTCCGATAACACCTCCCATGATAGAGTGAGTGGTGGATACCGGGAGACCGATTCTCGTAGCTAGGGTCAGCCAGATGGAGGAGGCGACCACGGCGCAGAGCATTCCAAGCATTAAGACTTCTGGAGAACCGTTGTATAGATCCGGGCTGACGATCTTGGTCCGGATCGTATCAGCGACACGCGCTCCCACACCGAGGGCTCCCGCGAATTCCATGATGCTCGCTCCGATCATGGCCTGGATCAGTGTTAACGAGCGGGAAGCGACCGAGGTCGCCCACGAGTTGGCAACATCGTTAGCGCCTATGATTTAACCAATGTCAGTAACAGCTTCTCGCTCGAATACGTATACGTGGATAGGGGGACAAGGCATACCGATGTTCCAAGCATCGAGGAAGGCGAATATTACGCCAATAGCGAAGAGGTAGTCGTATTCGACCAACACCATTTTTGACTTAGAGTTGAATATAGGCCGAAGGTAAATCGAGTGCTGCTCCCAGGAGCTGAGACTGCTGAAGGGGTGATATGATCTGGGATGGAAGCAGATTATATACTGTATGTCTCGAGTTCGACAGTGAGAAGTACCCTAGGTCTGGTATGAGCTGACCAGCATAGGGCTAAGTACCGTATATTTGAGGTATCTACATTGGCAATTTCGTCAACGGGGACATCAGCTGCCCTACAAGCTCTTATAGCTATGATATCCCAGTAGCGACTTCGATCAGTTTCGTATAGCTGAAAACGCCTGTGGCCAATTGTGAGGTCGTATGGATGCAACGTGGTCTACCAAGGCGAGAAGTAGGCTTCAACAACTTGGTGGGTTGATGCTTCGGTAAGGGACCTTTTGGGTGTATCCCGCACGCTCTTGGCTCTTGGCCCTTTGGACGTCATCCTGTGTAATGAGTTGATTATAACGTTTGCCGAGAGTAGCTGTGAAAACCTGGCCATGTGATATGCGGAGGAGATAAGTATGAGCCTGACCTATCCTTTGGCCTCGACGGACATAGACCCTTCAAACGTCGCGGACGGCTATCGTTGATGGCCCAGGTCTCTATCCATGGTTCAATAAGCCCCCTCGCGAGATGTCTGAGGCTGCTCGGTGCCATCTAGAAAGTTAGTCGGTCAAAAGTGGCCAAGAATAGCTGCCACTTGACGGTTCCCTTGGCAGATCTTTATTTTACCCGAAGAATAAGGGAACGTCAGTTTGAGGCTCTTGGCGGAACCTTTAGCTGAATCTTGGCTACATGCCCAGCGTGGCACATCATAGTCGCAGCTAGCCCTATAGGATTCCTTCTCAACCCCACGTGGGCGTTTCACACATTAGTATAGGACACAATAAGTTGCTATAGAAAGCGATTCTTGGTATGCAATTTCTGCTATGGGCTTCCTACGCATCTTGCACGTAAGAGCGTAATGTAACGTAAACTACGTCTATCCATTTGCTCGGATCCGGGGGGAGAGAGATCCCAGCATGACGACACATGCAAATCATATGCCACTAATCTATCTTCGGCCAGCAATATATGGACATGTACGACAGCACGTGGGTGTTATTGGCAAAAGAAAGATCTATGATTATAACTGATTTTCATTGTACACTTTACTGTGAATAATCTTGTTACGCTCCTGTTGTCTTATAAAGATAATTTGATAGGCAAGGAATACTTCGCGACTCCTGAAAGCCCAACTTATTATGAGATTGAGAAATAGAAGTAGGATTGTGTCGTCTCCCGTTCGTCAACGATTCGCCTCTGCTATGGTGACAATCTGTGAAATGTATAACCCCTTTCCTGTTAATTTCGATTAGAGAATCCCCCTATTAGCTAATACTACTAAATGCGTCAGACAACGGAAAGGGCACAAACAATCCGCCGCTAAAGGCTGCTTGCCGTTAGACTTGACTTGAATTTGTCAGTCTTCGAATATTCACACTGTGAGGCTAAAAAAGTCTCCAAAATGTGAAGTCGAGCAACAAGCTATCACACCCTTCAGGGGAGCCATGCAAAAAGTTTATTGAGAGCTGCAGGATTCGAACCTGCGCGGTTTCCCACTGCGGGATTTCAGGTGTCCGTAAAGACAGGAGACCTAAACACAGCGCCTTAACCACTCGGCCAAACTCCCTATAAAGTGAAAAGTATAAGAGCATTCTACGCCGGGCTCGAACCGGCAACCTTCAGATTAGAAGTCTGACGCGCTACCATTGCGCCAGCAGAACAGGATCGACTCTTGGCTGATTGGTTGAAACCCTGCGTTATTGTAACATGAATAGTTGGGCTTTGTGGTGTGGGTCATTTGGGCCCGATAGCCCGGATTCGTGTCAACGCCAAACGCCGGGACTTTCCGCATCTCTGTACTCACGTGGCTGTGTGCATTTTCCATTGGCTGGCCTGTCCGTTGTAAGAGACCAGTCATCCCTTAGCAAAAGACCTCACCCCTATCTTGCGCATTCAGAGGCGAGTTGCCAAATTTCGTCTTACCGGACAGCATTCTAGAGCTTATAAGCCCTATTTCGACCTACCACAAGAGTCATCATAATGCGTGCGACTTAGCTACACAAGACAGAAAGGGTCGGGTTGTAGGAAGGACACACGTAGATGCACGTGCTCTGCCTCAACTCATTCTCTCGCTTAAGCCTTTACGGTACTTTAACGACAACCTTAGTTGGGATGAGGAATTAAAGGTAGCCGAGTCTTGGGTTAACGCACCGGCCGGCAAGATGGGAAATATAGTCAACCATTCGTGAAATGTGTTACAGAAGCCTCATTGGACACAGGCCATAGTTACTGTGTATTTTCAGAGCTGGGCCCAGAGATTGACAGGTCAGATATCTTCAGAAGCAATTATGATGAGCAACCTGTCTTTCCACTCACGCAGCACCGGACATAGGAGCTAATGTTTGAGACCTATATCATGCGGAAAGGCTCTTAAATAATCCATGACACATTAAGTACCTAGGTATATACCTAAAGCAGGAGCAATGGCTGAGGGAATAGAGATCCAACGGGTTAAATGTAGCATCGAGTGTTAGTTTTGCAAGAGGGTTATAATATTGAATCTCGTGTCTGTTTATAGAAAGGGAAGATTGTGGGGTAGTACAAGTTCGTGATGAGTATTCACTATTCCGGCAGTGTTGGGTGTTCTGCCGATACCCAAGCGGTGTATAGAAATAGATATAGTTGTTCGACAGCACGGCACAACTTACGCGCCATCTCATTACTCACCGGCCGCTTTAGTCGATATTTGGCTTCAAAATCTGCCCTCGACAAGTCGAATATATATAGGGACGGTAACCGTTACCGTTACCGATGGGAAGTTGTTGGAGATTCTTGGTATGGAATCCATGTTACTTACTGAAATTGAACCTCAGGAGTATACAACGACGATAAATATTAGCAATTTAGCTAGTACAGTAGAACAAACGTCTCAGACATTCGATGGTACAACGCAAACGAACAAGCTGTCGCCGACACCCACCCCTGAAGCTGTGGTCCAAACCGAAACGGAATACCTAATGTCAAATACTATCACTCCCGTAACCAGACACCCTACCTCCGATTCCAGTGCATATGATAACCCCGAGCAAAAAGGAGGCATGGAGATCCACCATGCTAAAGCACTCACTCCTAGTGAGGTTGAGGTTACAGTCATGATTGTGAAGTATATCAATACCTCACAGTCTATTCAACTACCTTCGGCTATCTTCCTTTCAACGTTAGTTGATCCTCTGGGTAAGCCGACAGAAACAATAGCAAAATACTGGGACAACTCGCAGGCAGTCAATTTTACGAACAAAGTACGCGCAACATTCACTGCTACACCAAGCATACTGGGAACGATATCAGTACTAGACTCGAAGAGTTTGCGAAGGGCATTCTTATTGGTTGAAACGGTCGCGAACGGAACATCGACAGCAACAAAAAGGATAGAATTCTTAGCGATTTCGTCCAGTTTGGCACTCTTGAACACCTTTAAATCAACGACCTCCAAGTTAGGGCATTCCAACACAAGAACGTCTAACAATCTCACCGGATTTCCGCCACTTACGAGGGTGAGTGGTAATCCCACACGAACAGTATCATTATATACTTCCTCAAAGTATCATACTATGGTAGTGTACCATCCAACCGCCGCGAAAAGTCCGGAAGTCGAAACGACTGTGTACGTGATGACGGTTGGGCAATATTTCGTGGACATGTTCCTACCTCAATTTCTAGCTACTACGCTCCTGATTCCTATTCGACTGTTGGATCGAAGCATAAAGCTGATGTATCCATTCCACGCTTTACCGAGGAAGGCTGGGGCGTCAGCAGAAGAATCGCTCTTGGCCAAGCCTGGAAGCTTGACTCAAATGATCAACGCTTTCCGACACCCGTCGAAGGATAAGATCTTACTAATTCTTATAATGATGCTAAACTTTTCCGCAGTCCTCTTAGCACCATTTCCCTCAGAGTCGATCGCAGTTCGACTCCATGGATGTGAGGAGGGACGCAGAAATATCGATAACTGTGCTCTCTCACTTGGCCTATCCCCTTATTTAGCTAAGGCTACATTGGCATTACTAGCACTCACTCTAGTATTAATAGTGTCTATCTCCATCATTCTGAAGAATTGGAGATATGGAGTCTTCTCAAACCCCTGGAATCTTGGTGGTCTGGCTTCTTTATCAACGAATGCTGCTATGCGTGCCATCATATCCAGCTTTGCTGGTACCGAGAAAGTTTTTGGCAGGGCTACGCTGAACGTGCTTAGTTCCGCTAGGTTTCAGCTTCAATATTGGGATGATGATATTGAAGGACGTTCGGGGTATGGCATATGTCCTAGGGACAAGCAAGCCGCACTCACCGAAACCCCCAAGAGCGCTTCTTCCCCCAACACATCACGGGTAACTGGAAGAGTGTTTGCAAGACCACACCACTTCCCAACACCGGCGCTGAGCTACTGGGCCCGATGCTTATTTCTTGCATTTCTAAGCGGCACCTTGACACTTATTGTGTACTACCAAAGCGGTTATTGGACGAACTCCTTCGAGACATTTATGGATAGCGAGGACTTAGGCGTCCGGTTTCTCTTCACTTCCATCGGAGTCATCATTAGCTCCTTCTGGGAAGCCTTTTTCTCTGGCGTTGCTATTGTAAGCCCGCACAGAATACTTGCCGCTTCACTGCAAATAGCTCGGAACTCGGTTCTCTTAGAACTGGCCATTGACGCGTTCACGGGGGTTTGGGCGGGGATCAGGAGGCGAGATTTCTACCTGGCGACCGTGGCCGTTAGCATAATAACATCGAACTTCCTCCCTATTATACTCGGTAACATCCCTTCAGCCCTTGTTCATACCCACATAGCCCACGAAATATGCGCCTGGATAGCTGTAGCTCTCCTGAGTTTGATGATGATGGTACTGATTGGCTCTTTCTTTGTAAGCTGGCCCAACATGCCAGTAGATCCTGGTACCATCGCCGGATCATTATACTATCTTGACTCGACCATTATTAAGAACTTCGAAGGCCCTAGCACTCTAGAGCCAAAGGAGAGGGATAGCAAGGTTCGAGAAATGGATTTACTCTATACTTTCGGGCAGCTAAAGGATAAGTCAAATAAGACGAGGATTTGTGTCTATACGCTAGGAAAGGAAGGTGGCCCTTAGAGTGAGCATAAATATGAGCATACACCACTTTTGGATCGTGGAGTTTGGTGTCGCCGGGAGATCAGCAATCGGGACTTCAGTAGTAACACGGGCGCATACAGGCTGTTGGTTCCCGAAGAGCTTTCCTTCAACCCTTCTTATGAGAGCAACTTGAACATATACTAACAGATCAAAACTTTCTCATCAATTGTAATCTGGCGGGTATCTTTGTTCCACACATTGGGGATACGTCCAGTATATCAGCCCCGACATGAGCAAATTAAGCAGCCGCCTCTTGAGGGATAGTTGCGGTGCATGATGCTTCGTCATATCGTACTCGCACATCAGCACGATATTACCAATGACATTTAGCAACCGAAACATTCTGTGCGCATAGTTAACTAATCGATTCCTCTGGCGACTGATTAAGTCGAGTTGTTGACTCTTGTAAGTAGAAATAGACGAAAGGTCACCTAACAAACGAAAAGGAATACTTACATATTCACACCATAAAAAACCAGCGCCGCAACAGCACTCCTCCCAACGAACCCAGCAGCCACGCCCCTCGCGACCGCATAAACCGGCGGGATCCAAAGCGCGAGGATAACCAGCTCCAAGAGCCCGACCCAGCAGTACGTGCGCACGCGATTACCCCTAAAGGCCAGAAACGCCATGCAAACCCACAGCAGCGCAAACGACGCGACAGCCGGCGGGAAGACCAGCAAGTCATCGCGGAAGTACACAAGCGACAGCGCAGCCGCTACAACGCCCGCCGCGAACTGCGCGAAGCCCATCCACAAAAACCCCCACAGCACGCGGTAATACCGGTCGTAGCACGCGGCGTGGAACTGCGCGTGGGCCCACGCCGCGGGCCCGGCCACGGGCCACCCGCACCAGCGACACACCCAGGCGGGTCGCGCGTTGGCGAGCAGGAGGCTGGTGCCGACGCGCAGGTCGCGGGTGGCGACGGCGCACGGGAAGCACTTGGAGCTAGGCGGGCCTGCGTCCTGCAGGACCAGGGCGCCGCGGCCCGGCCGCTCGAGGCACGCGGCGCAGTGCGAGGTCAGCGTGCGCACGAACAGGGCGTCGCCGCCGAAGTGGGCGCGGACGAAGTCCGGGTTGAGCAGGGAGCGCAGGGGCCGGCAGGTGCGGCGCAGGCGCTGCATGTCGCCGAAGCCGAGGTTGGCGGCGATCATGTATAGGAGTTCGTTGGGGAGCTCCAGGAGTCGGGCAATGGGTGATGAGTCTTCTTCTTCTTCGGAGAGGTCGAGCTGGAAGCACGAGTACTCGCCGCTGCGCGGCTTGGAGCGGTAGGATCGTGGGGACAGGGGGGTTGGGTTGCCTCCGTCCCCGTTGTCCGGGCTCGCCGTCTTCTCCCGCATGTGCTCGATGCCCTGGCGCACGAGGAAGTCGAGCCCACTTGTCGGGGTGATGGTATTCATGGCCGTCGGCTGTGTGATCTCCGGTCAAGTTGAATCTCAGAGCGCCTTATGGTCGAAACCAAGCTTGTTTCAACCCTGGGATGACCGCTTGGTTGGGTGTTAGATAGCAGCTTGCTGAGTACCAGCTAGGTACATTGGCTTGATGTCGCTTAAACTTCCAAGTAGCTTTAATCTTGTTATACGACCAGTTGGAAACATCTGGTCAAATCGGAACTGGTATTTAATGAGATAGCTTAGAGGATAACCGTGGATTTTTAATAACTGGATGTATTAGCTTCTGGTCGTGGTCCCTCTCTAGTTGTGAAGCTGGTGTTCTGTACTGGGCAATAGTAAACAGCATGATCTTCACGAAGAGTGAAAACCGCGTGTATGAAGTATGAGGATCCGGCAATGTTTATCTGATTTCCTTGTTTTCATTTTGCATCGCACATCTGCCTCAGATATCGAAACAAGGGGAAACAAGAGTTACGGCCAAGCTCTTGGCCATGGGTTTGAAGGTCTGAGCGACGAAGACAGTGTCACAATCACCACCGATGGTCCCCCATACTTAGGTGATCTGCATTGGAGAGAGCTGCAACCAGGTGACAAGGGCTTACCTTATACTGGAGTTAATGAAAACATGTCGAAACGAAACATTACCTGAAATAGACTGAGTGAACTCCCGGTGAGTACCGGTATGTCATGTGTATGTATATGCAATATCTCTTCGATTCCTTTTATTGAGATCATAACGTAAAAACCCAATGATCGTGCCCAATGGGAATGATAAATAACTGATGCGTAGATCATTCATTCATGGTTTAATACTTGCCTGCTTCACTATTTTGGATACACGTCGAGCTTTTGCACCCCTTGCTGCCTATCTAATATCGTAAACAACTTTGCCAATCTCCTCTACGAACCACCAGGCCCACCAAGCAGAGCAAATCTTCGCACAATGCCGGGTCCGTATTCTTGGTACTACACCAGGTTAGCCTTTTAATATGTAGATATTTTGAAATGAACTTACCTCAGCCTTAGTATGGCAATATGACCGGAACTCGGGAGTCTGACCCAACAAGCTGCCGCCAAACCATGGCCCATGTCGTTGTCGCTTGTGCGAGATAACTTGAACTTCCAAGCCACCACTTTTCGCTCCTCCACTGCGAACCTCGCTAGCCCGAATCCTTGCATCTACTAGATGCTTGATATCTCGTTGTAATCTTCGCCCGAAGTCCTTGTATAGCGTGCTGCCTCCAGATAAAACGATGTTCTTGTAGAGTCCTCGTCGGACATCGATCGGACTAGATTGAATAACACCGTCAACGACAACAGGTAGTGGCGTGAGGAAGTCGGAGGAGTAGATTTCCGGATTGAAGAAGATTTCAGGAGCGAGGAATCGTTCGTATCCTACGTCGACGGACACTTGGCGACCACCTGGTTGTGAGACAACGTGTTTGGCGAATCGGCTACGATCTCGGTCGAATCTCGAAAATTCCTTGACAATATCAGGGCATACGTAACAGTACTCCTCCTTGATCTCTTGAGCTGTCTTCAGTGAACTATCGGGTTCGCCTCGATCACGTAGTAGGGATTGGACGAAGTAGGTAATGTCTCGGCCAGCAATAGGGATAGACTTGATAGATGACCCAATCACGTAACCCTCAGCGACAGGAATGACGTGCGTGACACCATCACCCGAGTCTATGACCGTACCAGTAAGGGAACGATCCGAGACTTTTGCCGAAGTCCAAGATGCTGCAAGAGCGAGGACGGCTTGTACTGCAATGTATAGACCGGCGCAGTTGAAAGATTCGAAAAAGATCTCGGCCGTGTTTTCTCGGTTTTCGGGGGGGTTCAAAGGCTGCTACAAGTCAGTCACTATTCGCGGTGCTGGACTAACAACTGCGTACGGGTTCGGTCAGGAGGAAGTAGTGATCTTCGGGTTCGACACGTAGGTACTTGAAGATGGAGTTTGACCAGAATCTCTCCATGTGATCCTAGTACGATATGTTAATACCGACCTGACTGGAGAAAGGAGTTCGGAGCTTATACCCAGTTCTCTATTTGGCCGTGTCGAATTGGGTAATGTAGTCCATAACCTATGCCAACATCAACACCTCGGTAGCATTAGATAACAACAACCAACCACTAACCTGGACCGTTCGCAGCCGCAATAGCTTCATCGCCAATGAAGAAGTCCAAGTCTTCGGTACCTCGTTTTGATGATAAATGACCGGTGGGACCAGCACCTCCTGTAAGAAAGGATGGCTTGTTTGCTACAGCAGGTCTACCCGACCCAGTTCCTCCGCTTCCCCCAGCTCCACCTTTCGTCGCTATCGCGGTTGGGAAAACGAAGGAGGGAGAATCGTTACCAGCGAAACCTATCGTCGAAAGGAGCGGTGGGTTAGTGTGATTGCGACTGGTATGCCATAGTCCTCTTGGAAAGCTGGCTTACCAAGCTTTGAGAATCCCGTGCCGCTGATTTCACACACGAAGTTAGTATTGCCTCCCTACTATCTTAAAGTCTACACAGCCCATGATAGTAGCTGTTGATTGCGGGGTCGGGGTCGGGATTAGGAGACATACTTGTCCATGACAACGGCAGGGGTTTGGTTCGCCATCTTGTAGGGGTAGGAGCTACACGAGCTTCCTAATGTCTTGACTGAAAGCTAGAATGGCAAAAGAAGGAAATGTGGTTGTGGTTGTGGTAGTAAAAAGGAGGCTCGCGGGGTAGCTGTTGAAGTTGGCTGACGACGATGCGGCCTAGAAAGTCGAAAGTCGAAATTACGTGCCTATCGCGAGGTTATGTAATGATTGTGGCTGTGCACTGCCGGGGAACGAGTCGGGTGGGTAGGGGTTAGGGGTTGTACCTGACCATCAATGGGATAAGTGGATTCTTGTAGAAATAAAAGTGTGCAGCTGTTGCCACCTGTGTAGTATTCTGATCTTAATCCACCTCCACCTCATCACTCATATCTGATTCAGGTATATATTCTCGCTAGTTGACCACTTACACACTTCTCGTATGAAAAGCTCGACAACTATTAGACATCTAGTCTTACTTAAAATGGATATTGCCATGAGAGACTCTGGTCAATAATAGACCTTATCTAGCTGAAGCAAGAGACTCTTAATTGAGAAATACCTGAAAGGTTCCTGCTTCATGCTCACCACTCTATAAGTAAAGAAGTCATGGTCTTATTGTATGCATAGCGTCATATTCTCCATCTCAGGGGTAGGTGCGTCTCTATTCCCCCTATCTGCCTTTCAACCGGGCCTACCACCTACCTCGACCTACCTTAGGTATCCCAGGCACTTCCTCTAATATCGTGCTTCACCTACTCAAGTCGCCTTCGTCAAGGCTGCAACTTCTATTAGCCCTCTATCCCCAAATATCTTCTTAAATAAGCCCATCGTAGAGGTATCTACTTCTTATACCTGAGTAGCTACCTAATCTCCCCATCTTCCTTTCTTCTCGTTCCATCCTCTCCCTTAATATCTCCCTACTTATACTTTCATCAACATCGCCGACATCTTACTAGGATACTCTAACATATCCTTCCAATAGGCCATTATCTTTCTTTCCCCCTTATAAGCACTGCTTAATAGGTATTGATTCCTCTATTTCTGCCCACGGTCAACCTGAGCCACAGAGACGGCACATTAGGCGTCGAATCTTCGATCCTGCCTCTTGTTCTCGTAACCCAGTCCTGACCTACGCTGTCCCATATGGTATCTAGCTTCCTCGGCCATAAGGTACCCGAAGCAACAGGTTTCAAACTCGGGTCCCATAAGCTAGAAAACCTCGACGTCTCTTACACACATCTTAACGGACGTCCTCGGCTGTACCGCAGCTCCAGAGCGGCTGCAGCCCTAAGATTGGACATACAAACACTTCAATCACTACTGCTCCGGCCTAAATACCAGACAAACAATTTCTACCTGTGCAAACAGGGACGTGTGCACAACCCGAAGGGCAGCAGCAAATATACTCTCGTCGAGTGGTGGGCTTATGCCGGTTAGATCCGCTCATACCTGGGTAAGACGAAATCGGACGATAATCTCAGTCCTCCCGCAGAACCAGTACATATTCAAATATGGATTCTGGTAGCCCTCAAGGAAGTGAAGAGTCGACGAATCGATACGAGAATGACAATGAAGGCGGCGACATTCTTGATGGCTTCCCATGGGTCGCTAACCCTCAAGCCCCTCCTCCTCCCCCATTGGATGGCGGTAATATCCTTTCCATGGACGGAGCGGGAGACCGGTCAGGAAAACGTGGGAAGTCGCCAGTGACGGCCATTTTCGTTCATGCTGGCGCGGGATACCATAGCACCGCCAACGAGGGTCTACACTTAGAAGCTTGCAGCGCGTAAGTATTTCTGCTCCTTATCCATGCCACCAATTATCAGCGGATTGTCTGATTCGTGTAGGGCTGCTCATGTGAGCATGAAACTCCTCCGGTCAGGTCACTCCGCCATTGACGCTGTCGAGGCTGCCATCAGGAGTCTCGAGGACACAGAGATCACCAACGCCGGCTTCGGAAGCAATGTAACAATGGATGGGACCGTCGAGTGTGATGCCACCATCGTCGACCACCTAGGTCGAAGCGGAGCTTGTGGTGGAGTTCCCAGTAAGTCAACCAAGAAATCCCTAGGGCATGGCGCTTTGGTTTGTTGACAAAGGGTTTGCAGACGTCAAGAATCCTATCAGTCTAGCCAAGATGATCCTCCAGGGCAGTAGCAAACCTCTCTCTCTACGCCGCGTCCCTCCGAACCTGCTTGTTGGAGACGGCGCGAGGGAGTTTGCGCTAGCGTCGGGCTTGGGGCTGGTTCATAACGACTATCTCGTGTCAAGGAATGCCAAAGACCGGTATCTCAGATGGCAGGAAGATCTGATGCGAGCTGAGGGCAGAGTACCTTCGTCGCCAGTACCCGGCGGCTACATGTCAGCTATCAGTAGTCCGGCGCAGAGGGACCATACGAACGCCATATTGACTAGTACTTGGAATGAGGGTCAGCCAGACTCGCCGTTTCCTACAGCGTGGAGTCGTGGCCCGCCTGTGCCAAGTTCGGTTCCTGTGCACCCAATACCACACTTTCATTCACAGACATCGATAGGTACCGGCCTCGCACAACACATTTCACCTAGAACAATAGTTCAGCGAGGTCCGCTTAACCTTCTTGGTTCGTCTGCTTCGGGTTCCAAAACCGCAGCCGAAAGATTGTCCCCCCCAAATTCATCACCAACCACAAAGCGCCCTCGATTTAACCATCCTACCTTTCAGAGCAGCGGACCTCCGAAGGCAGACTCCAGCACTGCGGTAGTCACATTGGCACCTACGTCGACTTCTGCGCCGGTCTCTGCACCAGTACCAAGCGGAGCGAGTGGAGATGCTTCTCATGATGGCGCAGGTTCGGCTTTCTTTCCAGGCCCTTCCGAGTTCCCATTCCCAGTTGAAGGGGCTCCTGCTACCGAGCCCACCCTATTCTATTTTGATATGCCGCCAGCACCTCAGGCCGTCAATCGTAACGGGAACAACAATGACACAGATATAATTACCGATACCGTAGGCGCTATTGCAATTGATCAATCTGGACATATTGCAGCTGGGGCGTCTTCAGGTGGCATCGGCATGAAGCATCGAGGACGGATCGGACCAGCAGCCCTAGTAGGCATCGGAACAGCCATCATCCCGGTCGACGAACAGGACGACGACGGTATCACCGTCGCCGCCGTAACAAGCGGCACGGGCGAGCACATGGCCACCACAATGGCATCGCAGAAATGCGCAGAGCGCATATACCACAGCACGCGGCGTGGGCCAGGCGGGAAGAACATCCCCGAGGACGACGAGAGGGAAATCCTCGACGCCTTCATCACGGACGACTTCCAAGGGCACCCGGGCGTCAAGAACTCGTCGTCGGCCGGGGCCATCGGCGTCATGGCCGTGAAGAAGGGTCCCTCGGGGTACTATCTGTACTTCGCGCACAACACCGAGTCCTTCGCCCTGGCTTCCATGGGCTCCAACGACCGTGAGCCAGCTGTCGTCATGTCGCGCGTTAAGGGCCCGGGGACCGGCTTTGGTCAGGGCATTGCCCAGGGGGCCCGGAAGGTTCACATATGAATTAGGCGCGTTGTTGTCGTTCGCTCATTCACATTGAGGAAGGAGGGTGACGAGACACGCTGGACCCAACCGAAATTCCCCTATTTTTGCGGAGTCGTCAGCCTCCCTCTTACTTGAAATCCGTCTAATACCTTGTCTTCCCTACAACTTGATTCCCCCTTGAACGTTCTCTCCTCTTTCCTATTCACCTGCCTAAATTAGCATGGTTTGCGTTGCATTGTGGACGGTAATTATAGATACCCCTGGCCCTGGGCTGGCACTCGCGAGATAGACTGAGACGGCCCGCGGTTGAACTAGAGGCGCTCACAATCACGATTCAGAGATAGCGTGCCACCCCTTAGATCGATTGGCAACGGCTTGAGTTTCGGTGTAGCAAAATAGAATGGTAATTCACAAGCACAGCCTATCGCTCTAGTCAACGATAGGTAGCAAGAATCGCCTGGGCATAGACAGAATGGATATAACACGATGATTTAAGCCGTTCCGAGAAGCATGCAGACCGACGTGTAGTAGCCAGCCTCGATGCCTTATTTTATTCGTTATGTTTTCATCGCATGCCGTCTAGACCGAACGCCTTCGCCTGACTATGCAAATCTGAAGCCAGTATGATACAATGCCCAAACCCCCTTGCCATGAATGAGAAACTTTTCGTGTTTGTACAGTGGGTATAATAAAGCACGCCCAATCCCCAACCAACCATTCAAACTAGGGCCCAGGCGTCCCCGTGGCGCTCCCCGTCTCCTCCCTTCCGCCGACACCGTTGATGCGGGCCTTCTTCTTCTTCCTCCTCGCGCGGGGGATGACGGCGGGCTTGGCGCCGTAGCTGCCGAGGGCCAGCTTGGTGCCGCAGGTCAGGCACTCGGCGTTTGGCGGTACCTGGCAGAAGATGCTCAGGCAGATGCTGCACACGAAGCCAGTGTCGATGACATTGCGGTGGCAGAAGCAGGCGGCGCGGAAGTCGACCAGGTCCTGCGTCGGCGTCAACAGATACTGCCGCGCCTCTCCGTCGGCTAGGAAGCCGAACATCAGGTACGACAACAGGCCCCGCGGGTTCGAAGCCGCAGACAGAAAGGTGCCGCTTGTTATGTAGGCTGCCTGCTGTAGGAAGGACGGTGCGCCGTACAGGGATAATGTGTCGACTGGGATCCGCGCATGTGAGGCCGCGAACACGGCGTTCATGGTCGGGATATACTGCGCGGGCTCTGAGTCTGATACGGATAGCACGAGGATCCGCGAGTGTAGCGTCGCAGCGGGCGTTACTGTGTCTGATGTGGATGATCCTACGCCAGCCGCAGCGGTTACTGGGTTTGCCGGGTCGGAGGACGTCTTAGCTGGCTCGAAGGCGTGAGACATCTTGTTGATGTAGGATAGCGCCAGGGTCAGAGCACCCGAGACGAGGGTTGTGGGGTTCAGGTCCGTGGGTGATGTGCTATCGATGAGGGAGCGCAACGAGGCTAGGATGGACGTCTCGACCTGGGCGAACTCGGGAAATTTGTTGGCGGAGCTGCCTGATTCTGCTCCGTCTTGCTGCTGCTCCCCATCGACATCCATCATCTCGACGTCCTGGTCGTCGCCATGATGACTAGCGCCAGCATAGTGGTCTGAGTTCGGCGACGTGGGATATAGCCATACAGCGCGGTTGGGGTGGGCGGCAAGGACGGCGACGTGGTTATCGCTGCCAAAGGCGAGGTGCGCATTGACGAAGACGAGAAGGTTGGCGATGGCCTTGGAGATGGGCAGGAGGTCGGACAGCGCGGCCCAGGCGCGTGGGTTGGTGTCGATGACAATGGTTAGGAGGGACGGGACTTGGGCAGCGGTGGAAGCGGTATCGTGGTAGTGGTCCGAGGCATCGATACGGTTCATTGTGCCGGTTTTGGTGGTTAAGAAAGGGCTCGGAGGCCGCTTTCTTTGTTGAGGTCTATACTATAGAGGTAGGTGGTTCTAGAGTTGTCTGGCTTTGGGTTTGGGTTTGGGTTTGAGTCGGGATTAGTTGAGGGATTCATGAAATGAACCTTTGGATAGTACAAGATTATCGAGAATTATATCGGTGGTTATTGTGAAAGCTACCTCTTGAGTATGTTAAGGTGAGTTGAGTGAGAGTTTGAATTAGGATGCGAGCTGGGCTGGAATGAAGAAATGATAACGATAAGAATTAATTGAGCGCGTTAAAGGTATGTACATTCTCACCGAGTTCACCGAAATAAAGACCCATTAGCGTATACTTTATTAGGTAAGTATGTACTGTCCTAAGCTTGACCGTGCTTTACCACGTGCCTGCGTCAAACGTTGTCCACTAATAAAGACGCCTGCTCACATGACTAATAGCTAGACGTCATTTTGTGGTAGATCTTATGGAGCGCCCCTGCAGCCACTTTATCTCAGGTGCCCAGGCGCCTATGTACATACCTCTACGTTATTGATAACCTTATTGGTGTCCTACCGGGACCAGGTAGCTTTGGCGGGGTAAATGAGTAGTGGGAGCTTCAAACATTTCTCTTCCGTTCATACTTCTACAAGTTGTTAATCTATCACCTACTCCCAGTTCGTTAGCCCAGCTTCTCCAAATCTAACCTCTTGCGGCCAAGTTATATGACTTCGAATTTAACACGCATGTGACAGACCAGTTATTCATTGTATGTATTGTACCATCGAACAGCTGTAAGTGGTTGTCTCCCCCACACTCTTCCATCAGATTCCCTTGCGCCATGTTACATCTCGCATAGCCCTGCTAATACATAATATTCCCAAGACCAGTCCAGCCAGTTCGCTACCCTCCGCACTTTTTCTCTTGCCGTATATAAAGTTACCTACCTGGGTAGATTACGTTGCAGCCACTGGCACCACGCACTCCGCCGGTCTGGTTCGCGTGAGTGAATTACACCTTAAAGCTAAAGATAATCCTTCGTGATTCTACTTGCAGCCAACCAGGGCTGTCACTTGGCCAGTCGGATCGCAAACCTACAGAGGTGAGAAAAGACTGCGTGTATCTTCTTTGTATCCTAGTCTCTTTCATCCCTGTCACGCGTCTAACGACACTTACTTATACCCATCTCCGTCCCGTCCTATTACAAAATATAAGCACCCCCCAACAACGAGAAAGTGGCTCGTCTATTTGAACCTTACGACAATCTAATGTTATTCTATTTAATATAAATACAACTTTTGATTGGATTTCACTTAGCCTTACACATATAACCACTGAAAAATAACCAGCACTACGACTCGGCATTCCGTTGCTGACGAGACATACATCTATCGTTGCACCATCATACTTCATCTTAACTCCGTCACTCTTCTACAACCGCACCTTACACACATCTTTTGTTATTATTCATTCCTGACCTTCGTTGTCGACTAGAATTTGAAAACTCAAACTCGCTATCCATCCCTAGACAGCGATGGATGAATTTCCTATTCAGGCTACCTCGAATCGCGAGGAGATGGCCAAGTTGAGCTGTGTTGAGCAGACGCAACTCATTCTTGCGCGATTAATGGAAGGCGGCCAGGAAGATGACGACACTTGCCGAGAACTTGATGGCCTCACTAAGCTCTTGAACGACGACGTTGAAGATAAGAATAAGGAGCAATCCATTTGCGAAGTTATCGATGATGTATGTGTCGATACTATACTCGGTTATCTCGACATGAGGCAAGCCGACTCGGTTCGAGGCCATGCTGTCTTAACCGCTTCGGCATACCTGAAGGCGGCTGGAGACAATGCCAACGAGGCTCTGCGGACATTCTTCTTCGATCGAGTCAAGAGAGGCACCTACGACGACTACATCGTCGCCTTCTGCGTTGCCGCTGCCGTCTTTCCCATCGCCCCAGATATGACAGCTGACATGTTTCTCAGCGAGGGCTTCTTGCCTAGCCTGGATTCACTAATGCGACGAAAGTGGAAGAGCAGAAAGGTCGAGACGGCTTGCCTGGAAATGCTTAACGCGGCTTCCATGAACGCGCAGTGTCGGGAAGCTATCCAGAAGTATTGCACTGACTGGTTAGAAGAAGTTGTTGATCAAGACCCAGATGAGTTGGCCAAGGCCATCCACTCGGCGGATCCCGACGTTCACGTCACCGAAGGTTCTATCGCCATGAGGAGGCATTCCGAAGCAGTTCAGAACTTGGCCGCTGTCATCTTAGCAAAACTGAGGGTAGGCACTTTAAAGCTTCCGCTCGCATCACCACCCGCATTCGAAAATCTTCAGTGGCAGTGATTGGGCGCAGTGAGGAATGGAGCTGGGCTGACCTGAAGGCATCAGGCAGTGCCTTCGTCGGCGCAACAAACGGCAGAAGGATCCGAAAGTAGAATACAACAAGCGACCACCAGTATCGAAGACCTCTCTCACATGTTTAGCTCGATGCTACTCAAAGACCCAGAGAGCGGTAAACGGCATTCAGTAGAGGGCCTAGCTTACGCAACCATCCAGCCAGTAGTTAAAGAGGAAGTCGCACGGAACGAGGAGCTACTGAAGACTCTCGTGAAGATCCTGGGTGACGCACCTCCAAAATCACCCCTCACGTACGGGGCTCTAAGCGTCTTCATGAACCTTACCCGCTACCAGCCAACACAGTCCGAAGAAGAGAAGAAGATGGCCCAGCTCAAGGCTTACGCTAATGCTGCTGGAAAACTTGGGCCTGGAAACCCGCTAAACGACCATGACCACGTGTCGGAGAGGTGCAAACGAGTTTTTGAGGCCGGCATCGTACCAGTTCTAGTAACGCACAGCAGACACGGCTCCATTGCGTCGCTGAATCTCATCGTGTCCATCATCTCTGCACTATCAGTCACGATCAGCATACGGGGTCAACTTGCTCAGCAAGGAGCCGTCAATCTACTCATTGCCGCATTTACGGCTGCATCCGTGTCGGGTACCGAAGCACAGACTACGCGCACCGCAGCTCAGGCGCTCGCCCGCATACTAATCAGCACGAATCCAGCTCTCGTATTCGGTGGTACACGTGCTCGTCCGCAAAACTCCGCCATACGACCTCTCATTTCTATCATTCCTCCGGACCCCGCAGCCGAAACTCGGGATCTCTTACCGACTTTTGAGGCATTGATGGCACTCACCAATCTCGCATCGACCGACGACGACACGCGAGCAACCATTATCAACAATGGATGGTCAGAGATCGAGGAGCAGCTGTTGTCCTCCAACCATCTGGTTTCAAAGGCTGCTGTTGAATTAATATGCAACCTAGTACAGTGCGTCGAAGGCGTTGCTCTTTACGCGGCCGACAATCCGCAAGCAGCTAACCGGCTACACATCTTGCTTGCGCTCGCGGACGCCGAGGATGAAGGAACTCGGAGTGCCGCTGGTGGTGCGCTAGCGTCCCTGACAGCTTACGAAGCTGTCGTAACCGGCATCGTAAAGAGGAAGCGGGGTGTGGAGGTCGTACTGGGCCTATGTGGCGAGGAAAACGAGGACCTACGCCACCGGGGTGCATTTATCGTTTATAACATGGTGGCGTGTGAGGGTGAACCAGGCAAGATGGCGCGGAAGGAGATGCGAGAGAAGAATGGAGTTGAGGTGCTGAAGGAATGTGCGAAGAGTAGTAGGAGGGCTGAGGTTGTTGAGGTTACAATCCAGGCATTGAAAGTTCTGCTCGAACAGGACTAGGATGGGGGGTTTGTGAATTGATTAATATGCCTCTGAAATTGGTGCGTACGAGGCTGTGGTAATGAGATATTATAGTGAGTTCTTATTAGCTGCCTTTCAGCTAAATTCAGTGTTTGACTATTGCCTGTATCTAGTACTTGAGACATTGTGATTTCTTTTCAGTTCTTTCCAGTATAACGTAAGGATTTCCCATGCCGAAGCAACTTTTATCGCTATTCTCTATGGAATTGATAGGTACCTTTGGTTGCTAGAATATATGCCTGATTCATGCCACATATAACGAAGCAAATCTATAGTCTGCCCAACAGACTTTCCATGATATAATTCCAAGGGCAAGCGAGCTAAGAAGAGCAAAGAGGCAGGAAATCCCCCTTTCCTATCCAGTGCCCAATTGCTCATCACTCGTCAAGCCTATTCAAGACGGCAACACCCTCGACATGTCCCGTCTGCGGGAAGAAGTCAAACCCTCGAAGACTCTCTATCGCGTACCTAGTCTTCCTCCCCGCATTACCCTCATCTTTCTTCTTTTCTTCTTCCTTGCCTCCGTCTCCGCCTCCGCCTCCGTCTTCCAACCCACTCCCCTCCACCTCCCCGCGCACCAGCACGCCGACGTCGCGGGCCTGCGTGTGCACGTTGCAGCTAACGTAGACGACGCGGCGCGGGGCGAAGTCGAGCAGCTGGCGCAGGAAGACGGCGTCGCAGCCCTTGCGCGGGGGGTCGAGCACGACGACGGTCTCGTCGCGCGGGTACGCGGCGCGCACGTCGGGCGTGAAGAGGGCGCGCGCGTCGGCGGCGACGAAGTGTGCTTGGCTCGGGGGGATGTGGTTGGCGCGCGCGTTGCGCGACGCGTAGGATATTGATGCGTCGGAGATGTCGATGCCCACGCTGCCGCCGCTGACGAGCGAGGATAGGGTTATGGTGAATAGGCCGGAGCCGGAGTATGCGTCTATTAGGTATTTTATGTCTGGGGAGGCGGCGGCGGTAGTAGTGGAAGTGGGAGTAGTGGAAGCGGGAGAAGAGGGGGAAGAGGAAGGGGGGAGAATGTGCTGCCGAATGTAGTCGGTGAAGACGGGCAGGATCGAGTTGTTGTTCTGGAAGAAGGCTCCGGCCGGGTTGTGGAAGACGTACGGCCCGACATACTCGGTTGATTGGTGGTTGTTGTGTGTCACGCATGTTTTCAGGTCTGTGTACTCGTCTGTCTCAACTCGAACTACCTCATCCTCAGGTGGGGAAGGCGACGGAGACGGCTGCTTCGAGTCTCTTGTAGCTCCTTCGTCTTCTGGTGACGTTGGTGCCGGTAGCGATGGATCATCCTGCTTCTTTGGGATTCGTTTAGTGCTCTCACGTAGCAGGATGGTGGCACCGCGCGTGTAGTCGCCGTACTCGACAGACATCCTAGCACGCTCGCGCTTCATGCCAAGACGCACAGCGTCGGTTCCGATAGGGCAGTCCTCAATATCCATGGTGTTTCTCTTGCCTTTGGGCATGAAGCCGATAGGAGGACACTGTTCGAAGGGATTCTTGGTCTTGCGCCAGCCTTGGGGACCGTCGAAGTGAGGTGTCAACTTTGTACGGTAGCCGTACTGCAAGGGACTGCCGATGGTGTCCTGGATGGCGGGGATGAGCTCGGGCGGCAGCTGGGAGAAGTGGCGGAAGGCCTTCTCGACGATGCGCTTCTTGAGCCGCAGCTGCTCGGCGTAGTCTAGCATCTGGAACTGACATCCCGAGCACGTGGCAAAGTACTTGCACTGAATGCGGCTGTCGTCGCGAGAGGCCGATGGGGTCACGACTGATATGAAGTCGGCGACCGTGTATCCTTCATCCTTGAGATGGCGGTACACTTTAACTCTAACTGTGTCACCTGGTACAGAAAAGGGGACGACGTAGACGCGTTTGGATCCCTTCTGTAATGCTAAGCCCTCTCCTGTTGATGAGAGCTCGACAACTTCAACATCGATCTCGGATCCTTCTTCCGGCAGGGTTTCGGTCACAGACGCCTCAGCTCCATTCTCTCCTACTGCTCTGTTCCCTTCCGCGTCGCCATCTTCCGCTTGGTTGAGGGAGTTGATTAAATTTTGCACGTCGATAGCCAAGACCTCATCGGCGGTTCCATTTGTCATGTCCCTCTCCCTCTTACGGGCCTTCTTCTGATTCTTCTTATTTTCCTTCTTCATCCCGCCTTTAGACTTGTCGTGAGAAAAGGATCTCTTCCCTTGCTTAGTTTTTGATTGCTTCCAGTCCTGCATTTTCACCTGACTGTCCGACGAAGTCATTTCTTGTGAGCTTGGCTTTTTGATGATACTGTGCTGCTGACGCACACCTTTTCCTTTAGCGAAGTGATAGTTGAAGGTAAGAGGCTCAATTGAAAAATGCGACGAGATAATAGCAGGACTATCTTTGAGTCCGCTTCTTAGAAATAATCGCGGTACCACGGTTATGTTGAACCGCATTGGTTCAGCACTTGAAGGTATTTTCAAGTTGTCTTCTTAAGACGAGTGAAAAGTCGTAGAAATTGTAAATTGACGAATTTTGACTGGAGGAAAGAAAAGGTCTTGGCGCTATACCGTATATTGTCTCGAATATGCACTATGAACCACTTAAGCCACGTGCACTTTATCAATACATGCATGTACCTGGGTATATGTGCATAATGTAAATGCGTCCAACTCTAACACATTATCTCTTCAATCTCAACTTCTCTATTTTTATCTCGCCTGTTCTCATACATGAGATAAATACTAGGAATCAAAAGACAAACTTGGTCTGTTCCGTTGAAGATATACGGCTAACGTTTTAAAAATGCCGAGTCGGTGCAGATGGTTGCACTCCTCCTACATCTCCTCCTGATGGTCGACATTTCCACTGTGGCCCTCTCAGTGATGTCCTCCACTGTGAGAGTGAGAGCCTCCGTGAGAACCACTGTGGAAGCCTCCATGATCATGGTGTGCATGGTGAGATGCGTGATGCCCGCTGTGATGTCCACTGTGAAGGCCTCCGTGATCGTGGTGCCCGTGATGCATGTGCTGCCCGTGATGCATGTGTTGCCCGTGATGTCCGTGGTGGCCATCATCTCCTGAGATTGTAGCTCCAGTAATTCCAGGCTCACCGGGACGTTGGATGGGCCTCGAGGGTCCTACCTCGTCTTTTTTCGCGCTGCAAGACTAGACGCCCCGAGATCCCGTTAGCGACACTATCTTCCAGTAGCTCTAGGTAAACGAGATCATAATGCTTACCCCGAAGCACATGTTGACTTATTGTACTGTATTTCGATAGTGAGGTGTATTCTATTTGTGTTGTGTTGGTTTAATAGGTAAAGATACAAAGACTAACAGTATAGAAGGAAAGATAGTGGCGATGCAAGGCAGATCATGTCTTTAAGTATCATGTTCTGTAGCTACTTACAGGATGACGTGTTAATTGTTCAACAGAGCATGACATTATCTGAAAATGACTTTACAAGTCTCACGTTACATATTGATAGTCGCTATTGGAATTTCACAAACACGAGGCTCATGCGTGGCACAGGTCCGTCAGCATTAACTTCCCTAACCTCCTTTTACGTATCAATAGCCCCTTATCCCCTTCCCAACTCATCAACTAGGTACATACAGCTCATCTTCTAGAAGTGTTGCAATCAGTAGCCTACGTGTACCCCTGGGGGATAACTCACGATCCTAGTTAAATGAAGTATAACACTGCTTTAATCTAGGAGATACGGGTTTGAGTGTCTACGCCAACTTTTGCCTGTTACTCGACAACATTATTGATATCCAGTCACCGATTTAAGGCAGCAAGCAGTTTTGCCAATACAGAAGTTTGATATGGAGTTGATTTGACATCCTACCTTTATATACGTCTTAGCTATCTACTTGTACTTTTTAACAACAATACAGGTACTACTCCTATTCATTTCGTGTAGATTTCCCAAATAGCGATGAAGCTACTCTGGAGGCGAGTGCGAGAACGAGCTCTAATGCAGAACAAACGACTCTGACATAATCAGCGAGCACACTGAGCGACGTGAACTAGCCTCTAGGAATGGATTCAACTGCTGATCCCCATAACATCCTATCAGTTGATCTCGAGATTCAACACGATGTCTATTCATAGTGATACCTTATTAAACCGGCTAACTAACGTAAATATTACAGACACTTGACCCGGATCAAATTACATATGAACAGCAGCTAGACAACCTGCCTCTTGGATCCGATATATCGGTTTCTGCTTAAAGACCCTAGGAGACTGGTAAAGGAACTGGGATTCGCGTATCTACCTAACAATCGAATTCTGAAATCGGGGTTGAAAGATGGCTGCGTTCGAGATTGATTCAATGTATTTTGGCGCCGTTGGAGTGTAAGGAAAAGGGGAAGTTTCTTCGGAAGAGCGGTATTGATTTATTAGTAAGATAAATATAGTAAAAAGCGATGGTGGGGCTTAACGAGTCTTACTATTGCTAGACACTTCCGCGCTTATCAAGCTTTATAATCAAAGATAGCGATAGGAACACTTAGGACTAAAACGTATTCCCCTATCATCAACTTTCTTATTCCTCTCATTCTGGTTATCCAAATCAGAATTGGATTATCTCGCCTAATGCATAATAGTTGATGCCGGTGTGTTTTTAAGGCGTCAGTGTATTAATGTATGAGAGAATCGACCGCCACACTAAGAATATGCTGTGTCTTGAGAATACCTGGTGTTAGACAGGGACATACTTCGGACTGATTACAACATCTTAAGCCCGAATCACAACATCGTAGACATGAGTGAGTGACGCTATGGCACTTATACCATCCATGACTAAACTCATCTTTTAGGAACCTTCGCGATACTTCCGCAGAGTCTTCTGCTTCTAGTTCTAGCTGTCGCGCCTTCAGTCGCTGCCCCTCAACAATGGCAGCCAGCTGGACAATCCGTGTTACAGCAACAATCCAGCTCCAGTCGACGAGGTGCCGTCGCGTCTGAGAGTAAAGTGTGTAGCAAGATCGGCATCGATCTTCTTGCTCAGGGTGTGAGTAATATAGCAATATATCCTCCAATATTCGTCACGACATAGTGACAAACGCATTCGTTACATTGCTCATCACCACATCTTAGGGCAACGCTGTCGACGCCTATGTCGGTACCCAGCTATGCGTGGGCGTGATCGGCATGTACCATTCCGGGCTCGGTGGTGGAGGATTCGCCCTTGTCCGAGACAGCAAAGGCAATTACACCGTGATTGACTATCGCGAATCTGCACCCAGTGCGGCGTTCGAGGATATGTACAGAGGCAACGTGATAGGCAGCGTCTTTGGTGGCCTTTCCGTGGGTGTACCTGGTGAACTGCGAGGTCTCGAATATGCGCATGACAAGTTTGGCTCTTTGCCTTGGAAGACTGTCGTCCAACCTGCCGCGGCCGTAGCTCGAAATGGATTCACCGTCTCGGAGGACCTGGTGCGCTATATGGAGTTCGGCCTTATGGTAGCTGGGTGGAACTTCCTGGTTGAGGACCCTTCGTGGGCTCAAGACTTTGCCCCGGACGGTGAGCTCTCTACCTATACGTTCAGCTGTGAAATGCCTCTACTACATCACATAACTAATTCTATGAGGCAGGCAGCTTAGTAAAATTAGGCGACACCATGACTAGGAAACGCTATGCGGAGTGAGTTGATAATGTACCAGTATAACTCAACACACCACCTTATTTGCTGACTTTAAACCTAGAACCCTCGAACAGGTGGCCGAACATGGCGCCGATGTGTTCTATACCGGTCCAATAGGTTCGTAAATCCCGCTCCCACCTACACTCACTCATCTAACTTCCTCAAGCCGAAGCAACAATCAGATACATCCAGCAGCACAACGGCACGATGACCCTAGAGGATATGTCCAGCTACGAAGCCGTCATCCGCGAACCCGTCAGCATCTCGTACCGGGGGTACAAACTCTACTCGTCGGGCGTGCCCAGCAGCGGCGCAGTCTGCCTCAGCACGCTCAAGACCATGGAAGGCTACGACGCGTCGGAGACGGCCGCCGACGCCAACCTGACGCTGCACCGCTTCGACGAGTCCATGCGCTTCGCGTACGGCGCACACCAGGCCCTGGGCGACCCGTCCTTCGTAGCCGACGCGCCGCGCCTTGAAGCCGACATGCTAGATGCAGAGCACGCGGCAGAGATCCGGAAGCGCATCCGCGACGACGCCACCCAGCCCGTCGAGAACTACGACCCGCGCCACGTGTACGTGCCCGAGGACCACGGCACGTCGCACGTGTCGACCGCCGACGCCGCGGGCATGGCCGTGTCGTCCACAACCACCGTCAACCTGCTATTCGGCAGTCTGCTCGTCGTCCCCGAGACCGGCGTCGTGCTCAACGACGAGATGAACGACTTCTCCATCCCGGGCGTGCGCAACGAATTCGGGTACGCGCCGAGCCCCGCGAACTACGTGCGCGCGGGCAAGCGGCCCTTATCCTCCATCACACCCGTCATCGTCGAGCGACCCAACCCCATCCCGAAGTCCAAACACCCCGCCACCACCCTCCTCGCCGCCGTCGTCGGCGCGGCAGGTGGATCGCGCATCATAAGCGCAACAACGCAAGTGCTATGGTACATGCTAGAGCGCGGGGACGCGGTAGGCGAGGCGGTAGCAGCGCCGCGGTTCCACGACCAGCTGATGCCGAACGAAGTGGCCTTCGAGTACGGCTTCGACAACGCGACGACGGCGAGCATGGCGGCGCGCGGCCACAACGTCACATGGGTGCGCGAGGGCTACAGTGCCGTCCAGGCTATCCGCGTCCGCGATGAGGACGGCGTGTTTGAGGCGGCTGGTGAGACGAGGCAGAGGAATAGTGCTGGCTTGACTTTGTGACCTAGGTGGGATACCTGAGGTAGTTGCGTTGGTTTTAGATTACATATATGTTGTGATTAAGGAAGTATGCGAGCGTATTATAAATAGACGGGAAGAAGGTAGATATATATGTGCATGGTACATATGATCCATATCATTTGAATATTCGTATGTCTAATATATTTTGTGTATGGTCACATCATACCTAAGCTGTCAATGACAACTCAAGCCTATTAATATCACGAATCAAAACATCAACCTGTAAAAATAATATTCATTCCACTGACTACGGGCCCTTATATACCTAGATACCTCTTTTGAAGGTATCGATCCCGTATCCATCTGCGTTTCATTTCATCTAACACAGCACAACGCAAAAGCAACGCAAACTCCGAGCCCGCCTCCCGCCGTGCAACCCTGGGGGTATCGAATATATGTAAATCTATGTATGTCTATTTAGTTAGGGTGTGTTAGGTAGGTTGAGGGGCGATTGGGAACAAATGAATTCACGACTTCATGGCCACGAGCTTCTCGATCTCGGAGAGCCACTTCCTAGCGAACTCTTCCTCGGTGAATCGCTTAGAGGATTGTCGAGCCCTACGTCGGACGGTCAGCGGATCGGGATGTGAGAGGGCTTTCTCGAAGCCATCGGCGAATTCTGACGTGGTTGTAGCTAAGAAACCTAGGAGCGACAGTCAGCTATCAAAAGTGCGAAGATTGAATCATTAGTGGGTGTACCTGTTGGCTCGCCATCGACGTCAGTGACGATGTCAAACTTCGGGCCTCCGCTGTTATGCACGACGGATATTAGACCAGCTGCGAGATACTCAACCACACCGATTCCGAAGTGCTCGTTCCACATCCCATTCACCCCGACAAAAGCCTTGCCCAACCACTGAAGGATTTCAGACCACGGAGCGTCGAGCTGAAATATCACTTGGTCCTTGATGTGTAGCTCGTTGACCAGCAGACGAAGCTTGTAAACGCGCCTTGAGTCGTTGTCATCCCTGACGCTGCCCAAGAGGACTAGCTTGGCTTCTTTTGCTGAAGGCGTGCCGGTTTTGACGAATTCCGCGAAAGACTGCAGGATGAGCTGGTGGTTCTTTTCGGGCCGGAATTGAGCGATGTACACCAAGTACTTCTGACGCTTCTTCTCGCTCTCTTCTGATATCTCGATTTGCCGCTCGATATCATTGACTGCGCACGGCGGGTACACAACAGCGATCTGATTCACTCTGCCTCTCTGCTTCCGACGCGGTCCCCATAGAGACTGGACATGTCCTTGCGTCCATGTGGAGTTCGTCATAACCACATTAACCGAAGCACCCATCCAGGAGTATATGGTAGCGAATATCTTCCAGTAACGCTTTTTGAGGCTACCCTTGAGCCCAGTCCCCTTTCCAGCATTGACGCCTTGGCTTCCAACTGGAGTTTTCGGGTCAAGGGAGTCGAGCATGTCGGTGGAGATGGTTGGGTAGTGGACGTACGCAGCAGTCGGTATGTCCGGGAAGAGAATCTTGCTTAGACCGAGAACAAATGCGTAACCCATGGTGTCCACGAAGATATCTGGTACTAGAAGAGAGAAGGCATCCCATCCCATGACCAAGGATCCCAGCGACTGTCCCAGTAATGTCATATGTGGCCACGTCGAAGAGAGAACCCAGTGTCGAGTCGATAGGTAGATGAAGTGGATCGTGGGTGGATGAATATCAATGCTGAAAGTGTTCTACGCGCTGTTAGCAAATTCGATCTCAGATTTCCCCTATCATACAGGCCTCCAACCTTGACGCGAGAGAGCATGTTCTCCTTGGTGACGTCGTGATCGCCCGTATAGACCACAACCTTGGCATTGGGCCATCTCCTTTGCGTAGCTCGAATTGCAGCCCATAAGACTCTCTCGCCGCCACCTCCGGCATTGCAGAAGGGGTGGAAGAAGCCGACGATACCATCCCAATCCTGGTTGCCCTTCTCTCCGTTTCTAGCCGTTCCAAGTATAGAGCCGTCGATATTCTCCCAGCTCTCATCGTCACTACTGCTAGTGCTACCGTCCTTCCCCTGCGCTTTCGTCTCTCTAAACTTGGCCTCGTTCTCGGCGGTGGCGCGGATAATCAAGGAGCGACGGCCTTCGGTTCCCTTTCTTAGACACCAGCCCAAAGCTGAGCCGACTGTCAGGGAGAATATGCGGAACAAGAAAGGAAGGAAGAAGTTCCAGCATATCAGTATGGCAAAAGGGGTGCAAGCGATTGCGATGGCCGTAAAGGCCAAAGTCGATGGTGCCATGCCGAAGGAGAATGGAGCGTCTTGTTCAGAGGGCGCTGAGCAGCTTGACGAGCCGAAGAGGGACATTTGCCTAAAGACTGGCGACTTATATTAGGTATGCGAGGGCGCACTTATGCCGTTGTATACGTAGGTGAAGTACCTAGGCATACGTGTCATAAAAAGAATATTCCGGTTCCGGCCTTGTCAGGCTGCGCCAAAAGCAGACCAGTTGACCCATTGATGTGACCTGGTGATGTTACAGGTCAGGTCAGGTCAACAAGTTCGTAAATATAAATGTGAAGGTGGAAGGAATCGGCGTGTGATCAATGACAAGAACAAGGTGTTCCATTCAATTAGCACCTGCACCAGTACTATCCCACCTGCCATTTGTACCTGTGCTGCGCCACAATTCTACATGTTAGCTCTATCTGGGGTCGTTATCTTATCAAGACCCCTGCTTACCTCAGTCGATATTAATTCTATTCTCATACTATTCTCATATAAGACAGGAAACTCATGGGATGGCTATACAACTACGGGCTCACTTGGGGATATGACTAACACTCATTTATAAACCTGATATACTCCTTACTGGAAACCCCCATCCACAAACTCATGGCAACTCAACATGGTGCATCATGAGTTCGATGCATTGGTCTCGTCCTCTCCGGGTAGCTAGGCCCCTCGGTCAACTCTCAAGAACCAACATTCAATGCCAACCTGGGCGGTTCAATCGAGCCGTAGACAATCGCCATGGACAGCCGATTGGGTCGAGGTCTTTCCATTTTGCGCCGGCCGCCATCGCCGTCGTGCAAGCAACCCAGGATGCCATGATTGGTCTTCATAATGTCACACATCTACCATGGTTTCTAACGATCCCCCTCATAGCAGTCGGCGTCAATGCCGTCTTCCGACTGCCCTTTGACTCCTACACACATAGGATTAATCAGCGTCGAAGCAAATTCGCCCTGGTCCTACGGGGATGGAGTTGGCGCATCGTACGGGATGTTCAGAAGGAAGGGGTGCCCCAGGCGAAGCAGGAAAAGGAGGTAACGAAGAGGTATAAAAAGACGATGTCGAGGGTCTACCGCACAATGGGCTTACAAGGATGGAAGACGTATTCCAGCTTGTTAAGTTTGCCCTTTTGGCTTATCAGCATTGACAGCGTCAGGCGGATATGTGGTGGTCCGAGAGGCATTATCGGGTCGTTACTCACTGGCCGTGCTGAAGATGCTGCTGAATCCTCGAGTGCCACTGGGAACGTCAATGTTGCGACGTCTCCGGCGAATATCTCGACGGCGACTGCGAGCCAAATCTCTGCAGTCGACACATCTACGGCCTCTGTCATAGCCGAGCATGCTAGTGATCTACCAGATCCCAGCATTACGGTGGAAGGCTGTCTCTGGTTTCCCGACTTATCCGCCGCCGACCCCTATCATGTTCTCCCCCTCGCGTTATCCGTCATGCTAGTCGTGAACATACTCCCGAAAACTAAGGCGGGAATACGACAGCTCCATGGTCTAAATTCCAAGGACGGACCTGTCCTAACAACACAGGGAGCGCAAAGACAGCTCAGGTTTCACCGATGTATGATTCTCATATGTGCCCTCGTGGGTCCTCTTACCGCAGATCTTCCAGCTGCGCTACATCTGTATTGGTTATCGTCGTCTGCCACACACTGGGCCACAGCAAAGATATTATCTTACTTCATGCCGATCGAGACGAAGGCTGTCGAGAGGTGCAAAGGCGCTGAGGCTAATATCATCCGGCCGAATCCAAGCGAGAAAGCAGCCGCACAATCCGGACAGCAGGAGGAAAGTAGCAAGGGATGAGGTAACTCATCAAGGCAGCACCTCAGCACAAGTCTAGGGTTGTGAATTTGAGGAAACCTTCCTCACGACTTGAAACAGTACTTGTCAAGTCGCAGATATATATGTATATCATTTATTGGGGATGTAGTTATAAATGTAACAATGTAAAATATGATATTCATGGCTGGATACTGAAGCCATTGGTTGAACCAAGCACCACTTTCTACGTAAAGAGGCTTTAAGAACCCGATCACTCGTCGCCTCGCAAAACTGTAGTTAAGGGACTACATATGTTTGCAAATACCTCAAATACAACAACGACCAGCTCTTATGAATCGTGGGCAGCGCAATCCTGATATACCGAAGAGCAAGAACACGCGAATTTGCCCACGCCAACTCCAAAACGCCCGAAATGCCGCTCGTACAGTCTACTGAACAACCCGAAGCCTCGATTTATCCTAGGAACACAGCCAGTAGGACAATGGTCATGATGACGGCTAGGATCAGCAGCAAGCAGCACGCCTTGCTCCGTGCGTTCTTCTGATACCTAGCGGCGCTCCGCAACTCGTAGTCGGCACCACGGGTATCGTCGCGCACGTTGACGGCGTTGGTCTCGATGGTCTGGAGGACGTCGCCCTGCTCAGTGACGATCTGGGCGACCTGCTGGAAGAGCACGTTGAGGTCGCCGACGCCCTCCTCGATCTGCCGGATCTCCTCCTCGCGCTCCGTGATCAGCGCCTCCTGGAAGTCGACCTCGTCCTGCGGCGCCAGGTGCACCTGCTCCTGTTGCTGGAGTTGTAGCTGTTCGCCCTCGACGCCGGGCTGTGCGCCCCCTTCGCCGGTGGTCTCGTGGTCGAGCGCGGCCTTGGCGGCGGTCACCGAGGCCCGTTGCTTCTCGATGGCGGTGCGCTGGAGGGATTGGAACTCGCCTAGGGCGGCCTTGAATTCGCGCGACAGCTTTTGCTGCGAGTACTTTTGGGTAGGCTTTGGGACACCGTGTTAGACATGCGCCGTGCTAGATGTATATAGACCAAGCAATTCAAATATCTCATTACGTACCGTAGCATCTTCCCAGGTCTGGATCTTCTTGATGCCCTCACCAACCTCCTTAAACTGCTCCGTGGACTCCTCGATCACTGCGTGCACCCGTTCCCGCAATCGAGGGTTATCTCTTCGCGTACCGAGAAGGCCGATATCCGACTTGAGCTTCGATATATTTCCCTGGAGATGGAATAGCTTGTTCATGAGACTCTGCGATAGACGAGAGAACTCCGGGTCATCCGAGTAGCCACCATTGTTCTGGCGACGGCCGCCTCCGCTGCCGGATTCTATCGAGGATAGCTGGTCGAAGGACATGGCTGGGCGAATTCGAATCGAGTGAATGACGGATGGCGAAAGAGTAAGCCTTGACAAACGAAAGAGAGATGATTAAACCAAAATATAGAGAGAGGTTGGAAATAAGTTGAATGTTGGTCGGGTCACGTCACCTGCGTCTGCTGGGTTGACGAGTTGATGTAACAGGAACAGGAAGGCAGCCGAATTGGAGATTCAGGATTGGAGTAAAGTGGTTCATGCTGCACATGCACTGCATCAATTCAAGCTAAGCCACATATGCAGAACAAGGGGGACAGCATAAACCCCACATGTACCCGCTTTAGCTAAGGCACCAGTGGAATCTGTGGCTGGTGCTCTAGACTAACGCACGTCAGTGGATCGATGCCCTGTAATTCTTTTTTATTTACATTCACCATCTGATAGGTAACCAACTTCACGGAGCAACCAGCATTCGTGCCTTGGACCGCCATTCCTTTCTTTCGTCCTCTCGAGTTCAATCTCTGCGCAATATTGCGTTTGCATGCGCACTACATTTCTTACTTCTCAGTGCCGGAGGTACGATGCGCTGATCTAAATATTCGATTTCCTTACAACCGCAAAGATGCCTCCCTTAGTTGCGCGCCGAGTACCCTACAAGGATTTCCTGCAGCCTGCTCTGCAGAGACGCTTCGCCTCGACTGCTGGAGTTTTGTTGGCAATCGCCTACGTTGAGGCTGTCTCTCTATCTAGATGGAACTCTTGTATGTGGCTACTCTTGCAACCTCTAGCTATAACGTCGACTGACCTTCCATCTAAGTTATATGGCCATGGTTCCCGATAGGGCCCGCGGGCATACGTGCTACTATCATCTTCGCCAGCGTTCTCCCCATCGTCGTACTGCGAATTGCCCATTCCCACACCGGTATCCGGACGTCTAACTCTCCTTTCGACACATTTTGCCAGACCGCATTTTCCTTCGCAACCATTGAGACGATAATAACCTTCTCCTTCTCCGCCTGGTGTTTTAGCCAGATATACCTCTTCTCGACCCCCATGGCCGCCAACTTAAAATGGATCACATATTACAGCGGTGATCGCGCGAGGCTGAACGAGCGAGCCCTGTTCTACACCGTGGATCTCGTCATTCTGGGAATTGTCCAGGGTATTTTTCATATATCCTTGGATTACGACCGAATGCTTTTAGGGTCCGTGAAGGCGAGGCGCGAAGGAGAAGCAGATGGCCAAGCAAATGGCCAGGCAAATGAGAGTTGGGGGAGGTTAGGCGAGTGGCTTCCCGTTCTTATTGTTCGCGCCGGGATGCTCTCGATAGCCGTCGCCCTAGCCAATTACGTCGTGTTCTACCACTTCCTGAGACCTTACGCCTGGAGTTTGTCACTGTCATTTTTCCGGCTGTTTTACAATCTCCCGAAATCCAATATCCCACCTACCCAGGCACCGTGGAGTATCTGGATGCTGGGACGATCGATGTGGGCTGGCTTCTTGCTGTGCCTGCTATGGTACATCGGCGATATGGCCTTCAAATTACAGCTTGGAAAGGCGCCCCTCAAAAATAACCAGCCTCTAAGCGCTGAGTCCAAGGACCCTAATGGGAGCCTGTTGAATGGATTGAAGAGCAAGAAGCCTCGTATTTCGGTAAGACGGCTGGTCCTTTTCTTCAAGATTAACACTAATAATGTAGGCATTTGCTATGTGGGAGTTGGCCTTGATCGCAAGGGACTTCGATGTTAGGAGACAAGGTATCTTTGAGGATATCGATCGAAGAGACGGCTCAATGTGGTTGCAGATACATGCGACTTGCTTGAGCACAATTGGAGCGATCGAGCAAAGGATCGACAACTATGGGAGACCGCCTCCAGCTCCTCCAGCCCCCCCTGCGCCGGCAGCCGCCGCCGCTCCTCCTCAACCTCCGGCCCGAATTGTCCAACCTCCAAGAAATGAGAACGTTTTGGTACCGGTACCAATCCGCAAAAGTCTTCGAGACTCTGTAGGCAAGTTCGTCAGCCACGTGTTGACGTCACCAGGGAAGACACCCGTCGAGGTTTATCTGCCCGAAGCCAGAAGGAAAGCGCAGGAGGCGAGGGATCGTCTCCTAACGCAGGAGCAAAGAGAGGCGCTCACGGCCGACGGTTTTAACGCCATGTTCCGGAATTTGTTGTTCCAGTTCTTGAATACGCCCACGATCGGTCTGCTCTTCCAGAAGATTTTCAGTCGCCGGTTAACAACCGTCGTGCTTGACCGGCCGTACGGCGAGGTCAGCATATACGTGAATGCAGCGTACGCCCTGTCGAAGCTAGCAGTCTCCAGTCTCACAGAAGACCGGTACGGTAACGTGCAGAGAGGTGTGCCGGCTATCATACGGACGTTCACCACAGTCATCAAGAAATTGGAGAGATTCAGAGATACCTTACCGATGCACTGGACGGATCTTAGGAATAACCGGGAGTGCGGTGAAGTGCAGGAATTATTGGACGCGTTGAAGGACGGGCTGACTGAGCTGATCACGGCGTTTGGGCCCTACAGTGCAGACCTACGACTCACTCGCGCAGATATGAGATTAGCGAGAGAAGCTGCCGAGAGACCGCAGGCGGCGGCGGCACCGGCACAGGCACCGGCACAGGCACCGGCACAGGCACCGGCACAGGCACAAGCACAGGCGCCAGGACCGGCAGAGGCGCAACCCGACATGCAGCAAGTACTCTAGTGGCAGCAGTTGCTCGCGTCGACTGTCACCAACGAGCGGTCCAGCTTCTTGGGGGCTCGAAAGTAGTTGAGACTACAACGTGTACGATGATAGAAATTACCGTAATGAACCTTTTTCTATTATTGGCTTTAACTTCCATTACGTAGTATCTCTTCTCATCAATGTGTGTTGGGTTGATTGATTCACTGGGGATCTTTTGTACCAATGGCCACCTTCGTAATTGTTTTCGATGCAATATCTTGTAAGAGGTCACGTGATATCCAGCCAGTTATGTAATCCACCAGTTGTCTTATTGTATAATACTGCAGCAATCTGTAGCTACCCGAGCAAACCTGAATGACCTGCTACAAATCCGTAGTTAAGGTCTTGATAATCAACTGATTCATTCTTGTATTTCCGAATAAGGCTGAATGAGTGACAGACTAATCATCAGGAGGCTGAAGCTGGTGTAACAAGGCGTCCAATTAAGTGTAGGAGATTGCCCGAGTGGAGTGGAGAAACCCCGCTGCCAAGCCGGGATGACCACAAATGGCATCGTCTAATCTTATCTCAAGTATTACAAAGGGCAAGCGCGGAATAAACAATATTATCCTTTCTCCTTCGTCATCCCTCAGATGTTCGTCCTCTCAACTCCTCGCGGTCCTATGGATCATAGGATTGACAATCCCTAATAACCCACACAACCTTGGAACCTAGGGAATCCTCATTAATACCTGTCTCTTAATATGAGCTCTGAGCATTCCCCTTCAACTTCTCCGCGGTCGCGCAATTGCTGGAGCCTTACCGTACAGTGCGGCATAAGAATGTCATATACATCAACCCCATTACGTGTAATAACACCATGACGAACGACAGCAACCTCATTTTCCGCATTGCCTACAACTCTGCTTATGTCTTGTTATGTCTTCTTCTCTCAGCCCTCCTTCTCGTCGTCCCTGGCGACTTCATCCGCCAGGTTCTACTTTCCCCTTCTAATCAATACATCAACCTAATCGTCACCGCCGTAGTCTTTGTCATTACGGTCCTAATTGTCTTGTTTGTCTATGCCACGAGGCTATATGTCACCCGCACAGTACTAGCCTCGATACCCAAGACCTGGATCCCTATCGAGAAGGGAGATGTTACCAAGGAGGTTCGGAATATGATCGCCATCAATCTCAGTAGAAGTGCTGCCATCGCCTGGGAAGCTCACCCAAAGGTCACAGCATCAGGTACCCCAGCCGTATCGTTGGAAGATCTAGCAGAGGGGCTGACGACCGATGGCAATGCGAAGGAGCAGAGGAAATCTCTCCAGCTGTTTAGGCCGAAGCCGCCTGTCACAGTCGAGGAGCAGATGGGCATTTCCTTTCCGCCCCTGCGGCCAGTTTGGGGAGAGATTGAACACGACGGCTGGGGCTCGCCAGGCTCAGCGGACCTGCCTAATCTTCAGTACGCTACTGTGCTTTCCGAGTTGCCAAATCTCATCGAGGCAAAGGCCGTTACCCAGGCGCCCCCGGATCCGGACTCTACCGTGGACCCGCCGATGCTTGACGCTGAAGCCGTTGCGCTTCTTCGACGTTCCCATCACATGACAATGAGGGACTACGTCGACCATCTGATGGGCATCGGCGTGCTGCCCAACTCACAAGGGGCATATGAGTTCCTCGACCGCTACGAGCGCGCCCGCTTCTCGACTCGCCCTCTATCCAATGCGGACTTCCGGCGGCTTATGCACCTCTTCGCGGAGCTCTTGCGCGCCATGCAACCCCTAGACACTGCGTCTTTGTATGACCCTAGGGATCTCGATAATGCTTACTCGGAGAGCGATGGTCACATTGACGACGACGCTCCCAGGGACACAACGCCCACAACGCCCGCACGTAGCGCGTCTAGCGCTCGCAGCCTTGGTGGAAGTAGCACGCACTCGCGCGCAGGCAGACCGAGCCTTCCCGCCCGCAACTCGTCGACGCGCACGTGGCACCAGTACCGCACCGCGCCCACCACTCCACGGAGTAAAGGCGGCGGCAGGGGACTCTCGCTCTCGCCTAGCACGGACAGCGGGAACAGTTTTGCGCAAACGAGGCGGCCGTACCCAATCAGTCAGGCCTCGAGCTCCAGCCTAAGGTCCATATCACAGGCTTCTGTTATTCGCCTCGCGACAAGGGAGGACCGCGGCGACCTGCCTTATGTACTACGCATTGGGGACGCGTACTGATAGGACGGTACGAAAGAGGGTTGGAAAAGGATTCTGGGAAAAGCATATGGGACGGTATTCATTGACTCCAGTACACTAATACTGTCGAGCGAAACTACCAAGAGTAACCGTTATTCAGGCACCACGATTGCATTTGGGTTGGCGTTCAAGTGCTCGACCTACTTAATCCACGTCAGATCTGGGAAGGCACGGTTTGCACACTAACTTTTGATACATTTTCTAATATAATGTCTTTTCAGTCCAGGTCATGTCCCAAGGGCTGGATGCTACAGTGCATCCTCAGCTCGGTTGACACGGCCTCGGTAGCGGACGCGGCCGATGAACTCCCAAAGTCATATCCCATTCCGATCCGATTCAATCCCAAAGTCCCACTATCCGAACACCTTGCGCCATGCTTCCATTATCATCATGTCGTCTCTGAGAAACGTCGAAGACCTTAGCTAGAGTGACATTAGCATGTTTTCATTCATCGAAAGGACTGCGTATGGGTGTGTTGCCAATTAGGTGGTACAGCATGTGTTTCCTCCCTAGTGAAATCCTTCAAGAAACAGAACGTACTTTGCTGGCGGCTGGTTCAACGTGTCCAAGGCATCGTCGACCTCTTGTTGAACTCTGGCACTACGGGCGGCTACGCTCGTGTCGGTAGTCTCGTGCTGGTGGTGATGGGCGGCGAAGGGGACGTCGTTTCTAGCTAGGGAAGCTATGCACATGCTGACGCCGTGTGCCGACGAAGAAGCTCGACCAGTCGAGGTGCTGGAGTTGGTCGTGGCATCATGCTGTTCATGGGAGGAGTTAGTGCTAGGTTAAAGATGTTAATGTCAGTTAAGGCTTGTGTCACATCACGTACATCACACGGAAGAGACGAGTGATAGCCGCACATAAGAATGACGACGAGTTCCCCAAGAGATGACGGTTCGACGACTAGCCGAGGACTCATGCCATGCACTTGAAAAGCCGTGTTCAATCCTGAGAGACAGGAGAATAGAGAATTTAAAAGACGACCTCTACTTACCCATTCGCGGCCGATCCTTGGGTTGCGTGGGCCATGGTCGTTAAGAGTTGACGAGCGAAGGTAGAGAGCTAGAGGGCGGCACGTGTATTGCAAATATAACAACGGACAGTTCAGAGACAGATGCGAATATATCCTCACTAAAGGAGTAGGGGATCCTCATCGACGAGCTTGGTCTTCTGAATCATCTCGAGACGAGCGATAGACGGCAGACCATCCCACCTCTTATATATTCCTCGCGGCGGTGGATGTAATCCGGCATTCGTCCCGGTCCGCGGTCTGAGATCCGTAGCCCGTACCTTGGTATACCGCGCCTACTTCATTGCATTACGCCTCGCACAGTGCTGGCGGTATCTAAGGTCCAAGGCATGTACGGAGGCCTGTAGGCTGCTTGCTATTGGATTGAGAGACGATTTGTTACACCTGCCTAAGCGCATTTGACTGGCAATGTGACCATTCGTCGCCATGATCAAAGTTATGCATGTCCATGGACAGTGCGGGTGTACCTACCTCAGGTAGTGACATCCACCTGTTGCCCGGGTATGCTACAATGCTTGCGGGCTATGTGCTCCGCCTGGTCCGGTTCCTGTCTGAAACTGCAGTTTCTGTCGCAAACTACATAGTGGTACGAAAACGCCAAAGTTGGGCTATACTATTCGTACTGTATTATGTACGTGCATATATACATACATATATGTATGGAGGTATGTGAATACATACATGTACGATTTTATTGGCGTTTATTATGGGACATAAGGTACCTAGGTACTTACCTACGTTGCCTTACATGTATGTATTGCCTCCAGCTCAAGTGGTTCGCGCGCATGTTCGCTGAGGCTCAACAGGCGTGGGGCAAAGATTCCGCACAACCTTGGCCTTTTCCCTTTTCCCTGAGGTCGTCGCTCACGTGGCTTTTTGGCATCCCTTCAAGTGCGGCGTCGGCACCATAGGTTTTTCCGAGCCCACAAAACCCATTTATACCCCTAACCTTAATGCCCCTGGACTGGTGTCTTCTATTGGGTGTACCTATTCTACCCACTAAATTTTGGTGCCGACGCCGCACTTGAAGGGATACATAAAGGTACGTGACAACCATGGACGATTCAGCGGATCTAGGGTTCCTTGCTGACAATAATATCTATTCACTATCCACTTTCCCGATGAGACAACCCAAAGTATCCGCACCTACATACTATTCTTAGTAGAATAGGGTCTTTTTGGATTCACTTAATGCGATCCGACCTAACGTTGGCAAGCAATCTCCACGCATTGACGAGATTGCCGGGATTCCGGTGTAAGACGGTTGCTTGTCATCTAATCTAGCTCGGCCTCAAAACCGATCTGCTGTATCGGCCTCTCTTCTCCGTTCATAATGTAGGATGGTTACCGGATTTACTCTATTCCATAAAGCATGTTCAACGAGACGCCTAAACTAAACCGCCACGATTATCGTTCAAACTGAAAATGTACTCGCCAAGTCACATAAACTACCTCCCTGGGATGTCCACCTTCCTGACCGGTTACCTCATGTTGCCAGCAGGTAATGAGACGGAGACGACGTAAGCTATGTGCAAGGTTTAACTCTTAATATAATGTGACAGAATTACTGCGCCGATGAGCATCCTACGAGAAAAGCGTGGGATAGGTAACGAAGGGATCCTACCAAAGAGCGAGGCAGGCTGTCAGCGAAAACAATCTAAATTGAACAAAATGGCTACATATGGAGGCGGGCAAACAGATTGAATGCCTTGCTGCCACGTTTTAGCACGAAAATCTCGCATCCACGCGAGATGCATGCATTCCTTACGGCATAGAGTGTGTGTCCACTACCCTACAGCATGCATAGGAGCCCGCAGTTGCCCCTTGACCTCAAACTCTGAAAACCTCGATACAACCCTTCGCATTTATGCTCATGGTCATCAGAGAACACTCAGAGTTTCTCGACTGGCGGATCGGTGCTGGCTTTCCCATGCTCACATACAGCTAGCAAGGGCCCTTCTCGGCCATCCTCGGTCACTGCTCTCATCTCCCCTCTCAAGGCGCATAGCGAGCGCCCCGCGTGCAGGATGTCGCATTTGATGTCAATAGTGGAGCCGACGGGGATGGGCCGGAGGTATGTGACGTTGAGGGTCCGGCTGACGCCCGTGTACTGCCAGAAGCCCGGCTTGGAGATGAGGTGAAGGGGCAGCGAAGTACAGTTATCGAAGACGGTTGATATGCAGCCCCCCTGCATGTTGCCGAGGCCATTGTCATGGACCTGCTGTACAGTAAACCGGAAGGTGACGCTTGGGTGCGGCGGAGTAGATGAGTGCGAGACGATGGATAGGTAAGGTATTATAGTTGTTACCCATTCCTAGTTAACGGTTAGTTTATATGTTGTTATAATAGTGAGGACTATGAGATATGAATCAGGCCATATCTGTTCATGTCACAATGGATGTCTGAGTGAGGTATCGCTTATGAGTCTCATAACTTAACTCACTCCTTGCCGCACATTGAATGATGGAGCACACTGACATTCCGTAGGTGCACAAATCGAAGAGCATGTCAACTGGAGGAAGACGCCGCGTCGAGTCGGTGTAGTTGGATAGAGTGATCGGAGGTTATGAGATAGATAGGCTTACACGGTGCTCTGGATCCTTGAACGATTGCGCGGCGGATTCTAGATAAGCCTCGACCTTCTTGATGCCTTCGAATTGTTTCGCCGCTTCTAGGAAGGCCATTCCATGGGGGATGTCCTTATCACTAGAAGACTTAGACATTGTATGTGACTGGTGAGGATTCGAATCTCAACAAAGCCCCTAGTTAGGTCACTATCGCATTACGGTCTCGGCGTGGATGGAGGTATTCTTAAAGACTATGGCAAATCCAAGACAGTCGGTTGATATGATTTCATAACTTCATGTGGGAAATGATAGAAAATTTAGAATCTAAGAAGAATCACAGAAGCTCTATATCTGATGTAAGACTACAGCTACGTGGGGAATAAAGGAGGGTAATATACCAAGGTACTGAGGTTAGCCGCATGGTGGTAAAATATGGGGTTCTGGTATAGTTTAATCGAACCTCGGCTGTAGCTTCCATCGTTCTCTAGCGGGTCGTCTCCACACGCGCTTCATTTCTTTTATGCTACCTGCTTTATTGCATAAACACAAATATATCAAAAGTGCCCACATCAGACTCGAATTCTATGTGCATGTCTATGAGAGGTATGTATCTGACAATACAGTGAAAGGGCGGACAATAATTGTTTGAATATAATACTTCATACATTATAAGTAAAGCTAGTTGTTATACGATATATAGTGAAGGTGAGTCATCCTCCGATAGGCTGTGTCTTTCTGTCGTCTCTAGTATCATACTAAGCATGGAGTTGTTGTAAAAAGAGTGAGGACTGTTGTCAAAATGCGAATAGTACTACATAGATCCGATGATTAGATAAGCAGAGATGAAGCACGTTGGTCGCAAGGATGAAAAAGATGGCGTGGCCTTAGGTAAGAGGTAGCTAAGATATATGGTGGTCCAAGCGCAGATAACAGAGATGCACAGCTTCAGGGGAACTTTTACCTAGCCTTGTGTGGCATACGGCAATCTAATTGGTCGGATAGCAGTGGCTTGGGGCGGTAATGACCTAATCGGGCATGGCAGAGAGTACTGGACGTACCTAGGTACCACGCTTCCTCGCTCCTAACCAGCAACAGGACCTAACAGCTTTCCAAATCCATCCATCACGTCTCAACTTTCTGCCATCTGGACACACGACGCCAGCCAAAACGTCGAGATATCATATCACGCATTACGACACGAACCGACGACATAGCTGCGCTTTTTACCGTTTTGCACCGAGTTTCATTTGTCTTCCGGTCAAGTAATTCCAACTATCTTGATTCTCTTCGCTCATTTACCACCTCATTTAATCATCTTTTTTTTAATCCCCTACTGGACCCGAGCTTCTTTTCTATCCGAACTATCGCGACCATCCGAGCATTCGACGTTTCGCACACGAAAGAACGTCTCTAGCTTTCTCGCGATCTTTCCTGCTTTACTCATGAGACGTTGAGCTAATTGATCTTCCTTCGTCGCATCCTCTGTCCTGGTTACGACGTTGTCTCTCGTTGAGGTGCTCGCGACGCAAATGCGCATGTCGAGAAAGCCGCCTCAATCTTGACGGTGACGACGGTAGTGAGGGTTGAACACCGTCAAATTGGTGAACCGGAAAGCAAAGACCCATGAGCTGGCAACAGGTATCCAGCATGGGAGCCGGTGGGAATGGTATGGGGGGCGGCCAGGAAATAGGAGGGGGAGCATCCATGAACCCATCAAATCAGCCGCATGCCACCGAGTATACATTACAAGGTAATTTACATACCGAATTCAAGCCTGCTTCCTATTTTAGACCCTTAAGCTAACTCGCTCGTGTCCCATAGGTGTTATGCGCTTCCTTCAAACCGAGTGGCATCGACACGAGCGGGATCGGAACGCTTGGGAGATCGAACGCCAGGAGATGAAAGGTAGAATAGCCGCTCTCGAGGGTTCTGCTAGAAGAGCCGACGCTACGCAAAAGGCGCTGAAGAGATATGTCACCATCCTGGAGAAGAAGGTCAAGGATCAGGCCGCCCAGTTGAAGGTCGCATCTTCCACCCCTTCAGACACGGACCATTCCGTCAAGCAACCCCAGAAACTCGACAGGGCAGCCTTGATTCAGGAGAAGCTGAAATGTATGTATAAGTTGATTTGTTCCAACGTGCTAGAGTATCAAGAGTGTGTGTTAACTTTGTTTGCAGCGTCCAACGAGAAATTGAAAGAAACGGTACCTGGCTTAGAAGGCCTCCTAGGCGAGCGTGTCCAAGAGGATGACGAGCGCGATAATCTTAGGGTCTTTCTCGATCAGTGCCAAGCTGAATTCACCTATCTAATGATTTCTCCTGCTAATCCTATGCCTCCTCGAGAATCCCCGCCTTTGCCTCTGATTGACGACATGAGAGAAGGAGATTTCGGAATGCCCATGTCGCAACAACCTCTCGACTCAGCTTTTCAGGCTTTAAGGCTCAACCAAAACCACGTGAAGGACCCAGCATCCCGCCAGGGCGCTCCAAATGCGAACAATCACCACATGTCGATGATGCAGCAAGGAAATTCCGCGGTTAACGTACCCCCGAAGAATGCAGACCTGCAATCTACACCGATGGTCCGTTCCGGGGAGAACCCGGCCCAGATGTACTCGCATGGGGATTGGTCTGGCTCCGGACCACCGGCAATTCGTATGCAGGAAGACATGAACTCGAAAATAAACCACTCTAGCGAGTCCGGGCGTGCCGAGTATACCGAAGGCCAATTGGAGAAGCGAGGACCTGCCGATGGTGACGGTTGGGATTTTGGCGAAGGGACATTCCCAGACCCCGGATCCGCGCAGCCGCTACAGCCTCTCACTCACCGTCCGGATACTGATGTCTTCCCCAATGCCGAAAACCTCCCCAAGTCTCCTAACCGTGGTCCTGCTTCCCACAGGCGGAAGACTTCTATGTCTCGCAGGAAAAGCGCGGAGCAAGAGCTTTCCCTCAACGGCATGGCGCAGAAGGCAGACGGCAGCTTCAAATTGCGATTTGGACTCCGTGGTCATCTCAATAGTGTCCGCACCGTGATATTTTCCGGAGGCGGAAGTCCCGGCGAGCCGGAGATCTGCACAGCAGGTGATGACGGACTGATCAAACGTTTCCACATACCGCGCGAGAATCCAACCCACCTCGGCGGCATATCATCCGATCTCGATGTCCCCGCCGACTTCACCCACCGTGGGCACACCGGAGCCGTCCTGTCACTAACATCTTGGTCACCGTCCCCTAACTTTTCTACTGGAGGTCGTGCCCAGGGTGATGGTTGGATCTTCTCAGGTGGACAAGATGCAACGATCAGAGTATGGGAACGCGGAAGGGTAGATCCAAAAGCGACTTTCGATGGCCATACCGATGCTGTCTGGGCTATCTGCGTACTACCTGCGACTCTCGGTGCCGTCTTCGGCCAATCGAATCCCTATGGAAGCCCGGATCGCATCCTAGTCGTGTCCGGTGCGGCTGATGGTGCCGTGAAGATCTGGGCTGTCAGTGCGCCGCCACAGCTTACATCGCCACAACCAGGACCACCCCGACGTGCCGCTGGAAGCGGTCGAGTCAGGGGCAACTCCATGAGCTCTGGATCACAATTCCCAAGCTCACCTCAACCGAACATGGCTTCGAATTCGCCATTCCATTACACTCTCGTTCACGACATCCGTCGCGCTGTCAGTGGCTCACCGAACCCACCGGCCTCGCCGACATGCATTACTCCGCTTTCACCCAATGGCGAATCCTTCGTGGTCAGCTATTCGGATGCAGCTATCATTGTGTTTGACACGAGGACAGGTGAGGAGATTGGCTCTATGGCCAGCCTCGAGACCTACGACAGCACTATCAACACGAGCGTCAACGCCATCGTCGCAACAACGGTAGGCCTCGACCAGAGTTCTGGTTCGGGCCTAGGCGATGAAGATACTGGCGGTCCTACTGGTGGTGGTGGCACAGCTGGCAGTGGGGTTGAGGGCGTCATTATATCTGGGCACGAAGATCGTTTTATCAGGTTCTTCGATGCCAACAGCGGTAAGTTCTTGGGACCCATTCATTTAAGTATGTGCCTTGCTAATTGCTCGATAGGTCAATGTACATATAACATGCTCGCCCACCCGGCATCAATATCGTCCCTGTCCCTTAGTCCCGATGGCCGGGAGCTCGTGTCTGCCGGCCACGATGCAAGCCTTCGGTTCTGGTCTCTGGAGAAACGAAGCTGTACCCAGGAGATTACCAGCCACCGGATTATGAGGGGAGAGGGCGTGTGTGCCGTCGTCTGGAGTCAAGACGGCCGATGGGTTGTTAGTGGTGGAGGGGACGGAATCGTAAAGGTCTTTGCACGGTAATTCTAATTGCCCAAAACTGGTCACGGGAATTACGTGAGGGGGTTCTGAATATTGGTCTATATCCAGTTGGGGAGTTGGCGGAATTTTTACGGCAGGAAGCATTTCACGCCCAACGGACGATCCCATTGCGATGCTCTCAACTCTTGATACCTGAGACGCATCCGCGGGTTTTTGAGAAGCCAACCAATTCATGGCAAGCGGGGGTGGGGGGTTCATACTGGCAGCTACAGTTCGAGTCTACGGTGGAGGGACTCGTGTATAAAAAAAGATTACCCACAAAACTTCACAGAATAATAGGGAGAACGATGTTGGCATGCCGTATGACTTGGGATTGTCTTGGTCTTGTCACTAGTACTGAGGTTAGGATAGAAAGCCAGTCTATTTAGTCGAGGCATGGTTAGTAAGATTAGGTCGCCGAGCCTGGTGTTCATGGAGTAGGCGGTGCGCTGAAGGGGGGCCCCGAAAAGACAGGAGAAGATAGGAGAGGCTGCAAAATGTTTGATATGTAGATATGAGCATTACCCTCCTGCTGTCCAATCCGTTACTTGCGGAGCGCAGGACTTTATTCTTGTAAAAAATTATTTGATAACCTGAGTTGCATTTCTATTATGAGTGAATTCGTTTGATGAACGAGGCGTTCGCAAGTGAGAATTCAAAATGGTGTTGATGTTGAAGAGGGGAGCGAATCTCCAGAATCTTGCGTTATCGATTAAAAACGTACTTGCTACATATTTTAAACTTTTCTTACGTAATTATAAATTCTAATTATTTGAATATATACCTAATTTGTACTACCGACTTTCAACCGGTTAACTAGGCTGTTGCCAGAGTCCGAATTGGTGTAGTGGCTAACATTTGACGCTCTCATGATTGCGATCTAAGGACCGTCAAGCCCGGGGTTCGATTCCCCGATTCGGAGAACTTTTTGCATATTTCCCTTATTACTAATTATTTTCCCAGCTCTGCTATCGAGCGTTTGGATGGTGCGCTGCCTGGTTCTATCCTGTCGTTCCTATTATATAATTTGTAGGAAGGTGCGATTACATAGTGTGGAACTGTACTATAAATTGACTGTCTCTGACTGCCAACTTTGACTCGATTAACGTCAACGTCCCCTATCAAGCAAGCACTTACTCTTCTCCTATGATACACGAATTCATCTAATACCAGAGCTGCGATGATAGCAGCTGATCAACTGTAACAAGTAACCTCATTATTTTCGTGACACAATGCTACTATGTATGAGCACCTAGGTATTTATTTACCCACTTCTATATTTTTATGTGCGCATGTATAAATCATATACACAATGGCATGTCAATATATCAAATAAGCATACCATTGACGAACACCGGCTTAGAATACAGTTAGCAATACATATAATCATGAAACGCCCCCCTTAGTTGTATCAAAGGCATCCACGGTACTAACACGTCCTGGTATAAGTATCACAGACGAAAACCCATACATGTGCATAATAGCACGCAGTAAAGGCAGCAACACTTCTCATCTTAACTACCTACCTATCTAACGTCGTTTTGCTTACTTCAACTACTCGAACACAGCATCCGTCCGTTTCGTTCCATCGAGTAGCCGTCCCTTACCTCGTTTCATGTCACTCATCTCATCCCATCTCATCCTATCACTTCAAGCAATCTAAGCAAGCAACAATACCTAGCCTACCCCTAGATAGCCAGCCAATGTCACCAACACTTCACACGCAGATCTCACAGCACCGATTCGCAAGTAGACTCCCTATGCACAAGGATCGAACTCCCATCTCTGTTGAGCCAATGATACGTATGTATGTGCCAGCTTGCCAGCTCGCCTACCTACCGTCCATCCACTCATCCGCCCATCAGTCCCTTCGTCCAACTGTCCAGTCCAACTACACGAGCTAACCTAAGATATGCATATAAAAAAAAAGCGGGAGTTTTCTGCTGCAATGGAAAGGGAAAGTCAAGAAAAAAGGGGGTATCATGGCATGTACCGATTGCATGTTCGTTCCAATCTCTAAAAGCAAAAAAAAGCAAAGCAAAGCAAAGGTAAGCCACCGACCGCTTGTGCAATGGCAAAAACATCCCTTCCTTCCTGTAGCACCTGTGTTTGCCCTGCTGCCGTCCGTCCGTCCGTCTGTCCGTCCAGGCCGGGTCTTCAAAGACCCATGCTCAAGCGCCAAGCGCGAACGACGCCTCCTCCTCCGCCGGCGTAGACGCACGGATCTTTATCCCCGCGTCGCCGCCACCATCCTTATCGTCGTCTAGAGCACTAAGATTAGCGACGCTACCGCTCTCGCTGTCGTCTCGGGCTGTGGGGCGGGGCGCCGGGCTGGGAAGCGCCGAGGCGCTGGCTTCGGTGACGAGCGCTGGCAGCGAGGGGCCCTTCTGTTGGTTCTTCTGGCGCGCGAGGCTGCGTTCCTCGCGTTCCCTTGCCACCTGCCTGTCGGCCTCGATGGCCTTGGCCCTGCGCTCCTCGACGTCTTCTCTCCGGACAACCTTCCTGAGCCCCTCGGAGGCCTGGATGAGGCCGTCGATGCTGATGGCGTGGTTGGTCATCTGGTGGTTGATGTACGTGTAGATGGACGCGGGTGTATCGCACTGCAGTAGTTGCCTCTCGTTGAGCTTTAGCAGGGCTAGCGCTACCTGGAACAGAAACGTGCTGCCGTCATTTATACAGAGCACGACGTCCCAGACGCGGAACAAGGCTTCGGCTGAGAGACAGTCGGTGAAGACGCTGAGGAACCACTGGAATGTCAAGGCTTCGAGCTCGATGCTCAGCGCTTCGAGGTGCTGGGATAATTTCGGAAGGACTTGGCTAACGTACTGGCGCAGAACATGCTGGTCTGCGCGGGACGCCATTAAACTGTGATCGTAGTATCCCTGAGGTAAGATACGCTCGACGATAGACACAAAGACCCAGAAAGCATCCTCGGCAGATGGCATAATAAGCAGTAAATTCGCAGCTATGAGATTCATGCCCTGACAGTATCCGACTTCGGGGTTGTGCCTAGCATACGCGCGAAGCAATTCATGGAGCTTCGCGACGCCGGGGCCTTTGCGGAAGAATATGTTGTCGGTAAGCGTGCGGTGAATATCCATCTCGATCTGGGATATAACGACCGCGTCATCGGCCTCGCTGGGTCGCGAGATAAGATCTTTGTAGTAGCCCGGGGTTCGCTTAGAAAGGGCTCCGGAGCATTCTGCCCAGATCTTAGGACGATTCGCTACAGGAATACCACCTAGCACTAGATTCCTGAATTCGTTCCACTTCGCGCGTCCGACCTTTCCTTTGACCCCGAGATCCGCAATGCCAATAGTCTCACCATCGGTAAGTTTGGCTTCAGGAATCATGACGGGCGCTAGCTGGAAACGAGCTTCCGCAGCGGCGGCGGCAGTAGCAGCCGCAGCTTCTCCCTCGCGACGGCGCTCGGCGCGCACCTTTCGTAGAAACTCGTTCCAGCGGACAGACTTTTCTCTCTGCAGAGTATCATGGACGTCACTTAGCTGCTTTAATAGGAGCTTTACTGGTTCCGCGTCTTCATGCACGAGAGTAGCAGTGGCTGACTCTTCGTCTGGTGATGGGCTCGCTTCCCTATCGAGAGCCGAAGTGGTGGTAGTCGCGGACGGGACAAACCCACGGTCATCTGAGCTGATCAGACCTGGGGACTTGGCCGGCTCGTTCCCTTCAAGTACCTCTATTTTTGAAGCCGTGATAGAAGGAGTGTGGGAAAGGAGTTCCGTCGGGAAAGTAGCGATCTTGAGATAGTCCTGCCATCTTTTCGGCTTGCCTTGGTCAATAGACTCCTCAATCGATGTCGGGCTTTCCGGGCGATCATCGGCTCCAATGTCTCGATTTGAACTTGTATCATCATCGAGTAAGCTGGGCGAGAGGTTAGACCTTCCACTAGACAACATCTCGTGTCCTTTCTTCATCTGAAAAGCGACCTGGGCCGCATCGCGCTGCCTCTTCTTCCGACGCTGATCGTAAATGAAGCCAAAGCGGTCAATCAAATATTCGCCGTCGTTGTAGTTGTTGTAGAGTTGCGACAGAGCCGGCGGCTGGGCTTCGGGGGCAAAGATAGTGTCCATCTCGACCGGCCCGTAATTATCTGACCTCGCTGTCGATGGACTCTCCGGGTTTGCCCCTATACTTTCCCACCTGTCGCGTGGTCGCGAAAGTTGCACATTCGAGGGCTTCGGGGTCGCTCGTCGCATCGACATGAGCGCTTTAGGGCCCCCTTGTATCGAAACTGCTCGGTTTGAGGCACCAGTCTTGGCACTAGCATTTGATGATGACCTCACAGAGCCGTTCTGGCCTGCCGAATTCGACCTTCCCCTGCCAGAATCAGAATCGCGGGCTGAGGCCTTCCCAGCGACGAGTTGCAAAGCCATACTAGCAAAAGATGCGGAAGGTTTTCTAGCTGCATTGCCAGAGTAGATGCTAGAAGCTCGACTAGAGCTTCGCACGGAATCGGCATCCAGAGGGACGAAGAGGTCTTCCTGGATCGTAGGCCGGCGGTCTCCCGGTGTCGGCACGCGAAGGACCGTCTTTGAAGCCTCTTCATTGATGCTGGCTGCTCTGCTGGGCTTTCTGCTTGTTCCACCACCCCAAAGGTAGTCCTTCCAGGCTTTCATAGTGCCTTTGCTAGGATTAGCATCCTTAGGCATAGACAAGCTGCTTGCTCTAACCGTAGCATCGTTCACATCATTAATGCCCAGCCCATCGTAGGACATTGAATCACGCATCGCAGCACTCATCATGCCGGAAACATCTCCACTCAAAGCGCATTTTATCCTATCCTGCGCTTGGAGCTCTGCCTCCACCGACCTCAGCTTTGTCTCAAGGTCCAAGCTTGATAGACCACATTCGAATATTATTTTTCTTAGTGCTCTTTCTCTTTCGTCCGCTCTTCTTCTCAGTCTGGCGATCTCGTGATCGCGATGTGCTAGATCTTCAGCGATCTGGCGCACAAGGTTAACAGCCCCGTGCCTCGCGATTAGACGTTCGATATGTTCGTTATCGGCATGGTGAAGGGCACCAGGTATCTTGTGAGTCGTCAAGGGAGCGTCATCGAAGAGCGAATTGCGCGCAGTCCTTTGGGTTTCGGACGAGGTCAGGCTCTCGACAATGGACGTCGCTGTCGCTTTGGATGGCTTCCTCTCGACCTTGACGGCGATGGAAGCACTGAATTCTGGCGTGGTGAGCGACGCGTCGCGACGTGGCGACTGAGGAGAGAAAGAAGGAAAGGAAGTGAGAGACTTGTCAGAAGTTGCAATAGACGAAGCCGAGCTCGAAGGCTGTGAGATCAGCTTCCTAGACTTGGACTTTGCGCGAGTCGAGTGGCTACGTGTGCCCTTTGTCGAAGTTGAAGCTGAAGTTGTGGAGAGCTGTGATGCTGATCGTTCCAAGGGCGCAGTTGACTCGGGATCCATGATGTCTTCCTAGGAATCATATTTCTGTCTTTCTTTCTTTCTCCTTCTCTCTCCTTCTCTATCTTCCGACTCGTCTCCCTCTTGTTCTTGATCGATCTCAGGAGTTAAGCTGGACAGGGTCTGGACAGTCTATGACATGATGCGCTGATGGGTGACTATGGCAAGACAAGACAAGTCAAGGTGAGGTGAGGTGGAAATTCCAAAGTGACAGTTGCTGCTTCGGTGATGAATATAATATGACTTATGCAAGAATGGGAATGTTGTATGGTTTGTTATGTCATGTCCTGTCGGCATCGGCATGTTCCATAATATTATTATGGATCGTCATGTATTATTGTGGATTCCATCTTCTCTCCTTCTCCATTCCATTTGCATTTGCTCAAGTTTCACTTTCCAATCTCCATCTCCATCCCCATGTTCTTGTCATCACTTGCAGCCAGCACGTCCCTTTATCGATATCGTTCGACATCTCCGTCATCACCCGGGGATTAGCCACATTTGCTCCGTTACTCTGACCCCTCAGCCTCTTTATCTTTAAGCTTGTCACTTCTACCTACTACATGGTACATATACGGTATCGTACGCATACGCACGATGAAGCTATACTTGCATCCCTTTAGTAGGTAGGTATATGGGAAACTTGGTAACTAACATCCAGTATGCCTCACATAATACTGTACACCTTACTGTCCACTTAGTATTGCTCCTAATTTAAGGATATTGGGAAGACGTTGCAATTTCGACATGCCGGGCTTCGGGGCTCTCCAGAAGTCGGCCCGTCTATTCTAGTTGGATTGTTTATCAATATTCAGGCTTGGTTTGATGCATTTTCCGACTTCAATTATCTCAGGATGAGAGTTTAGCTGTAACTGGTCCTATGATCCTAGACTTCGGAATAGAACCCCAACTGCAGTGTCTAAATCAGGACTTCGTGGCCATTGCTGTTTTCTTCCGCTCTGAGGCCTATAAACCCGTGCCTCATACCGATAGCCATCGTAAGGGAATGGGTGGGCTCAGGCACTCCTCGTCGATAGGATTCGGGCTGTGATGAGTTTCTAGCCAAATGTCTCGTCCTTGAGCTTCTGCAGAGCCTCCTGCTCTATCCTTCTCTTCTCCCTGAGCTCCTGCCTGGCCCTTTCCGCCTTCTGCTTCTTCTCCCACTCCTCGGCTGACCTTTTCTTCTTCCTTTGCCTTGCCCTAGAGTTTTTCTCTTTTCTCTGGGCCTCAAGAGCAACCGTGTCTTCTGCTTCACCCTTGGTCTCGGAGCCAGAATTGTGATTCATCATCGAATTCAGGGGAATGACCCTAATTCCGGCGTGTTCCTCTTCCATTTCGTTGCTAGCGAATCTGAACGCTCGGAGTATCTTGCCGACGACTTGCACGATCAGGTGTATGAATCTCTCAACCAATAGGTAAAATTCATCGGATGGGTCGGTTTCGCTGGATGAACCTTGTAGCGGCGCATATGCAAGCTGGACCTTCGAGATATCAACCAGAAACGAGTCACTCGCTGTTATTTCCCCTTTGTTTCCATCTTTATGTTGGTCACTATGCGTCATCTCTTGTTCCATCCATTTTCCCTGAAGCGCCAAATTCTGCTCGTCCAACCCCACGATCAGCGGAAGAAGGGTGTGTCTCTCTACCCGAGATTCGCTCCGTTGCGCAAGTCCTGCCTTCTCTTCTGGTCCACTCTGCTGCGCAAGCTTAGCCTTCTGCTCTGGCACTGGCTCGCTTCGTTTCACAGCCTCAGCCTCTTGTTCTTCCTCGCTTGGCTGCGCAAGTAACCTCTTCGTCTCTCTTCTTTCCTTCGCTCTGGCATTCTTGCGGTCTCTCCTGGCGCGTCGACTAGCAGTGAGAACCCTAACCGGCTTATCATCGTCGGTTTCCTTGGCTTCGCTCTCTTCATTTGCAACTAGTTGCGGCGGCTCTGAATCCCCCAGAGCTGTTGTATCGAGTGACGGGCTAGTTGCGAGTTGTCTATTAAGCCCGCCGTTACTATCTCCTACGAGCATGGGTCTTCGTCGTCTTCGCCGTGTCTTTACCGTCTGCCATGGTTGAAGAGACTGCCATGGCTCAGCGAAATCGTCCGGGGCGATGTGATAAAGTGCGTCCATAATGGTTGATTATCTTCGTCATGCTAGTTTCGCCCGGGAAGACAAGATTATAGGTATTTTTATAATATTTTCCTGGGCGCCACCGGAGCAATTCTCAAGATTCATTAGAGCGGCGCCTCGTAGGGTTTAATTATTATCCCTACAACTTGATATAATTGTATTGCCTTCATCTGAGAGTTCATCGACAGGCTAATAAGCCCTATAGCAAGGCTTACCTTAGTATAAGTCGTATATGCCCTAAATCTCAACCTTCTCTTAGTTAGGAAGGAGGCGGCCTAGGTATGCTATGTTAACAATTCATCGATACCTACCAAGGGATAGTGAGAAGACGACGCCAATCGGCTATTGCTTCTAGCGCAAACGAGAGTTGCAACTTCGAAAAACTTCCATGATCATTTAGATATATTATAATCTTCTGGCGTGGTCGTAATACTTAACCTGCTATTGACTAGATGATTATGTATACCCAGAACGACGGAATAAAGATCCGTAAGTTGACGCCCTAGTAGACGAACGTAACTTAGGTAGACGTAACTTGAGATGACAGTATCAAGACCACTAGGCTAGACGGAGCTGGGTCCATAATCGACAGGCGCGGGCTTTAAACTCGTTAAGATTAATGATAGACTGCGGTTATGAGAAGGATAAGATAGGTAATTTGGCCGGGTAGACTCCAAGGCTATATGAGCTAGAGACATACACATAAGGCTAATAATAAGTTGCCTTAGCCACGGACGTGCTCGGAAATGCACAACCAGTCTCTTATTTACGCCTCATGATCATCAGGCTCAAGGTTATATCCGCTAGATATGCGGTAGCTCTGGAAATGCATCCACGATGCAGGGTCTACGCCTTGGTGCCGTTATAGTTCCACAATGATCTTGTCGGATCCATCAAGCAGGAATCCAATCGAAAGTCTTGGTTCCTCGCACTTCTCTGCGTTAAAATACCTACTATGTAAATGAGACAAATGAAGTGCCTCGATGGAACAAGTCGTTGGAAAGGTAAAGCTCAAATTGGTCCTGTACTGTTAGAGTAGGTAGAGGGATGATGTCAAATCTCGAAAGTAAAGGGTTATCCTGTTTTCGTGCAAGGGCAGAATTTCAGAGAGCATAGCCACGTGTACAAGTCGAAGAGGAGGACTTGCCGTGGGCCACATTGCCACAGGGAGCCGTTTGACCCGGCATTGAATCCATATGGTATTCAACGAGCGAACTGGATGCTGCTGCAGTTGAGTAACACGAACTTCGGTTTCGGGTGAGATGCTGCGTCGAGGAAGTCGGATTTAAGTCGAACTTGGAAGTAAGCAGGATAATCCAAAGGACTAACTACTATGTAGGTATGTAAGAAGATGACGTGGACTGCTAAAGTCTGGGTAGGACAATGTCGAATGCAATGTAACATTTGATAGCTCAAGTCTTTTGGTAGCCCGTATCACAGTCCAACAGAAGATCTGGTTCACGCCGATGCCGACTTTCACCGGATCTGAAACTACTTGCAGTAGTACTCGGGTAGATCTCGATGATATTCCATTGATACACCATGTTGGAGTAAGGACAATCCTGTACAATATTCGTGGTTAACGCGTAATTCAAGGAGGACGAATCGTTATTGTTTTGAACAGAAATCTTGAAGCTGGAGGCCGCTTTCTACACTCCTCTCCAAGTACACGTACATGTACCTAGTGAAGAGGAAAGAGTACGAGCAGATTATACGGTTGGATCCGCAACTAAACAAGGACCAACGAAACTACTTTATTCTCCTATTTGATGACGCGCGGGTTAATCCCTGCTAGCTGAACAGGCGAAGCTGCCCACTCTATGCCAAGCTTTCTTGCCAACCCTTGGCTCCTTGAAATTGGGGCGCGTTTTGACTGGGGAACCCGAGAATCCCATCCTCCCCTGTTCCCTGTCTACTAAAATCTTCTTCCCCTGAGAACGTGAGACTTTTGCTGTAGACAACAACGTAACCTTCTACATAAACTGCAAGGGAATATTCTTTAGGTAATTTCAAACCTCACCCACGCCATCACCCTGTTGTCTGTCCATCAACGGTACTGCTGCCCAATGTCTACTCATCAAAGCAGCTACCGGGGGCGACGGGAGGCCTTTGATCGATCGTATTATTCACCGCCACACCCCATAACCTGCATGTCATGTATGATGTCGGTGTGCTGGCTGATACAGTACAGGCCCAGGTCAAGGATGGGTAGTGATTCACTAGCTCTGGTACGTACAATACCAGGCAAATCAGCTATGTCAGCTACATGTTATGAGATGCTTCATCAACTAAACTACCCCGCATGATGTATCCGAATCCATCCCTACCGACATATCCTACATGACAGGGTGGAATTACAGAAGCCGTAACCTGTCAAGAAACGCTGAGCCAGAACGTGGGGTTGTACAATTGGAGCTGCCGCACTTATATAAATACTGTGTAGACCGGGCGTAGTAGAGTGTATTAAAAGAGATATCATTCTCCCTCCTTCGAACATTACTCATAACCTCTGAAGTTATTCCCAGCTTGTGTCACACGAACCTCACCCTCTCATATAGACCTTCACTTCCCGCAAAAATGGTTCATCTAGCCAAGGTACCCAACGATGCAGAACTCGACACCCTTCCCGAGGCTGTCAAGAAGATCAGCCTGCAGCTCAGCAACGACGATGATAGCTTCACAACTAGCGTTTATGGCTCAAAGTTCGCTGCCGAAGACCTGCCCAAGCACGAAATGCCCGAGGGCGAGATGCCCAAGGAAATCGCCTACCGCATGATCAAAGACGAGCTGAGCTTAGACGGCAACCCGATGCTGAAGTAAGTAAAAACACGAAATCTCCTGACGGCATATCAGACATGGTGTTCTAGTCGCCTTCTAGAAAACGAGGCGAACGTGGGCTGACGAGCTGACCACTTTAATCTGCCTAATAGCCTAGCTTCGTTCGTTACCACTTACATGGTACGTGGCACCCCTAACCTAAAGGCTTGGCTCTCGGCATGGCAGTGTTACATCACATGAAAATCACCCGCAGCTGACATATTTACCCCTATGGCTAGGAGGAAGAGGCTGAGAAGCTCATGGCCGAGAGCTTCTCCAAGAACTTTATCGACTACGAGGAGTACCCGCAATCCGCCGACATCCAGAACCGATGCGTGTCCATGATAGGCCGCCTCTTCAACGCGCCCACCGAGCACGAGGACGGTGGCGGCGCCGTCGGTACCTCGTGTGTCGGCAGTTCGGAGGCCATCATGCTAGCGGTGCTGGCCATGAAGAGGCGCTGGAAGAACAAGCGCATTGCCGCGGGCAAGAGCGCCGACAAGCCCAACATCGTCATGTCGTCGGCCGTACAAGTGTGCTGGGAGAAGGCGACGCGGTACTTCGAGGTCGATGAGAAGTTGGTCTACTGCACGCCCGACCGCTTTGTCATCGACCCCAAGGAGACAGTCGACCTGGTCGACGAGAACACCATCGGCATCTGCGTTATTCTAGGCACCACCTACACCGGCGAGTACGAAGACGTTAAGGGCGTCAACGATCTACTGGTGAAGAAGAACCTCGACGTCCCGATCCACGTCGACGCGGCCAGTGGTGGATTCGTCGCCCCCTTTGTCGTGCCGGACCTGGAATGGGACTTCCGATGCGAAAAGGTCGTGTCTATCAACGTCTCCGGTCACAAGGTAAGTCAACTGTGGATCGACCATGACTCCGACTTCAACGCTTCCCTTTAGACTAACAACTCATCGCGCGCAGTACGGTCTAGTATACCCCGGTGTTGGATGGGTCGTATGGAGAGACGCCAAATTCCTCCCTCAAGAGCTCGTCTTCAACATCAACTATCTAGGCGCGGACCAGTCGTCCTTCACGCTTAACTTCTCCAAGGGTGCCAGCCAGGTCATCGGGCAGTACTACCAGTTGATCCGGCTAGGCAAAAAGGGATACCGGGCCATCATGTCGAACCTGACGCGGACGGCGGACTACCTGTCAAGCTCGCTAGAGGCACTAGGCTTTGTCATCATGAGCAAGAAGTCGGGCGAGGGCCTGCCGCTAGTGGCGTTCCGGCTGGCGGACCTGGAGGCGGGTGCGCCAGAGCGCAACTACGACGAGTTCGCGCTGGCGCACCGGCTGCGCGCGCGCGGGTGGGTGGTGCCGGCGTACACGATGGCGCCGCACACGGACGACCTCAAGATGCTGCGCGTCGTCGTGCGCGAGGACTTCACCAAGAACCGCTGCGACGCCCTCATCGCCGACATCCGCTACTGCCAGCAGCTGCTCGACCAGCTCGACAAGGAGTCCATCGCCAAGCAGGAGGAGTTCATTCGTCGGCACGCTATGAACAGCGGTCAGGCTAAGCATAATCACCCCCGCTTCCGCGTACGTTTTACCCCTTTTTTCGGTTCCCTCTTTTCCATTCCCCCCCCTTTTTCTTGGCATATCGCCGATGTTGGAAGTTGGGTGAAACACGTAGACTAACACTTGTCAACAGAAAGAGAAACATTCGATCCAGGGCAAGCACGGCAAGACGCACTCGATTTGTTAGAGGTAAAAAACGGTGTAACGGATATCCCGCTTCTTCTTTGGAATTCTTCATCGGTTATAGGAAGAGAGTATTCGATATAGCAAGGAAGGAAAAAACACTTCGGGTGTATTTAGATATATAGACCTCTTTGCGGATATATTCATTGATGCCTTGTAGAAGGTTCTCGAGATTATAGTGAATACTCACGGTGGATTGATGATGATGTGCTTCTCCCTTTGCTCTGTACGGGTTTAACGTGTGAATGGTCTATGCAGACATTTTTACTTGGAGAATGAGATAAGTGCAATTAGATATCGATCACTACAGTTGTGTGAATGATCAGTGGCACTTGATCCCAGAGATACGTTGAAATGGTGTATGTACCAACTACGGCCCCTAACTCCTGCAAGAGAGATCACAAAGAGAATATGCTAAGAGCATGTATTGCCTTGTAGACATCTACGAGTAATAGAGAGGACATTCGTCTCGCATATTACCTTAGTAGATTAGAACTTCTAAGGCGTCATAAGGCACCTCGGAGTGATATAAAGCTTCCTAAGGGCTATAGATCATGTGCTAGCTCATAGGGAGAGCTATTGGGAAATCTCGTAAGTGGGAATAGAGTCGGATCAGCATTTGCGGTAATCTGCAAATAGACTCTATCTGACCTACAATTGAGGCACTAGGCTGAATATTGCTGAAACCGGCATTGATTCCGTTAGCAGCACCACGACGGCCTCAACGCCATGGTTAAACTTGCTACACTTTCACTTAGCTGAAGAATACCGTTGGGGTGATTGGGCTCGAGTTCAAGGAGGAATACGGATAAAGTAAATAGAGCACAGCACGATAGTTGAACCTCTGCATTGCACAGGGAGTGGTATGGACATTGAATTGCGGTGCATTGAACCTTTTCCGATCTAACTATATAAAGCTATTACATATCTCGCTATCGCTTCCTAACCCCTTATTATCGTCACTACCGCCGGCGCTGTAGATGGAGGGACTAGCCCATCCACTGTATCCTTACTCTGGGCCATTACACCTATTAAATCGCGTTGGGCGTCTTCTAAAATACTCCAGAGCTTACCTATTTCCAGAGCAGCAGCGAAGTTGGTATCTTCAGTTTCGGTCATACTATAGCTGATAAGTAGGTAGTGTTGGTAGTGATAGTGAAAAGTGGTCGAGAGAGATTGAACCAAGGGTACTTTCATTTATATATAGGCGGAACTCCGTGGCTTTAGGCCTTCCGGTCCCGTCCAGGTCCGCCATGTGCCACAATGCCGGTGAAGACTCGTAAACATACATCTAACATCTGCTATAGAGCCTCCTGGATGATGTTTACCTGAAACCCATCTCTCCTTCAGATACTCGAACTGTTCTGTGCTGTTGTCTCCTCTTATCCAAGGGACCTTCCTGCGAATGGCCGTGCACTGGCAGCAGTCTGCTACAAGATTCGATTTGTGGTGTCCTCGCTATAAGCGAAAGACACTACTAGCAAGAAACAGAACAACACAAATGAACAGGAACGAGGGAACTGCAGGGTAAAGCATCAATTTTAATTACGTAGGATACCGGGGGCGTTTGTTAAAATTAAGATCTCAGCGTCTTTCTGCTCGACGAGGGCATCCTTAGACTCCGCGAACGGGTGTTGACAGTAGTCTCGTGATCAGAGATTGCCCTGCTCTTTGCCAATATCTCCTCTCTAGCTTCGGTTAGCGACTGCTTCACGACGGATAACTCGCGACTAGTACGTACCTTGCGCGTCTTGTAGAGAGCCCCAATCGTATTCTCTCTGTGGTACGTCCTTCTCCTGATCCAGAAAAGCGCCGGGGAGGTCCGGAGATATATTTCTTGGGCGATCTAAGGAACCGTGAAGGCCTAGAACCAGGGCCTATCCTATGTGCCCCACGTGATTGGAATGGCATATCGCTTCAATGTCGCCTTCGTGGACATCATGTGCCGGATTCATAGGTACTCGTGTTCGTATCTAGAGAGTGCTTCTATGAAGCGGGTAGTTGCATCTGCGTGAGAAGATTGAGAGTGAAGATAACGTTAGCCGGCGTATGGAGGAATGCCTCTCCAATAGCTCAACCAATTCAGCGTATCGTGGTACATTGGTTCTCATGTAACCAGCCAGACCTATGAACGTCTCCAGATCCTTCAATGATGTATGTATACGGGCATATATGTAGTGGAAGTGTCGAGCTCGATCAGTGCCCAGTCCCTCATGTACCTTCCCTGTCCCGTGGATAGTTCTAATAGTCGATAAAAGACGCGATCTTCCCATAGCGAAGCCCTGAGGGATCTCAGACATGAAGGTGATAATAGTAGCTGCGCTAGTTGGAGTTGGCTGAGATTTGCTGCTCTTGCCTGGGGTGGTGTGTTGCGGAAAAGATGAGAGTAAAGAGGTGTAACTATCGGTATGTCTCTAGGGTCTTGAGTAATAGCCCCCCTTCTCGTTGTGCGGCTGTAGACAGCGATGGAGTGTGGAATTCCAAGCTCGGTGTCCAGCACCACACCACTGAGATTGAGGGAAGCCGGCTTCCCTATACGCTACCTAGGTACAAGGATCCCGAGGGAAGAATTGGGTAGTTAGCCCTCGACCTCCTAATTCAAAGAGAGCTGAAGAGATCGATATTCCGCAAGCACTTGAAGTTGAGTGTGAAAAGACTCCCGAAAGAGAGTTGTCTGCTCCATCAACATAACAGAAGGGCAGGGCATGGCAGTGCAGTCCGTGGGTTAGGTCTTCACGGTACTTTCTGGTGTGGCAGAGCTTTGATTGACGGATGGAGTATCGCTAGCGAACTGATGGAAATAATAACATAAAATATTCTATAGGCTGTAGGTTGTAGGTAGTAAGTCGTAGGTACGTAGGTAATTCAAGGACGGAGAAATGAGATGTAGGTAATTGTAAGAAGCTTGGAAGTGGATGCAGCTATTCTGGTCGTTATTCGACTTCCATCTTCCACAACGGCTATGACTTATGATTATTCCATCGCTTATGACATATCCTAAGAGAAGGCTCTGTCGCTGCCAACCTTAATACCCGCATGTGTATTGCGTAGATGCTGACTCGGACTTAAAGTATATGGTTATTCGGTTTCATGTACGAAGTATCGTGTGGGGATAATTGGAAATACTTGTACATAATCGCTCAAGAGTTTAGTCGATTAAGCTCCGGTAGGGAGAAGGGTTTGGTTAAGTATATACCTGTATGCTAGGTATATCCATGGATGTTAGGTATCTACCCCTGTAGACTTTTGGCGGTGAGCTTCTCCCTGTTTTTTCCGATCTTGACGAACTTGAAGAACTTGAACCAGAGGTATGTAGGAGATACCCGAGCCCAAGATTTTATGATCTTGAAGGCAACTCCGATAGGGGTTGGATGGAAGACGGTTCTAGTGGCACAGCTGCCGATAAAGGCCTAAAAACACAATGCCTCAGAGACAAAGCTGTAGAGTCTGACTGCGAGCGCCACTTAATAGAAAAGGGGTAAATGGTATGTCATGTCAGAGGTAGCACGACCGAGTTCGAGGTGGCTGGCTTCACAGAATCGCCATATCCAGCGAATAGAGACATCAAGATATGAAATAATAGGACACAATAGCCTGAAATACAGTCGTCCCGGAACAAATGTGATGATTAGATGGTTTAAATCTCTATATATGCTATGATTGCAGCAACAGCTCACTTGTAGTAATATAACCTGATCATAAATAAGGAATCTAATATAGTAGAGATGGAATTTAGACAGTTAGAGACGACAAAACCGTATTTCTCCTGCTAGGCAGACCTAGTTCGTACTTGAGGCCGAAGCTGACGGATCAGCCCTGCCCCTTTGGCTTCCACCGACCAAAAGAATGGGCGAAAGGGCTCAAATGGCTACTATGTGATGTCTCTCCTGTTACTTTAGCCGCAGTCGCGTCTATTGTCGGCATCATAGGGCGATTAGAACTAGATGAAGTAGCACTAGACAGCTTTCTTCTCTTGGTACGAAGCAAGTCCTCGATCGGCGGTAATTCCCAGGGCCCTCCCCCGCCGCTCGCTCAGGGTGTTGGAGCCAGGAGAATCCGAAGAGTCGCCGTTGGTAGCGCTCGCGCCCGAGGAACCTGGACTGGTCCCGATCGCGCTGTCGTGGAATGACACCTCCATTTCTTCGAGCTCGCCACTGTTCGGATGGCCTTCCTCGGGGATGCCTTGGTCACTCCACTTCAGGGGGAACCGCCAGCTATGACCGAAGAGCAGGGCCCCACGCGGTGTCATCAAGAGGTCGGACGGGCTCTTGAAGCCTCTGCCCCAGAGCTTGGGGAATGTGGCGGGGAGTAACACCTGAACACGATCATGCTTTGATGGGTTGAGCTTCGTGCAATGGCAGGACTCAAATGTCTTATCTGGAGCATGCCAGTAGATATCATCGACCAGCCGCCAGGGATTCGTGTTATCGCTTCCTTGTTTCTGTAGTATGTCTTGTAGTTCCGAGACACAGATCGTGAGATAGTCTTGTCCTTTTGGGACTTCGGCGTTGGCGCGACAATTAGTACACTTGGCGACCCCCTCTTTAACTGGTTGAATCAAGTCGCCGAAACCAGTACCAAAAAGGCTTACGGCATGGATGGCTCTCGTGAAGTCAACCCAGCCCCTACCACTCGCTCGAAGGGTGATCACGCGCGACCATAAGAGATCCTCATCTGTGGCCACATCCATGAAATCGAATCCTTCGAGCTGTCGACGAGTGGAATACTTGATCTTGAAGCCAACTCCGTCTTGCGTGGACATATCGGCCTGGTGCGCCATGATCTGCTCCAACACATCGCAGATGCTTTCAATTCTATCCTTGAGACAGTAGTTCATTTTCGTGCTGCTGATAATACTCGAACGTGCCCCTGCTTCATTGACATTTATGTCTTCTCGGGAACTATCCGGCTTCGCGTATAAGGGAAGTTTCATGTTCTCATTGTTTGCGAGGACGCTGATCGATGCGGTCTTGCCTGTATGAGGCTGTGGCGCTTCTTGTAGAGCTGGCTCATCATAGAGGAATAGAGATCTAAAAGGATCGCTCGAGTCGTGTTTTAGAGACGCGCGAACTAGATGCAGCAAGGCACTAGCACCGTCGACTAACCAAGCTCTCCTCTCTTGCACATCGTATAGTACCACAAACTTTTTGGCGATCCATTTTAAACGCATTGTGTAGTCGTCTCGGGATTTGATATGCACCGCCTTATCCTTTTTGCCGATGGCGGCGGAAACACTACCAGTGACGAACATGCCGCCGGCGATGGTAATTTTCTCAAAGGCACAGCCTGGCCCGGGCCGCTTCAGCCGGGACCAGCCAATATCATAGTTAGCATCATGGGTCCCTGACTAGATGTTAGATTCCCCTGTCATTTGGCCTCGGGTTTGGTAGTCTTCTCACCTGCACGATTCTTAACAGTGGCACACCACCCAAGTATATGTCGAGCTGTCTCTAGATCGCCAATGGTCAGGTCTTTAGGATACTCTTTGAATAGCTCCTTCACCCTAGAATCCGAATATGATAAATGACTGCCATCCTCGTTGAAGACAATGTGCCAGAAGACGAAGTTTTGATGCTGTTTTGTCGGTACTAAGACCGTGGAGTATCCCTTGATAAGTATACGGCCAGAAAATATACTGATCTTCTTAGCATTTGCCAAATTCGCAATCATGACCAATGATATTTCTAGTTCACTCTCGCGATCCAGACGTCGTGGTATGGGGTATCCTTTGACTAGGATAGGGTTATTGAACAAATTCGTCCAACAATCTCCAGCTGAGGCTCTTCCAGCAGGTGTATGAACCACTTCGAGAGCAGCACAAGTAGGCCAGCATATTCGGAAAGTATCAGTAGTAGGAGGGACCAGAGGTTGAGTGAATACTTCACAAGAGGGATATTGGCAGACAATACCCTTGTTGAGTGCTAATGAGCTCATAGACGTGTTAAGCCATACTAATTGTCCGATAACCTCAACAATAGAAAGTGCATTGCCTCTCATAGATACCGTATAAATTGACCCACCCGGGCTAATTTTAGCAAGGAGTTGTGTATGATCAAAAAGGATGCCTAAGTAAGACAAGGTTGGTCAGGATAAGAAGAGACAGACTGAAACAGATAAGACTAACACATAGGTTAGTACTTTGCCCGGCACCAAGGGAGAGAAGATGCTTGTGAAGATTGAGAACCTGTACTCCAAAGTCTGACCAAACTGATTGTACGTATTCTAAGCATGTCGAAGCGCACGCCTGATGGCTTGTACCTGTCAAGACGATCATGCTTTCGAGTGCTACATGTTGGGTTCCAAAGAATCTAGATATCCAAGGAGCCTGAAAGACTATCTGGCCATGGAACGAGTATTGTCCATTCGGAGTTGTGAGTATCTGCTGTCGTATTCTAGTTCGCGCATCTTCATTGCCTAGAGTCTCGAGTTTGACCTCGTTCAAAACCGAGTCGAATAGCGACTTGTACGCCGAGGACCGGGGAATTGCAATGCCTAAATCCTCTTGGAACACTGAGAGATCTTCAAATATGCTGTCAGCATCGGCTCCATTGCCCTGTAGCGCCTTGTCATCTCTTATATGACCCTTACGCTTCGCTTTGCCATAGGGGGAACTGATCTTCCATAGGTATCTTACTCATAAGCTCAAGTTCGTCTTCGCCCTCTTCGCCTGCCTTGCGCTCAAATGTGGTAGTCACGATACGGATGATTTGGCTGATCTGTCGTCAGAAAATTATTGCTTTATTTATGATAAATGGATGCTCACTGTCTGCTTGCGGGTGTGAAATATTCCGAAAGGTAGCGTACTACTATATCAGCATCCTGGCCAAGTCGGACCGTGAATCGCTCAAGCAAGCTTGGAAGAGCGGCAGCTATATCTAAGAATCGCCGTGCCGGGACGGTCTGAGAGAGCGAAGCTGCGAGCTCTACGGCAAATCTAGAGATATATACACCGCGGAGGCTAGGATCTAATAGGGTTGACGAGGCATTATTCTCCGTTATATTCGCAGACATACGTACTCCGGATGGAACATAACTATGTGTTGGAGACTTCGTCCAAGTTCTTCCCGAAGAGGCATAACCAGAGTCTGAATTAATAGAACTGAAGGATTGAGGAGGAATATAATTATCAGGTATAGTGATCCACGGTGAATGGGCCATGGGGAAGTGGGACGAATGGTCGTTATGCTCGGATATGATTGAGATCGTAGAATTGCGCTGAACTGAGGGCTGGGCAGCGGGGGATAACATAGAGATGGACGAGCATTGGGGAGCAGGGCCGGGCCCGACAGTATAGGTTGTCGTGCTATCCACCACACTAATATGCCTTCAGTCAGTTCAAAGTCTAAGCTGAAATCGTTCAGATCGAACGGGCCAGCACTCACTGTCGCGGCATGTGCCGAGCAAGGAGATCTGCTCTATGAAAAGCCTTGTCGCATCCGGGAAGGGTACAAGGAAAACCTAGGATCTTATGAGATAACATGTGACGCCTTATCCCCTGACTGTTAGTGGTGGTCGCCGATGTGAAGGCCAGAGTAATGCAGACCGTAAATGCTCAGCTCGAGTAAATACCTAGACCGTCGGATACTCTTAGTCTAACCTTGATGCCTTCGATCATATGTGACGGAGCCGTACCTTGGGAGGCTTGCAAATATCGCAAGTGTGCACTGAAGCTGCCTTCTTAATCCTAGAAACACGTCCAGCGACTGGCGTCAACTTGGGAGACACAGCCCTTTTGGACGGCCCTGACGTCCCAGCCGTCTCTGGTGGTGGGTATGCTGGATCCATGGCAGGATCTATTCTTTTGGGAGTTTACTAAGAATTACCGAGAAAACTTAGAGATAGAAGGGTATTTTTTCGGGAGCCTTATTTCGGGGTATGAAGAGGAGTAGGAGTGTCTACCTGTTAAATACCCTGGGGTAATAGGTGCTATAAAGTAGTTGCAAGTTTAGACTCGTAGTCCAATAGGGGATAGAAGTACATGCTGACCGATCGCGTGGTAAAACCGCCCCCAGGTGGCATAGGGGGCTTTACCGCCCGCGCTGCATCTCATCGAGGGTGGTGACAAGAATGCCTTACGCATGAGATGATCCAGTACTCGACTAATCCCGGCGTTGAATCATGAATTCGTTGATATAATCTACCGCACTACTTATCGTGCCGTGCCGTTCCGTCTCCTACCACCGGATTTACTCCTCTCGATGTGATTCTTCAGAATATTTCTCGTCGCCACGAGGCTTCGCTTCTGCTTGGACTTCGCCTTGCCCAGCGTCATCATGAAGTTCTTCCTACGTGCTTTCTCCTTGTTCGTTGTCGATTTACCCTCGGCGTCCTTCTTAGCCTTGCGGATCGCCTGTGTAGATTTGTGCTCCTCTCGATCAGGTTTGCCTTCTCTGGCCAATGCTATCCGCTCTTCCTTGGTGCTCTTGCGTAGCTTGGATGGCGCCTCGATCTGTTCCGCTGTCAATCCTTCGTCTACATGTCGCGCTTCCATCTCCTGCTTGCGCTTTCGGCCGCCCATAGCTTTGTCGACATTTGCTTCCATTCGCAATTCGCGAAGCTTGGCTAAGTCGGCTGGCGTAAGAATCTGAGTCGTAGCCAATTTAATGAAATCCGTGGCCTCGCTACCTGCGTTTTCTTTGTCGTCCTCTCCGACATCCTCAGCATCGACTTTCTGTCTCTTCGCAATCGGTTCAGGCTTTGCTTCGTCTTCCGAATCACTGACTCTGATCCATTCGCCGGAATCGCTGCTATCCTCTGACGCAACCTCCCAATCACTCGAATTCCACCCATCTTCATCTTCACCGTTTGCTTTTTCAGCACCGTCCGCTCCCTCGGGTAAGCCACGTTCGGCTCGTTTCTGCTTCCTCTGCTCTTCTTTCCACTTCGCTAGGAGTTCGAGGCCTTCAATCTCCCCGATCTGCTCCTCGCCAAATCCAGACTGCTTGAGATCTCCACTTCTGAGTCCCATGGTGGCCTCCTTCCCACGGTCTTTCTTCCTTAGCATATCGGCACCCTTTTCGCGGTACAACGAAAGCAAGCCTTTCGCGGCCATCATGACTCCCTTGTCTTTGCTCTTCCTATACTCGACCAAGTCCTGTAATAGCGTCTCGTTCATCGCTAACGGTTGTCGGGCGCAGATCTCGCGGATCGCATTGAGACCCGCGGAGCAGACTTCCGACGCTGACGCTTCGGATACAAATTCGTTTGCGATTTTTTGTATCAATGGTTCAATGGCGTCCGGAGGCACTAGATTATGAGTTCCTTGAGCGAGCGACGCTAGGAAAGACGATGCCGACTGCTGCCTTGGAGATAAGTGCTTGATGAACCAAGAGTAAAGGGAGATAACGGTCAACTTGTGTAGTCCGACTAGACGTGTGACGAGCTGTAAGACTAACAGCTTACTGTCGAGAGCTAGCTTAGACTTCGAGTTCTGAAGATGTTTCTCAAACAAATTCTCGCTGAAACCCTGAGGATCTTGTAGTAGGTGCAAGGCTGAAAAGTTGAGGGGGTGCGGCGCGTTCTTCTTGCGCTCCTGTCTCTTTACTCGGTCAACAGCCTTGTCGAGAGCCTTCTTCGTCTTCTTGGTCTTCTTATTGATCTCAACCAAGTGTTTAACCTTCTTGATGTCAACTGTCTCTTCGTCGCTACTCTCATCCTCAAACTCTTCACGCTCCTTGTCTCCTCCTAGGAAGAATCTCACACTTCCCACGACTACCTTCTCGTTGTCGGCTAGACAGGCTTGGCGCATGATGTCAACGGTCTTAGCGTCGGACCAAATCTGGCGCCGCCATAATTCTCGCACCAGCTTCACGGCCCATAAGGCTTTCGGCGAGGAGCGATCCGAGGTGACAAGGTTGTAGAGAACGGTCTGCATCGTCCGGTTTACCCTGTGATTGATCGTCTTTGTATTCGTATTTCGTATGTCGCTTAGGATTTTCTGGTAGAGGATCATCCTTAGGGATTTCGATGGGGTGGAGATGAGGATGGGAAATAGGGTAGTAAGTAAATAGTTGCTGTCAATGACATCTTTCCGTCTCAGCAGGGTAAGACTGGATACGATCTTCTCCCGTAAAGTGGGCTCCAGTACGGCGTGATGCTTGGTGAGGACATCTTTGAGGGCATCGGGGAATGTCGCGGTTATCTGAGGATAGAGCTCGGCGCAGTGGGCAACTATTGAGACGGTGAGCTAAAGATGTAATAGGGCAGACATAGATCACCTACTCAGATCTATCTGCTCACGGAAAGTGATTAGGGAATTAGAGTCGGCGCCAACAGGAGCAGCTAGGAACTTTTCATGAGCGGCGTCAAACTGCTGCCAATTCTCAATGAACTCCTTCTCGTATGCTCTATGGATAGACAAGTCAGAAGGTGTATAATAGGCTCAGAATATGTAGATATACGAACTCTGGATCCTTGCGTATCTTATACTGGAGGCCAGCAAGATCTGCCTCGATCTTTTCGAGGGCAGCGACCTTCCTTTTCCCCATTGTGTTGTCAATCGTGCTACGCGCAGCGGGGGTTTGATCGTGAAGGCGCTGGCTGTTGCAGAAGGATTGAATAATTAAAGGAAAAGTTCCTGTTATCGATATTATCATCCTTTATCTTATCGTAATAAGTGGATATATGGGTCTTTCATAACCCTACCTACTGTAGGTATCTATGTACCTACTTACCCCTGCCCTGGTACCCGGGATCCAAACTCAACTATGAATTATCAAAATACTTGAGGAAAATGAACAAACCTTCCTCCTGCCACCATCATGATGTACAAGAAGAGGCAATAAGATTCGGAGTGGCGAGGGGAATGGTTGGCAGCATAATAAAAATGCCAACATAAATCCTTTACGCTTGATCTAAGTCGAGGGACAGGTAGGTATTCTCAAGCTAATATCTCGTGTTAGGACAATCAAATATTCAACAATATAATATAATCTACTTCCAAGTCAAAGAGGATACTATCATTAAAACACCAGACGAGAACGCCTTTCCCAAGGGGTAAAATAATATATCGTTGTTACTCATCATCTATAAACCCTCCTCTTTGTCTATCCCGTTACCTTCTATGATATACCCCTAAATATAACTCCACCACCCCATCTAAGCAGAAGCAGAAGCAGCCTTGGCATCATTCAGAATGTCATCCGTCGCCTTCTCCGCGAGCATGAACACGGGACATACGGGGAACGCGCCGGGCACGGCGGGGAAAGCAGACGCGTCGACGACACGCAGGTTCTTGACGCCGTGGACCCTGAACTTGGAGTCGAGCACCGCCATCTTGTCAGAGGCTGGGCCGATGCCGCACGAGCTCGCCGCGTGGTGCGAGTACGTCTGCAGCTTGAGGAACTCCTTCTGCGCCGCGTCCGTGCAGTTCTGGTTCACGCCGGGGCAGGGGTGCTTCTCGTCGAACGGGCCGATGGGCGCGCCCGCCGCCGTGATCGCTTTCCGGAATATCTTGGCCGCGTCCAGCATCTCCGTCAGGTCCTCGTCCTCGCCCTCCGCGAAGAAGTTGAGGTTGATCTCAGGCGGCTCCTGCGGGTCATTCGACTTTAGGTGCACGCAGCCAGCCTGCGACCGCGGGTTCATGTGGACGAACGCGCATTCGTACTCGGTTGGGCCGTAGTCGGTCGGGAACCCGGGCCAGAACCCTTCGAAGGCGAAGGACTTGCACCAACCGTAGATGTTGCGGTTCTTGCGTGCTGTGGGCGTCTTGAGAAGCACCGCAATCGGGCCTGATGTTCCGTTCAGCTCCTTGCTTGCCAACGCAAGCACACCACCTTCGTAGTTGTCTGCGAGTTTCTCGCCTACACCGGGAAGGTCCTTGACGATGGGGATATCAAACTTCTCCAGCTCTTCGGCGGGTCCAATGCCGCTGAGCTTGAGGATTTGTGGGGAATTAAACGCTCCGCCGGCAACGATGACTTCCTTATTGGCAAATATCTGGACAACCTCCCCTTTGGTTCCATTGTAGCGCGGGTCGGCCTTATACAGGGATTGTCCTCTAAGAACTTCGACACCGATCGCGGTGGGCACCTCGGTGTCCTCAGCAAACAGCACCTTAGTAACGAGACTCTGGAGCTGGACCGTTAGGGGGAACTTGGCTGGGTCATTTAGGGTCGCTCGGATGTATGTGTTGGACCCAACACGGTGTCCGTTGGGATCCGCATGGCTAGCAAGCCCAAAGACTCCAGTAGTCTGGTCTCGGTTGGGGTCAATCCCGTTGATGTCTCGCGTTACATCACCACCCGTCACTTTGATAATCGCACCCGCGATCTCCTGCACGTCGGATATCTGCTGCATGAAAGCTGGGTCGCTAATTGTTGTGTTGACATAGCCGCTGTATCCATGCCCGGGAGTCCCAGCCGGCACGGCTTGGGCCGTCTCTATCCTCTCGAAGTACTGCCGCATATTCTCCGCCAACCATGTCTCGTCACCGGTGCTCTCGGCAATCGCGTTCCAGTCGTCGTCAGAGGGCAGCGCGCATACACCACCGTTGTGCATAGCGCAGCCTCCGAGAGTGGCCGAACGAGGGTAGTATATGCCCAGCTGTTCCGAACCCTCGGGAGGGTCCAGACCGACGTAGAACGAACCGTCTGGTTTGCGCCACGTCATGTGCTCATACTTGCTCTCGCGCTCCTCGTCCGACGAGTGCTTGACGAAGAAGTCCCATCGTGATTTCTCATCGTTAGCTGCGAGGTTGAAGTTGATCATCTCCGAGTAGTTCTTGTTATTGCCCAGGTCGTCGCCAGCTTCTAGGAGAAGTGTCGGATATCCTGCACGCGCGAGGTTGGCCGCGAGCGGTGCGCCGCCAGGACCTGAACCGACAATGATATAGTCATAGGTGGCGACCGTCTGCGCAACTACTCCCGTCGCGGCAAATAGCCCCAACGTGACGAGTCGGCCCGCCATTCTGGACCTCTAGATTACTTCTCGACTCTGCCACTGTACCCGAGGCTCGCTTGGGTGGCCCTACGATGAACGGGTGTGAGGCGAGAAGCAATGCTTTATAGTCGAGATACATATTAGCCTCAGCACTGGCATAGCTTCTTGGAGAAGAGCATGACCCATTTCCAATGCCATCTTGGGTGCGGAGTAGATAGCTATATGCCCAATGAGGCAGACCAACATGCGAGAGGTACAGTCTGACGAGCTGCGATGGTAGGTTGCGATTAGCTTTGGCTAAATGGATAGTTGGAGAAAGGCCTCGGGGTTTCGTGGAATATCAGACTCGGATACCTTGGCGGCGTGTTGCATTATTAACCGGCATACGAGAGCCGTTGCGGCTGATTGAAAATATGTAACCGGGAAAACACTCCCTACATGAGAGGCTCATACGATATGCACAGCGTCTGCTCGGGCTAATATATCTAGATGTCTAATGGATAGGTAATCGGGTTTCCTGGTCTAGCCCCTATTGATTCTCTTCCGGGACCCAGGTTTACCCATCAGAGTGCTATAGGACGATTATTTTAGATCACTATATACCGGGCTGGTGCTTCTCTATAAGGTGAGTGCGTATTAATAAAAATGAGCCGCTCTTAGGACGCTTATGCTCAAGTTGATTGGTTGATAATTCCAGAGTAATATAACACAAGCTCACAGAGCTGAGTGAAGTGCCATATCGATGAAATCCTCAAAGAGTGTCGTCGTTTGTATTAAAATCCTATTAACGTGTCTAGGTCATACGGCCCCTTATTTCATGTGCATTGGGCTTAGCGACAGCGTCACTGTCGAAGAAAAGGTAGATACTTTACCTGATCATTCTAGAGACGTCCTTCAATCAAGCAAGCTATTATCTAGAATCTGAACTGATGCTACCCTTGAGCCCCGAGAATGAACCATCTGTCTGGCACCCCTAAGGATACATAGTAGATGACAAACCGTCAGAGGTCGGCGCACAAAGGCCGCCTTCAAATTAACCGGCGCTATCAACAGAGCTCATTGAGATTTAACTGGCTGAATCGGCGTCCTTGCAGACGATTTGCTCTTGATATAGTAGGAGAGGATATCTACCTATAACGTTGCTATTGGTGCAAGCGTTACGCACATTTGGTGTCATGACACAGCGCGTAGGGTTGACTGATATACAATCAGAGGATTATCAATGTCAGAGGAGTTTCCATTAGCAAATATAGCATCCGAAAACAAGTCATTTTGACGCGACAACCAAGAAGCTCTAATCCGACTGAGACGTGCTAGGCTATGACTTTCCTCTCAAATGTCCCTAGGTAAGCACTAAGAATAGACCTCTCGGTATCTCGACCTGCCCGCCTGCCTATTTAGCATGCGCTGGAGGAATATGTTCCTTTTGAAATAGTTCAGGTTTCCGTCTAGGTCTTGATGATCCTGTGGATGTTGACGCCATCCAGGGATCTGGGGGACCCTGCCACTCCGCCACTCGGCATCCTGGCGGGTATTCTATAGATCTTCGAGCGATATTTTCAATGTTGTGGAACGAATTCGGGTATACCGACATCGAACACCGCCAAGAAAAGATGTAACTATGAAACCCTCGAGAATGGGATTTCTGGTTGTATGGCAGATTCAGTGGCTTCTCTCGAGAGGCTAAGGCTGTCAGACAGCATTATGCTCTGTAGTCTCAATTGGCATGAATTAGAGATCAAATGAACTAATACCGCTACCGTGTAGCAAAACGAAGTGGTTCGTCGCATGCAGATGCGTGTAACATTCTCAATACTGGAAATGAACGATGCTGGTGAGGAGCAAAATGTCCCTGCTGCTGATCCTGCAGTGATCGACGACGGGCCGACCTTTAGCAACCTAGTAATGTTTCTCGCTAATGATAAGCACATATCAAAGGAAGTATGTATTTCGTACATAGCATGAGATCTTGCTTTTACGTTAGGCTGCAAGATAATAAATGGGACGAAGTCGTTATGCATGTTGCTTATGAAGCACTCATGAAGCTACGATACACAATACGGATACTCCCGACTGCTGTACGAGGGGATTACATACAATGACAGGCTACATGTACGTATGAACAAACAGAAGAGACTTAGCTTCAAATTCTATCTTGATTATTGTTGTTCCCATGAAATATCATGATCGGCTAGGCTTGTCTCAGCTGTTATGTCTTACTGACATGCCCTGCTGTTGTCGTCCGTCTTCAGCCACAAGCATCATTGACTTTGCTTGCTAGAAATATGACGAAACAAGCAGCCCCAGTGTCGGTGTGATTCAACTTATTCATTCTGATTCAGAAGAGAAGTCGTACCCAATCTCATTTAATAAAAAGAATAAGATAACCGGATTGAGCGGCCCATGCGTAATGCTACCCTCCACAGTCGTTACCGGGATCCGAGATGTAGAATCAGATGATGACATAGACGTTACAATTCTACCACTTAGAATGCTCTGAATAGAAATGGGGTGAGGGGGTGTTAGGGATGCGGCGTAAGCCACGATAACGTGCCGCCATCCTGTGTCCGGATTCGGCACGAATACCACAATGGTAGAGAGTAAGACGAGAAATACTAGAGACGCCAGCGTTTCGTGAAGAGCAAACGTCAATACCAAGCTTTCGTTCCTGTCTCGGCGGTGAAGGAGTCGCCGCAATGTGGAACCTGTTAGCAAATAGAAAGAAATCTCTTCTTCTTCTAGAAGATCCATAGACCAGGGGGGTTCATGGTGCTAGCGTCGGTAGCTGGCCGAGGAATAGCTTGGCGAACCGGCCTATCCTTACATCTGGGTGGACGAATGAGGAATTCCCGTATGCGGAAACCAACGACGATTTTTATTATTATTACGGGACCGTCATCACAAAACCCGCAGACTCGACCACGCGAGACCCCCTTCCACCACTTCCTCGGTAACCTTGGGAGTAGACCGGTGTTGGATTCTAACAAATTAGCCACCTCTTTGACCACGTAACGTAATGTAATATCGTCGATCATTAGAGCTTTTCGTCACGAAGGACGGCCGGGGATGCCGGCATGATTGGTTTACCCATAGGTCCTTGGGGGGCTCACCCCATATGCTACCAGGTTTGTACATGATGTAGGTGTGCAGTATGGGTCGTATACTTACTGAACTGGTATGGTTCTGGTAGTTCTCGGTGTAAGTCAAAGTCAAATCCACTTGACTTACAACTTACTTACCTTAGTCTCCTCATAATAAAACCCTGAAGGTCTGCGCGTTTTTTTAACTTTCGGACGTGAGTGAATGAATGTACAGCTGGGGCTCAGATCTTCTCGACGAAACCCTTCCGTCGTAAACCTCAACTGTCAACATCACCCAGTCTATTATCTGTACCCTCAACGAAATATACGCCTAGCCGGACCCTGCGGACAAGATGGCGGACACGAAGAATGAGAAGATGTTCGGCTCAGGCCCGCCCTCGCCCCAAGATTTGGGATCTAGCACTGAGGTCGTAGGTCAGGTAACCGACATCACAGGCTTCGAGAAGCAGAAGGCTGCCCTGGGGAGCGCCCACTTCAAGAGGTTAGGATGGAAACGACTTACGGTAGTTCTGATTGTCGAAGCTATTGCCCTCGGCAGTCTGAGTATGCCCTCTGCGTTCGCTACTCTGGGTATGGTAGCAGGAACCATTCTTAGTGTCGGCCTCGGTCTCCTAGCCATCTACACCAGCTATGTCGTCGGCCAAGTCAAGCTGAAGTTTCCAGAGGTTCAACACTATGCGGACGCGGGTCATCTCATAATGGGTAGATTTGGATATGAATTGATCGGCGCCATGTTCGTGCTGCAGCTGACCTTCCTCGTCGGCTCGCATTGTCTCACCGGTACCATTGCGTTCCTCAACATCAGCAACAATGGCGCATGCTCCTTGGTTTTCGGTGTCGTCTCGGCCATCATCCTCCTACTCCTCGCTATCCCGCCCTCTTTTGCCGAGGTTGCTATTCTGGGCTATATCGACTTTGTATCCATTATGGGCGCCATCTTCATCACCATCATTGCTACCGGCGTCCAAAGAACAGATACCGGAGTTCCCTCAGATTGGTCCGCGTGGCCAGAGGAGAATCTTACCTTCACCAAGGCCTTCATTGCCATCACGAACATCGTCTTTGCCTACAGTTTCGCCATTTGTCAGTTCTCGTTCATGGATGAGATGCACACACCGAAGCATTTCGTCAAATCCATCTGGGCGCTCGGCTTGATCGAAATCGTGATCTACACCCTGACTGGAGCGCTGATCTACTGCTTCGTCGGCCACGGTGTCAAGTCTCCGTCTCTCTTGTCGGCTGGCTCGCTAGTCTCCAAGGTTGCGTTCGGCATCGCTTTGCCCGTCATCTTTATCTCCGGATCCATCAACGGCACTGTCGTGGGTCGATACATACACGGTCGTGTTTATAAGAACTCGGTCACCCGCTTCATTAACACCACCAAAGGATGGATGACCTGGCTTGCGCTCATCTCCATCATCACGTTAATTGCGTGGGTCATCGCCGAGGCTATCCCGTTCTTCTCCGACTTGCTGGCTATCTCTTCGGCGCTGTTCGTGTCCGGCTTCACGTTCTATTTTCCGGCCGTCTTCTGGTTCAAGCTCATTAAGGAGGGCAAGTGGAACTCGAAGGAGAACTTGCCCAAGAGCATTCTTAACGGCTTGGTATTCATCATTGGCATGATCGTGTTGGTTGGCGGCACGTATGCCAGCATTGTTGATATCGTAAGTTCACAACTTCCCTGCTCGTTTCATTTTACTCCCTCGAGGACGATATTAATGCTTTTTCAGATGGATGGATATAGCCAGGGCAAAGTTCGAGGCGCATTCACATGTGCTCCCTTTGAGTAAACGAAAGCATGCCGAAAGACTGAAATACTGCTGGCAATCCCCGTCACCCACGCCCTTCTGTCGCGTAATCAGAAAGGCGCGCCCATCTGCTCGGCTAGAGTTACCGTTTATGTCATCACGATACCTCTTTTCACCGGAGCATCTTACGCAAGCATGGGTTATCATAGAGTCACGCCGTCTGGATCGTTGGATGGTAATTCATGTATAGGATTTGGTTTATGACCTTTGCGAAGGAGTTGGGTGCATTCTTGCTTCCGGTGGGACTATATACCTTGTACACTATGGTCTAGGAGTTGTTTCGGCGCTCCCGTAGGTAGGTTAGGAGGTAGCGTTTGGAATAAATGTTTTTGGTTAAGCACGAGGTCCTATGATTCTTACGCTCTTTGCACGTTATCGATGTGAAACCTTTTATCCTCATTTGAGAGCTCTGTCCGAATCAAAACCTGTGTGGCTGGAGAGGTACATACTCACGAACCATGTGGTCTGAGTTCACTGAGATAAGTCCGAAGCCTAGGACAAGTAGGTTGTATGTACGAAATACATATGCAGCAACTATCCGTTGTAGATCCTAGGGCAAGGACATTACGTAATACACACACCAGTATATTAGCTTTACTTCACAGTAGATTAGCTTCTATTCAAAACCCAAGCTTTATAACCACCATCTGGGAATCACACCGTTACAATTCATTCAATGCTTCAATCGCCTTTCGTACAAAAGAGGTGCGAGCACGGGGACTTCTTACCGACGGGCGAGCCTTGGATATGATACCTAACACTAATCTAGCAGCACAAACTGCCAAATCATCGCCTAAATGTTCGTGGGCGTGGGAATAAGGGACAGGTCTTGTAATCTAGCCGCCAAGTGGTGGACTCGATAAGGATGACGCTGCCAGTTTCGTCCGGATCTTTGTTTAGAGAGTAGCATTTTTTTACTCCCCGAATATTCGACAATTACTGCAGAGAAGTAGGTATTCATTTATCGTGCTGCGAGTTGGCTTTTCTTAACTACCAGCTGCCCAACTGTCGACATGGCTGCGTCTCGGGACGTGAAGTCCGAGACAGGTAAATCGGCTTCAAAGAGGGTTCGAACCCAGTTGCGGAGTTCGACAGCCACTAAGGAGTCGACCCCGTAGTCGGCAAGAGGGTCGTCGACACTCATGTCGTCCAAAGCCAGGGCTAACGCACGGGCGAGCTTATGACGGAGCGCCTCGACGACCACCGCGGCACGGCCTTCACTGGTAGATTCCTGCTTGAACTGCGCTGCCGGGTTCTGGTTCCTCGTGTCCATGCTAGGATTTGAGACGTCGGCTTCACCACCATCACCACCGTCAGCTGCCGCCTTTACCCGGGTGAAACCAGCGAAGAGGGGACGCTGTTGCGCTGAGCTAGGAGACGAGTGGCCTTGGGCCATCTGCTCTGCTGGCGTGACTAGCCCGACCAGGAGCTGACTTGTAGCAACAGGTCGCGAGGGATCACATATGGCATCGAGCACCGACAAGAGCTGGGCTGTGCTCACCTTGTGCATGTCGCCGACCTGTTCACGGTGACGCTGATACGCCTTGTTGGCCGCGATGACGCCGGCGTCGTGCATCCAACCTAGGTCCAGAGACACGGCCTTCTCGCCCTGGGCAACACGGTGACGCGCGAGCGCATCTTGGAAAGCGCACCCTGCGGCATAGTTGGATTGTCCTAGGCTTCCGTAGATGCCTGACAGCGACGAGAGCTGCACAAAAAAATCCAGACCCGCTGGCAGCTGATTGTGGAGGTTCCACGAGACGTCGACCTTGGACCGGATAGTCTGAGACCATTGCAGGTGACGCATATTGTCAAAGACAGCATCTTGGAGGACCATAGAAGCGTTGATACAACCCTTGATCGGAGCCTTCACTTGGTCGTAAGCGCTTTTCAGTGCCGCCGATAGAGCGGATGAGGACGCAGCATCACAGCATGGGGCGACGACACAGACTCCCTGCTCTCGAAATCTAGCGACGAGATCGGCGGCGGCCTGTGATGAGGGACCTGATCTCGACAGGACAAGTAGATTTCTAGCCCCCCGGTCTACCAACCATTGCAATATCGCTCTGCCTAGACCTCCAAAGCCACCCGCAACGAGATATATAGCTCGCCCCTCAAGCTTCCACTCCCCTCTCGGGTCCAGACGTCTCTGTAATTTTTTCCAGGCTAGTCAGCTTCTTTGATACTGTATTTCGGTAGACTATGCTAGAATGTCATTGGATCACTCACCTCGATCACATCTTCAGGCCCCAAGTTGATAACGACTCGACCCGTATTCTTTCCACTCTGCATATATCGAAACGCGGCTTCAATCTCAGCAGGAGGGTACACATGCAGCGGTTTCGGGCACTGAATATGTCCCTTTGTGACGAGCTCCATAGTCTTAGTCATGACCCTACCGAGGAGGTTCACGTTGGTCCGGGCTAGGTGATGCAGGTCAACGACGCAGAAACTAATATTCTTGGCCAGGGCGGCCATAGGAAGTCCAGAGTTAGCCATGATGTCGGCCTTGCCGATCTCAACAAACCGACCAAAAGGTGCTACACAGTCTAGAGAGGCGACGAGAGCGTCGCCTGCCAGCGAGTTCAGTACCACGTCTAATCCAGCACCCTGGGTCACGCGCATTATGCCCTGCGCAAAGTTGGTGCTTCGACTAGAGAATATGTGGTCCTCGGGGACCCCAAATTGTTCCATGAGGAGGCGTTTCTTGTCCGGGAGCCCGACGGTGGCGAAGACTTCGGCACCCACCATCTTGGCGATCCAGATAGCGAGCTGGCCGGTGCTCCCCGAGCCTGAGTGGATCAGGACCCTATCTCCCGGACCGAGGCGCGCCACCTCGACCAGGCAGTAGTAGGCGGTCATACCAGGGTTTACGACCGAAGCAGCGGTTTCGAAGTCTACGGCGTTGCCGATCTTAGCCACGGCTTTGTAGTGTGCGCGGGGGAACGTGCGCATGCCACCGAGCGAACACATGGCCACCCGATCTCCCGGTTGGATGGTGTCGCTGCCTGCGGAGCCTACTCTGGTCACGACGCCCGCGCAGTCGATGCCGAAATCGTTGTCACCCAGACGGCCAAGGGCCACAAATACGTCTCGGAAGGCCACGCCCCAGGCTCTGGCCTCGATTTCGACTTCTTCCGGTGCTAGCTCGTCTGGTGGCGCCGAGTCCTCTGAAAAGTAGAGCGTATCCAGGAGACCGGGGGTGTCGATGGCGAGCCTCACGGGTGGTTGCTGACGCCAGGGTGCCGTTACCGACGTAGGAGCACCACCGTCAGCAGGGTGGGTGAGCCACCTTTCCAGCGCTTTCTCTCTGTAAAGGCGCCCGGTCAAGATGCGACCCTGGTGCACGGTGTACTCTACCTCGGGGCATAGAGACTCGAATGATGCCCTGAATACGGTAGCAAGATAGCCTATGTAGGCTCCGATGCTGTCTGTATCCGGCGCTTTGCCCGGTCCGACGGTAAGAGTCACAATCTGTTTCTCGGCCGCCTCAGAACGCACCGATCTGAAAAGTCCTTCCATGGTTGCGTGGTAAGGGGGTTTCTCGTGGCATGGGCCGGCGACGGAGCTGAAGGTAGCTGTTAACCAAAGCAGTCTTTTCCGAGTCACCATCACCAGCACCTTGAGGCACTCGAATCGTTCCGGGGACAGATCCGGGAGAAGGGGCTCGTGCGCTTCCAGGAGCGAGATGACAACGTCAGCTTCGCCGATGACGGCGGCGGCGTTAGTAGATGAAGAACGAATATCGTCAAATGACACAGTAGTCACGCTGTATCCCGATGGCTTGAGGAATTCCTCCTCCAGTCTCCCTGCCATAGACACATGCAACTGAGAACCGAGACTTCTCACCACTATGACGACATGGGCTGAAGTCGGTAATAAAGACTGTTCGGATTCTCCTTTCTCGTCTCCTCCTATTACTACTGCCCTGGAGAGTATCAGGTTGAATACCCTGATACTACCGTCACAGGATAGACGATGATTTCGGAGAGCAAGTTCGATCCCAGTGAACCCATTGTTTTTCAGTACGGCATTATCCCAATTGAACTTTACCCATCCGGCACTTTTCTGCTGCTGTTGCTGCCAAGGAAGACAACCCTCACGATATCTAGGAACCAAACCTGTAACAAACGAATCGACAAGACTGTCCCTCACGGGCTCGGTGGTTGTCATCTCCTCGGCATGAAGCAAATATCCCCCCGGCCTCAACGAAGCGTGGGCGTTCTGAAGTACTGCTCTTCTCAACTCTTCGTCCTCTCCTCGGCCGCCGAAGCAGCCACTAACAAGAACCAAATCATACGAACTTGTTATCTCCTCCCCTTGCTGCTGCTGGATGCCGTTACCCACCACACGAACCTCGGAGCGGTCATCGTCGGAGAACAAGGCCATGCGCTCTTTCACCTTTTCGACCACCGACTCGTCGACATCTGTGCATGTAAACTTGCCGAAAGCATGGCAACCCGCGCTGTTACCGTAATTCCTGGCCTCGAAGTTAACGAGGGTCGATAGCACCTCTTGAGCCAGGTCTACGGCGCTGTCCCCGCCGAGAGAGAGCACTTTTTGGTTGGGCTTTTCGTGAGACATGAGGCTGAGGAGTGAGTGCAAGGGGTTGTTCTCGTTCGTATCGGGGAGGGAATTTTCGGAGGGGAGAAATTCCTGCTGGAGTTCCTCTTCACCGGCGATTAGAAGATACGGATCGATGGCGCCGGATAGGATGCTCTTGATATGGCGAGCGAGGAGCAGCGCGACCTTTAAAGAGGAGGCGGGGAGGTGGGAGTCCAAGATTCGTTCGAGTCGCTGGAGAGAGGCTTCTAGGTGCTCTTCATCGATAGTGGCGGTATCACGCCCCTCGGGCCGAAATGTGTTGGACGCCTCCTGTCTCTGCTGCATCCATAAGACAAAATCTCGTAGATGGCCTGGTGGAACCGTCTTGTCAAGTTCTTCTTGGTTGGTGAGCCATTCTAAAGTCGATCGCACAACCAAGTCGAGGGTTTCGTCGAGTTGTAAATGATAGTCCTCGATCGCTGCTACTATGGTTTCGCCATTTTCATCACCATTATAATCATAACCATGATCGGCTTGGATGACTTGGCGCAGCTCTTTTGCACTCAGCAGGCTGAGCTGTGGCTTCCAGCTGATACCGTACAGCGCCATAGGGTCCGTTTTTGATCCGCTCTCTTTAACAGTACGTGATATGGGCTTGAAAATCAGCTTCTTACAATGGATTAGGACCGAGTCTTCATCATTTCCCATGACGGTGATAGTGCCGTCTACTTCCATGCCTTGGGGTTTGCGCTGGGACCCGGTCAGATACCGCAGCCGAGGAGGGGTTGTTTGGGCTTCCTGACACCATCCAGTGGCAGAAATCCAGCACTCGGAAAGCTGGAAGGGGACATACGTAGCCGTCGCTCTAGACCGAGAGGAGGGTGTCTGGACAGCGATGAGCTGGAGTACCGCATCTACCACAGCTGGGTGCATCACCATGGTGGTAGGAGTAGTATTGTGTTCTTCTGATAACGCGATTTGGCCGATGGCGGTGCCATCGGCATACCAACTAATGCTGTCGACAAGTCGAAAGTGTTTTCCGTACTGGAGCCCCTGATTAATGCAGGTTTCGTAGAAACCTATCATGTCAGCTGAAGCGGTCATAACTGCACGCGACGACGTTTTATACATCTTATAAGCATCTCGTGCATCAACCTGCTTGTCTAGAGCACCCTGAAGACTAATCGGGTCGCCTGTTGCTTCTCGGGACTGGATCTTTATCTTGGCATGAAAACACTGGGAAACCTCGTCACCGGCGCGAACGAATATTTTTACCTCGGACCAGACCGACTCCTTCTCGTACGGCTTTTGGATGCGATGCAGATGCAGCTCAGTCTCGACATGCTCCCCAGATGAAAACTCGGGTATGACAACGGGTTCGAGAAAGCTGGCCTCTTTAATATGAAAGCCCTCTATGGCTTCTTTTTGCTTGGCATAGATATACCCAACTGCTTCGAGTGCCATAACCAGCATGGCAGCCCCAGGAAGAAGCATGTTGCCACACACCTAACAGGAAAGCACAGTCAGCAAGTCGCTCGGCTTCTATAACATACTCACTATAAAATATGCAATGTTCTTCTTACCACGTGGTCGGCCAGCCAGGGAGAGGAATCGACTGTCCACATCTGTCGCCACCTGGGCTCCAACGGATTCCAATCTGTCACTGGCAGTCCTAGAAGATTTCCTGCCGCCGTCGCCTCGATGCTACGAAGACGATAGGCGCGACTTAGTCGCGATTCAGCCCAGTACCTTTTGGAATGGTCAAAGGGGTAGCGGGGGCAGTCGATATGGAATGACCGACGATTGGCGTCTTGCCCTTGTTGATTAACGGCCGTGATGGATATGCGGTGGCCATGGCAGAACAGACGACCCAAAGTGTCCAGAGCCGCAGGTAATGCAGGCTTTGACCTGCTCAAGATGCTATGATAGCGCATGTCTCTACTCTGGCCCAAGCTGTCTTGTATTGACCGTCGCAAGGTGGAATGCGGTCCAATCTCCACGATGTCGCTGATAGATAGCAGCTTACCTAGGCTGTGCATTGTTTCAGAGAACTGCACAGGCGATATCATATTTCCCACCCAGTATTGAGGTGTCCTAAGGGTGGTGGCGGTCACCACCTCGCCCGTCACTGAGGACAACATAGGAATTGAAGAGTCTTGGTCTCGACTCCCAGTATGGTCCAACGAGCCAAGAGCAACCAGGTACTCGAACGAGACTGACCGCATTGCAGCTGAATGGTACGCGATCCCCGTCCAAAGCTTCTGTGCGAATATGCCAGTTCTGTCGAGCGTTGCCTTGATCTTGTCGATGTTCTCTTCACTCCCAGAGAGAGTTAGGTTTATGGGACTGTTAAAGCAAGCAATCTGCACAGATTCCTGTATTCCGTGAAGCTTCTCATCTCGTAGGAATTCCCAAACACGGTCTTTTGACAGATTCACCGACAACATGGCCCCGGGCGAGGACCGTGTTCTGGCGCGAAGCTTGGCGGCTACTTGTCCGCGAAAGTAGGCAATCTTGCAGGCGGAACTTAACGATAAAGCTCCGATGGCATAGCTGAATGGTTTTGTCCCATCGTGTCAGAGGCTTTTTACAAGGTGGACAGGGCGAATCAAATTTCCAGAAGCCTGGTACTTACGCAGCAGCGATCTCGCCGGACGAGTGTCCGACTACGGCACTTGGACGCAGGCCAAAACTTTGCAGTAACTCGACTAGGGCAATCTGAAGAGCGGTACAAAGTGGCTGACTATATTCGGGTTGATCTATGGTTTCGGGCTTCTGTAGCTCATCTGTAACCATTAGAAAGTCTCGATGAGAGGTTCCCTAGACACGGACTAGATCTTACCGAAAATCGACCACTTGCAGCCCAGCACTGCATATTCGAGGTCGATTTCTTGCAGAACCTTTCTAAAGATGGGGTACTGTACAAGTTCTAAACCCATCTTCGCATACTGTGCTCCTTGGCCCGTGAATACAAAAGCAGGCGCCGCTCCAGCAGACGAGTAGGTTGGCTCAGCTATTGAGAAGCAGCCCGTGAAGTGGGCATCCACAACTGAGAATGCTCGACAGGGCATCTGGCTTCGTCGAGCAGCCAAGGTGAAGGCCAAGTCATTTAGTTCTGTAGGCTTCCCCCTTGAAGCACGTGATTGATGGTAATCATTATAGCCTTGAACCACGCGATGGAGGGACTTCTCGTCGGGGGCAGACCATACCAAAAGGTGGAGGGTCTGTTTTGGTACTTTGGCTTTTTCAAGCGAGACTCCATTTGCTACCGCGTTTTCTAAGATGGCATTGGTGTTATCAAGGCTAACTGTGTATTGTGCGCGTGGTAACCTGGAAGAATTAACAAGTGCGCGAAGGTCTCGGGTCTGGATGTAGTGGTATGAGTCGTCCATGATTACGTGCGCATTGGCACCACCAAAGCCGAATGAGTTGACTGAAACTCTGCGAAGGCCATTTGTTGGCCAGGGGAGAGACTGAGTAGGGATCTAACGGGCCAGTAAGAAAGGGGTCAAGTCAGCAATCAACGTAGACATACCGCCGTGTGATGCAACGTTAAATCTATATCAGGATTTATCTTTTCGAATAGAGCATTTGGAGGAATAATACCTCTCTCCAAAACCATCAAACATTTCAAAATACCAGCAACTAAAATCGTGTATTAGCGTTGCCAGAGTCTAAAGCATTTGGACTGAATAGAGAGACGATGTCACATACGGCCACTGCAACCTTCAAGATGACCTATGTTGGCTTTTATTGAACCACTTTGTGGTTCGGTCAGTTAATCATTCTGGGCTTCTTTCTAAGGACACGAACACGTAAAGAGGGTCCCTAGAGCGGCGGGAAGATCCGAACACCCTACCGATAGCCTCCACTGGTAAAGACTGCAGTCAGTCTCCATAATCCTCAGGATTTGGTATAAATACGAACTCTCGATCGGGTCTCCTACACGAGTCCCCGTTCCTAGTCATTGGGTGAGCACGATGGAAGATTCCAAAAGAAGTAACGGAACACGTACCATGCGCCTCGAAATATCGGGTTGCGCTGAAACCAATTCCAGCCTTCTCATAAGCCTTTCGGATAAGTTCCGCTTGCGCGTCTGGGTTTGGACGTGTAAGGCCAGAAGTCCTCCCGTCTGAATTAGTACACGTCGAACGGATGACTGCCCGAATGATATCACCATCCTGCAGGGCCTGAGATATGGGTTTGAGTACCAATACGATGACGCCTTCTCCTCTGGCATACCCATTAGCCCGGTGGTCGAAGCTGTAACATTTTCCGTCGGCAGAGAGCAAGCCCCGGTTGTCCAGCAAGACAGATCGTTCGGGGCTTAGAATGAGGCTTGTGCCAATTACTAATGACTTTAGAAAAAGCTATCAGCCTACGGTCTTTCCTTTTCGGACATAACTTTTCCTAAGGGGGTCTTACCGTAGAGGCTGTACCGCTACGAATGGATTGGCAGGCTAGATCAACTGCCACGAGGGTACTTGAGCAAGCCGTGTCGACATGCACGCTGGGCCCTCGGAAGTCGAAATACCAACTTACCCTGTTGGCGAGAACAGAGGGAGCCGTGCCGGTTACGGACGTGCGTGGGAAACTATCCGGGTCCCTCGCAGCGACTCGAGCATAGTCATCAGAGAAAGAGGAACTGAAGACCGAGGTCTGGGAACCCTTTAATTTCTCAACCTGTATGCCGGCTGCGAATCATTAGTGTGCCAAAGGGAGGCGGTAGAGAATGCGGTTTATACCGTTTTCCAGCGCGTGGTATGATGTTTCCAGCGCCCATCTTTGCTGCGGGTCCATGGCGGCGGCCTCGTTCTCGGATATAGCGAAGAAAGAAGCATCGAAAACGGCAGGATCACCGCGAAGAAAGTAACCGCCACGGCTATGAACCTGATGAATAGCAGGTGAGAAAGCGACATATATAGGATAGAGGTTTAGTTATTCAGAGCTAACCCTGTTCAATTTCGCACCGCTTGAATCATAGAAAGAGTCAATCGTAGCACGCGAGTCGGGCCAAGTGGTCATGAGGTTGATACGATCTTGAAGTATAGACCACAAAGCATCCTCATCCTCGACGCCCTGGGGGAGCCGGAAAGCCACGCCCACAACGGCAATATCGTCGTCCAATGGCATGATTTATTTTATTTTATTTGATCGACGCAAGCAAGGAAAGATTGGTAGACATGGCCTAATGAAACTTGACCTCTACCAGCACGAAATAGACGAGGAAAAGTAATGTCATGTCTACATGGTACTGCCACTGGGAGCTCACAGTTTGGAAGAAGTTTGATTGCGTTTTGAGGTAGTTAGAGAGATCTGAATGCCGGCCCATGTAATCTCTAAACAAGCAGAGCGGGCGTCGACAAGAGAGATCTGAACAGGGCGGGTGTTGTCGACACCCGAAGTCTGGACCCACTGCGGCATCCTTCCGATCCGGACTGTTGGTATCAGAAACGAAGCACCTTCTTCTGATCAGTTCCAAGTTATGGTTAAATCTTGATCGATTGATTGAATTGGAAAGTTGTGTGTACAAACAGCCATGGTCTCTGATGTAATTTGTGTCCTTAGAGGAGATCACATGACATCTAACCATCTTGGCAGATTATGTAATACGCCGGCTGCTATCAGCTGCTACCAACTGCTCTTAATCAAGATAATCTAACCAGGTCATCTGACAGTTGGAAACGCTGCCCACTCAAAGGTGGAATGATGAAAATGAAAGATGAATAATGGAAGTTGAGCGAGGGTTATATTGAAAAGTTCGGGACATGATTTGAGGAAGAGGGCATAGTCTTTTTACTGTCGCCCTCTACCAAACCAAAGATATAGTGGTACTTAGGTAGGCATTTCCCTCCACCTATTCTCTATCCACGGCAGAACCGGTCTATCTCGGCCATGAGATCTGCAACGGATCTAGATAAATGTCGATGGAGCGCGACCCGGATCCCAAAGCCGGTCATAGCGATAGCAGAATTTCCTTGTGCAGCAATCACCTCTTCCCTCTCCTCCAATTTGACCAAAAACTTGGAGAACCCTTTCAACTCATGAACAACAAGCTGGGCATTCAGCCGCTGTGATGTGGCCATGTCAACGTTGAAACCGCCAAACAGCTGTATAGGTGCGAAAATCGAGTTATTATTCTCTTCTCCAGCAACGCCATTCTCGTGGCGGTCATGGTGCCGCACTCCCTCGAACACGGCCCAGTAAATACCTAGAATGTCCGAGCCTATGGTGAAGAGCAGACACTCCAAGCCTCGGTCCGTAGCGCAGGTGGTGCATTGACGGGAGAGGATTTGGTTAAGGGTTTGGACGGCAGAGCGAGCGGACTTGAGGGCTTGGCCTGTCGGGAGATGAGCTATAGCAGAAGTTCTGCTGCTGGGCTCGTAGACGGCGCGGTTGGCGTCTGCTTGGTATCGGCATGGCTGCTTTGAAGGGATGAGGCGGAGGGTGTCGAATATTGAGAGAGCCATGTCTAGGCAGCGTTGTGCGATGGCCGTAGTCGCGGATTTGTTGTTAGGGGAAGGGGTTACGGCGACCAAAGTAGAGGATGATACACCGGAGGACATGTCCGAGTCCACGGACACAGACACGGGCTCCCACGACGTGGACTGGTGAAGGTCAAGATGCCAAGGTGAAGTGGCCAGGTCGACATCGCAGAGTGCATCGTCAAACGGGGCATCTTCCAGCAAAGTTGACAGGGCGCCATCGTTTGCTGGTAACTCCGTTTCTGTTGCGCCACTATCTTCATTGTGTATCGCGCCACCGCCTTTGCTATTAGTCGCTGGCCTCCCTTTCCATCGGTAAGGACTGTAGACGCAGGCCGGTCCAGCAAGCCTACATCTCTCGCAGCTTGGTCGCTGCTTGTCACATCGAATCTTTAATGCGGTACAACGGTCGCAACTTGATCTCAACTTTCCCGCCGTGGGCGACGGTCGTCCTCTCCTAGACGTTCTTCTATTGGTCTCTTGAACGTAGCTTGCCATTATTTCATATCATATGTAAAGACATCTACATTGTACGCGAGGATCCCACGGAGTTTCCCTCGCGCAACTTCATATCCTCGAAAACCCATGGTTGGCTGTTGACTACTCGAAAGGAACCTGCATGACGCATGAGATGCCGACATCTCTGCCACTGTGAATTTGGCCCCCTCACGACCCCCTCCTTCATGTGCGGCGCAGCCCTGGAGGTGTGTTGTGTGGGGGTAGGGGGTAATGTAGGACCGTATACTTCGTACTTCGTACGCTGGTCGAATAAATGCTTGGCGAAGGATTGAATTCCCTTCACGTTAATACCACAATAGTCCCGGATGAGGTCTCCCATCCGCGTAACATTGCATCTACCACTATCTGCTACCCTTGCAGTCAGCATGCAACACTTGCAGTCAGCATGTATGCAACACGATAGTCAGCATGTAACACGATAGTCAGCATGCATGCAACACGATAGCCATGCAGCCCATCGGTCTGGCCCTATGACACTTGACTCCATTCGGCCGGGATCCACGGCCGGTATTGGGGGATGTGAATCGGCACCGGTCGAGTACCCCCGAATTTCCACTGGGGATCCGCAGCCAGACACCCGGAGCTAGGTACTCAGACACCCGCCGCTGGGCTTCCACAGCCAGCTAGACACCCGACACTACCAGTATTCGCGTTTTAGAGGCTATCATGGTTTTACTTGATCAGTCGTACAGTATTCCCCAGAGAGTCTTAAGCCAACATATTCACCATGACTGAGGAAACAAGTGCGTCTCTGGGCCTGGCCGTATTCAGTCCCCAGACCAACGCGCCGCAGCCAGAATATCTCGATAAGCTACGAGATTATATTCACTCCAATTTTCATCTTCAGAAGCTCGTACGCGAAGCACTTTGCCTGTGCGACACGTGGGATATACTATCGAAACACCGCGAGGACATTGCTGCTCTGCAGGGGCGTAAACACTTGGATGCGTTTGCAGCCTGGCTTAATCATGGCCCCTCGACCCCCGTAGCCAGCGAGGTATCCGGAATACTGTGCATGCCGCTCTTGGTCTTGATAGAAATATCCCAGTACTTCCAGTTTCTCGAAAATACGGGCTCGAGCCACTCTGATGTGTTGGCAACCTTACAGCAAGGAAAGGGGGCCGGAGTGCAGGGCTACTGTGCCGGCCTCCTCCCAGCATTTGCCGTCGCCACGGCTAAAGATGAAGAGTCGGTCATCGTCAACGCCGCCAAAGCTATGCGCCTCGGCCTTGCCATTGGCGCATACGCCGAGCTTGGTGACGACATGACCGTCGAGGGAAATACCACCATCGTCGTGCGCCTAAGGAATACTGCGCAAGCAGAAGATATTACCAAAAAATTCCCGGGTGTGAGTAGTAGAATAAGACGAGAAGGAAGTCCGAAGCCGCTACCCAGAGATCATTCATGGTAACTGACTATAGGTTTCAAGACATATATAGGGGCTATTACCGACCCCAGAACCGTTGGCATCGTGGGCCCTGTTGATACGCTCCGACAAGTAGCAGAATACATCCAAGCGGAGGGAGTCATGTCGCAATCGATCCACCTTCGCGGAAAGAATCACAATCCCGAAAATGCAATGCTCGCCACAGACCTCTACCAGCTCTCGGAAAAGTTCGAGTCTCTCCAGCTCGGCAACTCTGACCAACTCCTCGTTTGGGTAGATTCTAATCGGGAAGGGAAACCGCTGGGGCCGCATCTCAACCTCTCGCACGAAGCTGTGTTCAGCATGCTGACCTCTAGTGCCCATTGGGACATGATACTACGAGACGCTGCTGAATCTCTGCGCTCCTCGGTTGGCCGCTCTGATCCGACATGTCCCAATCTCATCGCTCTATTCGGCATTGGAGACCCCGTCCCCCTTGCTCCGTTCCACCAAGCACGTGTACGCGTGACGAAACTAGACATGTCCCGTATAGCAGGGCCATGGCGCAGCAACTGTTGCGAGGCGCCGCCTGTTACCGCCTCTCCAGAAGCCGCTCGTTGGGGAGCGGTGCCTATTCTGATATCCGCAGTCACGAAGTCGAGTCTCATCTCGTACTGTAGAGAGTTGGAGAGCTATTTGCAGCGCAACGCGGTAAGTGTTGGTCAAGTAGCATACACTCTAGCCACACGCCGAAAACATCACCGCTTCCGCTGGTCGGCTGTCGTCTCGAGTACCCACGAGCTACAGCAGTCCTTGGGCCGTGTGGGAGAAAACGACGTGGCCGAGGTGCTGTCACACCCGCGAGCCGTAAAGAGGGTTGTGCTGGCTTTTGGCGGGCAGAACCAGCGTTTCGTGGGGTTAGACAAGGCAGTCTACGACTGCAACCCGCGATTTCAGTACCATCTCCATGCTTGTGATGAAGAGTTGGGGCGGTTGGGGTTCCCTTCACTCCTACCTAGTATCTTTAGCCGGGACCCTGTCACCGACATTGTTCTGCTGCAGACGGGTACCTTTGCGGTACAGTATGCATCTTCTCGCTGCTGGATCGACGGCGGTCTGCAGGTTGATGCTGTCTTAGGCCATAGTTTCGGGGAGCTCACGGCGCTGGTTATCTCCAACACTGTTTCGTTACAGGCCGGGCTAACCATTGTCGCATGCCGAGCGATGCTAATAACCTCGAAATGGGGTCCGGAGCGAGGTGCCATGCTGGCCGTTCACTCGACTTTAGAAGCCATCTCCGGACTCATAGTTGAGGATGTCGAGGTTGCTTGTTACAATGCCGAGCGCAGCGTGGTTTTAGTCGGGTCGTCCGAGGCCATGACCCGTCTCGAACACGAACTAGGCCACGATCGTAAATACGCTGGCATCCGATACCAACGCCTAGACGTTAGCCACGGTTTTCACTCCAAGTTGACCGAGCCTCTGCTTGATGACTTCCGCGCCATTACCCAGAGCATATCGTTCCAACAGCCTGTCATTCCCTTGGAAACATGCACACTTGACCCTTGCAGCCCCCAGAGCTTAGGGTCAGTCTACCTCGCAAACCACATGCGAAAGCCCGTGTACTTTGCCCATGCAGTGCAACGGATTGAACAGCGGTTGGGGCCATGTATTTGGCTAGAAGCCGGACTAGACTCCTCAATAATATCTATGGTTAGGAGGGCGGTTACTAGGACCAAGTCCGATCATATCTTCCAACCCGTCTCTTCTGGCCGCAAGCAGGACCGAGGCAATGAGATGCCTTCGGTTGTTACTACATTGTGGAAAGCAGGGTGCGCAGTTTTGTTCTGGCCATTCCTCTCCGCTGATGAAGCTGGGTTTTCGAGTATCTGGATACCTCCTTATTCCTTTGATGGGGAGAGCACTTTGGTTGAAAAGGTTGACCTACCAGTCTCGGCTGCGTCCGTTGATATCTCATCTCCAGGGCCGATACACAGTCTTTGCGAATTGCTGCGAAGAAGCGAGTCATCCTTATCAGCAATAGCCGAGCGCCAAGGGCTTCAAAATTACTGGAAAGAAGTGGCTCCGAAGCAAGACGCCATTGTCTTAGCCTACGTCTTGGAATGCTTCAAAGGACTCCATGTGGACTTTGGGCTTCTGGAGCCGGGGGACGCTATACCTCCCATTGATTATCTACCCAGGCATGCGAAACTAGTGAACCGGATGATGCAAATCCTGCAAAAACACTCCATCATAGAGAGCAGGATAGGCGGGGATTTCTCCAGCGCTGTACGGGGTGCAGGAATCTGTCCTCATAAGCCTTCAAACCAACTAGTCGATGAATTTACGGACGATTTCCCATGCTACAGGAGCGAGTCCAGGCTACTATCCATCACGTTTTCCAAACTTGCTCCCTATCTGGTAGGGAAGCAAGATCTGCTATTCTCGAGTCAAGAGTCCCAGAAAATATTGCAAGATTTCTATGTCCAATCGCCACTCCTCGCAACCGTCGCCGAGTTTCTTGCGAGTGTGATAGGAGGTAGATACCTAGCGGAGGGGAAGCCGACGGACACTGTCCGGATCCTTGAGATTGGGGCGCGATGTAAGTCGATGATGAAAATATTTGCGAGACAAGGCGAAACTGACAAAGAGGTACTGTGTTGTAGTCGGGGCATTCACGGGAGCCTTCATGTTGCTAGGGGCGAAGGGGTGCCGAGACCCAGGCCCGAAAATCGAATACACGTTCACCGACCCAAGCTCTCCTCTCGTAAACAGAGCATCCAGAGTATTCGGTGATAGGGATGACATCAAAATGGATTTCCAGGTGTTAAATGTCAAAAGCCAGGTTGAGCCCCCAAAGGTTTTGCTCGGCCATTACGATCTAGTCATCAGTGCCAACTGTCTTCATAGCCCACGCGACAAAACCCTAGCCATGGGCAATATGATGTCTCTGCTAAAACCCCAGGGACTCGTGGTCCTGACCGAGATGACGGAAGGAATGGATTTGTATGACCTTCTCCGGTATTCTCTCAGTGCGTGGTTGCCTTCGGGGGGAGAGGGAGAGGAACAGACACACCCATTGCAGTCGTGGGTGCAGCAGGAGTTTAGCGAGGCTGGCTTTAGATGCATATTCTCGCAGAATATTGCTTGACACTATAGATTGATTTGTCACGTCAACAAATCTTCCAAGAGTTGAGTAACTCGCCAATAATAAAACCGCATATCTCAATTCCTCAAGTTCAAGTGATTGCACTCACTTACTAATTACTAAACCACATATGAGCAGATAAAATCGTAACCCTTCACAACTGCCTTCCACCCCTCGGAAAGGGGGTCGCTGCTCAAATCGCAGATATGGGGTGCGCCCTGGAGCATCACCGCCTGCGTGTCGATGCCCGCTGCTACCAGAGCTTTATGCGTGTTCCAGCTCTGCTGCCAGGGAACCAGATCGTCGGCCGTGCCGTGGATCAGGAACGTTGGCGTATGGTAGTTACCTCGACAGATCTGTGCGAAGGCGCTGGCGCCCACGATCTTATCCAGGCTGGGCTGGGGTAGGGCATTCCAATTCTTCTCTCCTGAGGCGGTGTCGCCCTCACTTTTAAAACCCCTGCTACCAGTATCGGCGGCGGCAGCAGCAGCAGCCTTTTTCCTACTAGGCAACCCGCCGAGTATGACGGGTAAGGTCTGGGCCTTCCAGTTGATATGCAACACGATGCGGCAGCGGGGGTCTGTCATGATCCGTGGGTCAGACAAGGGTTCCCAGGAGCTGACAACGCCATAATTGCTTATGGGTGTATCTTGGACAGCTTCTAAAACGTCGTACGTGTCACCCCGGTCCTCGGCACCGATAGGCTGGATGGGATGCCGCCACCAGTCGTCTTCGTAGTTAGACGGGCTGTAGAATGCCAATATGGCATCGGGCTCGCGCAGACCTCTCGCGGGGCTAGTCCAGGCGAGAGACATCGCGAGTTGCCCGCCCGACGACCAACCTATCGCCACGACTCGCTCGCCATCGATTTCCATGCCCTCGGGGAGACCAGACTGTTTCAGGTGGGGCAGGGTGTTTCGAGCCCAGTCGAGGGCATCGCAAATGTCGACCATCGCGCCCTCGGAAACACTTACCTCGGGGCATAGTCGATGGTCCAAGCTCACCGGGACAAGTCCCTTTTCGAGCAGGAGGCGTGTTTGGGCTGGTCGAACATCTTTGCGGGAGAATATGATGTGGCTACCACCATGGATCATCAAAGCTGTAAGAATCGAAGTAGTTGGCGAGGTCAGTAGTGAACTGCTAGGGAAGACGGGGATGAGCCAGATAAACAACGTACCGATGGGACACTTCTTGTTCCTAAATCTCTCCTCGTGGGAGGCAGGGTAATATATATCAGCCTGGATTTCCAAGTCACCTACCTTCTTATAAGTGACCGTCTCCAAGCATACTTGAACAGGTTGCTGTTGCTGCTTCTGCGGCGACGGAATGCCATCACCCCGAAGAATAGGGGCTTCTCCTGTGGAGCCCATAAGCTCCTGCATCTCGTCCTTTTCCCTATCTATCTCCGTCATCTGACTCCGCGGAAACGCCGCAATGACCCTGACTGTCTTGTCCTCAGGTGTCTCCCCATCCGACCACCTCACCGCATCGAACCCAACCCTGTGCAAAACCCTTTCCCAATGCCTCTCATCCACCAAAGCGTGCCCGTCACCACCATTCTCCAGCCGTCTGTCGTCCTCAAACGCCCACCACCCGTCGAACAACCCCACTACCATATCAGCCCAAAACATACGCCGCGTAATCTCTACCAGCACCAACGACGCCCCATCGCTGTCCTCGCGCAACAACCTCCGTAGGTTCCCTAGCGACACCGCCAGGTCCCGCGTGGCGTGCACGCAGTTCGCCGCGATCACGACGTCGAAGCTGTTCTCCCGACCCGTCGGGAAGCTTTCCGGTCGTTCGATGTCTAAGACCTCGAAGCTCATTTCTATGTTGTTATTGCCGCTGTCATTGCCATTGTTCCGGGAAGCCCACCACTTCGCCATGGCTCGAACAAGGGAGGTCGATACGTCCGTGAACGCATAATGGACTTTCCTCTTCACCCTCCTCCCGTCGTCGGTGGTTTGCGGCGGCATCTTGGAGAGCTCCTCGACGAGATACCGCGTAGTACCGCCGGTGCCCGCGCCCACTTCGAGGATGCGGAAGGTCTCCTCTCGTCTCTCCGCCGAAACAACATGGGCCTGGGCGAGCCTAGCGACAAAGTCTGCCACCAAAACGGTCGCGGCCCGGAAGAGCGGCCAGAACTCGTACAGATCCTCAAGCGCCTTCCGGTTGTCCTTGTCCCCGAAGACCACCTGGACTCCACCCGCACCATCTCGCCCTCCCCGGAGAAGGGACGCGAGCCGCGAGCCCACGGCATGGACGAGCTTGAGCGCGTTTGCGTGCTGCGGGTGCCCCAGGCGCAGAACCTCGGCGTGGGTTTGCCGGTATAAGGATTCCAGGTCCCGGCAGTCTTCTGGGACAGGCGCGGATGTTCGGATGAAGGGTCCTTCGGGGCGAGTGGAACTGATGAGCACCGCGTCTTCGAGGATCCGGAAGAGTTCTCGGACGAGCTGGGCGTGTTTGGAGAGGACTTGTCGGTAGACGGTTTCTTGCGGGATGGGGGAGCCGGGGGTTATGGAGTGGAGAGAGCAGCCCAGAGTTGCTAGCGTAGAGAGGGTATGGCAGAGGACGAGACGGTTAAGGAGGGGGTGGATGGTGGTCCAGAAATTGGTGGCGCCGAGCTTCGCGGCGGCGTGGTGGTAGGTGCGGTGGATGGAGAGGAACGTTTCGAGGGCGGAGGGGGCTGCGTTGGTGCTTGATTTATGGATAAGGGGGTAGGGGTTCTCAACTGCATGGTGGTTAGGGGAGTATATTGGAGAGGACATGGCAGCAGAGGCGGTAGTAGCATGGTCTGTTGTGATAGTGCTTGGTAAAGGGGTAATATCAAAATCATCTCCACTGCTCCCACTGTCACAGCCGAGACTAGCGTCGACGTGGGATACAAGTGCGCGGATGTCGGGGAAGAAGAGGAAGCTTGTCATGTCAATGGTCAGGCCCAATGTTGTCCGAATATCATTCAGAACTTCGGTTGCCGAGAGCGAGTCTATTCCCAGGTCGCTCAATGTGGAGCCATCTTTCATATCATCGACGGGATAGTCTGTGACGTTGGATAATATCTGCAGGAGCTCTGGTCTCCTGCTACTACCGCGGCTTGAACTGGCATACTTTTTCGCAGGCGACCTGTCAATAATGCCATTGCTCGACAATACCATGTCTTCCGGTGTCTGGCCCAGTCTCCGTTCTTCTTTCATAGTTTCCACGACCGGCTTCCTCTGAGCTTGTTCCTTCGAGGAGAAAGAAGAAGGCTGATTGGGTTGGTCGTCGCTACTGCTGACACTTTCTAGTATCTGTTTGAGCAAGGCCTTGGGCATCTTCGAGAAGCGGCAACCAAGCACTGTCATGACCATCTTTTTACTCTGTGCCTCAAAAACATAGGCATCTGTGGACGACCCAGACTCGTCTTCGCTATCGATTCTCATGTTGGAATAGACAATCCACTCCCTCGCATCCGGATCGAACCCGCCGCCTATCTCAATCTTCTCTGCCTGCCCGCAGACAAACACATCTCCACTCTCAAGATCCGGGTTGTGGAAATAGTTGACAAGGAACCCAGCAAACTGCATGAAGCTGTCCATTATTGGAGCATCCAGTAGACGCTGGTCCTCGGGGTTCTCGTCATCGTGAGGCCGGGGCGCCATGATAACCTGTCCCGTAGCCTCGTGACCTACGCAGGCCACCTTTTTGATGCCGTGGAACACGGGACCGTAGCTCACCACGGCGTTGAACGCCCGGTATATGTGATTCCCTATCATGATTTCGGCTTGGGGATGCGCAAAGATTTCGTCGTATTTCCGTGATCCTATAAGAGATGCTAGGCGCTTGAGATCCCGGGCTGCTTGAGCATCGTCCCGTTTCTTGAGGTACATTCGACCAGTGGAGCATTCGAGAGGTTTTCTGCGAGCAGTACTAGAAACGTCAATGGAGAATGACCAGCAAGGACAGTCACCCTTGTCCTTGCCATTCTCGTAAGCGCGCTTTAATGTGAGTGATATTTCCGCCGAGATGTCACGCCCGATGGGGGACTTCATCAGCAGATCCTCCATAGTTGGCACATATTCCTTGTTGGCTTCGGAAGTACTCATCCTCTGGAGGAATAAGGCTGCGCGACCTATTATCTCGAAATACAAAGAAGCTGGAGCCAGTGACTGACCCGCCATCACATGGCCCCCTAGCATGGCCTGGAAGCGGTCGGACTTGGGGTCGATTCGAAACACGGCCTCCCTTTGCGACGTGTCCTTGAAATGTATGAAGGACACAAGTTCGCGTCTTCGTTCCGGCTCTTCCTCTACCTGCTCTCCCCTGGCCACACCAGATGCACGGGACCCCGAACCGGAAATAAACGGCAGCCAATGTCGCGTCTTCTCGAACTGGTACGGCGGAAGGCATAGGTACTTGCATTCGGGCCTTCGGCTTGGATGAAATGGCCAGTACTGAACGGCGTATCCACCACGCCAAAGGTCGACAAATGCGTCGGTGAGACTATCCGGTGCGAGCTGCGGAGATAGGAATGCATGTCCCGGTTCGTGTTCGTGCGATGCACGATTCGGTACAGAGCGCCTGACGAGATCCATCACGTCAGAGCCATGACCAGCCTCGATCCAGGTGACTTGTGAGAAACGCTCAGAGAGTCTCTCCACCGCTTGCTGGAAGAACACCGGGGATCGCGTGTGTTGGCAGATAACGTTGAAGTCGGGTATCATCGTGGCATGATCATGCTCCCGAGAACAGTCCTCGAAATGAATAGTGGGAGGTATCCATTCTACGTCTCTAGCGAGCTCAGTGAGACGAGGGAGTGTGCTTTCCGGACCCCCATGTGTTTGAATCAAAGCCGCCCTCCCAATCACCAATTTCAACCCTTCCGCGAGGGACAGAGAGCCTGCAACGCACAGTGCAGCAAGTTGCCCGAGTCCATGTCCGACCACGGCGTCAACGTTTAACCCGCTTTCAACCCAAGCTTTGGCCGACGCATATTGCACGGCGAAACGAGCCAAGTGCAGTGTCGTCAGGTCTTGCATAGGATCATCGGCGGCTCCCCTGAATATAGTCGGATAGAAGCTCCTACGACGCATAGAGACCAAGGTATCATCGCAGTCATTCATATGATTCCAGAACACCCTCAAAGAAGGCTTTGTGTCCGGGTCTAGGCCAACGAAGCCGCTCGCACCATCCCCAAACACGAGAACTACAGGCTGGGGCCTGCCCCCAATCGCTCGTCTGGTAATTCCAACCCCGGCAAACGCCGCCCTTTCAAGGCTCGATTCCAGCTCCCGATAACTGGAAACGGACGTGCAGAGAACGTACGGCAGCGCGCGGTTGGCCCGGCGCGCGAGGTGGAAGGTCAGCGACTCCACGAGATCGTCACCAGAAGCCGTATGCCCGCCTTGCCCCGTCCGCCTCCACTTTCTCGCATAGTCGAGTAGCTTTTCGCTATACCTCGAGAGGCTGTTTCCTGATGCTGCGGAAAGGAAGAGAGGAAATCTTGACCCGGCGTGCGTTTTGCTGCTTCCGCCCTCGAACAGCGAAAGCGGCGGCAACGGCCCCGGCGGCTTCTCTCTCACCACAATCGCCGAATTACTCCCGGCCGCCCCGTAGCTGTGCACGCTTGCCACGCGGACCGGGGCGTTCCAGGCCAAGACGCTCTCGGGTATGACCATCCGATTCTCGGCCAGCAGAGGCGCGATCTTGGGATTCGGCGTGTTGTAGCTGGCCTGTCGGGGGATCTGCCCGTGCTGCATCATAAGCAGGACTTTGATGAGACCCGAGACGCCGGCCGTGGCCTCGGTGTGGCCGATGTTGCCCTTGATCGACCCGAAGTGGAGAACCGATGAGTCTCCCCTCTGCGGGCCGCCAAGCGCGTCGCGGATGCTGTTGAACTCAACGGGGTCCCCTGCGCCCGTCCCCGTCCCGTGCGCTTCAACGTACGACGTCTCACCGGGAGTAACGCCGCCGAGTTTCATGACTTTGCGGAGCAATTCGGTTTGGGATGTGGCATGAGGCACAGTGATATGGCTGTCGTTGTAGTTCTGGTTGACGGCCGAGCCAACGATGACGCCCAGGATGTCATCGTGGGCATCGATGGCGTCGGCAAGGGGTTTCAGGACTACGACAGCGACGGCTTCTCCCCGGCAATAACCGTCGGCTCGAGCGTCGAAGGGCTTACATTGGCCGGTAGGGCTGAGGAAGCCTGCGGCATCGAGGTTTTGGTAGTCAAATGGGCTAGTTATAACATTTGTACCTCCCGCAACGGCGCGAGAGCACTCGCCGGACCATATAGCTCGACAAGCTGCGTTGATAGCTACCAGGGACGACGAGCATGCCGTGTCGATAACAAGTGACGGGCCCGTCCAGCCGAAGTAATGACTTAAATACCCACTCAGAAAGGGCCGTGATGTGCCGACGGTGGCAAAGGCAGTCGGCGGATGGCAGGTCAAATTATCACGATAAGTATCCAGGACAGCCCCGATGAAACAGCCATAATCTCGCGGCTCGACTGAAGGGTAGCCAAAGTATCCGGCTGATTCCAATGCCTGGTAGGTAACCTCGAGCAGAATCCTTTGCTGAGGCGCCCAAGCCTGGGCCTCGCGCGACGATTTATTAAAGAAACGATGATCGAAGGCGTCGGGGTCATTTATGAAGTTGCCCCACCAATGCTTTTTTGCGTAGTCCCCAGCTTGCGGCAACTGAAGGCGTTCGATAGGCGCCGACTGGACCATCGATTTCCCTTCCAGAAGCAACTCCCAGAGCTCGTCTACGGAGTCGGCGCCAGGGAATCTACCGGCCATGCCGACAATGGCGATTGAATGAGAAGGGTAATCATCGAGCATCTTTCGAGAACTCTCCTTGTTATTACAGTCTGGAACCGGAGCATGACGAAGAGGCTTCGAAGGAGATCCCTCATCCTGCTCCCCAGAGGCACAACCTTGAAAAGACTCCATCGAAAGGTGCTATCTCAAGATGTCGCGGTATATATTACGTGAAGGTCCCAATCCACGAGTTCCCTCTGCTATCAGTAGAGTCTAGCTCATAAACAGCAAATCGGGTATATCCGCACGACATGGTAACAGACGCTCCTAAGCGATGTACGTCTTGCAGGAGACTTCTCTCCTATAATTATGTAATGTGTGGTGAAGCTTCTTGACACCCGGTATCTTGACCCCGGGAGCTAGGCACCGGCTGTCTAAACACCCGATCAGCAGGCATGGCACCCGAGAACCTTAGAAGCCGGTAGCCTCTAGGTACCGAGGATTGGGGGCGCCCCTAAGGATCAACAACCTTCGCTAATTCGCCGAGCTCCACCTAGGACTGCCAGGTTCCACGGCTACTACGATCCTATCTACCTGCATGTGCGGTACGGACCGTAGGATTTAACCCCTAGCGAATATATGGTAAAGACGGTATATTCGGGCGGCAAAGGCATAGACGGCATAGTGGATCACCTGGGGCCGTTACTGCCTCGCATCTTACCACCAGTATAAGATACTTGGAAGACGTATGGATTAGATTAGGCCTTCATATACTCAGGGTGCTGATTGAGTAGAGATTGATATCGATGTGTAGAAGGAAGATCTAAGTTTTCAGGTGGTTACAATAAAGTTCCCTTTTATGTCCTACCGCTCGAACCACTAGTGCCCTTCAAAAGTCCGCTCCATAGGGCACTTACTGCTAGCTGAGATAAGGGCTAGTGCCAGCTGGCCTGCTCAATAATGTGCAGGGAATACCTACCATGTACCTGTAAGGCTTAGCCCTACCAGGTAGATATCGTTTAGGCCTAGCCGAAGTGGAGGCTATAGTGGCAATTGCTAATTCAATCACTAAAAGCTCTGTAATTCAGCGAGAGGCTACACATGGTGAAATTTTACCATCCATCCATAGTACATCCGTTATTCTCGGGACATGTTAAATTTTCTTTTCTTTTCATGTCCTTCCCCGCCCCGTTCTTCTCTCTACCTAATCAGCAACCACATCGTTCTCTGGATAATAGCGGTACACGCCCCAGTCGTACTTCTGCCGCTTGTCACTGGCCAGGTAGGATGCTATCTTGGGTCGGGCTTTGACGGCGTCGTAATGCTGGAAGAGGAGTTTGTACTTGCCAGATTCTTTGGCCTGGGCTAGTGCCTTAGGGAAGGCAAACGTGGTACCGTCGAGACACTGCTTGTTTGGTTAGACAGCGGAAAAGTCAAAGAAAGAAGAAAGAGGACTTGCCTGGAATAAAACCAAGTCGGCGTAGGTAAATGTATCCCCCATCAGCCACGGACCGGGATTCGGACTATGACTGCCTTCCGAGGCGCTTTTCAGCGCGCGTTCCCAGTAATCAAGGTGCTGTGGAAGGCGAGACTTGACCCATTCCTTGCTGCGTCGCATGCTTTCCTCCTTCTGGTCTTCCCAGTAGAGGGCGGTGGCGATAGGGTGGTGGCAGTCGTGAACTTCGGTACTCAAGCCGTCCAGGGCGGTCAGGGCGAGGGCGTTGACTCGATAGAGGTCGTCCGGAGCAGAGCCGCAAAGCTTCAGCCGAGAACCCAGGTACAGGAGGATATTAGGAGTCTGGTTAATAATCAAGTCGCCATGCTTTAGCATAGGCATAGCGAAGTATGGTGGGTTCCCCCCGTGGCCTTTGAGGTAACCATTGACGTACTCGCCGCATTTCTCCCATCCTAATGCGCCGAGGTCGTTGTAAGGGGCACCAGCCTCCTCGAGAATTAAGCGGATGTGTTCTCCGCGGCCAGGGACGCCGTGGTAGTAAACGATCTCGTAAAGAGGGGAAGTCATCGTGCTATATTTTCGTTGATAGGCGGTGAGGGGACTTGAGGGGACTATAAGGTATGCTTTGTTGTTACAAGTGATCCAAAGCCGACATCTTATACTGCTCATACTCAACTAATAGTTAATAAATTAGATGCTCGTTGCCACAGATACCCGTAATGTTCACGAGGTGCGGGGTACAGCCTCCTATTGGCGATCTGACATCTGACATCCATCTCAGGAGTCGGGATAGCAACCAAATTGACAGTGCCGAGTTTGTACGACAAACAGTCAAAGAATTCCCGATCGGGGGAGCATTGAACGAAGCAAACAACCCTCCTAAAAGTCGGGCAAAGCAACCCTTGGTTTCAGTGTTGGTCGCACTGAGTGCTAACCTACCACTTCCTTTTATATACGACTCTACAGTGGCATTCATGCATGTAAGGCTGAGGCGCGGAATCAGCTTGAGCCACGCCTGTTGATTTCCTCCAGTCAAAAAGCGCAGGAAGATGAATGATCCTATCCAACTTTCATTGATCCTGCAGTATGTTCTTGGCGCTGATAATTACTGTTGGATGTAGTGCCCCCTGACAATTTGTGTTGGATGCAATGTGTGCCCTGGGCCCAGGCCTTAGGCGGTACATCAGTCTTTCTTGTTTATTACCATCGCAATATCCTTTCTATTCCGACTCCCGCTCCAGGCAGACACTCAGCCAGTACGCCCAGCAACGCTTTGACCGACCATGTCCCAACTCGATCTCAACGCGGCCGTAATGCCGCCGCCTCCGGGCGAGACGCAGAACCTCGACAACCCGCCGAACGGGAACGATGTCATTATTGGCGTGTATACTGCGTGTATTGTCATTGCCACCGCTTCTGTCGTCCTACGCACCTATTCCAAGTTTTTCCTCTTGAAGTTGTACCGGATCGAGGACTATCTTTTGATTCCGACCTGGGGTATCTTCATCGCGCATTGTGTCTTCTGGATAATGATGAACGGTACTACTGGCAGCCTCGTTCACATGTGGGATTTCCGCATTGGTGGTCTGGCCCCCTTTTATCGTGTAAGTTTTCTCCCTCGTCCACCCAAATAACGTATGCTTACACGAATCCTGGGGTCTCAAGAATGGCTTCTACGGAACTTTACTCTATGAGACCGTTATGATGGCCATCAAACCCATGATTCTGTTCGAATGGATGCATATCTTCGCCTCTGCCGGCCCGCGAAATCTTTTCAACTGGACCTGTTACATCCTATCTGCCATCAATGTCCTCACATATTTCATCTCCATCATGATCGACGCTACGTCCTGTACTCCCCGCGAATATTGGTGGGACCAGACGATCGAGGGCCATTGTGTCGATACGAAAAGCCTCCCCATCGCTACAGCCATCATCAACGTCATAGTCGATGTCTTCATTATACTTCTACCCCAAGGCATTATCTGGCGCCTAAACATGTCCAAGGCTAAGAGGGCTGGTGTTTCGTGCGTCTTCTTCATCGGCCTAATCTCCGTCACCGCCGCTACCGCTCGGCTTGCCTTGTCTGTCGCCTATTCCACGTCCGTCGACGTTACCTACCAATTCTCCCAGGCGGGTATCCTCATCGTCTTGGAAATGACGTTTGCTATTCTTGTCTTCACCTCGCCTCATATGCCCAAGCCCGTATCTCTACTTGCTCAGGCGACCGGTGCCTCTGTGACCCGACTCATAAGGATGAGTAGTCGCTCCGGCAGCGGTCACCATTCCACGGCCTCCGGGTCGAGAAACTACCAGGACATCAATGAAAACGGAAATCATCTGCCTCTACACGTCTTGCGATCTTCCAAGAGCAGCCGGAGCTTGCCGCGCAGAGTGGGCAAGAATTCCGTTGAGAGCGAGGTGCAATTCACCAAGTCGGATATGCCTAGCCTTCCATAAGAGTGCGGGCTTTTCTGTCCGGCCGTACATAGTGCGCATCCATATGTATCACATGTGTCATGTATATTTGGTGTCCCAATTTACGAGATATCTTCATGTCTTTTCACTGCGAGGGGACTCAATCCCGCGCTTCTTTAAGCCTTTTCCTGTGCTATCCCGTCTATGACAGCAATGGCTTTTTATGAAATATTATATTTGCACCTATCCATAGTACGGCAAGTTTGAACCAACTGCATAGATATGAATAAAAATGAATGGAAATTTGATGCATGCAAATCCTTCAAGCCCCACGTGCAATATTTAGCAAATTTCCGTTGGTTTGATCAATGATACCAACCTCTACCAATAACCCGGGGCCCTCATCCCTCATCTAGGTAGCCGAGGTGGCTACCTAATGTATGGAGCTCAAAACCAAGCTTTATGTAGTAGTATTATCGAACGTTACATTGGTTTTTCTTAGAATAGAACTATTATCGCATCTAAAAGCAGATACACTGCTTAACTAGACGACTAAGAACGTTCTCACGTGATATTTCAGGATATCTGGTTTAAGTACTTCGTAAGGCTCAATACAACGATTATCCTTAAATTCAGCCCAAGCAACTATGAGGATGTGTTACGTAATCAGGGTTTCCACCTATTTCTAGCTGTTTTACCAGCTTCAATTATAACAACAACCTTTATGCCGCCAGCATCACTACACCACCTATGACAATACCCCGATAATACAAGTATAAAATAATTTAGCGGATTCACGGATGTCGTAATCTAGACCAATGTACGGACCGGCATAGATGTAACCCACATCTTACTCCCATTTTGCCGAAATGGAACAGTGACACACATATACTCTAAATGGTAAATAATTACGACTGCTACAGTGTGTTGTCTGTAACACATCCAGACTACCTGACTACCTGGCCACGTTGGGTAGGGTTACAATCTAATGCGGGCTTCGTAAAACTCATTTATGATATGTCTCCAATTGGTCATCCTTACGCACTATGGACTTTCACTCTGATACCCATAGACCCTCTCTGAGGGGTAGGGATGAAGTAATCGGCCCCCATCTCGACATCCCGCGGTCCCGTCTCAAAGAGCTCGAGAATCCCGACATCGTCCGGTCCCATTGCCTCACGGCTCGCCCAAACACGCCAAATGTAGGCTAGCGTCAGGTAAAGCTCGCCGTACGCCAGGTTCATCCCCAGACAGTTACGGCTACCTCTCGAAAAGCTTGTGAGATACCTGTCCAACTTTTTGGCCCCTTCCCCGAGCCAGCGGTCCGGGATGAACAGCTCGGGTTGCGGAAAGATGGTCTCGTCGCGGTGGACCGCCACGCTCGTTATCGAGACAGGCGTGTTAGGCGGTATCACGGTTCGCTTGCCCGTCTTCCGGTCAACAAACACGATGGGGTTGTCCGGGTTGATGCGCTGCGACCGCGTCGATAGGCCGTAGCCCAGCCGCAACCCTTCCTTGATGACGGCCATGAGGTACGGGAGTGCCTGCAGCGCGGCCAGCGGAACCGCATCCATATCTGCAGGTGTAGCCGACCGCATTGCCGACCGCAGCTCTTGTTTTAACCGCAGCAGCGTCTCGGGCTGCCGCAGCAACCAGAAGGTGATCAGCTCCAGGATCGTGGCCGTAGTAAGAGTCCCGGCCATGACGAGCACTTGCGCTTCCTCGGAGAGCCGCTCGGCCGTCTTCTCGTGCTGGGGCAGGTGCTTGGAGTCGAGGACCGCGTGGAAGATGGTCTGGTGCTCTCTGTCGCGCCACCCTTCGTTCTCGCCCGTCATGATGCTCTCGACTTGCAGGCGCGAGATCCGCTGCTGCGCCAGGAAATCGGCGAGCCCCGGTTGTATCTGCCGTACCACTGTCTCGGGCAGGGCCTTGATCACACCATGGATCCACGGCACATGTTTCACCCAGTGAATCGATTTGAGGCCGGCCAAGGCGCCGTCTCGTGACGAGGGGTCGAAGTTAGGGGATTCTTGGTTGAGAACAGGCGCGTCAGCTTCATTGATGCTCTGGTGACTAAAGTCCTCCCACTGACTTACCAAGTTTATGATCGCAGCGCGCGAACGAGTAGATGTTTACGACGTCGTTCCCCAGGGCCGAGAACATGCAACTCACATTCAAGACCTCGTTTGAGTCCCTGAAGTCGCCTATTCGCCTCATCATGACGCCCAGTCGTTCTTGTATCACGGGCTGCAGCCTCCTCACGTTGGCCATGCTGAAGTAAAGGCTCAGCGCGGCGCGCCGCTGACTATGCAGCTCATGCTGAACGGTCGAGAAGACGCAGTTGTCCAGCCCGCTGAACCGCGTGAAAAGGGGGTCTTTGTCCATGCGCCGTGGAGCAGAACTACTCGCATAAATGGTATCATAGAAATCCTGCTCATGGTTGCCCATTTTGGTCAGCCTCTGGCCCCGAACCACTGTTTTACTATCACCACTACCATCAACAGATTGGCAGGGTCGATCGAGCTTACGGGGTCGGAAATATGGAGTTCTCCGGGCGCGATGCGGATGATTGGCCCATATTTCTTGTGAAGTTCTATAATTTTGAACGTGTATTGTCCCCCGAGGCATATGTCATAGAAGGCCTCGTACCTGTTAGGAGTTAGAAAACAAAGGAAGAATTTGAATCAACAAATAGCATGACAGAGTAGAATGAGAAGGCAGAGGGCACTTGCAATCGTGTAAGCGCTGCGAGACGGGGCCCTGGAATGAGGGATAGAGGTCCTAGGTAGACACTCCAAATAGCATTGTAAAGGGCACGAACCAGGAGCAGCAGCACTGCCAGTAGGGCGGCCGCGGTGTAGAAATTCATGCTGTGACTAACTTCTAGGATCGTATACATACACGTAGAAGCCTATGATGGAAACGAGATGGCGTACCTAAGCGATAGGTTACGAATCAACATGTTATAAACGGCTATCGATGGCTCTATCTACGTAGTGGTTGAAACTAAAGAAACATAAATCCATTTTCGGTTATCTGGTTTTCACGGAGGAGGTGGGGGGACCCGGGAATGGGGGGGGGATCACACCTCAGGTCGACCAGCTGACTGATACTATGAATACCCAGAGAGACGGAAAATAAAGTGAGAGAAGCCCCCTGCAGGTCCCGATGCGACTGTACGGACTTCGTAAATCGGAATAGATTAGCCAGTAACATAGGTAGTACAACATTGCCATCAATGGATCGTTTTCGGCCCATCTTTCGAGTCCCCATTGCCACGTATAGGATGGATAGAGATCTGACCTTGTGTGAGATCTCTAGGACAAAACCGGTAATCATCCCCGACAAGGCTTTCACACTAGACTTGTGTATGCAGGACTTCAACCTCTACCAGCCTGAGCCAACACCATTATCCGTGCCGCCCCCTATTACCTAGCGTCTTTCTCGTTGCTCCCCAATTCTTGATTACAGTAATACTCTGCAGCCTAGGTTCGGTAGAAGCCTGGTTAAGTCGAAGCCGTCATCATGGTGCAAAATACACGCCCGGTGGGGGAGGGGAGGGAGAGGGGCGGCCGTGGAAGGTTGGTCAGCTCATCAATGATACAAGATAAAACCGTTCGTTCCGGCACGTGGAAATTCGAAAGTAATAGTTAATCAGAATTTCCAGACACCACCGTCACATAACCTGTCTTTAACATGGCGAGTCCTGAAGTCTACTCCCGCCCTGCCGGCGCCATGGAGACGTTCTTCAAGAAACTGGGAGACTCGGGCCCCCGGGAGGGACCTGAGCATGGAGTTTGCCTCTGTATCCTACAACTCCAGTTCCCGGACACTTTAAGCAAGGACAGAGCGGTACAGTATATTGCTGCGGCATGGGAGACGTTGGGGAAGAGGTACCCAGCCCTACGGGCTGAGATTTCTGAACCTCCCTATCCTGTAGATGAGGTGGGAAGAGAGCGTCCAATTATCACGGTTCGGTCCTCTACCGAGGCCACCTTCGGCGAGACTTCTTTCTCGACGCACCCAGGTTCTCCAAGCATCGACGCCCTATTCTCCACCACGCCTCGCCTTTCGCAAAGCAAAACGGCAACGTGCCACTGGCTTCCGGACCCGGGGCAGGTGATCCTGCGTCTTTCCCACTGGCGTGCCGATGGTATGGGTACTATCCTCCTGGCCCACGAATTCCTCTCCACGCTCGGGAACTTGGTGCAGTTTGGGCACGAGCAAGACCATGTTGACTTCAAGACTATGTTGACTCAGTGGCGACAGCAGCAGCAAATCCCATCGTCCCCACCAATGCTCAGTCCCAGCGTAGAGGAGCTCGTCCGGAAATACTTACCGCCACCAACAAACCCTAGGGAAGCAAGTGCATCTACCGCCGACGCCCTCGTCCGCACCTTAGTCGACGGTCCCCCGAGTATCACTCTCCCCACCACCGGCGGAGGTCCCAATACCACCTCGCGCGCCGCCATCCGCCTCAGCATGCGAGCATCCGCGCGATTACGCGATTCCTGCAGAGCGAGCGGGTTCTCGGTAACCTGCGCCCTCAACGCGGCCATCATCCGCGCCACGCTGTCACACATCCCAAGCAGACCCGGCGCGGAACCGGGTTCCTACGCCTTATTCGCCCCGGTCGATCTCCGGGCCCCGCTGATGGCGGCCCTGCCTTCCGCCCCCGAAGTCCAGACATACTGCTCCCGGGCCACGGGCAACTACGTCTCGGGCCTGCCCCTCCGCATCGACGGCGTGGCGGGCAAGTCCTTCAAGGCCCTGGCCCGAGAGCTAGCCGCGTCCTACACGTCCCGGGAAGCCGCCCGCGAGAAGCTGCTCCATCTCGCGGAGCCATATATCGACAAGATGGCGGACCTGTTTGCTACTTTCGGCGGCAGCCCCGGCTGTCCGTATCCGGGAACGCCGGTGATTAGTAGCTTGGGGGTGTTGGACGGGTTGATTAGGGAGACGTATCCCCCACCGACGAAACAACAGGACGGTAGTAATGATATCGCATCTGCGGCGGCGGGCCAGGGGGGCAAGCCGGTCCTCCGCGTCACCGATCTCTGGAATTCGGGCGAGTGCGCGACGGGCATCATGAGCTTGACGCCGTGGAGTTGGGCCGGGAAGTTGACGCTTTCGGCCGTTTGGAACGACAGGTTTTATGACCGCAACATGGCGACTAAGATACTGCACAAGACAATGGAGGAATTGGAAGACGGGTTGGGAATGCCGAAACAACGCGACTCGTATCGGATTCTTTATGGTTGGTTTTTTTCTCTCTCTTTCTTTCTTTGCTTTTTCTTCTGATCCCTCTGCTAACTTATTGTAGGCTGCTCCGACGATGCAACGAGAGTCAACAGACTCCCCATAGAAGCCATCCCTAAGCCTAAGTCGATGCCGGTGCCGTGGCTTATGAGGACACCGCGCGGCATGCCGCTGCAAATCAGCGGCGGAAGACGTATTGGCTTGGGCGTAGCTTTCATTGCCGGAAGTTTTCTAACTGCGTCTATGGTGATGCGCAAAAGTCGGGTATCGGTATGACCTGACAGAGACGAGTATCAACCGGGTGTTGGGTCCGAAAGTTTTAACCGGGTCGGGTGTTGGGATGGGGTCAAAGGTCCGAACAACCCGACCAAAGGCGTCAATCGGCGTTGGGCATCGCTATTAGTTTTGATATTATATAAACCTATTGTAGTCTCTATTATAACCCGATTATAGCAAAAAGATATTCCCAAAATCCAAAATCAACATGACAACCTCCGTTGAAACCGGTAGGGGAGATAGCCCATCAATCATCGCTCTCGCAGAACAGATATCCTCCCTCTGTTCGCAAGTCTCCTCCTATTTGATGGCGAATTCCTTTCCTCAGCCCAGTTTTAAGGCAGACGTGGGAGTTGTCCCACAGACTCCCGACTACGAAGCTCTCCGCGCGCCCCTGAACGATGCCGTGCTGGATCTGCTCCGCCTCGTCAATGGCCCAAAGGCCTCGCTGTTGGACATGTGCTTCTCCCATTACAACCTCGCGGCAATGCAGATAGCCCTCGACCGGGGGTTCCCCCATTATGTCCCGGTCGCTTCGGCAACCGGCAGCCATGTCGGCAAGGGAGCCACGGTGGCCGAGATTGCCCAAAAGGCCGGGATGGACGCGGACCGTACGGGACGGATTCTGAAGCTTCTGGCTACCCAGCGCATATTCGAGGAGGTAGTCGACGATCCTAATACAGAATGCCACGATGAGAGCAATCGCCGCTTTACGCACACAGCTAGCTCCGCGCTTCTTGCTCGTGACGCCCCCTTCTACGCAGCGCTGCATTTGCAGGTGGATGACAACTTCCGAGCCGCTTCCGAGTCCTCGGCCCAGATTTCTCTGGCGCCTTTTGCTTCCAGCGCGACTGATTGTCCCTTTAGTAAGGCGTACGGGTCTAGTATGTATCAATACATGGCGCAGAGACCGGAAAAGGCAGAGAGATTCGCCAAGGCCATGGTTGGCTGGGCTGAGGGTAAGTCATTCCGAATCACTAGCATGCCGAACGCAATGGCTAGGGGCTAAACTACTCGCCCCTTTTTCTTTCCTTCAAATAGGCGAATTACGGCAGATGCATGAACTCCACAGCGGGTATCCCTGGGAATCGTTGGAGGACGGGACTGTTGTCGATATCGGCGGAGGGAATGGGCACATCTCCGTTGGCCTTGCGCGTGTAAGTGTCGAGTGTCATCCTTCGCTCTAGTATCACTCTTGTACCTAGTCAAAGTGCTGTTTACTTACCCCTCGGTACCACGCAGAAAGTTCCCACTCTCAACTTCATTGTCCAAGACATCTCCCTTCCCATGCTCTCCGCGGGGAAGGAGAACCAAAATGACGGTCACGACCATGATGTCTACAAGCGCCTGAACTTCCAGCATTACGATTTCTTCCAGCCCCAGCCCGTCCGTGACGCCTCCGCATTCCTCATGCGGCAAGTCCTCCATAACTACAACGACAAGGAGTCTATCAAGGTCATCCGCGCCGTGATCCCGGCGATGGAGCGCTGTGCGGCGCCGCTGCTCATTAACGACATAATAATACCCAAGACTGGGACCATTCCGAGGTTTCAGGAAGAGCAATTAAGGAAAATAGATATCAACATGATGGTCGTGCTAGGCGCTAAGCAGAGGAGCCGGGAAGAGTGGGCCAGGTTGATCAAGGAAGCTGACGAAAGACTAGAGGTCGTGAGGGTCGTCGAAAGTGTTAGTGGTGGTCTAGGGTTGATCGAGGTCCGCCTTCGTGTACAGTAATCTCATGACCGCTACATCCTATTCCTTGCGCATAATCAAGTGCCTTGCTTGGTTAAGGTAATTATTTCAGGGCCGTAGGGCTGACCCTGTCCTTTGGTTGGAAAAGGTGCCGTCGATGCTTGTTCTACACGGGGTTCATTCCCCGCAGATATGGCCAGAATTGGTGGTCGAGGAAAACGACCCGATCTTGGTGACAGACGATTAGTTATCATATGTGACTCACTAGTCCTTTGAGGAGGTGACCTCTCGCTCCATATCTAGACCAGTCAGGGGTGTTCTGTAACTTGAAAAGATCAGCCAACTCGACAAATCTGGCCCATGGCCCTGAAGAAGTTAGAATACCACTTTCTAAGACATCTAACACTACCGTTATTGGTCCCGGACTTGAGCTGCTTGGTCTACGGCCATAAGGTGTTCAGCAGGGCTCAGACTCCTGGGTCTACGCCGCCTGCTTCCTACTTGGATTCGAGTATCAGGTTCCGTGGGTATTAACGTTCTATAAGGTTAAGCTACGTTCTACTATGAGTCTCGCCAGTGGTACCACAGACAGGCCTCCTTTTGGTCGTCGTGGTCGTGGTACCGGCAGAGGCAGAGCCGGCGATAAGCATATGATCCTCGCGAACATCAAACAGCACATACTCAATAATATAATTTCGTCGTTTTCCATACATATTGGAAAGACTTTCCAATGAACTTTCCATGCAGTAAGGGCTTCCTCGGATTGTGCTCCGTCGAATTCCATGGTGACTCGGCCTCCAGTGTCTTGCAAACGCAATTACGTGTAGTCCGGAACTCATGGTGAAAACAACCTCTCAGTAATTCTTTTCATTCATTGCACGTAAATTCTAGGCTTCCTTGTGACTTTCAATTTATCATCCATAGAGATCTCTAGGCGTAGAGTCTATCATCTGCTTACTGCTTTGGGGTTCACTTTCTCATTCCCAGCTAACCTGGGTTACAGTGTAAAGTCTGGAATGTTGGTAAGCTGTACTAAAGGTTATGAGCTTATACAGCGAAAGATCGACTTCTTGCGCCACCTAGCCAAGGTCACTGTCTTAGTGAATACCTAGGTATGCTTCTAGGATGATTGTGTCTGGCACATATCCATTGCCTTTTCAAGCACTCGTCCCTCCATAGGTGTCATCTTTAGTACGAGTACAAATGGAGTATACTTGCAGTATCTTTCCAATATCACGAAGACACTTAACGGGGATTACGATCAAGCAACTGGCAAAATGTTCATCAGTACCTAATGTGATTCTTGGAGCAATAACTCCCAGTAACCCCGTCAATTCTTATGTCATCTATTTAAAGAGACATAGCATAAACCTGGGGAATCGAAGATTCGAGAAGCGAGTTTTAGACATGTTTCTTGGAGAATTTCTACGACTTGCCATACTTGGCGCAAGCTCCAATGAAGACGAAACTTCCGAACCATTCCAAGGAAAGGGGGCATCTGATCTTGCTGACTATCACTCAGGTACCTATCACCTTACACAGACGCTGGGCGGTCGACTCCTTAATTCTCCCAGTAGTAGAGGTGGATACTTTAGATATACTACTTGTCTTGAGGGAGACGATACAATTGTTACTCGGCATTGGCATAGAAAATATAGGTGTTGAAGACGCTCGGGTGGTCAGGATTATCTTACTGGCTATTGGATCAGTAAGAATTGAAAGTCGACATCAATACGAGTCTAATGATATGTCTAGCAAGGTTGTGAAGGCCATGATTGATGTTGGGCGTGTAGTAGAACATTACCCAGTGTTTGAGCAATACATAAGAAGTGCTCTGAGAGCCTTGCAAGTAGGTAGAAACGAGGTTTTGATGAACCTAGAAGTGACAAGGGGAAACATATCAATATAAAGCACGCGAAGAATGGATTTCTAGCCGCCTAGCAAGTCGGGCCTAGCTCTACACATTTTAAGATGAAGCTGGCATCTCCTACACGCAATCTAATGCTTGATGAACTGTTAGTGAATAATTGGTAAAATTAAATTGTTAATTGGCATAAGCTGTAAGGCTATATATGCTGAGCTGGGAAGCCAAACCCTTCATTCTAAAACTCGATCCATAGCCTAACGAATGATATAGTACTTAGAATATATGGGTCGCCATTCTTCCTCACCGCCGTCGTTGTACTCCCCCTACACTATTACAAACCTCGTTAGAGAAGTCTAACTTCTGCGTTACTAACTAGTCTTCACTGTAAGAAAGAAATGAGTACAGCAAAGAAATAGCCTGTGGCGGTTAGCATAAGCCGTTATTAACCTATTAAAGAGAGGGACTACTAGGAACAGAAATTAACAGCTTCTCTCATCATGAAAGAGTAAATGAGCGGAAAGGGGCGTAATAGGCGCAGGGTTAAGCTTTCGCAAGCCTTCTCTCGTGTAGAAATAAAATTATTTCTACACTGATCTTCACATCTGGGAATAATTATCGGAGATGGTGAATGTAATCGAGTGTGATATCTGGTATTTACTCCTGCCTAGGTACCTAGGTAGGTAAGATGATTTGTACTGGTACCTAGGTAACTATATTAGAATTAGGAATAGACTTATTTCAAAGTGATACCAAAACTCATCGTTCCTAGTAGAATCTAATCCAAGAAAACTATGGCTATATCCTCGGTAAATCTGATTGGCTGGAAATAGCTTACATCATTCCAGAAAGAGAAAGCCGAGCCATAGTTGAATCTAATTGGTGGTTTCTATATGGAGCTAACACGTCGCTGATACTCTAAGTTTATTGTCTGCAGAGTTCATCATAACTTATACCTACATGTAGGTAGTGCTACTATCATCGTGACGTGTATAGATATATGCTATAGAATATAATAAGCTATAGCAAAGATATCTTAAAGGAGAAAGATGGGGATGAGAGTAGATGGGGTTTAATATGTACTAACCTGGAAATTAGATTGGTGAAGATGGCGCAGGTGGCGGGAGCTAGATCTGAGATATCTGAGATATCTGCGAAGCACGTGCGAGGCTCTTCGGGAGTGACAAGACGATCGCCTCATCGATACTACTGCACTTCGTAAATCCCGACTTCCGACCTCGAGGGGAAATCCCCATTGGTCCGTGCTGCATGCAGCCCGCATCAGATAACGTTAAATTGGAGATCCATCTACGTGAGACCGGCGGTACCTGCGGGTACTTCTGAATATAGAGAATTCCGTGTTAAATTGTGTAGATGAACTTGCGCCCCAAGGGATAATACGAAGATCCGTACGTACACTAACTCGGTTACCTAGCAACTTTTAATCCATGAGGTAGTTATGATATCATATTAACTAGATGAAAATTCTGAAGAAACGATTTCTACATGACAGTGTACATACCTAGGTACATAATGAGAAGTACAGTCACGCTTCCCAAATTTGTCTGTAGTAACGTTAGTATTATAGATAAGGCGATAAGATAATCCCCTGTTGCCCGCCCAGCCTCTTACGCTTTTGCCTCTCTGGGAAATGGCCTCCGCAAAAAACCATCCCCCAACAACGATCCACAAAGACACCTAAAGCCGCACAAACGTACCATCAACGTACCACTAACCAATTCCCCGCAGATTATCCGGGTGGTTATTCGAGGCTACTAAGGTTTTGGCCTAGACTGGAAAGCTCTAACGAGCTGGTCAGGTAGTTGCACCTCGCACTTTCAGCGACCTCCACAGTGCCACCACCGACCAACCTCATTTCAATCATTCATCCAACAAGGAGTCGTTGTAGTCCGTAGCTCTACCGATTACATCGCCATCAATCCAACTTCTTTTTCTGCTGTCGACGACGTTCCCGAACACAGTGAGAAGTGCGACGGAGGAGAGTCCGCTCGACAATTCTTTTTTAAGAGGCAAAAAGAACTATTTCTTTGCATTAAATCCGTTCGGTCGCATGTAGTCACTAAATACTATGTCCGCCGAAGCGACCGCCGCAATGGCGTCTGCGTCTGCACCTGCGTCTGCGCCCGAGACCGAGATGGTTGAGATCGAGGTCGCAAATCGCCCTTCCAGCAACGATGCACTCAACACCTGCAATAAGCCTACCGGCCTTCACTCACCGCCCGATAGTAACAGTGCAATGAAGTTGGACGGTAGCGACGATTCCGAATTGAGTGACTTGGACGATCCCTCCCTCATCGACGATATAAATGTCGATGTCAACCTCGACCCGCCGCCTTCTTCGCCGACTGGTCACGCGGACCAGGACGACGTCAAGCACGAGGAGGAAGATGATGACATCGGCGAGGTTGTTCCCGACCATTGGTCTGGTACTGTTCCTGTCTTCAAGCCGGACATGCATCAATTCAAGGATTTCAAGAAATTCGTACGACTCTTGCTCGTCCTATCCCTTCGTTGCCACTCGTATTTGCTCTAGTGCCGCTAACTTGTCCGATTTTGCAGATGACCAAAGTTGACTGCTACGGCATGAAGTCCGGCATTGTCAAGATTATTCCACCCAAGGAATGGACAGACAAGCGCCCTCCGCTTCACGACATGATCAAGCAGATCAAAGTCAAGGAGCCGATCAAGCAGGATATCATGGGGTCTAACGGCACGTATCGCCAAGTCAATATCCTCCACCAACGATCCTACAACATTCCACAGTGGCGCCAACTCTGCGATCAGAGCGAGCACCAACCCCCTGCAAGGCGAGGCGAGCGCCGTGCGCAGGCTCCCCCTAGGCCAAAGGCGACCTCATCATCGGTTGCTACCGACTCTAAGAGACGCGGGCGACTGACTAGGGGTAGAGGCAAGCGAGGCGCCGCCAAGGACAGCACAGCAGAGCAGGATGATCGACCAATGACACCTGTTTCGCCGAAGCCCAACGAGGATGTCATTGAATCCGTAGAGCAAGATCCCGGCGCGGACGTGGATGAGGACGATAGCCCTCCCGTCGTTGGCCGGATGGGTGGTGCAAGACAGGCGAAGCCTAAGACCCAGTCTACGTCCGCTCGAAGGAAGTACGCGAGGCGAGAAGCGTCAGCTAGGGTCGATGAAGAGGCCTTCAAGGACTTTAACTATCGTATGGACATCTCCGACTACACCCCCGAGAGGTGTGAGGAGCTCGAACGCATATACTGGAAGACTCTTACCTACGCAGCGCCCTTGTATGGTGCAGATCTTCCGGGGACGCTATTCGATGATGAGTGCGAAAACTGGAACCTCAATAAACTCCCTAATCTTCTCGACGTTCTAGGTACCAAGGTGCCTGGTGTCAATACTGCTTATCTCTATCTTGGCATGTGGAAGGCGACCTTCGCATGGCATCTCGAAGATGTTGATTTATACAGCATCAATTATCTCCACTTTGGTGCCCCAAAGCAATGGTACAGTATCTCGCAAGGCGACGCACGTCGATTCGAAGCTGCCATGAAAAGCATCTGGCCAACCGAGGCCAAGGCCTGTGATCAGTTCCTGCGACACAAAGCCTTCCTTATTTCGCCGAACCACTTGCTTCAGTATTTCAACATTAAGGTCAATAAATGCGTCTCCTATCCGGGAGAATTCGTCGTCACTTACCCGTACGGCTACCATTCGGGATACAATCTAGGCTATAACTGTGCTGAGGCCGTCAATTTTGCCCTGGACTCCTGGCTGCCAATGGGAAAGATTGCTAAGAGATGCGAATGTGCTCAAGCTCAAGATAGCGTTTGGGTTGATGTGTACGAGATCGAGCGTAAGCTGAGAGGAGAAGAGACAGATTATGAAGAGACCGAAGATGAGGAAGAGGACGAGGAGGACGAAGATGACCTCGATACCGGCGAACGAACACCGCCATCGTCTCACGTGAGATTCAAACAGGCTGGACGGAAACGCAAACGCGCAGCGACTGACAAGGGGGAGAAGAAGAAGGCTAAGAAGATTCGACTTCGTGTTAAAAACCACGTTGAGCCCCCATGCTGCCTGTGCCCCCACGATGTACCAGGCCAAGAGGTGTTGCCGACGAGTGATGGTCGCAAGGCCCATCGCATATGCGCGCTCTACGGACCGGAAACCTGGATCGAGACGGTCGATGGAAAAGAAGTCGTCGCTAACGCGGAGAACATTAGCAAGGCACGCATGGAGCTCAAATGCCTGTACTGCCGCTCTAAAAGAGGGGCATGTTTCCAGTGTTCGCAGAAGAAATGCGCTCGATCCTACCATGCAACTTGCGCTGCGGCGGCCGGTGTCTTGGTGGAAGAGGCTGATGTTCCGATCTTCGGCGAGGATGGGACGGAATACAAGGAACGAGCTTTCGAGTTTAGTTGCCGCTTCCATAGAACCAAGAGAGATAAGAAGCTGGATAGAGATACTCTGGACGAATGCCAGAAGACGCGACAGGCGGCGGCCGCTCTCAAGAAAGGCGACATATGCCAGCTGCAGTATTACCGCGGGGACATATTTGCGGGAGTCATTGTTGAGAACAGGGCAGATGAGCAGACGTTCCTTATCGACGTGATTCCTAATGGGTGCGAAACTGACGATCAGATTGTTGGGAGACCGTCGCTAACTGCATGTAGGGATCGATTCGAAGTCGAATGGAAATGGCTCCTTCTCCCAGATCCGGCCGATTTCCACCTCCAGAGAGCGTCAGCAAAGGCCATCCCTATGCCGACGTCACGTAAGGCCAAAGACCAGATTAACGCCACGAAGAGAGTTATGGAGGAGCTTCCACGCGCCGATGCGCCATTCGTCGACGGATTCACCTGGGCTGAATTCAACGCATACGATTGCGCCAATAAATGGCAAGCTAAAGTGGACTTGGCCAAGGACAACCAGATCTGGTATTACCTTGGGGGAACGTCAACGGAAGCTCGTGCTCAGTACACGGAGGACCCAAGCAATCCTAGATACAACACCAAGAGCAATTACTTGGATACCGTTCCACGACCAGCTCCACCTGCCGTCCAACCTCGAAAGTCGTACGGATCGACGTTCTCGGTGCAGACTCCAAGCCCAGCAGGAGTAAAACCCGAAAAGCCCTATCAATACAAGCCAAGGGGACCCGTGGTGCCTTCATATGTCCGCTCTCCCTTTACCGCCCAGCAGTTCGTTCCGAAGCCTGTCCCTTTCACAGCACAGCAATTCTTGCCAAAACCATTGTTCTATCCTTCACAGCCCACTACACCAAAGCTAGTACCTGCACCCCAACAGAGCGTGCAGCATGCTCCCCAGCAATCCATGCCGAATCCTGTCGCTACACCTCAATATATCGGACAGTACTCTTCACATCAAACTGTACCGAAGCCAGGCCCTACCCCCCAAAATACTCCCCAGCACATCAATCACTATCCCGCGCAGCAATCTTTACCAAAGCCAGCTTCTACAAACCGACAGGACGGACAATACGTGTCGCAGAAAATGGTATCCAGGCCGTCTACTACGTCTCAACAAAGCGGACAGCACCCTTCACAGCAGACTATAGTCAAACCAGCTCCTCTACCTCGACCAACACCTCCGCAGAAGGGACATACGCGGAATCACTCGTCACTCAATGGCCTCAACGGCCAGCCATTAGCATTCGGTACGGATAGTCGATTCAGAACGCCGCCGTTTTCGTATGGAACTAGTCGAATTGATTCCACTGCCAAATCGCCGTTTAGTCATGGATTCACGCAGCCACCGGGTCTAGGCCCCTCTCCGTCGCCGCAGAACGGGCAACTTTTCCAGGCTCAAGCTCGCGCCAGGTCGAGTTCATTGGCATCTAACCGCTCGTTCGACACGCCGATGACCTCGTCTGCCATCCGACCTCCCTCTGCGTCCGCTCAGGGGATGATTGGAGAAGCACATGCTCCCCAGCAGCATTATTTTACTAAACAAGCACGACCAAGTATTGTTCAGAAATATGCGTTTTTTCAGATTCATCATAACAGGTACGGCAGTTGAAGCTCCCACCGTGATGTTCTGTGCTGACCACAGTTTAGGGACTCTACAAAATACAAGACACCTTACGCTAATTGGGGCGGATTTACCAATGGGTACGAAGGCAATCTTCGAGCTCATTTGATGAGGTCGCCTGAAGCACTGTTTGAGATTAGGAAACGACCAACAGGCTTCAGCAGTGGCACCTCGAGTTTGATCCCATTCAGCAATGGAATCCCAAGCAAGGATGCCCTAAGCCCAATGCTGCATTCGGGTAGCTATAATTCACCTCGCCAGCTAGCTGCCTTAGCAAGCCGACCGTCTCCTAGCCCATTCGCAGCACAGAAACCAGCATCACCGACTTTACCTATTACCCCACGCGGACAGCCAGAAGCTCGTCAGGTATCAACAGGAACCGCAAATTCTATTGATTCGAATCAGGGGCCTGTTTCGCAGTTGCACCCAGCAATTCGAGCTCACTATGCTGCGATGTTTCAGACGAGGACGGTCGAGGAGCAGAAACAGCAAAATGCAATCGCGGCGCGGTTCCAAATGACGAGCCAAGAATCGATATCGAGCCCACCAGTGTCTGCGATACCTTTCTCGACTCCAACGCACGTACCAACAAGCCATGTAGGAGACGACCAAGTGAACATGTCAAAATACAACTATATCCGATCGGTATCGGCTACTGGAGATCAAAAGCTGCCTGCGTCAACGACGTCGAATTCCTCTGCGAAAGTCGCGAATGTGCCCAAGCAGACTTACGTCCCCCCTCCACGACCGTGGGAAACATTGCGAAAGACACAAACTCCAGTGCAAACACCCCAGCAGTTTGCGATTCAGCACCCGACCTCAAGCGCCCCAACCTCAGGCGTAGTAGATACACCCGCCACTACCCTGGCCGTACCGGGTTCGTTTATTAATGAGTCCGGAAGCACAAGGCACGTGGCAGATTTAGGGCCTCAGCCCAGCAATGTAAGCGGACCTTTCTGGCAGAAGTTCCCGCAGACAGTGCCTAACAGCAGCAGCCTCAGCCAGATCAGCCACTGGCAGCCTCCGTACCACCAGCCGCCGCAGAACGGTTCCTGGCCCCCGCCATACAACAGCCAGAGTCCACACCATCCGTACCATCCGCACCATCCACACCCTCGGCACCATTAACGGCAAAGTTCGTGAATGGCGCTCTGACGCCGGTGCCTCTTTCCTCATCTCGAACTGTAGCAACAAGTGATCTTCCAGAGGTACCAGATGAATCAATGGAACTAATCGAGAGCATCATCCGAAATGCTCGAAGAGTCAGCGACTCGTATCCTGACGAGGTAGCCGGAACGATTTGAGGCGAATCGTGGAACGGACGTGAGATGAGATGACAGGCGAACGATGGAAAATGAGTATGACGAAACCATGACGCAGTTGTTACTTAGGGTCGAAGTGTTTCGTGGAGTTTGGCGTTGACGAAAAAGGAGAGTGAGTATACTCTACCAGAGATTTGCATGCCTCTTCAGCAGAAGAGCTTCCTACCATTAGATGTCGCGCCTGCATAGGCTTATTTCTTGTTGTTGGGGCGGACTTCATATAGGGTTCATGGAAAACGGCCATATTCCCTTCACCTCGTTCGACTCGTGGACGTCGACGAGATTTATAGGTAGCTGACGGATGAGTTTCAAGGAGTCAAACGGATGTATAGTACGACAGGACTGGTAGGGTGTGCTTGGAGATCGACGGTGGTCTCCCTTGTTAGAGTTAATCGAGTACCGATGGTTCCAATCCTTCACCCAGTTTATCCAATGCGTAATAACCTACATACATGTAACCAAATATCTAAGGTATGGATAATGGAATACCTCTAGATATCTTAGGTACCTAGGACTTACTGTTTGCCACAACATTGAAGCATCAAATCAAACTGAAGATGAAGTGAGTGAATCTGTTTGCTGCATATATTCTTATAAGTGCATATGTAAGTAGGTACATACAGGTACCCTTAGCCAGCGCCTACCGTTGAGTAACTCTAATTGTCGATATGTCCAAAACGGGCTAGCAACGGTACCGACTTGTCGACCCCCCACTAGTGCGATTGAACTACGTCGTAAGAAAAATTATTGATAATTCCGTCAGCCTTGCAGCCATTTCAACTAAACATCAACAAACTTGAATTGTCCACTCACACAACCGCACATCGTTCTCTGTTCTCAACTAAGAATCCCATTGTTCGTCACTCTGATAGAAGTGACCATGGCGACTTCAAATGAGAAGTCTGAGCGTAGCGACCGAAAGCGCATGAGTAGTCCGAGTACCGATACGGCCCCGAAGCGCATCAAGACGGAAGACGAGTCCGAATCCAAACCAGCCAAGTATAACCCCTACCTCGCGCACTGGTCCAACGGCAACGGCGACATGGACAAGAACGGCTTCGACTCAAGTGACCGACTGCCTAAAGGGTCCTCCATCGCAAGCTTCGAACGTCGAAAGACCACGGCTAAGCAAGCCTTCGAGGCCGAGAACAGCGATAACAACCCATTCACCGGAGAGCCCCATTCACAGCAGTACTTCAACATCCTGAAGTCGCGTCGAAATCTCCCCGTCTCCAAGCAGAGGTTTGTTTACCTCCCATTTTCATCGATGTTGCGTCTATATACTAACCATTCATTGACTACAGACAGGAGTTCCTGGATATGTACCAGAAGTCGCAGATCCTAGTCTTCGTCGGTGAGACTGGTTCAGGTAAAACCACTCAGATCCCTCAGTACGTTGTGTACGATGAACTACCCCACCTCACCCGTAAGCTGGTTGCTTGTACGCAACCTCGACGAGTCGCTGCCATGTCTGTTGCCCAGCGTGTTGCCGACGAGCTCGATGTCAATTTGGGAGACGAAGTCGGTTATAGCATCCGTTTCGAGGATAAGACTAGCTCCAAAACTGTGCTCAAGTACATGACCGACGGTATGTTACTTCGAGAAGCTATGCACGACCACGACATGTCGCGTTATAGCTGTATCATCCTAGATGAGGCACATGAACGTACCCTTGCCACCGATATCCTCATGGCGCTTCTCAAGCAAGTCACCAGCCGCCGACCAGACCTAAAGCTCATTGTCATGTCCGCAACACTGGATGCTGAGAAGTTTCAACGGTACTTCTTCGATGCACCTCTACTTACAGTTCCAGGACGAACGTTCCCCGTCGAGATTTTCTACACACCCGAGCCCGAGAAGGACTACGTTGAAGGAGCAATACGTACTGTGCTACAGATCCACTCTGGCGAAGATGATGGAGATATCCTTCTCTTTCTCACTGGCGAAGAGGAGATCGAAGATACCTGCAGAAAGATCTCTCTCGAGGTTGATGAGCTGGTTAGAGAGACAGATTGCGGCCCCATGACAGTTTACCCACTGTATGGTACTCTCCCTCCACATCAGCAGCAGAAGATCTTCGAGAAGGCACCACCCCCGCTCAGGAAAGGCGGTAGGCCGGGTCGCAAGTGTATCGTGTCGACAAATATTGCCGAGACATCTTTGACTATCGACGGTATTGTCTATGTCGTCGACCCTGGCTTCAGCAAGCAGAAGATCTACAACCCGCGGCTTAGAGTAGAATCCCTTCTAGTATCCGCCATCTCCAAGGCTTCCGCCCAGCAGCGAGCGGGACGTGCCGGTCGAACAAAGCCTGGAAAGTGCTTCCGACTTTACACGGAGAAAGCCTTCAAGGAAGAGCTAATCGAGCAGACCTATCCCGAGATTCTTCGCTCCAATCTGGCCAACACCGTCCTTGAGCTGAAGAAGCTTGGCGTTCAAGATCTAGTACACTTCGATCTCATGGACCCTCCCGCGCCCGAGACTATGATGCGCGCTCTCGAAGAACTCAACTATCTCGCGTGCCTTGACGATGAAGGAGAACTCACACCCCTTGGCAGTCTCGCGTCCGAGTTTCCCTTGGATCCTAGCTTGGCAGTCATGCTGATCTCGAGTCCCGAGTTCTACTGCTCGAACGAGATGCTCTCGATCACCGCCCTCCTCTCGGTGCCCCAGATATTCGTGCGCCCTGCCAACAAGAGACGAGAGGCTGATGACATGAAAAATCTCTTCAAACACCTGGACGGCGATCACCTGACCATGTTGAACGTATATCACGCCTTCAAAGGTGTGCTCAACCGTGGCGATGAAGCGAAGTCGTGGTGTCATAAGCACTATCTGTCATTTCGACATCTTTCTAGTGCCGACAATGTCCGCGCCCAGCTGAAGCGCATCATGGAGACGCAGGGTTTGGAGCTCATCAGCACAGACTTCAACGACAAGAACTACTACATCAACATCCGCCGAGCGTTGGTTAGTGGATTCTTCATGCAGGTGGCGAAGCGCGAGAGCAACAAGGTCTACCGCACTCTGAAGGACAACAGCCAGCAGGTCATGCTGCACCCGAGCACCGTGTTGCAGGCGGAATACGAATGGGTCATTTACAACGAGTTCGTCATGACGTCGAAACATTACATCCGGACAGTCACCGGTATTAAACCGGAGTGGCTCTTGGTATGTTATCTCAAAGTCTCCTTTTTTTTGGTCCTGGACTAGCAGTGCTAACTAAATAACTCTAGGAACTCGCACCCAACTACTACAACATCGAGACCTGGGATGGTCAGAAGGACGTGAAGATAGCGCTGAAAGCGGTCGCTGATAAGGTTCGCCGCCGGGCAGCCATGAAGGGCGGCCGCTGAACAGGTGTATCGGCATCACTATATACATCGACGGGCAGGCTGCGAACCTGATGATGACCCATTGTCTCGACTTTTCACTGTCGAAGGCTAAACTCACGTGCCCTTGACAACCCTACGATATTAAGTGAGAGTGCACGTTTGTCTCTAGGAAAGAAGATGTCCTAGAGAGCAAGAGTTATGGACTAGACTATACTGGACTGGTAACAGTGATACCAAATCGCCTTAGGACAGATGCTATTGCGGTGTCGTAATAAGTCTATGAAGCGTATTGCACTATACAGATGTATATAGAATACCCGAGATAGTGCAGAGAATATGGTCAAGCAAGGCTCCAGGCATTTCAAATGAGTAGGCGGTAGATTAAAAGCCTAGAGGGGACGCGCAGCTCGTGCTGCGGGTGCAGATTATATGGCACGTGATGGGGTCGGGCGTATATCGTTCGGGATGTTGGTATGTGAATAAATCATCTCATCTTGAGATTAGAATATTACTCGAGTTAGTACCTACCTTAGGTAGGCACTTATTCGCGAGAAGTTCTTCTGTCTCCTGACTTAGTGAGTTGGCGGTCCCCGTGGTTTGGTGCTATCGCCTCTCTTTCTGCCCCTTATATTTAGCTACCACAATACGAGGAATCAGTAACCCCAATTAGATCTTTATTTCTCTGCAGACGTGTCGAAACACGAAGGTAGATAGCCCGGCTTAGCCACTAAGCAAGCCACTTGTGCCACGTAGAAATTCGGTACCCCTTATTCAGTCACCGAGAAAAAGAAACCTCTCGTATCACTAGAAGATTTCTATGTGTAAATACTACATATGTATGTCTCACTCTGATATAACAGGTACTATGCCGGGTGAGCATTGGAATCACTGGACTCCACGGGTGCATGTCGGCGGGTGTGCAAGTGGCGGCAGTAGGTAGTGGACTCGGGATGCAAAACGAACGGCCTTACCGTGCCGTGTCTTGTCTTGTCTTGTCTTGTCTTGTCCTGTCCCCCGGGTTTCCTACTCTATCTAGATTAGTAAGTAGGTAGATCGGCCGTCGAGGCTAGAAATTAGGGTGGTACCGAAGGAACGCTATACGTGCGTACGTAAGACGATGGTAATTAAGTAAGTAACCTCGTACGCCTTGCCTCGTCTTGCCTAGCTTCGTTCAGCCCGGTTCAGCTCAGCTTGTGAGATTCTAGGTTGCACGATATTTGGGTTATTAATTGCAGTTGGAAGCTTCATTCATAGGTAGGTTACATAGAAATAGGAAGGGCTCGTGTTGTCGAGACTGGATGAGTGGGGGCTAATAAAGGGGGCTCTACACTACATATAATAGTAGGGCGGCAAGACGACACCTCGAGCGAGAAGATTGTCGACAACTGACAACTAAAAAGATACATGGCCGGCGTCCAAATGCCGATTTACGTAGTACCGGTATGTAAGCGTTAATGCAGGTCATGGCGATCAATCAGGCGTGATCCTTCGACCCAATCCAGCTTCGCGCCGACGGATACGGCGTAAAGTACCAGAGTACATATACACACCGGTGTTAAGTCCCAATGGCCATGTCGGGGAACCTCTCTCCTGAATCACTTCTCACGGTTCTATAACCCCTTTCTTCCTAGTCCTACGGAGGAACCTCACATCGTTACATAGCTTGCGGGCAATGATAAGCTGCCAATGTCCTAGTATCATGTAGTCTCCCTCGGCTTCTTCCGTCCTTCCCAGTCTTGATAGGGCTGGACTCGTAAGAGGTTAGTTGCACAACTAGCGTACGGGACTTGTAACTATTGGCAGCTAGAGTCTTGGGGGGCTGATGAAGGATTTTGGCTTCTTATTTATTTTTAGTCATCCACTTGACGACACACATCGATCATCGCTCAACTTATCGTGCGGAATATTCCGTAGTATGTGCAATTATACATGTGTACAATGTAATGCGATGCAGTGTCTGAGACATCTGATCGAGTCCTGTATGGAGATTCTTATCAGCTCAGCAGCGATACGAAGGTCTTCGGCTCTGAGCTTCTCTTGGCTTGCGACAACTATTCCAAATCATGGGCAGTAAGAAGTCCCGTCTCTTAACCCCGGGCTCCGCAACTTATTGGTTGAATGGGTTTAAGAGATGTTTAGGGCGTGCCGATCCCATACCGAGATAGGCGAAGCTGGGGATGGGCAACGCGCCTCAATGCTACCCCATTCAGCAGACATGCATGAATTATCGAATGAATGGCAAGAAAACAAGGCCCACCGGGATGGATGACCACATGGCGGCGGCGCATGCTGGCCCGGCCCATCCTGGTTCCTGGTAACCGGGCGTTGTAAGCCGGCAGGGTAGGCGAAAGAAGTGCGGCAAGAATTTGCGAATAGGGATAATCATTAACAGCCATGCGACATGAGATCATGGCTGACCCGGGATGCAGATCCTACTCGCTTCCTCTCTACAGCCATTGGAGATCTCGGGGATCTTGGGGGCCAGGGAGCCATCCTATTTCTTAGCCTGCCTAGCTGATACCCTGTTACAAAAGATATACTAATCCCACATTACCTCCTTCGCCCATAGATAGAAAGGAAGAAGCGGGCACAGTCGTTCTCGCCAGACCGATCCCGTTTGCTTTCCTCCCGGGGAGTAGGACTTTTACGAAAGAGGTGGAAGACGACCATAGGACACAGTCTCTTCCCTCTTGAGTCTTATAGGATAAGAGAAGGACGAGACCTACCTGGAGCACCAAGACGACAGCGAAATCCTTCTAAGAAATCGCGTCGCCCATAACCGACGTGGTCGTAGTGGTTCTAGTCGATTCGAACCGTCTATCCGTAAGGAGTTAGGGAAAAAGGAAACAAGGAGCAAGAGAAGGAGACACGACGATAATATAGGGGTGTCAGACGAACTATCAGCTCATCGGTCAGTTGATTGATCAGGCCGACAGAAACCATGTCTCTCGGACCGCTCACGACGAGCTTTACGCCGCCGGCCGACTGTACCGCGTCGTCGGCGTTGTACTGGGTCAACACCGTGTCCACCTTCTACTGGCTGCACGGCCCGCCCCTGCAGTCGTCGTGCTTCCCCGATTCCTACTCGCCGTATCAAAATCAGTACTACAGCCCCGGAATATGCCCGGCCGGTTACACGAGGGCGTGCGAGTCGGTGTCGACTTCCGGCGCCGTACATGCAGCCACGCGGGCGACATGCTGCCCGTAAGTATACACAACATTCTTCTTTTCCTCCCTTGAGATGTCCAAAGAAATAGGACGCGCACTCTAGGTAGTGAGTTAGGGGTGTGTGCTCGTCGCCTTCTGATCAAGACAACGTGTGAAATAAGCATGTGAAAATGAACGAATGGTTGATTGAACGCGAAGATCTAATTGAGAATAAAGGCAAGGAAACTATGTCTGCGCCCAGACGTCGAGCAGCTACAGCTACCCCTGGGGTCCAACGCTAGGCTGCATGTCCGTGTACAGAGTGAACACGGAACTAAGCTTCATCACGATCAACGGCACACTGGAAGGGGGCGAGACTGCCGGCGAGCTGAGGAGCCTAAGGGCTCCTGGCACAATCATGGCGTACGGAGTAGTGATTCAGAATGGCGCTGCCACCACAACAGGAGAGGCATCGGCGACAGCAACGACTTCAGATAGTGGCTTACAAACATCCAGTTCCGTCTTTGCATCAGAGACTGCATCGACAACAGCTACGGTGGGTGACTCACAAGTTGATAGCGGCAGCGGGAGTCATGGGCTCAGCGCCGGGGCCGCTGCGGGAATAGGAATCGGAACGGCAGTCGCGATCATGGCACTCGGCGGCGTCGCACTGTGGATGTTCTGGTCACGGCGGCGGAAGAGGAGACAAGCGGGAGAAGAGGGCGCGCAAGCCTCGGTAACGAGTCCCGGCTCCTGGAGTTCGACGACATGGGCGACGGTACCCTATAGCCAACGGCCGGCGGTACAAGTCAACTGGCAACCCACCGAACTGGCCAACGAGGGCGAGCCTAGGGAGATGAGTGCTGAGACTCGGATGCCGGTTGAGAAGGATGGTAGAAGCTTAGATTGGCGGTAGCCATGCAGGCGTAATGGTGAAGAAGAACTGTCCATAGGTCCTAGCAATGAATACTTTGCAAAATATTCTGCAATAATAGAGCTGACGGCATGTAGCCGCGTAATCAGACAAGCAGGCAGACTATGCCCAATGTCACGCCAGCTGCGACTCTCAAATAAAGGCTCATCGTAATTGGGGATTATTGAAAGAAATGTAACCTGCGAAGCATAGCAATATTCTTTTCCAGCGCGCGACGCGCCTGTTTGAAATGTATGTGAAATATTCTCGTATAACAACATACACCTAGAGATGCAAAGGCATTTGGCCAACTAGAGCGCATGCTCTGGTAACTTGACGAAAAGGGGAAAAGAGGAAAAGATACTTGGCGCGTTGACTAGCCCCGAGGTAGTCGTTGCTGAAAATGGGTGCCTTAGGGAAGCCAGCCAGTGCACGATCGCGGCCGAAAAGGGGGCAAATAGGGGTAGGAAAAGGGGTAATAAATTTACTCTTGGTTGGATTTGCCCACCCTCAAGAATTCAAAACTGCCGGATTTCTTCACGGTGAAAGACTAGAATAATCCCGAGCAATCCTAAAGTTTCTCGATCAATTCGGAATATAAAAAATAATAGTTATTTGAATGCTGATTCGAGCCTGAGTGTCGAAGATTGAAGCGAAATTGGGAACGTTTTGAACCGCGGCGTCATAGAAGCCAGATTGCAGTCTGCCCACTTGGGCACTGATATCCAGGTCTAATATTAATTATAAGCGTTCTAGAGAGGTCTTACCTGTTGTGTCGAGGAACTGTCGGGGTGAAGTGTTGCTGAGGATATGTGACAGGACGCAAGTTTCTAGAGAAGTGATCTCAACAGTCCTATCTTTTGCCAGAGCACGACTGAAGGGGAGCGAAACGGGTACACGTGTGAACGACGTCGAAAATCTAGCCGAGGCATGCGCAAAGGGTTGGAAGCGGAGAATGAATGCCGGCTGTGTCTTACTTAGTAACGTGCCAGCGCGTAGCACCGACTTACATGCATGATAATGGCCGAAGACACCGCTTGAGCGCGTCACAAGGCTCTGAGGACTAAGTGATCGTCATTTTGGAACAGTCCAGGTGACTTTTGTAGAGGATAGAGTCCCCATTATTGGCTCGGTTTTTCGAGAAGATTTCAGCTCCAACATCTAGATAACGATGCCAACCCTTCGAAGTTGAAGTTGTCCCCAAGGTCCCCCTCAGCAGCCTAGCCATGTGATTGTCTCGAATTGAGTATCTGCAGCGATCGTCACTCCGAAGGAAGCCGCTGGGAGAAAATGTTCCGCTCGAGAAATTGGGGCAAATGATAGCTCCTGGATCTGATTGCCTAGGCCAAGTGCCACTTCAAGAAGAGTTAAACTGACTGGTCCGTGGATGGGGATCGGCTTGAAGGTTGCGATGAGACAATACCCACACAAGCCGCCATGAAGTTCAGCCTGTCCTTCTGTAGCAATCCTGGACCGAAACCGCTGCGCTCAACAAGTGTCAATGTGTCAGGCATTGGCCACAACATCATCGCGAGTAAGCCCGCCCAGGCTCCCTCGAACAGGATATAACCCCGGAACCATCAAGTGATCCGTCTCCTCGCATCGGCACTGTGGAAGGCGAGGATCGCCCCTGATTTAGAGAATGTTGACTCTTCCCTAGACCGCAAATCTTGCCTCGATGTTTGAGCAACGTCACATTGTATTAGCAAAGCCTCAATGCTTCTCCGATATTGCCACCACCAGGGACTCGTTCGAGAAAATTTTCGTACGAACTTAAGGGAGGTTGAGGAGTCGGTACGTGGTCAGAGATCTTGTACGTGGTGCTGAGTTATGCGTATATAATCAACAAAGGACCATATAAGACGTTGACTAAGAGCAAGGCAAACCTCTATTTAGGATTTAGTTAGAGTCGATTGACGGTCGTGCGTACATGATTCTTCGACGCCACCATCTCGTGGCAAGCCATCTCGCAGACCACAAATCGCGATTGATGTGTAAAGAAAACACTCACCGGATCAGCGGAATACTAGGAGCAACGTTCCCGCGATGGTGGGTGCATAATAGTAACATCAGGCGAGACTCCGGTAAGGATAGTATTGGCAACTGGCATGCATGTCGAGAGGCCTTCCTCTACTTCCATGATACCTAGGTACTCTCGAGAGCTGAATAGCGGCGCGCTTACACCTTGCATCGAGTGGGGGTAGGAGTTTCCATTTTCAATTAATCGCATGGAGGGAGGGTGTGATTATCGGTTCTCTAACCAGCCTAGGGATACGGAAACATAACACAAGTCGGAATTGGGACCTAGAGGCCGCGATTTGTGCAGCGCAGTGGAAGGGTAGCCGAGCAGACGCGACTGTTGTACAACCTGCAGTGGTACCTCATTCGTTTTCTGCAGGGACTCCCAAGTGTCGAGTGCGGTAGGCATATACCTAGACCCCTGAGGACGTGTGATGTGATTCCCATGCGGTTTTCCCTGATCCCATTGTTCCACGGCAGCTTGAGAGTGCCAGACACTAGGCTGGTAAGGCAGCTATCAAATCTTTCCCCTATATTCTTGAGGAAAGAAGCTTGTTTGTGGTTATCAATAGGGGGTAACATGTGAACTTTTATATTGAACACAGAGCCAATAAATTGACAGCATAATAATTCGACCGGCGTCGTATATACGGTTGGGTATGTTGAGCTTCTGTCATTGTGTAAAGCAGAGCCAGAAAACGACGGGCCGGTTCACTTCGGATCTCCATGTGTCCAAGATAGGAGAATGAGGCATTTGCGTACAAGAGGACGTAAGTCATATTGACTCTGTGTTCGGGACTAGGCCGTAAGGGTGTAAGAGGCCGACATAAGTCCTGTCGCCATGATACTACTCTCTATTCCTGATCCAATATATTTATCGGAGTTCATCCGTTTTTTGAACCTAAGTTAGCTGGGTTGCAGATCAATACTAGTGCCTGCTACCGCAGCATCGGACAGGTCAGGTATCATGTAGCATCACATTGAATTCGGCTGGCGAAACGGCAATATATCCCAGGGAGCGAGGCTGTCTGTTGAGTAGCGGGTATTGCGGAACCAACAGTCTGGGTCGACCGGCTTAGACGAGCTGTCAAAGAAATCGACACCGACATGTACTAGGCTGCCGCTAATCGGTGAGCTCGCTATTCAGGAGGCTAACCACATCTATGCTGAAGATTTGCATGATATTCCGGCAGTCGACTAGTCGTAATTATGTGGATCACTTGTCGTGGCTATGGAGCACATTGATACGGAGCCGGTCAGGACGACTTGATAGCACAGACCAGACCAGCCTGTCTTGAGCTCGGTCAAAGTGCTACGATGAATACCATGGTTCTAGGCCTAGAAATAATCAAAGCCCGCTCTGTCGTTGCAGGCTAGCGAATGAACATTCGCCTATGTGAGTGCTCCCGATAGAGTAGGGAACTGGCGAGGGGCTATCTGGCAGAAACTCATCGAAGTCAGGTTCTCAGAACCCGTCCAAATCCCACAAGTCAACATGAGCCCAACTAAGCGCAGCTTCACGGCTCGCTTCGGGACACCAGAGCAGAGAAGATACTAGGAAATAGTAGATCACCAAGCCGTATGATATCGTGGGTGGCCAAACACCTGATTAAAAAAAAGCCAAGCGCGGAGAATTCGACGTCGTATGAGTAAATCTACATTTCGGCAGAGTTTCGAAATGACATACTCAGAAGAGCCGCTGATCGAATAGGGATATCCGTCCTAACGCACATTGGTCGCAGGCTGACTGACCGTCACGCTTCTTACAGGCCAAAGTCACGCTTCAGTGAGCCCACGATCCCGTATATGCCGTGTACTCTGATTTGGAGACTTCTTGTGAGCAGGTAAATGCGCGTCGCCCGCCGCGACACAAGCCATGCATAACACATTAAAGGCGTTCTAGCCCCAAGGCATGGTGTCGTAAGACGCTGCCAACTACATCCGCGGCCCAATCAGCTGCGATGCCTGTAGGTCAGATACGTTTCGACGCTTTTGCAGTAAACCGAACGGCGTCCTAGCAGGTCCGTTATCCTAGCATACCGGAACTCCTTAAGCAATGAAAGACCGGCGTGAGATGATCACAAGTTCAACATCGACCGCTCATAATAAGCCACCTGTGGGCATACCGACAAAGCGAGTGGTTGACTTGGACTTGCTATTGGAGGATGTTGGCGGTATCGAAGGGTAACATCATACAGGAAACCGGTAACCTGGGTTCACCATAGAACGGGACGTCGAAATCCAAGTCTCGATGCGGTAATTGATAAACCTCAGCTACAAGGTTGAACGCACGCAGAGTCAGTTGGTGGTAATGGTGTAACGTCGAGCTCGACGACCTATTCTAAATCGGCCGTACATTCGCGGCGTTGGTAGAGGCGTAATAGGCCAAGTTACAGATGGAACACGTCTCGAATGCGTGCTGGCGCATCCCAGGTTGGGCGGATTTGCCATCGCGTAATAACGAGATATGTTCAATCTCGTAGATTGACCCTGTAGGAAACAGCATGCCGGAGGCGAATCACATGGTTCCCTAACCTAGGACTCTGAACCGATGCATGAAGGGCGAAGTGTTGAGGAGAGCACAGCGTAGATCATGGGTCTGACAGACGGAAGAGGATGACTCAATGCATCTGATTACGTGTATGGCACGCATGATAGGCACAGAGGAACGAGTGAGTTAAATTGTGGCGCGCCGGATTGTCTTATGAAGCTTGGTGATAGTTGATGAAAATCATTGGTGTGGGATATTTAGAGATGTGAAGTCAAGGGTGTGTTTTGGGCCCTAATGCCCGGAGAATTTCGAGAACCCTTGGACGTTCTAGGATCTTACCCGAGCTAGTACTGTACGGCGGGAGTCAATGCTTTTTAGGGTCGATCCATACATACCTGCCTCATGTACAAGGTTCCAAGCTTATGTGCGACGCAAGGGCCCGTAAGCGAACTTCAATTAAACTACTATGCAGTTTGTGCAAGTACCTAGCACAGTACATTATCGTACATAGGTAATGTGCATGCAGGTAGGTATAAATAAGGAGATATTAATACAAATTAATTTCCACGCCATGCTGTCATCCACCGCGGAGTCTTTTCCGGCCAATAGTAGTGGTAGACTTTCACCTTCAGCCTCATCCAGGATGTGCTTTTGCATTGGACAATTGGTCCATAACAGACATGTAGGGTTGTTGTAAAAAATACGTTGATCATTGGTGTCCTGATATTGCCATGGCACCTTCATTGGGAAGCTTCAGGCACTTACACCACTCCATTTGATCCTCTATACGCAGTGTAACGGCGGGTGCAGGAAGTTCGACGCCCGCACCGTAGAAATATTCGTCCTCCAGTACCGTCTCGATCCTGTCGACGGTGGAAGACTGCAACGGCTCAAATGCTGTAGCATGTGATAAATAATGTAATAAAACAGTTGGCGCGTTGGGAAGCAATCATGATATTCGTGATATTCGTGACCAACTGACGAGGCATTCTGTCAGAAGTCAGATTTATTTCATATCTAAATGTTTTGGGCTATGGATGGTAGCGTCCATAATATTCGAAATTGACATATCTATCGAAGTCTCCACCAATGAGCTGCAGGTTCTGATCTTGTTAATGTCACATACCATCCCGTTCACAGCAGCATACTAATTAGGTAGCGAGCGTGGTATATATGTATAGCTAAGTTCGATGATTCTCTACATGTATCCACGTTCCCTTCATGTTTGGGCTGACGTTACACGGGCATGACAGACTAAGAAAATGTATCTCATATTCGCTCTGACCCTCGTATGATATGTCAAATAACCATCTGTCAGATTTTCCAATAGGAGCGTTGCAATCAAACGGCGCCTCTCTAGAATAGACGCGGTCCCACACTTTTCACCCTTGTCGCCGCAGGGTCCTGATTGATGCATTGCAGGGGCTGCCGTTGGAAAACAAAATATTGGTCTGTCTGATATTGTAACTTCTGCTCAAACCGTTTTATTCGACTGTCTCCAGAAGCCGAAGGACGCCGCAGGACTAAGGCGTGTCATATACATAATACATGACCTCTGTACATACCTAGGTAGGTAATACCCCTGGGAGATATAAATACCTAGGTAAAGGATGTTTCCACCCACCTACCTTGGGTCGATCTCTTTTCTTTTTCGAGGCATCCTTGCAACAAGAACTTGTTCAAGTTCTTTCCTGTCATTCCTTTACTGTGTTGGACTTTGCAGTCCGTCAGTAAAGCTTGATCGCTTAGCTGCCAGCGGGCAGTAACTCGTGCCCTCATCATCCGGTGTCTTGGTCTCTTATTCTGCAACCCAGTCAACCAGGCTCCTCTCTCAGACCAATTTTTTATTATCTTTCTAAGCAACCAATCATTCTACCATGAGTGGAAGCGGCGGGTTCTATAAGTACCGATGCAAATACTTCTACAGTCATAATTGCCCTAATTGGGTATACGTCAATAACTCTCCTTGCGCAAATTGCTGCGTAGGTCACTCGAACAGATGCGTATGCTAGCTCTCGTTGGCCTAGCTAATTCTTTTGATGTAGGCCGAAGGGCGAGAGGGCGACGGAGCGGCTTCCGAGTTGCCCTCATATAGGCATTCGCGCGACATCTGCGTCCCTCGAGTCGAAGATGGCATCGTTCACTATACTCTCATGGAGATTGTCAACACAGACGAGTCCGGGAACCAATGGACGCTCAGGTACAAGGCCAACCAAACACAGGTTCCTACCGTCACGACTACAAGCGCCACTCCCGGGCCACCAGTGCCAGCCACTAGCTTCTAAGGCAATGACCTATGCAGCCGATTACGGCAAAGAAAAGACATTGATGATCAGGGATCAAGAGATAGCGGATTATGGTATTAGGGAAATATCCAAGTCAACGAGGATGGTGGGGTGCTGCCGCCACCACCACCACCACCTGGTTGATGGTCGTATGGCGCGGAAGCGGCGGTTTTCTATTAAATTCAACCTGGCATTAGCGGAGCGATGGATACCCCCAGGCTGACTGATTTTAAAGTGTTTTTTTAATTCAAACTTCAAATGAACTCGGTCGGAGGTATGAATATAAGATTGCTTCACTATAACAAGACTGTAAACTGATGTTATGCTATGAGTACACAATGCAATATAGCAGTAACACTATTTGTCTTTAACGAAGTTATCCCGTGAAATACCCATCTATCAAGTCACAGCTAGTAGAGAAGATAAGATCTATAATCACCCATTATCCAACCCCTATTTTCGAGATGAAGTCCGGACTAGTTTTGTAAGGGGGAACTGATAGTGGAACCATCATGGCTAGTTATCTATAGCGAGGTAGAATGATATTAACCGAAAGGATATAATAGACAAAGATAGCCGAGACTAGCGTGACGATGCGTCATGGCAGCGCGTAATCAGGTAGAACAATGTTGCAATATAGATCTCGGGGTCCCTAATCGGGTCTGTTGCATGAGTTATCGCGTCGGCTGTGAACCTCGTGATGAGAGATCTGCTTCCATCCTGTAACCCACCAGTAAGTAAAACGCTCACATAGTATTCACTGCTGAGAGGTACGTATGTGACGAAGCTTACTGCATCTGCCTAGATTGTCATTGTCAGCGTGCATTTTGACGGACTCAATAACCTGTCTGGTTAATTAATGCAGTCGAGTTTTCTGGGAAGGGTTCGATGTAACAGCGCGTTGCAACTGTCGAGATATCAGTCTGAGGTAATTCAGGTTGAAGAGAGGGCAATGATTTGCGAGGCAAAGATATATACCACGCTTGCAATGAAAATAAGGGGTTTGTGCATGATGTTCCCTATTTCGCAAAGAGCCGTGCCCTCGATCATCTCCAAACATGGAACTTATTAAGAACTCGATGAGGGACAAAGGGCGTTTATGAACTAGATATCTCCTAGGAAATCTGCCTACTGGAAATCTTGAATAAGCCTGCAGCCTCACGTCCTGCCTAGGAGGTATAATAATGATGATGAAATTAGCAGAGCGGCATATGCATACTAGTAGTAGTAGCCGAACCAGTCGGCCTGTTGCGTGGATAGGGAAGGGGTGGTTGGGCTCGGGAACGCTAGGACGCAACTATCCGTAACGGTTATAGGGCAAGCAAGGGCTAGGCAAGGGCCCACCAACGAAGCCTGCAAGGAGAATAAATAGTGGGGTCTTTATCCGTTGTGGATCGCCTAGGCCCTGGCTCGGCCACGTGCCCAGCCTTTAGGTGCTGCCCGGGCCGTCTGCTCCACTTCGCTGGTCTCCACACATTTAACGGCTACGGCTGCACGGCTGTTGATGAACCTTGACCCCGAACATCAATCCATACCATATATGTAAACTTCGCGAGGCATAGAGACAGGACGAGTCAACTTTGGTGGATGACATAGAGTTGTAGCATCGCCTGATGCAATATCTGCCGACTCGAGCGCTCATGTCTGCACGAAATATCTGACACCTGCAAATCTCGTACCACCTCCCTCCGATTTATTAATGTCTCTTATGTCGTGCTACCGTCATCCTCCAGTTTTGTGTGTCGGATACCCGGCTGCAGGTCTGGGGCTTGAATCGTACATGCTATGTCTTAGAACCAACACCTATCCCCTCGTCACCCCCGCTAATGCGCATCAGCGACGTCGTGGTGGTGGTGGTGGTGATCTGCGCTAATCCAGCGACCTTTCTCGAGCTGAATTCGAACCGCTGCAAGTGTTGCGGCGGCCCGAGAAAAGCAAAGCCGGGCCTCAATATTTCTATCTCCGAATGCACAGCTCGGTTGTATTTCTCGGGTAACCCCTATAAGCATTCGTGGAAGGCTCCCGTCTAGATCCCCAGCCAGATAATATAATCAATGCTATAAGTTGCCAACTTACGGACTGCGAGCTGCTCTCAAATACGATACGTCGTTTACACCTCGTCGTCGCCTAGGTCGCATTGCATAAAGCATGAATCAACTTTTCTAGTCCAATACGAAAAAATTAATCATGTCGACGTAATTTCTTCGCCTTTGGCTTAAACATCGCCTGCCGTGGCGGGTTTGGAGAGAAAAGTTTTCTCTAGATCCTTGACATGCAGAGCTTCATGCATCCTCGATCAACCCTAGACGCCACCTCGATGGAGCGAGCGTACTGTCCGGCCTCAAGTCCGAAGATCGAGGACCCTTAGACGCTCAATCGAAACAAATTAGGTCTAGGTTTCAACTTCTGAAAGTACGCACACCGAACTTGTTTGAAGGAAATTGATTGATTACTCAGATGGTCCATAGATTCTTTCAAAGCGGCAAACAAACTCCTTCGGGATTGATTGTTCCTTACCTTCGGCTGCGCAATCACATTGCTTGCTGCCCACCTTCTCCAGCTGCAGACATGGTAGCCATCTAGTAAGATGTTCGTGAAAGAATAATTGGCCAGTGGGCTTCAAAAGGACGCAGCCGACAGGCGGAACCCCGACAGACCCCGAAGATGAGCAAGTTCGGGCAATTGAGCCGGTTGAGTTTACCTGGAAGCCGTGGAGGTATTAGTCCAGAAGGGGGAGATCCAGACCAAGTGGACGACTCAATGAGGGACAGGACCTTGAAAACCTGGATACCCAAGCTGACACGTCCCGAGCATTACGCTTGAGTCATACCTTCAAGTCAAGGCCCTTGGGACCAACACCACATTACCCACCATCTCCAGAGGATCATGTTTGCTTCGGATTCGGATTCGGTCCTCTCATACGATATTCAACTTGTCCCACCTACTCCAAAACATGGCAGGCAACACCAAACTTCCAGTTTTATACCGCCAGGACGGCCTTTGGGATTGATATGGTTGACTTTGCTTTTATCACATATGAGAAGCCGAGCTTTTATGGCTAGCTAGAAGACATTGACTACCTAGGTATGTTGATTACATAGACCGATCACGACAAGCACGTTATTCGATGGTGATGAGTAAATTCTCAGTCGACTTTGATTTATAGAGTTCAAGTTCATGAAAAGAGGCCAAAGATTTTGGTGGATGATCCTCCATGCGACCAGGTGAGAAGATCTCCCCTCTTATTAATATTCGTCACGACATGTTCATTGCTGTTGATCGTTACCTGCCGCGGGGGGATTTGGCGATAGGAAGCATACATCCGCTGGAGCATACAACCTTCAGGACCTCGAGAGTGCGTGTCTCTCCTAAAGTAGCTTCTCCATCAAGTTTTTAGTGGCCTAGGTGGTAGTAGCTGACAATTAGTACTTAGAAATACTACCCTCATTTCCCCCTGAGCCACCCATTTTTTTGGGTGAGGGTTCTCTAAAACCAACCTCGACCTACCTACCTAGGTATATAAGCCAACCCGACTTTAGTGATGGGGTCATATAAGGTTACGGTATTCTAAGCGAAACCAAGGCAATTGTCATCACTACCTACAGATAAGGAGCATTCCACAACCAGACTTGCCATATGAAGCGGAATTCAGTTAGGACAGAGACAACAACCACGTAACTGCGGTCAACATCAGGCAGTACTGGATCCACTATTGGCAGCCACAAAGACTTTTTTTTTTTTTTTTTTTTCTTGTACCGATTTATGGCATGATGAATTTGGTGGAGAGGTCTAGAACGGTTCCAGTGGACTCACCGATGGAGGGCTGAATCGGTGCCTATGAAAGCCTCGTAAATGTACTATGATTAGCATGCTTTGTATATCGCCAAGACCTTTGCTTTTCATCTACCCTTTCCCACTTCGCGACAGAGGCTGGAAGCAGTTAGTTTGTAGTGTAGAAGGAGGATATCCGCCAAAGAGGCAAGTAATCAATAGAGTATCTGAATACCTCTCATAAGTAGCTATCCCACTCCTTTGGAGAGCCAGAGTTACAGCAGGCCCAGAGTCCAATAGCTTGGTACAGTTATGTAATATCGGGACACTGATCCGAAGAGACTTCTGACGGTATGCTTACGGTTTGTGGAATCGGCCGTATAGAACTGGGGGAAGGATGAATCTTCCTGGATATCATGTTGAAGTATTGAACTGTGATGTGCGATATTGGATTGGAGGTTTGTTGATTCCGATTTCCTAAAAGGAAACATCCCGTTATTCTATTTGGTAACTCGTCAAACCTAATGACATTGTCATCAGATGATATCGGAAATGAGCATGCTTACACGCGCTGCTAATCAAAATTAGCTATAAGATACGCTCTATTAAGTAAAGTATTTCCTACAGGCAGCTGAAATCCAACCTCAAAGAAGCAAGACCTCTCTCCTCCAATATTACGCACCATCTGATCGCAAGCGTCGATTCTCGTGGATGTTCGGGTCTCTCCTACTGTCACACTTCCAAAGATTAAAGATTGGCAGGCAGGCAAGAGAACACAGCAAACATCGTTGTGTACGGTGCCAATATTTGATACGTGGCCAGGTAGCAAGGCTGTCGAGACAGAGCTTGCCCATAATACATGATCCCAAGCTAAATAGGGTCAGCCACGGATGTCACGAATATACAATAAAATAGGTACCTAGGTAAACGAGACCTGTGAAGAGGTTGAAATCGGCCAATCTATCCCTGTGTATTAGGTAATGCTCAAATATGTGGCATGGCCCAATGAATTCCCTCTATTTAGTCAGCATGAGTTTGTGTAAGGTGTATAATCTTTCATTGGGCGAAGTGTGGTAACATGTTGGGCCTATGCGCAAGATATTGTTTGTCAACAGGGGTTGGCTGCTCCATATTGGCCTGGCTCACATCTCCGGCCTGTCCCCTCTCCTATCCCAAAACGTCCATTGACAAAATTCTCCAACAGACTCCCCTCGCTAAGATGTAGAGGCTAGTCCCTGGCCTAGAAGAGCTAGGTATTCTACCGCAGAATTGCTGGAGCGAGTAGGTCTATTGGAAAATTGTGTCCAACTAACTTCTTTGTAACTCTCCTTGACCGAGTCCCCCAAGCCGCACAAACTAGCTACCTAGCTCATAAACTTAGCAGTTGCGCGTATAGCCTTGCGGTAGTCCCAGTACGAGCACGAGTAGACACGACAATACCCGGGATCCACCATACCGCCTCTCGGTAACTGGTAAACGAATTCTAGTATACCAACCTATGCCAGCCACGCTTCCGTCATACCCTATATTATCAAGTCCCGAACCTGCGATCGTTCGACGTCGTCATAGCCATTGTCATCACCTTCGACGCGGTCTCCGAGTCTAATGACAAAATCAAGTTCGAGAGAAGTGAAGATGATGAGGGCTAAGTGGAGGAAACATCGCTGGCAGGTATCCATTCCGACGCCTGATGTTTACGTCGTGGAGGAAAAGGTCGTTACTGAGCTCCCGAACTTCCGAAGTCCCGATTTATATTTTCCAACTGAGAAAATTCGAGGATGTATTTGATGGGCTGACACTATCATATTCGATTCCATCGGTTCTATTCTCCACATCAATATTCTCCTACCCGCTGCGGACACCTTCAAAGACAGAGACGAGGCAACGATACGGTCTGCAGAGTCGATGGGAACAAGGAGGATCTTAAACTACTATGCCCCCAAGTTCTCTCCACATGGATGCCATTGCATTCGAAAATATTCCCCTCGAAGTCTATGAACTGGAGCCTTTCCTTTCTATCGGGCCCCTTACTACGACAGAGAAAGGCGGCGAATAAAGTCGAACGTTACCGAACCCGACGCTCAGCCACCAACACAACGGGTAACAAGCTACAACGTCGGTAAAGAGAAGTCGATTAGTCCAAAAGCCAACTGAGTTTATTCCGGGACTGAATACCGTGCAAATTCGAACGGGTGCCTTGTCCAAGTAGGGACGTTCTAGCCACTCCTAAGTATCCTTCATGAGCTCCACCCCTATCATATTTTAGTATCCAGTAAATTCAGACAACTCGTTACAATAACAGCTAACATGTACCTAGGTACAGATGAAAGGCAGTCTATCACCCGGGCCCATAATATGAACCTACCTACACTGAGTGACTTGGAGGAGAGAATCCCACCACGAGGAAATCACATTCTGAATTTCGTTCATGAGCAGTGGATAGAAAATCAGCCAGTCACATCCAACCATCTCCCACGAGAGTAACACATACACAACAGCAACAGTCCGAACAACCGGCTTTTCTTCGTTACACTCTTTGCTGACTCTTCAGCCTGTAGGTAGATTTGTTAGTCGGAAGGCAAGCAAGTGAAAGTCCTTGTCAAGCTATCCGAGCTTTTCATAGGCCTCAAATTCGACTTGAGTTGTGGGATTCATTCCCACGTGTGCCAAGTTTTTTGCCACCCTCCCCTTATTACTTTCACAATTCCCATTACCCCTATTTGCATACAATTCTAAGCTTCCAGCTCTTTACATCTCCTCTTGCTTCCTCTTTATCCATCATCCCGTTTTATAAATAAATGGCATCTTGCTACTCTCTTTTCCCCCTTTTCCTTCCTGAAGGATTTGCCTTCCCAGAAAGAAATATATCTCCTAATCTTCTTGCTCGTTAGCCATACCAAGACAATCGCGAGATAGAGTAAAAGATTATTTCTAGATGTAGAAACGGTCTCCTGATCTTTAGAGAGCTCTCAAGTAGAATTTGATAGTCCATTTATATGTTCTCTAACACGGAGTTACTCGCCTAGTTGTCACCCCTTTCAGACATTTCCTTAATTCGAACCCCCTATTTAGCCCCTTTATCATCTGGAGTAATCGCTACGCCTCACCAAACGACTACGTTTGCAGTTCAAAATCCACCAAGTGCGAATACACAAATCAATATTAAACAGAAATTTAAGTGTTATAGGAAATGAAGACGATCAACTGAATGGTTTTCCTAGGTCATTACAACGCACATTCCCATCATCATCATTACCCATCTAGTAGTATTCCAAAACTCCGTTTACGAGCGATCCAAATTGAAAATCACAAAGAAAGGTAAAGCGCCACGATGACTGGCAGTAATCCCCAACTCCAAGTCCAACGGACAGAAGCCCCAGCATTCCCGAACCCGCGGCCCTGGTAGCCGAACGTCACGTTCTGGACCACAGCCGGGTTATGGCAGTTCCCGCCGACGATGTCCACATTCCTCAGATCGTCGGGTGTCACAAAGAACATGTACTGCCGCTGGTCAATACCCTCGAAGCCAGAGGTGTCGTAGGGGAACAAGTCCGAGTCGTCCGTGGCCGTCGTGTTGCGCAGGAAGATGCACTGGACCTGGCCCGGGTAGTCTCGCACGAGTTGCGGGTAGTCGCTCATGATGTCCGAGTTGGACGTGTCGGCCACGAGGACGAATTTGCGCTGCGGGAATGTTTGGAAGATCTTGTCCAGGAGAAACTTGCGGATCGATAGGGTGGCCGAGACGTCTGAGAAGTTAAGAGGCCGTGTGTCGAAGGAGCCTAGAGGGTATGTCTTGTAGATGAATCTTTGATATATGTTAACCATGTTGAAATACTCGAAGTGTAAGCAGGCTATAAGAAACTCACTCCATGTAGTTCCGCGTGACTTGCTCCGGGGTAGTCGTGAGATAATGGAAGTGGAAGTTAGGTATGGTAGCAGACCAATTCGCGTAGATGTCAGGCATATTCATCCAGGGCGTGAATGCTCGGGCGAAGGAGTTAAGGAGACCTTCCTCAGGATCGTAGATCTTGGTGACGCGGAGAATGTCATCAATATCAGAAATGATGGTGAAGCCTGTCGTTGGAACCAGATAGGCCGTCGCGTTTCCTGTGTCCGTCCCATTGGCGTACATGTTGAGTGCTTGAATGGAAGATGTCGCATTTCCGGCCATCAAGTGACCACCGTCGGGGCCAGTTGTGTTCTGAAGGATTAAGAAGGTGTCGAAGTCACCTTCAGCAGTCGTCTCGTACGGAAGCTCTCTGGATTGCGCACCACCTTCCTGGGATTGGGCCGCTAAATCAGCTTCCTGTTTCTCGTAATTTCATCTACGTTGGGACCCAACTCACAGCATTGATCACGCCACCACTTGCATCTGGGCGAACATCAACGTCGTTCTCAAAGTTGATAGTGACGTTTTGGTCTCCCTGCTGAACAACAAAGATGGAAGCCGTTAAATTCCGTGCCTGGGTTTGCTCCGGCAATGTCAACTCTTCGATATCTGTACCAATGAGGAATACATTGGCCAGGTCATTGAGCCTCTCTTCAGAGATGTTGGGCTGCTTGTACACATTGCCATGTATTCGAACATTCCACCCTTGTTCTGTCCAGTTTGCATATGCCCTAAAGGGTGGTTCACGTTAGCGGAGAGATCGCTAGGTATTTGGGTCACTTCAATGCCATTCTTACGGGATATTTAGGACCTGGGTGGGAGTCGCCGCTAACGACTCGTCGTTAATCCCGAGAGAGCTTTCGACGGCTTCACCACTAGGGAAGTCCTGGAAGAACTGGGGTACACCGGATGCTATGTAACTTGAGACATCGCTTCCAAAGCCATCTATGATGCTGTTGATGTAGCTGCCAGGGTCGAAGTCGCGATTTACTACCCGGTTCTTTAGGTCTGGAGCTGGTGTAATCATAGGATGCGCTGCGGGCACAGCTATGACTGTCCTAGCTAATAGAGGTACTAGCCATACTGGCGCCAAGCGAAGTAAAGTAGCTGCCATTTAGACTAGGTAGGTAGGTATATGAGGTAGGTATTCTAGGTAATACGCCTAACACTTAATGTCATGATGAAATGAAAGATTCTAGAAGTATTCGGCAACGACGGAATCTAAGTTAAATTGATCTACGACTGTCCTCTTTCCCATTACATTATCAATTTCCTTAAATGGCTGAGATCGGTAGCCATCTTGCGTTGTACCCCTGCGATCCTGCCCTGTTTGTTGTTGGAAGGCCCTTTGTCTACCGATGGCTTGGCTATGACATCATTAGGTAGCTGTGGTTCCTTGCAGCTGGGAACTGGAAACCGATATGGGATTTGGAAATTCCCCATCAAATAAGGTTAATACCTAGTATCGGTAGGCCCCGAGTGCTACCTTCTAGCCCCGCCTCGACTAAGCAAAAGCATCAAGAGCTGAAGGATTAAGGAGAGTCTGAAGTCACATGTCTTTCTAAATGTGGTATATACGTCATACCTTAAGTTGGTAAGGGATGCAAGATATTCAACCTTTCTTAAACAGTGTTCCATCCATCTCAAGTTCATACGCTTAGTTCGTGTTGTGTCATGAGAATGGTAAATGTAGGAGCCTGGATATTACATTGTATGCTAAATAGTCGACCAACTGTAAAGCTGAATAATATTGACCACTCAATAGCCCAAATTACCTTTCCGAGACTGGTATAATTGGACAGACAACCACCAGGTGCGCATACTTGATGGGTCAGGGTCCTCGGCCAGCTTGTGGACATTTCTCACATGGCAATAGTCAATCAAGTTCATTGTCCCGTCATGAAGACCTGATTGGACTAGGGACTCAGGTCAAGCGCCACCTGGCCATTATAAAGCTTCCCTGAACTACAGCCATTCGGCCCCTAGGCAGATGTCTTGTAGCTCCCACATCACCAAAACTTCAACTTGTCATGGGGTGGCCGACCGGAGCTATGTTTCGAGATTGATGCTACGTCCAAAGCGTGCGTAGAGCTCGACTTTCAGCTGCGTCATCTCGTCCTTTACTGTGCCCAGCTTGTCCTCCAGTGCCGATACCTCTTCTTCCACACGCGAAGCTGACGAGGCCAACATCTCCTGTGCTTGTGGTAACGGTAAGTGGAAGAAGGCGTCGCCAATCTTGTATCTGTGCATCAAGCTACTCATCAGCCACATCTGAACCTCTTCCAGGACGCCGCACGTGCCGTGTGTCGGAGCTTGCCCAGCTATTCTCATATGATGGAAACTTATGGTACTTGCTGTTGGCCGGGTTTATAAGGGAGGCTTACGGTATAGTGTCATCTTCGTCCGCGAGCTCGAGCTCCATGGTGATATCATCGAGTTCCTCCTTCTCTTTCTATATAATAATGCCGTTAGCAACGATAGCCGCGGAGTTGTGTTACGTCGTGTTACGTGGTCGTACGTTTTTGGCTTTGAGGTCATCCTCTATGTTTAGTTCTCGTTGATGTAAACGGCTGAATTTGTTGATCTTGTCCTGGTCCTCGCGGCGGACCTCGACCTCATCGCCGGCGGCCTCATCCTCTTTTGTAAGCTAACGGTAGGAAACGCAAAAGTTAGCTTAATTATAAATTGAGACGTATTGTTAAATGGAAACTAACCATGCGCCGATTCATTTTGTGATGATCGGAGGTTCCTTAGGAAAGGCAGCTGGTTGGGCGCAATACTAAGCTACGCTGACTGTGATGAAGCTTGTCGCAAAGAACAAAAGCTCAAAAGGTGGGGTGAGTACTAACTGGTTTGTATCTAGAGGGCTGGGTCACATGATTGATAAGATACCTAACCCAGCACCAAACTTCCAATATGCACATATGTACCTTAGATAGGCACCTTATCGTTCCCATCTCAACTTAAAATCTACATATAAGGAAAATTATATATATGTACATTTAAACTAAAGTTGAAGGTACCACCTGGGCACCTTCTACTTCTTGCAGATATCCTCATTAGGATCCTGCCATTCCAAAGAATATGAACCTAAAACTTACCTAACGTACCTGCCTGGTTTGGGTCTATCGGGCCCGATGCCCGCTGAGCCAATAAACGCCGCTAGAAGATTTTAGCATTGGTCACTTTTATTCGTACTTTCACTTGTACCTATAGTCTTTGATACATCAATCACTCCACACATCAAAGAATAATATTTGATGCGTTCTTCATTCTTTTTAGGCGCAAGAGGATGCCATACTTCCATCTATCCTTCAAGCTTTGTCTATTGTTATTGTAACGATGGAGTTCTGACCTTCACTTGCATAGGACTAAGCATCTCACCCTAATAGCTGCATCCAGCACCTATACCTCACTTGTAGCATCTGCAGGGCCTTTATCACAATAACGACATACAGGCAGGCGAGCCGCTCTACGATGTCGCAATCATATATGGACCAGGAGTCGGATGACTGCAATGATGTTCGTCCGGCATTTTACATCGGCCAGCACGACTCGACGAGATCGGAGACGCTCACCGATTTACAATATGGTCATATTCTCAATGCTGGTGTAAGTGATCACTGCCTAGAACTTATACCGTCGTACTTACAAACCTCGTAGTTCGGTTTTGTCACAACACCAATCACGAATGAAAATTTCCACGAGCGTGTTGTAGATCTTCTAAAAGCTAGCTTACTAGACATCAAGAACAGCGAGCAAGCCGGCTCTATTCCTGATCCAGTCGTACCACCTTTGACCATCGGCGACACTACGCTCTATCCAGGGGCTTATACGAGCGGACTTATCGCCTACTCCAGTCCGTGGATCAACCTATGTTCTCCTAACCATGTCATTTCTAGCATTTCGCGACAGGTCCTCAACCTCGAGGTATCCTATGCAAATTTCTGTGGTGCTAGAACCATCATAGTCCCTGGGCCGAGGCAAGATTCTCTTCAGGCAGGCAACGGCCAGGGCATCGCGCAGTATTCTCGAGCTATCCATGAAGCGTTTTCGATCGGTACTAGGGTCAACATCATCATCCATATGCCTATGTATCGTGAGCCTGGCCTGGAAGAGAAGGTGGCGCTTTTGTCCCTGTCCGATGATAGTGCAAATGAAATGAAGTCCGATGAGCGCAATATCGACCTTTTCAGCTCCTGGGACTCATGGCATGCCATTCGCTCTATATGCGAGTACGATACTAGGCTCTTCGTCGGTATGGACACCCCCCCCCCCCCCCCCCTTTTGCTATTTATATCAATTGATGAGGTAGCAATCTACCCAAGGTTGTAGTCTCCCAAGGGCGTTGCATTACTGACGGAAGAAACATGCAGCTCTGAAAATCCCACGTATTCTCCCAGGGGAAGGGGTCCGGTCAAGATGGTTCTCCGAACCTCTCCAATACCTAACACTCGGCCCTCAAGCATTTCGAACGAATAAATCCGGTCATCCTTCTCTTAGCCGCCATCACCAAGAGATGATCTTCACCTACATGCGCCTGAAAAACGTGCCGTATTTCATCCTATGCGACGTTGGCCCGGAGTTGCAAGCCGACCCTGTTTCCCTAGAGGGGGTTGCGGATCTCTCTTCCATGATAGACTTCCCAACTTTAGCAGACGCCGCGGCTCAACAGACCCCGGGTAGTATTGACAGCAAGCCTCAACGCTCTAACAGCTATGTCGCGTATCTAAGACACCTAGAGAGACAGCAGGAGCCGCTCACCGACCTGGAGCAAAGTACCCTAACCAACTTCCAGGACTGGCTGCAATCGCCGCTTCAGCCGCTCTCCGACAACCTAGAGTCGGTCACATACGAGGTCTTCGAAGGCGATCCCGTCAAGTATTACCAATACGAGATGGCCATCGCTGCTGCGCTTAGGGAGTGGGCCACGCAAGGCAAACCCACGTCCTCTCCCGGGGGCGAAGTCGTCATCGCAGTTGCGGGATCTGGCCGTGGGCCACTCGTCACCCGCGCCTTGCGAGCCAGCGAGTCCACCGGTGTTCCCGTGCGAGTCTGGGCCGTGGAGAAAAACCCTAACGCGTACGTGTACCTCCTGCGACAGAACCAGCGCGAATGGGGCGGTCGCGTGACAGTCGTCAAGACAGACATGCGCGCATGGAAAGGCCCTGTCCTTTCCACCTCCCCGCACGACAACAGCACCCCCGTCTTCGGCAAAGTCGACATCCTAGTCTCCGAGCTCCTGGGCTCCTTCGGCGACAACGAGCTCAGCCCCGAGTGCCTGGACGGCATCCAGCACGTGCTAGCTCCCGGCGTCGGCATCTCCATCCCGGCCTCGTACACGGCGCACGTGAGCCCCATCTGCACGCCCCGTATCCACGCGGACATCCGCCAGCGCGCCCTGGCCGCCGACGACAACGCCTTCGACACGCCGTGGGTCGTGCGCCTGTTCGCGCTCGACTTCGTCGCCGACCCCGGCGTCCCCGGACGCCCGCGCTTCCAGCAGGCCTGGGAGTTCGCGCACCCGCTGCCGCAGTCGACTCTGGACGCCGTGGAGGCGAGGAGGGCCAGCGGTGTTGCGGGAGGTGGCGGGGGTAGCATGGCTGGTGCTGTCGGTGCTAACGATCACAACGCTAGACATTGCCACCTGACGTTCGTGTGCGGCGGTCGCGGCGTTATACACGGTCTCGCGGGCTACTTCGAGGCTGTGCTGTACGCGCCGACGGGCGTGCCCGAGGAGGGCGAGGATAATGGCATGATCGAGCTGAGCACGCTGCCGGATATGATCGATCGGAAGAGCAAGGATATGGTTTCTTGGTTTCCGATTTTCTTCCCGCTCAAGGTATGTTTGGACTTACCTCTCCTTTCTCTCCATCTCTTCTCCTTTTCTCGTTTCCTTACCTTCTGGGTATATACAACAGCTACCTACCTGTGATGTGAGCCTGTCAGTCTAGGAATGTGCTAATGGAAATTTTACTACGCAGCAACCGCTTTACTTCCCGTCCGGTACCGAGTTAGAGGTTAGCATGTGGCGACAGACAGACGACGCGAAGGTGTGGTACGAGTGGATCGTCGAGGCGTTCATGTGGGTCCGTCCGAAGCAGAGGGTCAAGATTGGGGGTTCGGACCTGTGCAGCAGCCGGAAGGTGGCCTGTCTGCTGTGATTGATGTGCTAGGACGTGATATCCGACCTGAGCTACAATGAGTAGGCGAGGAAGAGATTTGGGGAAAAGCCTTTGCATTTGTGTTCCTAGCTCTCCTTCTCGTATTACCCCTACTCGAGGTCACTCAGTTCGCGATACTGCTCACCTACTCGCGATGAGTGAAGAAATATAAACCACATGACCGGACGAAACGCCTTTTTCATTATTTTTGGTATCCCTGGTCAGATAGGCCGCCGTACGTAGGACCACCTCTTGCTGTCTAGTCCATCGATTCTCCCTACAACAGCCTTGCCCCTGTTCTTGGCTTCCTTCTCCGATGTTTTGTGCTTCATCCCTGGGGGTATAAGTGCTTCCTCCGTCCGATTTAGCCTTGCGTCACATAATCTATCCACCCATCTTGACATCGCCACTGTCGCTTTGGTCGGCGGCCTTGATCCATAGCACGTTGTTGCATCTGTAGGTATATCACATGTCAGCAGCTAGTCCACCATCCAACAAGTATCATTCAGTGTCTACTGTTCCCCATTCGACTCTGTAACATAAGAAAGGTATGTAGGAAACGTACCGGATCAGGATTTGTCCAAGGTCGCTAGTGAACTTCTGGTCGATGAACTCTTGGGCGTTGGTGAGCTGGATGTTCATGTAGCTGTCGGAGCTGACGAGGCGGCCACGGTACTCTGTCTCGCCCCACTTCAGTCGCACCACGATGTCCTTGTTAACACTAATTTTTTCCAATTAGCCTCGCGGTCGCTTCGCCTGGAGTTTCGCGTTGGGGAGAGGATTAGGTTGGGAGACGTACAGGTCTTGCAGCATAGGCCGCGGGTTGACGGGTACGAACTGCGCATTTGGTTAGCCGGCGCGTACGATAGCCAAGAGGTTAAACAAGGTATTGACAATGTGGACTTACACTCATTGTGGGTAGAACTGTGAGGTTTCGTGATTGATTGTAGGAAGTTGTTTTTTTAAGAGTCGCGACGGAGCTTGGTTAACAGCTGAAGAGTTGCAGGGCTGCAGTACGTACCTTGAATTTTTAAGCTACTCGATTCTTGAACTAGAATTTCATTGGCCTGGTGGGTTTGCACATAAAGGGGTGATACTAGCAAAGTTTATGTACATATCGAGGTAGATCTGCCCCGCCTGAATCGGATAACTTACACATGGGCTGGCATTCCTATAAGACTATGAGACTATGAGACTATGAGACTGTGAGACCAATATTTAATAAGCTGTAAGCTTAGATGTGATGGATGTGTTGAAGTTCAAATACCATGCTGATAATTTGTTTTCTTAATATCCCTTAAATTGCAGTTATCTTGAGTCAGCTTGTCTACACATAGAGTAATATTCAGGCTCTCTTGATATCCCACTTCAACTCCTTGATGCTGACCTCGTCACCAGCTTTCTCATCATAATCAAACCACTCGCCTTCCTGCAAGGAGTCGATACCTTCGAACTTGGTACCAGACTCTAAACCATTCGCTAACCACTCTCCCTAATCTAATGTTGAGCCCAAGACAAATATCGTGAAGGGAGAAATAAGCAACACCTACCTCTGGAGCAAAGGATGTGAACTCCAAGCCTCGGCAGTCGAACTCGATAATGGATTGCTGCTTCGGGGGCTCGTTTTGCTCATAAGCTTTGGGGCCTGTCTTGATTGAACACGAAGATTCTCTCTGTGAAAGAAATATTAGACATCTAGTCTTTTGCACATTACAAATGTGCACGCAAACGAACCTTGCAGTTCTTGCACTTCCATACAAAGTTGGCCTCTCCCCTACTACCACTCAACTCGTTGGTCTCCTAGGCATAGTTAATGACGACAAATATTCTTCCAACGTGATATAAGATGAGAGATAAAGATATCTTACAAATCTGCTGACAGCAATCGATTTTCCGTGAACCTCTCGACATGAGGTACACTGGACCGTGAAGGTATACCAGAACGGAGTCTCAGCGGTATCCTTGGGTCGAAGGTTGGTGACCCTATAGATTTTCTAATTAATCAAGTAGGGTTATCGCATTCTGACTGAATGTCACTTACCCATTCAGTTCCGCAGTCAACGTGAGCGCATACATTTTGAGCTTCTGTCTTTAGATATTGAGTACGGTGATGAGAGTGGATTTGGAGATTGAGCCTCAATGATTCAATACCTTATACAAAGTACCTTACAGATATGTGTACATATGTATATAAAGAATTATTCTACTATCGATAAGGTCTACGTCAGTCCGGGCCGAAGGTTTAATAGTACCCAAGTACCCAAGTACCCGAGTACCCACCCTGTCTTCACGTTTCCCACAACATCGAACGATCGCATCATCAAAAGATTCATGTCGATTGTCAGAAACGCGGGCAGCCTTAGACAAGACACCCAACAGCCCACCAATTGGGTTCCCAATAACCCATACGGCATGCCTTAGGTATGCATTCGCTATGGTCGAGGGCTGCGCAAGCGCAGTCTTCGTGTCGATGTCGAATCTGCCTTCATTCCGGTCGCTCCATCTCGCGGCGATCCACGACTGCAGCTTCGAGGCGGAAGGTAACAGCTGCTGATCTCTTTACCGCGTGTTATACCACAATATTGGGCACCGCCACCGTCATCGACGTGAAGAGAAAAGAGGACAGGAAAAGAGAACTCGATGAGAAGTTGGAGAAAGCCCGAGCTGCGCTGGGCAGCTTAGGCGTCCAAGAGTCATCTGGCCAACAAGGTGCGGCGAGCAGTCGTCCCGATGCCGGTAGTGCGAATACCTCGCAAAGTCGTAGTCTTGCACCGAGAAGAAAAAGGCCAGAAACAAGTGCTTCCAGTGCTCTATTGCAGGAATTGGCATCTCTCTGCGAAATCACTCGTCGACCATTTCCGCGTCCATCTTGGATCCAAATCCAACTAGAATGGGCACACATTGAAGCTGCTGTTGCCGCAGAGGAGCGAGACCCTAATTATCTACTCCGAGAACCAACGACTACTCAGAAACTCGAGAGGACGACAATAACGATTGTGGAATTGGTGGATCAGCTCATACGGCGCAACCAGACCTTGGAAAGTACACGGAGGCAAGATAATGAAGAAATCAGGGGGAAACGTAGCGGAGCAGGAGATACCGCCTGGAAAGAACTTGAGGATATACTGCAGTCTTCACACTATCCGAGTTACTATCCTCCTCTCATGGACCCCGACGATATCGCCGATACCCGGTCTCTTCTTGGTCAATCTATACGGCGCATCTTCAACCAGGCTGCAAGTTCTAGAGAGATAATAGCAAAGATATGCTATAATATGTTGACATCCAGGGCGCCTCCAACTATACACACCTATAACACACTTATCGCAGGCTTTAACAGGATCCAACGCCCCGATCTTGCGCAAACAGTGATCGATTCCTATATCCATAACACAGCTTGGCCTGCTACCCAGCAGACCATTGTATGCCTGCTCAACCACTATCGGCTAGCCAATCACAAAGAAGGTCTGCGAGATATCATTGGCCGGATGAGAGGAGTCAGAGACACTGGTCTACATTTTCGGATCATTGACAAGAACGTCATCTTCTCTAAGGGTTGGATGCAGTGGATCACAGAAAACTGCGCCTCGCGCAAGTACGCCTTCGTCGAACGAGCGAGACGAGGTGACGACGTATTCAACAGCCTCATCAAAGCCTGGCTACACTGTGGAGAAATTGGCAACGCCTGCATGGTTTTTGTAGCCTGTATGCGTCATAGCGGTTGGGTCACTGCTCAAACGCTCCAAGAGCTCCTAACAGCTTGTTTAGGAACAGTCGATTACGCAGCAGCGCGGCGGATAATTAAAGCGTTCGTTGAGAATACACGCAGATTCGCGGGCTTGATCCATAAGATTATTCTTGAAGAGCCGGCCACGACGTCTCGTCAAGTGGTAATGAGTCTTTCCCATTTGCTAGACATCTGCTGGCTTGGGTTCAAGAATGTTTCCGGACCAGCCGCTGAAACGTACGATCGTATGCTGCAGGAGTTCAGTTCGTTTGTTAACAGGACTCGACTCAAACTCGAGATACGAGAGACGGCACGTGTATGCACTGCCGCATTCGAAGGAATTAATTCGACCGACTTCTTGCTTGATCGCCTTGATAGAGCTATTGCCACTATAGATTCGGCTCAGCGGGCAGGACAAAAGGCCGCGAAAACATTGGCCAACTTCAGTAGAGTAGCCAAGCTGATATCGATCGACAGAACAGTCCGTAATCTAGAGACCAAAATTAAGGTCACGGCTACCTTGGCGAGGGCCGCCATCCTCAAGAGCAAGACGGGTTATGACCTTGATCCGTCGTCACTCATTGGTTCTAACCAAATTTTGAGTTCTTATCAACAATCTCGCCATGACTTTCTCTGCGATGCCATTCAGAGCATTCAGATACATGAGGGTGCAATGACGCAGGAGAGTATCAGGTTGCAACTTCTTCAGCGCCTGCCGGATCCTGCGCTTCGAAGACGGTTCGAAAACTCGGGCAATTCAGAGAACCTTCCTATACGAACGCTGGTCACATTTTACACGTCAAATCCAGTCACATTCAATGAAGCCAAGAATGGTAGTCACGACGAATCTATAAGATACCTAGAGCAGCAACTGACCGACACCGAAGATACACTACGGGCGGTTCTATTCGTACACCTCAGTGGCGAAACCCAAAAGAAACTGAGGTACCGGTACGCGGATTGGTACAAAATGCCACTGGAGCAACTTGTCAAACATAGCATGCGGATACACATCCGTGGCGCTGCCGTAGCTACAGGTGTGCAGCAAACATACGCTGTTGAATTGCGGGATCAAGAAACTCCCGCAATAAGAACTATCAAGGAACTGTCGATCGCGGCCGAGGACGTTGGTGAAGCAAATAACATTGCTCCCAAGCCTGCAACAAACTACGCAGCCATGAAGAGGAGATCGTATGCCGGCCGGCGGATCACAAAGCCTCACTCGGCGAGCTCATTCGTGGAGCACGACGAGGATGTGCCTTTTCCCCTCGCGTTAGGATGAGGATCCAAGTAAGCGGCGGGGTGAAAAGGAGGTATGCCTTGCAGGATACTATGTACTACCTAGGTATGGTAGAAGAAAGGGTCCCCAATTGGATCTGGAGAAGCTTGGCATAAGACCTAGGGAGAACTCGAGCCAAACCTCGGTCCCCTTGTGTATATAAAACACCGTATACTTATACTTACAGTACCTGACTAACCTACATGTATAACTGAACGTCGACCGATTTCAGGGTCACTAACTACCTAGGTACATATGTATGCAGTTGCAACTCCGATACCGGATGCTTGAATCACCGACCATTGAGGTATGTCACGATAACCCGTGAGACTACCGTAAAAGCCGTGTCTTTTGATGCGGTATATCCACGGTCAACTGTAAGATGGGTATAAGTGTGTAAGTGTGTGAGTACATAAGGTGTGCGGGATTATCTCTGAATATATCACAGCGTAGTAGACCGAATGCACACCTCACATACATACATACGTACGTACATAGATAAATATCGCACAATGTCCTAAGAAGGGATGGATGGTACCGTAGTATTGCCACGGCCTGGGGCTCCTCGTGGGTCTCGTTCGTTATTTTGCCTTACGCAGTCGAGGCCTACCTTGACAGATAGGGAATGCATATTAGAGGATCAAATAGTCGGTCAAACATGGAAAAGGTGTCGAATAGCTAAACCGATATAAGGTCGGCAGTACATAGGTAGTAGGCAAGGTAGATGCTCCGTGAGACGACCGTTTATGTATAAGAGATGACATATGTAGGTACTTAGGTACCTGTCTCGAGATATCCAATACCGATAAAGTATAGTGGACACTACATATGTAGCGGGCGGGCGGGTCGATGGGCGTCTTCATAGTGGTTCCGCCTAGCCAATTAGAATCCCGCATCTACATCACGTCTCTCCGCGACAAGGATTGACTGGCTCCTTGAGATCCCACGACTCCACGAACCAACAAGAAAACTTAATGATTCAACCTCACCGCCAGGGAAGGTAAAATAAAAAAGCGGAGTTTAGATGGGCTGTTTAGGGCTTACTGCGTCACTATAGACAAGAAAGACAAGCCTTTTCAGTTGAAAAACAATGGAGCGACCGCGCTAGGTTTAAGGGGTCGGTTGCATTCTCCTGCATGTGCTTTTCTCATACAAAGCTACCTACAAAGCTACAAAGCTAACCTGACTGAAGCTTCCATGCCTCTCCCCAGACTCTTCCACAAATAGCCCTGGAGGTACGGTACACATGGGTAGTGACACGCCTCGCCTGTCAAAGTTAATAATAAGTTCTTATAGTTCCCGTCCTGTCCCGGCTTATCCTAGCTTGGCCCTACTTTACCTTACTTTACCTTACCTCACTTGACCTAGATATTTCTTCTCATATCTACCCGTCACTATTTTACACTCAGATAGTCTGGTGGTCTTCTCTCATTCCTGGCTCTGATAGACATCAATGGCTCCGAATATTTGCCTTCGTCAGCAAGAGGCTCAGTCGACCGGCTACTCGTGATTTTACCATCCACATCACATCGTTTGACCACTCTACAGCTATTGAGGTGGCCACTATGCTGATGCTCTAGATCTTAATTGTTGTTTCATACCGTCTGTTATTCACTACGGTTATCAACACACGGCACATAGAGTCCCGGGCCAATGTAAGAAATTTTATCTAGCAGTTATAACGAGCTTATAAAGCTAACCTTGCCCGCCTACTTTGTAGTCTGTCGGGATACCTCACCCAGTTAATTTCACTCTTTTCCCTACTTGGTTGGAGTCTGTCTCGATTCAACCCACTTCCATACTCTCGTCGACGAACACAGTCGTATCTTTATCGTACACGTAATCGGGAAAGGCAGGCAATATGAAGTTTGGGAGAAAGTAAGATTCCTCAAGATGGCTTTGTCGTTATATGTTGCTTTTACTCGTCCGCTCACGGTTGCTATAGTTTACCTCGTAACCAAGTCCCCGAGTGGGCGTCTTCGTACATCAATTACAAGGGTCTTAAGAAGTTGATAAAGTCGGCCTCGAAGACTGCGCAGGCTGGAGAAGAGGTTGATTTAGCAGGTGGGCTAACTTCTTCGACGTTACGTCGATGCCGGTTGCATCCCCTAACCTAACCCCAACAGAGTTCTTCTTCGCTCTGGACCGTAACCTCGAGGATGTCGACTCCTTCTATAACAAGAAGTTCGCCGAGGCCCATCGCCGTATTAAGCTGCTCGAGGATAGATATGGCAGAAGCCTGGATGTTGTAGCGGACCTAGATGATCAGGAGAACGAAGAGCTGATGGGAGCTTTGCTTGAGCTTCGAAACCAGCTTCGAAACTTACAGTGGTTCGGAGAAATCAATCGTAGAGGTTTCGTCAAGATTACAAAGAAACTGGATAAGAAAGTGCCCAATACCACCACTCAGCAGCGATATATCACGACCAAGGTCGATCCAAAACCGTTCGCTAAGGACATTACGACAGTGCGGCTGATCAATGAGATCAACAAATGGCTCTCGGTGCTGGGAGATGCCCAGAGCTTTGACGATGCCATGTCAGAAAAGTCGACGCGTTCGGTGCGCTCGCTTGGAAGAGTAACTGCCAAGGCCATGCTAAACATCCCGCAAGGTGTTCTCGACAAGCTGGATGCTGCAATTCGCAAGGACGATGTTGCTACATTGCAAAGTAGCTTGACCAGCGAGAACTTGGTGACTCTTGAACAGGCCTCCCAGGACATGCTACTCAGTCTCCTCCAACGGTCGATTTCCGCCCGATCGAGAGCTTGCATCGCATGTCTCTTACAGCAGGTCAAGACTTTAGACGAGTCAGACGACCTGAATGAGCGTAACTGCATTCATCGCCTAGTCATCAATATCGGACGTAGTAAATCGTCTTTAGCGGGCGACCTGGAGCCAAACGCAGTCTCACTTCCGATTAGGTCTCATTACAACAGCCATTACATTGCCCCAACCCAGGCTAGCGGCTCGACTTCTGTGCGCTCAGCGAATGGCAACAGGGCCGGCCCGCAACTGTTAGGCAAAGAGGATGAAATGGTCCAGATATTGTGTTACCTCCTCGACTGTCTCCAAGGAGAGCAACGACGTGCACTGACAAGTCGGGACTCGTTGGGTCGCATTCCTCTACATTATGCGGCGCAATTTGGTTTCGTCGTCCTTTGCCAGGTTATCATGGAAAAGATGCAGGAATGGGGCCAATTTGACGTTGAGAATGGAATCGATGCCCCTGAATGGCAGGATAAGGAAGGCAATGCACCACTTCATTTGGCGGTCATTGGTGGCCACCCCTTGACTACGAAATGTCTTCTCCAGGGAGAGAATTGGCAGGGCCCGACGCATAAAGAGGGAACTGGAAGAAAATCAGTGTCCAAGTCCAGCGCAGTGTTGGCATTAGCCACAAAAGCAAACTTCGTGGCTATCGTGCGAATGCTTGTTGAAGCTGGCATAGATATCAACTGGCAAGACCAAACAGGCGAGACCGCGTTGCACATAGCTGCTAGGTTTGGGCACGCCGAGTGCGCCAAGATCCTGCTCGGAGGTTCAGTCGAGCAGAAGGCAAACCTAGAATTGACAGAGAAGTCATTCTCATGGACCCCTCTACACATATCGGCCGTGGACGGACATCTTCCCGTGGCCCAACTTCTAGTAGAAGCCGGAGCGGAAGTCGGGAAGATGGACTCCTTCGGGTGGACAGCTAAAGAACACGCGGCTCTACGGGGACATTTAGAAATTGCAAGGCTCCTCGCGAAGCAGACAGTTGATTCCGTAGCCTCCAATAGCGTGGAGGAGACCCAAACGCCGCCATCCGCACCGCCTTCGCCTCCAACAGAAACATCTTCCCTCGAAGACCGCAGATCTGATGGAAGCACTCGGATCACGGAGCCGATCAAATCTTTCGGTCACCGTTACCTCAAAGATAATAGTCTTGTAATGGTGAGTCTGGGCTCTATGGATATGCGGAAGAATATCGAAGCCGTTAAGCTCGACCGGGTCCCCTTAGCGGAAGCGCATACCAACCAGCTTGACACAGCCTTATCGGTTGTAGTTTCGGCCCAAGGCGCTCAGGGAGAGCCCACGATCATCGATCTACCAGTGCATGAGAACATCTCTACCGAGCCAATCCTGTTCACAACCTCCGATACTTCTAATGTAAGGCTTCTCTTCGACATCGTACCGACTTACTCTGGAAACGAGAAGAACAAGGTTGGCCGTGCCGTGGCATTGCTGTCTTCCGTTCGCCCTTCACTTGGGACAAAGCGGATGAATCTCCAGGGCGACGTATGCGTGCCAATCATGGGCGCAAATCTCGAAATTATCGGCGCCGTCAACTTCAACTTCCTTATCATTACACCATTCTCGCACTCGAAAATGGAGGTCAACTCGCAGCAAACATACTGGAAAAAGTTGTCTTCAACGATGGTCTTCGGCCACCGTGGCCTCGGAAAGAATTTCCTTGAGAACAAATCGCTTCAGCTAGGAGAGAACACAGTCTCGTCATTTATCGCAGCGGCTAATCTAGGAGCTCATTATGTCGAATTTGATGTTCAACTAACTAAAGATCATGTCCCTGTCATCTATCACGACTTCTTGGTGAGCGAGACCGGCATAGATGCGCCGGTTCATACATTGACCCTAGAACAATTCCTTCATATCAACAACGAGTTGCAGCCGGGATCTGGAAGAGAGTCACCGAATAGAAAGAGAATTGATATCAACAGCAACGGTGTAAGAGAGACTGGATCTAGACAACGATCTCTTTCCATGGACTTGGCGAAGGGTATCAAGGACAACCTAGACGAGCGCATGAAGTATACACTCAACTTCAAAAAGAAGGGTTACAAGGCAAACACTCGGGGCAATTTCGTGCAGGCCCCCTTTGCAACTCTCGAAGAGCTCTTCAAGAAGGTACCTGAGAACGTCGGGTTCAATATCGAGATGAAATATCCCATGTTACTCGAGAGCGAGAAGGAGGATATGGACACATACGCAATCGAGCTCAACTCATTCTGCGACACCGTTCTTACCAAGGTATACGATCTAGCCAAGAACCGTCATATCATATTCAGCAGCTTCAACCCCGACATCTGTCTCTGCCTCAATTTCAAGCAGCCGAGTATTCCGATCCTATTTCTGACGGACGCGGGAACGGAAGAAGTTAGCGACATTAGAGCTAGTAGTCTTCAGGAAGCTGTGCGGTTTGCCAGCCGATGGAATCTGCTCGGCATCGTGAGCAACGCGGAACCGTTCGTGAACAGCCCTCGGTTGGTGAAGGTAGTCAAGCAGACTGGTTTGGTCTGCGTCAGCTACGGGACGCAGAATAATGACCCTACTCTAGTCCAGGTAAGTCCACGCGGACAAACATTCACTTATATATGAATCAGATGCTAATTTGTTACTACCATCTAGCGGCAAGTAAAGGAGGGTATCGACGCGGTGATTGTGGACAACGTCCTGGCAATCCGACGAGGACTGACTAAGGATGATTGAACGAGATATACTCATGAGCTTGACTGGTAAAGAATAAATGTCTGCGAAATAGTAATATAAATTTGCTGCGTCCCTCCTGGTACATTTGCATTGTATGTCTTAAACAGAGATCTGCCTGTGACGATATTCCCGTTAGCTACCTAAGTACCATTAATGCGTTTAATCTGAGTTGAGCAAGTTGCTGACGAAGAAATTGCATTTAAGCATACATGTATCCGGTGGCAGACTTTCGCCGAAGACCGGCCGATATGGCCAGGCTAGACCAGCACCTGCACCCGACCTGCCGATGGTCATGACCTGGTACGACTTTATTAGGAAACGTCAAGCAAACCTCAATTTTCTTGTAGTTTCTAGCTATTACATACTCTCGCCTCACTTACCCGATTACCTACCCAAGGCCTCGCAATTTTCTGTCGCGTCTGAAGGAGAATGCGGCCTCCTCCCCAGTTACCAATCAGAAGCTAACCGCTCTTTTCTTTTTCTTGAATTCACTTCTACTTTTATTTGTACACTGCAGTGATTGGCCTTGACCTTCTCTCCATTCAACGTCGCCAATTCTTGCGCGTATTAATTCATCTTCTTCAACTACATCGACGCCGGATATTATTCCACCACCACCACCACTGCCGACTGACGACGCGCGCACTTAACTCGAGTCGCGATGGCGTTCCACACGTCAGCTTTGCCGAGTATCGCGGCGGCGACAACAGACCTATGGCCGTCCATCATGAATACGTTGATGGTGCCGTTCCGGGTGCCGTCGCTACCACCGGTCAACGCGAAATTACCTACAAGTCAAAAAGTCGAATCGAATCTGCAAACAACACATGTTCGGCCTAAGGCGTCTCCAGATTCTCTTAGGTTTGAGCTTCCCGAGTTCCTTCGAGATGCTCAACACGATGCTGCTCTTACGCCTACCGTTTCTAAGCAGAATTTCATCCCGACCCCCTTCGATATCCGTTCCACCATCTCGACCATGCAACGTACCGCCATTCTTGCGTCGAATCCGGTAGTGCATCGTCTGTACAGGCCTCACGTATCGTCCCGATCCATGTCTACGTCGACCGCTCTACGTCCATTCCCAAGCCCACTAGCCAAGATGGTGATTCCTCAACGGAGGTCTTTCCAGTCTGGTGGACTATCGAGGAACTTACTCGCTCATATGGAGGAATCTGCCAACAGAAATCCCACCAGCGCCACGGCCCAGAACGCATTCTACCAGGCCCTCCTCAGAGCCAATATGCCTGCCATCATCGTCGAGAGGTATCAGTCTGGACGTTTCGCCACCAATGCTGCCGCAACCGAGGCATATCAGAAGGCGTTGAGCATGTTGGCTCCGAACGGCGTTCAGGGAATTTCGAATGAAGACATCGATCAGACTGTAAAGAACTTACCCGGAGACCTGACTTCCACCCAAGTCCAAGCTGTGACTCAGGCTCTGGCTGCTCGATCCCGCGGTGGCAACCTAGCTGTCTCCAAAAGTAGCCAGGCCACTGGTGATAAGCACGGTCCGCTCCACGTGGTCGTCGACGAGACTTTCAGTGGCAGCCTGTTTAGATGGGTTAAATTTATCCTGTGGTTCTGTTTCTTCACCTATCTCAGCTTAGTCGTCGTGACTATGGCCATCGAGGCCCTGGGTATTCTGAAGCGACCTGGAGGTCGAGTCGAGAGCGAAGTTAAGGCCGAACACCAAAAGACCCGGTTCTCGGATGTGCACGGTGCCGACGAAGCCAAGGAAGAGCTGCAAGAGATGGTAGAGTTCCTGCGCAACCCCGATAAGTTCTCCCAATTGGGCGGCAAGCTCCCCAAAGGTATTCTGCTGGTTGGTCCCCCTGGTACCGGAAAGACGCTTCTCGCAAGGGCAGTCGCTGGCGAAGCTGGCGTCCCGTTCTTCTACATGTCCGGTAGCGAGTTCGATGAGGTTTACGTAGGAGTTGGCGCTAAGCGAGTCCGAGATCTTTTCGCTGCTGCCAAGTCTAAGTCGCCTGCCATCGTCTTCATCGATGAACTCGACGCCATTGGCGGTCGCCGGAATGCGCGCGACGCGGCTTATGTCAAGCAGACTCTAAACCAGCTCCTTACCGAACTTGACGGGTTTGATCAGACAAGTAGTGTTATTATCATTGGTGCGACGAACTTCCCCGAGCTGCTTGACAAGGCCCTTACCCGGCCCGGTCGTTTCGATCGCCACGTCACTGTCGACTTGCCCGATGTTCGTGGCCGTCTTGCTATCCTGAAGTACCACGCCAAGAAGATCAAGGCTAGCAAAGATGTCGACCTCCAGGCCATTGCCCTAGGGACTTCGGGGCTCTCCGGCGCCGAGCTTGAGAACATCGTAAACCAAGCCGCAGTCCACGCCAGCAAGTCAAAGGCCGAATCTGTCAGGAAGGAAGATTTCGATTGGGCCAAAGACCGGGTGATCATGGGTGCTGAGCGAAAGACCATGGTCATCAGCGCCGAGGAGAAGGAAATGACAGCTTACCACGAGGCTGGCCACGCTCTAGTCAACCTATTGACTAAGGGCTCCGGTTCAAGCTTGTACAAGGTCACCGTCCTTCCTCGTGCCCAGACGCTAGGTCACACGGCATCCCTCCCGGAGATGGACAAATATTCCTATAATATTACCAATTACTTGGCCAGGATAGACATGTGCCTAGGAGGCAAACTTGCGGAAGAGATTGTGTTCGGAGTCAACAGTGTCACCAGTGGCGCGTCATCCGTAAGACCACCTTTCTCGTATCCCCAATGTCCAAGAGTCAATGTGTGCTAACAGCTTTGATCCAGGATCTCCAAATGGCAACCGCCGTCGCCTTCGATATGGTCGCGAGCTTAGGCATGTCCGAGAAGCTTGGGAACATGGAATACAGAAGTCGGTACGAGACGCTGAGCAGCGAGACCAGAGCCCGAGTCGAGTCCGAAGTTCAACGTACTCTCAACGAAGCGTATGAGCGCGCTCGAAAACTCCTTACGGATCATCGTAAAGAACTCGATCTTCTAGCAAAAGCACTCGTTGAATACGAGACATTGAGCAAAGAGGAGGTCGAGAAGGTCATCCGCGGTGAACACCTTCCTGATCGTATTGTTGTTCCGAAGGGCCCCATGACTGTCCCGTCGTCGGCTAAACCACCGGCACCTGGCGAGCTGGCGCCTCCTGCTCCCGGCGCCGGAGGGGACGGCGGAAGTCCTCCTCCACCAGTCCCACCGGCACCAGGTGGACTTGCCCCAACCAAGATACCTCCGGGAAATTCCAATGGAAAAGCTAGTAGTTCATGATCTTTTCTACCTACAATTTATCTTTTGAGGGATATTTCGGTACTTAGTTCCATCGGGGGTGGCTAGGCAGGACGGCAAGAGGAGCATACTAGTACCAGGCGCGGTAGCAGGGCGCTGAGGCCGGGATCGTGTCAAGTAGCTTATACCACACAAGTACACTTGGTGCACAATACGGTTTGAAGGCAAGTGCAGAGGACGGAAGGGGGCGCTTGGGAGCATTGGCTTGACTATCGCAGTCTAGGTCTCTACATATGATGTTGACGAAGTCCGCGAAAACGGATGGACGTCGGGAAGTCTTTGCCTTCCTTATGGCACTTATCCCTCACCACTACTTCCTACCTACTATTGCGACTGCTTACTATTGCGACTGCTCTCGATCAAGGGAATACCACCGGAATGCTATGAACAGACAAGGCGTGGCTTTGCTGTTGCGTATGGTACGCGGTGCCATGGGCTCCGGAAATGTCAAGTACGAAAACAAAAAGGACATGTATCACACTATGCAGTTGTAACGTTAAAAGGAAAAAAATTAACTTGGTCTCGTTTGCTTTCATGACGATCGGGGTTCGATGATGTTGCTTTGAGCGTATGGGGATTGTGAGTGGGTGATTCTTATGCGGCTGGTGGGCTGGATGGTGGGTGAGCGACGGAGGGATCTGTCGCTGGTTTACGATGTTAAGGGGGAGAGGGTAGAGGGCAGAGAGGTAGGTTTATTACGGCATGAGTCGGCAGAGATGTTAATTGACTTTACTCTTGTGTTGTGTAATACGTATTTCCCCTTTCCGTGGTGATTCTCTAAGTTATACACGCCGTTTGATATTACTATTTCCATTTGACGGAGGAAGGCTGACCGACTATGTCCCTTCTCAAGAGGTCTTCATTTCACAGAGGCACCGAAGCTAGGTAGGTAGATACCTTTCAGTACCTTCACATGCCGACTTACATATTTACTCGAACTAGGTAATGAACATTAGGGGGTGAATAGACAGATAGGTAGAAGGAGATAAACCTGGAAACGATGGCGGATTTCCCAACAAATCAATCCATCACAGCATTGGAATTGCCACACTAGCATACACAATAAGAATGGCTCCCCGAAAAGCTTCGAGAGAATAAGAAAGCACGATAGTATTTACTTAGTATTAGAAGCTACGGCCTATGATTGATGTTTGTATGTTGCGACAGAGATAGGGGTAAGCACTCCAACTTGAGTCCTAGTTCGCCACCAAAGATCATACGCACCTGTCTGCATAAAACACGCACCTAACTTAAAGAAAAACGAGATCCAAAGGAGTCGTTTGGTTACCTAGAGGCAAACAATGGCCATGACAACAAACAGCTCAGGACGGCTAGCCAATCCAGAGTGGCGGCGGTTACAAACAAAGGCAATACGAGCTGAATAGGGGGCCGGAATCAAGGAAATCGCTGGATACGATGGCAATCAGTCTACGGGCTTCTACAGGATACGAGAGATAGAAGGTCTAATTCTTGTTGGGCATGAATCCCTTTAGATATTAGCATTGCCCTACTCAGCTCTAGGTATTTCCTCACGCCGTTGCGTCATTGCGTCTTAGCACATTCTTGGTATTGAAGGAACATTTCTAAGCGATACACAGCAGTTCGATATCGTAATGAGTGCATTGAAACTTGTTGAAGTCGGTAGCATATAAAGAATCTCTTGATTACAAAAAGATCAACAGCTTATCGAAGGGCTGGCAACGTCTTTACTAGCCAACTAGAGTGCTACCCGTCTAATAAGCAGTCTTCTAAACCATCACAAGTCAATCAAGTGTCCATGTAGAGAGAGAGCATAAAATGAAAAGGCAAAAAGATGAACATACAACACCAGGGATTCGCTGGTCGTCACCGACCCAACTACTGATCTGGCGGTATCTGGTTTATCTAAGGGGAGAGCGGACGGGATCCCGAGTTCTCCAGATCCTATGGTCGTATGTGGTGGTCTAGGCCGTTGTGCCGTCTTATGAATCATATTAGCAGGTATGTAATCCCAGAAAGTCCCAGAAAGTCCACATCGAGGGGAGATATTACAACATCGGGCGGCGTATCTAAAAAGGGGGACGACAATCACGTATGCACCTCTTGACGAACTTGGCAGAGTCAGAAACGGCCCTTGTTGAGTTACCGGGAGCACGGATGACTAGGATGGCGGGAATGTCTCCGAATTTTCTAGCGTGTTCATTATTAAGGCGGTTCCCCCCTGGGTCCTGGGTTTCCATGGGCCCGTCGTTTTGGGTCGGCGGAAATGACGAACGTTTTGACTCTTTCTCTCTCTTTCTCACCTTGAGTTTCCACTCTAACTCTACCCTGCCCTGCATTGCTCCGTCCGGCCTTACTGGAAGTTGTCATCGTCGAAGAGGGAGGGGGGGCCAGGCCCCTGGTCGGCTTAGTCCGGTAGTCGACCTGCGGCAAGTGACTATCATCAGAGCCTTCATATATGACTCCCTGGCAATAGGAGGTAAGCAACGTCCTATCCTATTTCTCAGACATGGGAGCTTTGTCCTCTCTCCGAATCTAGCTAATATGCCTACCTATCAAGGGATGGACGGCATAGACCGAGGGAGAATGGGTTATATCACAAAAGTTCCAAGTTATTATGGGTGGATAGGTAGGCAGTAAGCGTCTAGTCATTCACGGTTGTTCATCCAAGAAGGCGGGTTCGCGTGGCCTCCTGGAACGGTCAGTGCGAAATTGATACTTGATCATCATGCAATGACTGGCTGGTTGGGCTCACTCGCTAGTGGCATGGTGCGAGAGAGGGAGATGGGGACACGGCAGGCAATGTCATTTCAGCTTCAATGCAAAGTTCCCGTCTGAAGAAAGAGCCTGGTAAGTACTCTCGCCTACCTGCAAAGGGAGCTAAGTTCCAGATCATCATATGCCGCCCTGATATCAGGCTCACATGGTAGGACTGGGGATAATCATACGGTGAGCAAGATCATCAGACTCAGGTACTCGGTGTGTCACTCTACTTGAGGTGATATGAGCAGAGTGCTGGGTGGATGGAGAAGGTTAAGGGGGATGTTCACTACTCCGTGCTATGTTATGTACATCGTACTATGTAGTCGAGTCGAGTTGACAATCTAGTGAAGTTCATTGGGATATATTTTGTGTCCTGAATAGACAGAGCTCCATGTATTACATCATGAAAGATCTCTTGTATGACTTTATTGGTACAATGCTTCTCTAAGATACTTAATAGCACGTCTGTAACTCGATGTCAAGAACCTGTAGAAGCAGGACGTCTGATTGCTCTTCCTAATCGATATATCCTACAAAGTTCCTACAAGTCACGTAGATTTAGTGCATTCCGTACTTCGAAAGTCTGGGATTTGGTACAGTACATTTAGTTCACATTTGCACGTGTCTGTCGAAGTCTCGGATACGATATGTTCTCGGTCCCCTCCTGCATACCTGCAGGATAATCCAGGGGATCGGTAGCGACTCCAACACGTGTTCGATGCCGGTGTCATTGCTATATCCGAGAGCCTGGCTCTCGGATCCGGCAAGGGGAAGGTCTATTGAAGACCTAAGAGCTTGATTAGCTCCCTTGCGTCTCTGCCTCTCGATCGGTAATTAGATAGCATCGGTGGGTAGGTCAAACAGGGAGACAAAAAGTGAGCGAAGAATTAGACTCGGGGCAAGTGAGTAGAGGAGATGATTCACATGATGAATATGTCCATGTTCTTTACATTCCGATACAGACCAACACATCATGGCATAGTGCTCCTTGTGATCTATTGTAATCAAGGAATTGTGCTCGAAACATGAAGTCATACTATAGCAGTAAGGGATAGGAAATTAGTAATGCACAATGGTTGTATCAGCTGGATAGTTCACCGCCATCAGTAGCCTACCTAAGTACTGATTCGTAAGGCCTAGAAGTGTAGTGATAAACAATCGCTATCAGTATTCATGTACAGTATCCCGAGATCTGCTACTGAAGGTAGAAAAAGCAAGATGCGTATACCACGAGCCAGGTCGTCGGGCCCATTGATATTCCAAGATCATATCAGTACCTAAGGACGGTTTCTTATCAGGTATCCAAAGTACCCTCTCTGGTTTGCTAGGAGGAACTAAGATGATGCTTCATACGCTTAGCGTATTGTGAAAATCAAGATTCTGCTGCAGGTAGCAAGGGGATGGAGGTATGGGCCTCTGTTGTTTGGCTTTGTAGCCGCCGCTTTCCATATAGTACTTTTGTTTCTGCGAGAACAATAGTGATAATATCAACACTTAAGTTTGAGACTATCTTGGCTCCTCGTGGTCTAAGGCTATGGCGTTCGTCCGTCCCCAGAATACGGAGCCTTGTGGATAGGGTTACAGAGTACTGGGAAATAAGATCATCATGGGTTTCCCAGGGAAACGAGCCATGACGTCTAGCTCTCTACGGCAACAATGTATGTTGGTTTGAAGGTATGTTGTGGCGTCTATATTACCCTCTAGTATCGTAGGTCGGAAAAGGCATTCATGGGTCTAACATTCTGATAGGCTGCAGCTGTAGATAGGTTGGTAAAGTTGGTTATATGTTGCGAGATGGCTTACAAGCTAGTTGGCCAGTTAGGCGCGGTGTTGGTTGCGAAATGACTTAATGGCGGCACACTTGTATTGTCTCAACTTGAAAATGGTTACACAACGTCTCGGTAATCAAGTATTCCGTTAAGAGGTGCCATGTTCATGGAACGGGCCGGTGTATCATACGGACGACTTTCCACACCTACTAGTTCAGCGTTCTCACCGAAAGCTTGCCCCTTAGATCGATCAAGGTCAAGGTCATGTAAAGGGAGTATGGTTGTTAGGTTATAGATATGCTCATGACTCAAAGATGTAGTACAACCAAGCTAAATACTAGCCCAGCAACTTGGTAAAAGCACAATCAAGCTTTTCTCGGTCGTATTAGGGTATCGTAGTAGTACGAGTTATGCAAGGCTCAACTTCGAAGGATGGAAAAGGAGGATGTATGGTGGGTGGGTACACGGTGCCTGTTACCAGCTCTCTATCATCTCCCTTCACGTTGTACAAAACCGGTCTATCGTTTTTCTATCCCGCAGATGTGGCTTGCATGACATTCTATGAGGTAGAGGGAATCATTGGTGATGACCGCTGAGGTATGCCTCGTGTTTGGCCGCCGGCATCTCATCTCCTGTTCAAATATCATATATCAATGTAGGCCATGTTCGTGTTGGTTGAATGGACGAATCATACGGACCTAGGTCTGATAGCTGAGTAGATGTGAGTCCAGTCTGTAATGCAACGTCCCTCATCACCATTGGGCAGCTGAGGTTGCAGAAGATCGGACAGGTTGTTGACTTCACCTGATGCTGGTATATGTTATTCGGCAGCTGGTCGAGATGATTATCCCGGACATCGGCTAGTGATGTTATTGCGCTTGAGACAGAGGCAATGATAGGGGAGAGGGACAGCGCATGCCTTAGTACCCTCTAGACACTCTAGCAGTTGAATAGATCGTGACTTTCGATAGTTAAATATGACATGGCATTGTGCAAGTATGTTCAACGAGATTCGTGGGGACGAGGTGAATGGCTGAGAGGTACCCAAAAGATCAGATGTATCTTGACTTCGAGGTTAGGACGTAGGGGTCTTCGTTGCGGCTCTGGATTTCCTCGATCGCGCTTTACCTGTTGACTTCTCGAAGATTAGAGAGGTTGCCATATAGTTCAGAGAAGCCCTTACCGATAATGCCACAGCAATTTCTGGCGAAGCCGCGACTGAATCCCTAGAGACCCCTTTATCCGCAGGCCTCTTCGCCTAACTACCTACCTAACCATTCACGTAGGGTAAAACTCACTGACAAGCTTCAAGTTCTTATTGGACACGTATAAAAGATAGGTAGATTGGTTACGTCAGTCAACTATCTGCTGCGTACTTGGATCTAATCCGAACCTGATACCTATAAAACTTCGCGTATGCGAAAGAGAAAGACATAACAACATCTCAAACAATAGAAATCTCGGTGGCAGGAAATCCTATGTACTAAGAAAAGTTTAGACCGTCTGATTCTACCTATGTCTGAGCACACTCATTCTCCGTCCCGGACACCGACACTGGGTCGGAGAAAGGCGCAAAGATCATAGCACATCGAATTCAAGATCCATCGAGGATCTCAAAAGACCGTCATCATTCGTAAAATGGGACGAATTGCTATGCAGGTGGCCGCATTTGCGTTTCATGTAGCCTACTCGCCACCGCCCAGAGGTGTCTGTTCGCCATCAACCCCTGGGGTTGGTCGACATACAGATTCTTTTACACTGACCTGCAGAATCTGAAGCTGTTGTTGAGCTTCAAAGAGCGGTGTGATATCTGAATGTTCAATTGAGGGTTTCTATATATCATTGTTACTACTGAATGCCGAAATACCAAGACGGAGGATGGTTATGCATGCCAAAACTTTTTCGCGATCCTTCGAACCTGTGAGAAGGGGGTCGGGTCGACCTGGGCTCGGTCTGACGAACAGACATTCTGTGCGCATCTGCACGATGCTAGCGCGATGAGACGGAAGACAACGGTCAAGACCAACAATGAACAGCGAATCCGCAGACTGGTTCGGCATCGTCACTTAATAATGAGCGCTATTCGCTCTAAAAGTTGGGTTGAAATGCACACAACCTGATTATAAGCCTGTCGCAAGTCGCAACTCGTCTCGTCACTGTTACTCAACTAGACTTCTTTCTGATCGCGAGATGCAGCCCGGACTCTTTCGTCACATTTTACATCTGATTTGGATGTCCCCGAGGTTGGGTAGAGTGGGGAGAATGGCTCAAAAGGTGAGGCGATACATCATAATTCCCCTGACTACGGACCTGCATATGCGATCCAACGTCGGGTCTTCACCGGGCGCCCCCATGTGCTTCTCTTTTTCTTTACCTACTTCTTCCCGGGAATGCGGAAGCAAGACACGAGCGAAACCGGATCAATTCTTCCTATTTTTTCTTCTTTCTTGTTCTTCTCTCCCTCCTATAGATACCTAGATAGTTGGTAGATAGATAGGCGTACGCCGCGAAGAAGTTTCGAGGTTGCTGCACCAATTCTGAACTACCAATCGCAACCCATCAATACTACCTCTGTCACTTGACACTAAACCACTGCGGTTGGAACAAGATCTTAATTGAATGCGACGGCAAGCTATACTGCTTGGCTCTTATACTTCTCCCCGCGCCGGTAGTTGGACAGCGGAGAATGATTCACCTTACATACATGAACTTAGCAGCTTGCTGCGAACTCCTGCAGTTCTCCGCGAGTATCCTTCGTCGCAGTGCTTGGCTGTAGTCTGAACTGCAATAATATGAGATGATATTTCTCCGAATGCGCTCGGGTGGAGAGAAAGGGGAGTCTTGACTCCTGTGATAGACAAGACGATGCCGCGAAATGGTTAAAAAAGGGGTAGATGAGATGGGGAAGACGGCTCGGCCAGAAGAGACAGGAAAGGGATAGGTGATTCACCTTGCAGCAAGAAGTATTCTTATTGCGCAGTAATAAGACGGGTACATAGTATAGGAGGCCCCCTCGTCCTGCATGCCCGCTCTCTTGGTCGAAGAACAGAAAAAGTTCCGACTTGTTGATCAAGTATGCAGGCTGCATACATCGAATCGGGAGCTTGCAGCAGAGGATCGCGTCGCACACGCTTGCATGGAACGGACATGATGACAGAAACGGCTCTGCATAAGTCTGTCGGAAGGCGTACCGGCGGGGGAAGAATGTTATTGCAAGGAATTCTCCCGATATACGTCGTGATAGAAGAGAGAGAGCTAATACCAAAGTGAGTTGGTTTGGTTTTTTTGGGTCGAAAACGGCGAAGCAAGACACCCTTTTTCTGAGGGGCTGGACTGGTTTAGAAATCCCACTCTTGAACATCACGATAGACCAACTTGGAAAAGCTGCAGCGAGAAGCAAGGGAATTCCCAGGGGCCGCATCGGAATCTCTCCCCGGAAAAAGGCGCCCCCCCACTCAACCTGCAGTGCCCCCCTACATCCGACTGCATATATGTATTGGAATATGTACCTATATCTTATTACGTACCCAAGGTAATGGATGTAGTTAATAACAAATTTCTCTCTTTTTGTTTCATTCGTCTCGATTTGTTATTTGTTAATGACTGTTGGGCACGATCGACGTTTGATTTTCAGGTGAGAGGAATAACATAATCCAGATATGTACAAGCTCACTCTGTTGTCTTCGGTGTAGCAATACGTTGACCTTGTGGTACACATATGAGCAGCGATTATAAGCAATACCGCTGTATTATAGCCAGAGATGTACGTAACCAACATCGCGGGACGGGGTACTTTCCCAGTCTTTCGGGCATTCGCAGCATCATCGGCTCATAGTATCTGGTCGTAAGTTGTCGTATGTGTCTCAAGTGTGGGCTCTGTCCCGTGATTCATCCTTCATGCACCTCCGCATGAAGTTCATACATGCGTCGGCGCCCTTTCGTCGCTAGAAGAAAACTTGAAAAGCGGCTCGGCTTCAATCGTTGCCCGCATTGGAAACTCCCAGCAGCCTGGCGCGGTCTGGACCAACTTGACAGCCTCATAGTCTTTGTAGACCCAAACCGATAGCATGGGGGTAAGAGTCCACACAAAGACCATATCTGGGGTTGATCGGCGGCTGAATCTACTGTACCAACACCACAGCGACCACCACAACCCCTCATCGAGACGACTCCACAGTGGTCTGGCTCAGTTGCTGTACCTTTTTCATTGTGAGGCGCATGCATATTCCTCCGACTGACGGCGTGGGTTTTAGGACGGGACTAACGGAAGTGAGCCGCGACGATACAGGCCTGCTCATGTTGACAGGCAGCAACAGGATACGGCGGCTTGTGCACTTAGAGGGTTGTAACTAGTAACGACCTACACATACTTGATAAGGCAGCTTAGTGTCGCGGGTAGCGGAAGAAAAGTCGCCTAGACCGTTCTGGTAAGAGAAGAGTCTCACGGCTCTTGGCTACAGATAGGAATGCGCCGCGAGGAAGCCATGCGAAGTTGGTGTGATGCCGAGTTTACAGCGACGAATAAGACGGAAGTCTCGGCAAGTAGGGATATATCCTCTGAGGCGAATATAGTACTATATTTCAACTCACGAGCTATTTGTGGTTGACGTCGGAGAAAACCCGAAACAACTGAATTTCTTCATCAAAGACATTGTCTAGGTATGTTTCAGATGTCCTGAGGGTTGAGCTTAGCGAACTCGAGAATAGGAAATGTTTCAGTCGAACTTGGTCGTAAGCAGTCTAGCTGATGAACATCTTCTTACCTTAGTTAGTCTCGACTTTAGTGCTATTACGTTAGGCAGAGTACGTGCCCTGTATTCCTATCCTGGTAAATTGTACATAGTATCCGCTCTAGGGTTACATCGTGAGATGGGTAGATACCTATGTATCTGAAGCGGAGAATGCCTCTTGCGTGAAGAACCAGCCACATGATTTAAGGTACATGGGTACGGTATCGTGCGTATCTGACGTTACTCTGCCCGATGTGACGATACTGGAGAATTAAAAAAAAAATTTGTTTCGTTTCTCGAGCGGGAACTAGAACCGAAAAGGATGACGACGGCGGTGACGAAGACGACACTTTCAAGATTTCGTTCGCCATGAGCGGCAGGTCATATGCGCGCAACACGTGGATCAGCGGATCTGCTACAAGGGAGGGACATGTCTTCGAGCAATGACCCTGGACTGCAAGCGGTCCAGCATGGCTTCTCGCAACTCCCTTATTATCCAGCGGGGAGTAGTCCAATAGCTACATGAGAACTGCAAGCTATGTAACGGATACCCTCGACATATGCAGGCGCTGCCGGCGGCAGGCGGACGGCTCAGCGGGCTTTTGACATCGGGGTATTTCAAGAAAGGGCCCTGGAAGGATTCAGGATCTACAATATTACCGCACTTACGTATTTACCGCAGCAGACAAGTACAACGATAGCTCCAACAGACACACACGATCATCCATCTTACTTGACTATTGTAGGCGATCAGGGTACTTTGGAGAACATAGCCCGCATACCTACCTACACATTATGGCAACTCGTAACGTCCTGCCCTGCCGCCATTCTGAAGGGTTCGTATATGGATATGTGATATACTTGGCTTCAACCGTTAGTACGCAATTATCCAATAGTCGGATGATCGACCTACTATGGTAATTTCTCTAGGAGATGTGCAGACTGCTTGAGTGAGGTTATCTGCTGATTGTTCAGCTAGTCATACCAGATAAGTTCCCGATTTCATAAAATGATATTACTCTTGGTTAGCTTGTAGATGGATATCCTTCAAGATCGTGATTCTCGTGGCTAGACGGGTTACTCGACTCGGTACTATGTATCTATCACTGTGAGACAGAATACTCTTTTGGGCAAGGCCTAGCGTACGGTGTGGAGGTGAGAAAAATAAGCCCATGAAGCCTCCCTGCCGGTAATCCATGGGTAACCCCTGCTGACATGCATCTAGCATGGATACCCTGTCCTTGTCGGTACTTCACAGTGTGCTACCGGTTTAGCATGGCAGCTTGGAGCCATTCGACTGCAGTAGCGGCGGCGGAGGAATTGTACATTAGGTTGGCTATCGGGATTTGATCGTTACCAGTAGTAGAAATGCGACCGAACATGTGACAAATAAGGCAACAATTTCGTAGTGTTAGACCACACTAGTTTAAGACGTCGCTGTCTACGATGATAAGTAAGGGTGAGATGCATCAGCTATCTACCGACAGGTGGAGGATACCAAAAGGCGTTGGACAGCTCCGAGGAAAAGCAATGCTCATGTAGTTCGACACTTGACGCTCTAGTGATCCGTGTTGGTGAGATCAGACCAAGACCCTCTCAACGGACCGCGTGCACGTATGGGGATTCTTCGATAAGCTTTCTTTGCAAAGGGTCTAGAGTGGAAACAATTGGTGAGACAGGTCACAGACTTGTTATACATATTAAACGGCTGTCCCGCAACTTGTCGGTAGTGTCCTGGAAGTTGGTCTATTAGCCTCTTTCTCATGTACATCAAACTAGTACCAACGTTAGACAGTATAGCGTATCGCAGTACATGAGAAGGTAGCTATCCTTTAGCTAGTATATAGCAACGAGTCGCATTGCGGTTCATTCTAACTGAGACGACTTGCATAGCATAGTGCAAGCTTAACTCACGATATAAATCATATGTAAATATCGAGGGAATCTCACCGAATTACATAATTGGTCAGCAGGCCTAGCTATAAAAACATCAGCCATTATCTTAGTTTGCAGTGTCTGTGGGTTTGGATGTGGGAATGTTAGACTGGACGCCACGCTTCAGGTTGGGCAGTATTCCAAGGAAAACGTGGCACAGCATGCAACCGAGATGTCATTCCAAGATTGGAACACCTTAAGGCGATCGAGAACTATGAAGCGAGTTCTAGCGCTCCCTTGCCTGGCCTTGGTATTCTTTCAGCTCACCTCAAACCCGTATTCCTCGTAAATGAGATGAAACGAGCTGTATTCGTCCATAGTATGACGCCGCTACAAATAGGCAGAGATAGGTAGGGCAGTCGATTAGCGAGCAGCAGATACTAGATCGCGGGGACGGTGACTGTTTTTGGGTAGTGGTCTGCGGCTGAAGGTCTTTGAGGGCGTTGATTGGTTGGGGGAATGCTCCGAGAGCGTGTTCCTGCATCCAACTATGGGTCTGTCAGGGGTCAAATGTAGAAAAATAAGGGCTACAAATCAGCTTCTTAGCGAGACTAATCTTAGAACAGAATGGGTACGGTTAGTAGGGCCCTTTTTAGTAGCTGTCTAGTTTCGTCCTTTTGGCGATGATACGGAAGTCCTCTTGCTAGTTTTCTAGAAGTTCTGATCTACGATCAGTAGTAGTGGCGACTTTATCAAAGTTTCATGTAAAAGTGTTGGGACTATTCGACAGCGGAACTGCACCACACTTATAGTATAGTAAACGATCGGGCTGAAAACGTGGGGAAGGCCAACCTATGACTAGTGAGTCTGCAGTGCAACAGGAGATCGTGATTGCGGCTCTTGCGTTCGTGCTACTTGATTGTGTCCCGTTCCACCGAACATGTGGCGGCATACGACCTCGAAAATGTGTGCGACGGCCACCGGTGGGAGCAGTAACCGGAATGCGAGACAGCCGAAGATACATTGAACAACGGCGGGCCCGTGACTTGACGAACTAGTGACCAACTCCCCAAGAAGATTACCGCTCTAGACTGCCCGGGCCATACCGAGAGCCGGACGCCTTCGGTCCCGAAGTCTCAGATCGTGATGAAACTTCTTAACTTATCCTCGGAGAGTCTAACCAGACTAGATTAATGCAGTCCGCTGGACGGCTGGAATCGACGATCGTCTCATGAGAAGTTTAGTGGATACTTCTCGGTATTGAAGGGATGCTAATGGTCAAACTCGGTTGACACATATTGGGCAGAATCTTGTTGTTGACGCTGCTAGATGCAGTTAGCTGCCCGATGGGAAATTTCTCCGAAGGCAGCAGTTAGGTTGTCTATGCGTGCTACCAACATATGCTCCGATGCTGTCCGGATGAGTCCGCGTTCAGCTAACCAGCGGCAACATTACATTAGGCTGTCTAAAGCTCCCAGGATACCTACCTGGTAGCTAGAATATTCTAGCGTACGTACTGAATTCATGTTTGAGTCCAATGTAGTTGGGATTCTGCCGCAAGCTTCACTCGAATGATATGTTTGAAAAGGGTTAGTTTAAGCGACTTAGATTCTAAGAAGACTAGGACTTCCTGTAACCTAGATAATGTTAATGATGTTAGATAACTCGAGTAAGTCATTCAGTACCCCGCGCAAAAACCTGTATTATACCTAGCATACCAATAATATCCACCATGTTCATGGCGGGGGATCGTCAAAGATCACCAAAGCTTGGTAACTAACAGACTGAGGCTGATATCTTTAATCATTATAATGAATGATAGCATGCCGTTTTGTTTCTCTTGATGGCCTTCACGGTAATGTTGCAACTTGTTTCTTGAATGTATACGGTGCGCCGGGGGAGAAGTTCAAACTTGGCTTTCGTGTAACCTCATCCTTATTTCGATATAGTACCTAAAATATGTAGCATAACTTCATAGACAGTAGATATTGTGCTGGGTTCAATGAGAAGCCTTAGGGCTAGAATATGTGGAGAAGTTCTGCTGCGAGGTTGGGAGAGTTAAACGTATGATCTCCTTCTGGTACCTAGGTAATGTCACGGTTGATCTGAACTACCGGACCTCGTTCGCCTTTTCGCTCTGCCCTGGTATGACTTAAATCTCCTATTGGCTAACCGGAGAACCTGTTACTCTACATTGCAGTAGCGCGGCCTCCAAGTTCTGTACCTACATGCTGCTTGCCTATATTGTTAGTGACAGCTGTACTATGTACTGTAGAGGGAGGGAGAGGGCCCACCATAGAACTTGGTCTGAACCGATTCCGTAGGGTCGCCGTGGGGTCTCATCTACCACCGTAGCAGCCAGACCCTTAAACGGGGTCACTGTATGTAGAACTTTACGAATAGGGAAAGTTAGTTGTCTGGATTCTGAGAGAAAGTCAGTGCTCTGCATATTCTCTCCACCTGTTCATCTTTGAGCGGCACGACCTCGGTCTTGGTGGCAGATCAAAGCGGAAAGCGACGAGAAGATTGGGAGTCCAAAGTTCAGTCAAAATGACGTCGTGGAGATTCGCAGGATCTCCACGTAGCGGGCTGCATGTACGGAGTTATGTACGACTGTTGGAGTTTGCAACACATTATGCATTATGCAGTCGGGGATATACGACTTTGTGCTCGCAGCCCTTGTACTCAGGGCTGGAAGAATAGGAGAAATCCAACCTAGAAGACAGCTAGTTGGGAATGCGAGTCTGGACTCAATGAATACGACCACAGATGGAGATGATGTGGTATCGTCTGCAAGTGACTGTGGTTAACCAAACACTTATAGAGAGGGGTATTTGATCTTGATAGGCGTTTGGTTCTGTGTCGTTGCTAGTGGGGGGTAGGCAGGTACGTAGTAGGTCAGTTAATCGCCCTTCATGACTCGACACTGTTCTCTTACTGATCTTAGCGGTGAAGAAAAGCATGTGGAGAGGGGGAAACATGGCTCGGATGGTACCATGACCAGGATCTTCATTGGTTACGAATGTTAAGGCTGTTCAGACCTTACTCGGATGCGGGGAAGACTTGATGTTACATCGTTGAGGTGTAAAAGAGAATCACAACTCATCCAGCATACATGATAGAGGCCAATGTTGGACGGTAGATGATTGAATACAATGGTCTTGAAGGTTTGAGTTTCTATTAGTTACCTCACAGATGATATGCGACCGTCTCACGTAATCTTCCCATAACAGTGGCTTCTATGAGACCCTCAACAACTTTAATCTTGAGTTAATTTATTAATAGTTTAGAGTTGAGAGCCATATCGAATAAGAAACTCTTTACTGTGAATGCCGAGTAATTCTCGAAATCATTCCCTCTCAGTTTCACACCGGCTTCACGAGCATGAAGATGCATGCAGCCGTCTATCATGCACACCGTGATGCACGTATGCAAACCGTAGTTGAAACGATCCAATTATGTCCTTGTCCCAATCCTCCGACCTCGCTACTCCCAAGATATTATATGGTTGCTGAAAATGAGAGAAGCCTTGGCGGAGATCAATATGCCACAACAGAGTTATCTACGAAGTATTCTACGGCACAAATACCGTACGAATCGGGCTTCGCAATTAAGACCTGAAATTCTTCAGCATGAGGTTTTACTGAGGTGACAGTCTAAATAGACTAGCTCCTTGACGTAAGCCGAGCGATAGGGATTTCCCCTTTAGGGATTTTCAGGGGTATGGAAAACCCCTGCATCCAACATCGAATGTACATGGCCAGATGTGTATCAGCCCCTTTTTGATCTGATAATCTGAATATTTCTCAAACCTCAGAATCTGAACCAAATTCATGACATGGACACTTCCCCTAGATGTACCTGCATATTTGCTGGTTTTTCTGTAGAAGGTCAAGTTGGCCTTCAGGGGTTATGGTAAATAGCGTGGATCAGAGCATGTTGACAGCGTACCCTTACTGCATCGATACAGGATTTCTTGAAGCTTGATAGGGTCCATGCCTCATGTACGCACTCTCCACTCATTACGAGAATTTTGCAGCTGTGTTTCAGGCGACAGTCCTCATGGTTATGAGGTGGCTGGAAGTTGACAGAAGGGAGTTTGAGCTTTGGTACCAAGCATTTGGTAATTGTTTGCGCACAGACGCCGGTTTGCCTCCACAGTACCAGGTAGTACGTCTGTTACAATCTTCAAGGTAATGGAAATACTTCATTTTTCTGTTACTTCGTTCATTACTGGCTACGATAGTCGAACGTTGAAGGCCAACACGTAGATTCTGGAACCACAATCATCGCTTTCCGGATGGCGAAACGACCTACATGTTTAATATCTGTCGCTAAAACACGAAACCGTATAACCTAACAGCGTGAATTGTGAGCTGACTTCGTTAATGATCCTATTGCGGCTGTGCTTGTATCCTTATCTCTTCAGCCTTCTCAACATACTCCGGCGACTCCCACTCGGATCCCCGAGATATCTACTGCGAGAGTGGAAAGTTTTAGCGGGATCTGAAAGAGATGCACTGCCGATGATTGACGTTGGATTTTCTCCCATGCCCTCCGCCTAGGGTTACTTTCGTTATGGCCTGGTGGAAGCTTGCACTATCTCGCATCGGCATGGCATACGAGTCACATGAACATCGGCTTCCGGGGCATTGTCCGGACTGCAAGACGAGTATTCCTTGGTTATAATCAGCTGTGGGGAAGCTAGAGAATGTTGGTTGAGTTTCAACTTCGAATATCATCTGTTGTGGGTTCTGTTTTCAATCTACCGAGAGCCGTCCCTTATGCTAAGTCGCCCGACACTAGACACTAGACACTAGCACGTCCTGCACGTCCTGACCTTGCATGTCTATATGTAGGTACATAGATTTCATGTGAGGCGTCAACTTCAGTTCCCTCGCCCGGAATATCTAGGTATCGTATAGTATCATTGGGTCTATTTGCTGATTCGCATTCTCCACTATCATTATGAAGCAAACTAGTTATTAGTGTCAGGCACGCAGGACTCGCAGCCGTTGGGTATGCGCAATCACACCACCCAGCACCGCCGACGGCTTCCACCTATCTGTGTCTTGCCAGTCTGCCTGACTATGAGGACACTTCTAGTTGAAGATCTAGTCTATCTTTAGTCCGAAGCTGGTGGAGCGTTAGACTACTCATTGCCTGTTTTGGAAACATTAATCTGGTAGACTCGGCAGACGGGACACGATTAGGTGAAGACAACAATCTGTGATCTATTTTAGCCCAATGTCTAGGACGAAAAAAATTATATCAACTCATCAAACCTGACCGATTCTTCTTAGATCCACAATGCTGTATATTGGGCAGGTCGCGTTGCCCCCCTCAGAAGTAGACAAGGGTTGAAGAGTAAGAGTCAGTAATAAGACTCAACTCGAATTGAGCTGTTTAAGTGAGGTCTTGTTAGCGGAATGCGAGTCTTAGCATGTCTTCGGCCGGCTAATCGGATGGCAAAGACTTATTTGCGCTAGCAGCCTTACTTCTCGCTCATTGTCGTGCTTGGCTAAGGTGGAATTTGCCGTCGGCAACTAGAAACCGATGTTCAAAGAGAGCTTGGCTTTCGTCCCAAAGGGACAAAAAGGTGAACAATTTTGTCAGCTACCACGTAGATCGGTCGAGAACGGCTGAGGAAAAGAGATAGAGCCCACCCGTTTTGGGACATGTAGCTGAACAAGGTGATCCCTGCCAGTCCCTGCGAGTCAACCTTGACTCCCACGAGGCGTCGCCGCACGATGGCGAGAGCTGACAAGCTCTTGACAGAATGATTGCTTGCATTTCGAATTTCTGGTGTCTCTCGTAGAAGTGGATACATAGTTAACATGGCTAACATGTCTAACATGTGAGGAATAAGAGCTAAGGGCGTAGTCAGTTACGGGCCATGCAATCGACCTCTTCCGGAGTTTAGCGTATGTCCTCGATTCCCTTTTCGGATATCTACTACCCCAAGTACTTCAATGTAGAGTTATCGGCGACCTGGCGGGATTAATGAAATGTTGCTCCGTAATATTATATGTATCATAGTGGTTAATATGTGGTGGGAAAGTATCTCATGGCTGCTGAGCTGTCATGACTAAATATGAGACGACAATCGCCTCGCCTGCCCTCGGCGTGTGTGATCAGCTGTGCAGAATTGTACGAGGGAAAACAGTCATCGTCTTCAAGCTCGTCCCGTCTGCACGTTTCCGCCATTGTGACTTATGCTTAAGACGTCTTATAAGCTCTGCTGCAATGCAGGTGTTCGGCAGAAATTCATCTGCATGCGCTTGCGAGCCGCTGTCTGCATGCATTGACTGCTACGTGTACGCACTTATTAGGAATCGTTTAGTTGATATGTTTCGAAACGAAAGGGTCGCTGGACGATTCATTGGTCAATCATCCTCTGAGCTCGTGTAAGGCCCTGATTGCTCAATTTCAGTTTTTACCCATTCTCCCAATAAACGCTGGGGGCATGGTCTCCCTAGTCGATCGAATCTGGAAAAGTTGTTATAGATACCAAGTGTTATATGACAAGGAATGAATATTTGGATGTAGTACGTAGCATTATCGCCGATAGGGAGGCTTTGAAGTTCATAGTGTCGTGCAGATATATCGTATCGGTTACTTCGGATGCAAATGAGAGGCTGCGAGTTAAAATTGTGCAGCGGCGTGGGCAACATCTGTTGCATATCGCCATTAATATTTGATGTCTTTCGGGCGTTGATCGCTTGCAGAATGAGTCTATTCCTTTGAAATTGAACCACCAAGTATTGACTAGCAAAGCACGTCCTCTTAACGGTATCTCCGAGGCAGCGCCAGGAGGTGGCCATATTAAGGCCTCGGTAAAGCTATCATTGTCCGTAAACAGCAATGTCAACAGGCTTCAACGATATGTGTTTCTTTTAAGCTCCAAAAATTCGATAAATTTGGTTGTAGCTCGGACGTAGTCGACCACCTTCTCTGGGGAGAGGCTATATTTCAATCATTGTGATGAACGACTTCCGGGTACTTGTTTCTGGGTCTTGGGTGTTTCGTATCAATCGTGAAAGGGTAGCGCTCATTATGGGGTTGGAGATTCATCGCGGAGACCCATCACAGAGATACTGTCGCCATCATCGATACCTGGGTAGCTTATTACATGGCTTATTAGGTAGATCAAGAATTTCGCAATGGGGTGACTTTAGACCCTGTGGATTCGTCAGGGTTCTGGTCTTCCAATTGCTCGCTTGCGTGCATCGCAGCGCATATGTGGATCGAGGAGCTGAGCTGGCTGAGAAGCAAACACATCTCACCGCGCCTTGCTCAAGTCGAAAATGGGATCTTAGCATCTTCCTCTTCCGATGAAATACCTGTCGATACTTTATTAAGGTGAGTCTAGGCGGTCGTCAAGGGCACAGCGGCTGATCCGCCAGCGGATGTGATATGCTTCTACAACGCTGTACGTATATGGTGAAAATGTTTAGAGGGGCATTAGCGAGACCTCTCTTGTACAAGATGCGGCGAATTAAATGCTCCGGACTGTTAGGCTGACGCTCATCCCAGCTACGTCTGCCTTAATAAGCTCGCTAGCCCTGAGGCGGCTTGATGAGGATTAGTGATTCAGGCCTCTGAAACAATGGGGCTGATTGTCTTCAGAATCGTCAAGCGGGTGACGACTTGACGTTGAATTCTGGCGGTTCCCCTGAAACTGTCTGGATCGAAGTCACTTCGCGTGATGCCACGACTTCGGAACGCGGTCCCGGTCTCTTCTGGAGCCACGTCTAATGCTACGGTACAATGGACGCCTTTCTACGTACGGATTAGATTTCTGAGACTAATACACAATGAGAGCTTGAAGAGGTACAGAGAACAGGGGAACATTTGTTTATCAATTGAGGCTAGACTGATCTATCACCGTCACCGTCACCGTCACCGTCGGCCTCATTCTCAAACAGAATCCTCGTGTTAACAACAAGCAATGACTAATATGGTTCATCGAAACATATTACTGCAAGTCATGTTCTGCATGCTGTAGCACCATCTCAACGGCTATTCTGCAGTGCAACAGATCTGTTTTATTCATCTGGGAAAGGAGGCTGAACTGAGACTTACAAGGAACCTTTTGGGATTTTTTCTCACCATGTTGATCAGCCTCTTTCGCTATCGTCATCATCATCATCCTTCGAAATATCGTGCCCGGTTCAGCGAAAGTTCGGGTTAGCCGCGGCGCGAGCCGGCCACCAGGTGTCGAGGCCTTGCTAGGTTGCCTATTCAAGTAGAAGACCAATAATGCCAAGCAGTATCCCTGGTACCAAAGAATACGTATGTATCCTTTAAAAAAATCCTTGAGGCTGGTTATTTGATCGTCATCCGACCAAAGCATCCTCCAATGTGAAAGTATCAAAATCAACTTTGAATATCGTGAAGCTAGCTGTCTCACATTCATATGCCAATGCTATGACCGCGAAAGCGTCTGGACTTTTAGGCCGCTGTTCTTACATATCTTACTAGCCAAGGTAACTTTCGCATTGAAGAAAGTATGACTTTACCAGCAGCTTCTTACTAGACGTCACATTTGACGTTGGGCGCTCGTATCGTTTCTCAATCCGGTAGAGGCGGTAGACTATGTGAAGTTAAGTCAATGATACCACTTTCCTTTCGCGGCTGGGTTGTTCTCCCACGCTCCCCGATTAATCGTTGTGGAATTGGATGCGATCAATTGGTGGGAGAGTCTACGTCTTGTCGCCCTGCAATCCCATGCGATGCCACGCCATTCAGATCATACCGAACCACAGAAGCATACCATGTCGTGCTGGTTCCCGCCTAGGATATTACCGTAACCCCTCCTCTTTCTTCCCCTCCTCACCGTGCATGTCAAACTCTTGTGTCTATTCGTACATGCTCCGTCTACCCATTAGGCATGATGCAGATTGTAATACTTATGGATGGATGTCGTGCTCAGTTGTGGTCTTAAGGTGAGTATGTTGGTATACTAAGTACTCGTTTGTCATATTATACGCAAGAATAAGCATGCTGAACGGTAATGATGAATGAGGCTTGCGTTAGAGTAGTAAGGTAATATAAAGTAATGACAAGCTTAAAGATGCTCGCCGAGTCAAATAGTGCCAAGCGCCAGTCATTCGCCTCTTACGCTTATTTCTTCTACTCTCTTGTCGACAAGGGGAAGACGCTCAACGGATTTCTTACATAGTAGACCGAGCGCACATGAGAAACCTGCATCTCGAGGCATAAACACGTATCTTATATGTGTGAATGCTCCAACATTTTCATCTATACTTCGTATCTAAAAACGAACAACAAATACCTTGGTGTTTAGCGGGCCAATCAACGAACTCTCGAAGTCACCATCGTGAAGTGAATTTAATCTCGTGAAGTCAGCTGCAAGTGCGGCAGCGAGATAGGCACTCATGTCACTAATAACATGCGCTATCAAACCACCATTTACAGAAAAAATGGGGCTAAGGACCTCAATAGCTGACGGTACCTACATAGTAGATCTCGAAATTTAGAAGAGAGTAGCGTAGTATGTACCTGAACAAGGAATACATGTTGAACTTATCGGCTATTTAGTGGCGCCCACTAACAGCCCAGCCCTAGCTGCATAGGTACAAATGAGATATGCAGATAATGTTCATAACTTAATACGGATGTAGGGGGAGTCGAGCACATATCATTATGCTCTCCAAGCTATGGCCAGGGGAGGGGTGGAAGGGGGGTTATTATTATTATTATGAGGTATGTACCTTCTTATCCATGTCATTGTCAGCCAGTGTGCATTTCACATCCCAGAACCTCTTTCCCTCTTCCATGATCCTTGACCCATGACCCCTGATCCCTGAGGTTAAGTCTCTTTTCTCTTTTCTCTTTTCTCTTTTCGACATACATCCCTCCCCTTGGTCTATCGCTGGTATTATAGCTACAATCTACTATGGTATAGACGCAATTCGGGGGAGCCCCAACGGTACCTTGGCCGGTACCCGGGGATTGCTGACGACAGGCCTCTTGAACTTGGTAACTTTCTTGGGGACGGTTGCAGGGGTGAGACGATGCTTGGGGGTCTACTGTCTACAAGGTACCTCTCGAGCTAAGGAAGTAGAGACAGACGAAAGTCGAAAGAAGCTTACCCTCTCACCGTCGTCGTTAGGCCCTGTTCCGTATCCCGCTCCTTCTGTGTCACTATCACTATCGAAGCAACAACTATTACCATTATCACCACCACTACCGCCATTGCTACCTCTACTGCTCCCACCACCATCCATTACGATTTTCTCCAATGAACAGGCCCCTATCACCTGACATTTTTATCACATTCCAATCCCATTCATCTTCGTATCTGTTAGAGGGTTTCTTGTCTCGCCTTCGATTTCGCAAGTATCGGCTCATTCGGTAGACCAACCGAGACACCCACCTCCATAGCTAAACGTTCATCCAGTATAGCTGGCTTAATTTGCGGTCGCCCATCTGAAAGACTCGCCTGGCTAGTTTCCAACTTCCCATGTCAGCGAATCCCGCACGTACATACGGAATACCCACGGACTCTGATCAACACGGACCTTTCTGACAACGCAGTTCGCAAGTAAGGAACGAAACCGCTGGAGGCGCCACCGCAACAACCCTCACATTTTACTTCGCACCATTATATCTTTTTATATCGACACTAGCCCTTTTTTGATTCCCAGGGCTCTCAATTCGAAGGGATCGCCGGCCTGGTCTTCCCCTTAGGATCTCGTCAATTCCTGTAGCATATACCCATTGCTACAAAGTTGGATGTGCTCGAGCCTTCTCCCGTCCCTTTTGCGACCCTCACCTAGGGCTCCACATCCAGGAAGAGAAGAAGACGTCCCATCTTCATTCGGCTTCCCAGCTGCTTCAGGGAGTAATAGTTGACCTCGATAATAGTTGTCTTAATCTGTACTCCCCTCAGGTGACGGGGCTCACCTGGCCATCTGCGATAGTCCTCACCTGGCCACCAATTGCCACTTGGCTCTGACATATAACCTCCCATTCCTTCGCCACTACTCTGGAGGGTCTGGCCTAGATACCCGCGTCGTGTTGGATCCTTCTAAGTCTTGCGTTGACCGGCCTCGTCTGCTCTTGCCGAGATTTTGATTACCGAGTAAAGTTCCTTAGCAACAACGCGGACACTTCGACCTCGCCAAGATACTGGGACTGGATTCTGCATAGCCGTGACGACGTCTATATCTGAAAGTATCTGGACCCTTTAAAGTAGGCCAGTTTCTGCGGGCTCATACAACTAGGTGGGCCGCGTACCTGGGATAAGTTCTGTGCGCCGGCAGCGAGCATCTTAGGGGGTGAAGAGAAGTGAGACGGTCTCCTGACAGCCTCTACCCTCGGTCATACCTCGCCTCGACAACACGTCAACTCTACCTAGGTAGTGACGACACTGGTCTCAACTTCCGAATCTGGCCTGAACTGCCCGAGTGCTCAGGGCTCCCACCGATCGACTGTCGAGTCTAGCTGTCTTTGAGGATCCCGAAAACCTAACTTAAGTCGCCTAGTGAGTCTCTCGACTGTGAAACATACGGCTCCAACCCAGTCAGCAAACTCAAGCGCCTGTCATCCTGGCTTACGTCGTCGATTTCGCTGCTCCTGCAGAACATACGTCTGCTTGGCCACACGGACTGGTGGATGATCTAGCTCGCTCACCACGTAACTCTTATCTTCCTTCTGAACCTTCGACCTCAAGTGATTGTGCACAGAGGCCTTTTGTTTACTCGTAAGTCAGCGATCTTCATTCCCTAAACGATGGTCTTGCTCTTTCGTACCAGTCATCTCCTTTGAGCATATCAGGCCGATCTGTGTCTTACTCCTGGCTGATATACTATCAGGCCTCCGTCGCTAACCTTGGCTCCTCAAGCGCTCGCTCCAATACTCAAACTAACTTGGTCTCTTCCTGTCATGAGAACACCTATCCCGTCTGCGTTCATTTCATTATAAAGTTAATCCCCAGCGACATCGGATTATCATCTCTCTCCTTTTCAGCGCTGGACGCCTGCCATTGTGTTTAAAACCTCGTATCCCTTATTCAGCGTCTGCATTGGATTTCTCATATCGGTCTGGCCCGAGTATTCTGGGACCAAGTTCGTCTCCACGCATAGATTTCAATCTCGGCGTCGCATTGAACAGATTCCGCTTACATACCGTTCCGAGCAAGGGTTGCCATCCACACTTGGGGCTGCCTTCGAACGACCCACGGTACCCTTGTCCCTTAAGGCAAAGGGACATCGGTACCTGGTCCACACTACCCATCTTCCTTGTGTTTCTTGGCTCGCACTGTAAGACATATAAGTAGTCTCATCCGCACACTCACACTACTAGTTGCCGGGTCCTAAGATCTCGGGGTCACCAAAGAGATGGAGTTGATGGAACTTGTTGACAATGAGCCGACGGCTCGACCTTTTCAGTGCGACTGGACATCGTGCAACAAGGTATGTGTTGCCATCTCACCCTTGCGCTCGACCTCGAGCCATACTTTGCCACCGTTATCACTGTCGATGCTGTCCGAGTTACTCACACGGACGTAGAGCTTCAACCGCAAGTCTGACCTCCAAAGACATTATCGGATACACACGAATGAGAGACCGTACTCATGCGTGACACCCGGTTGTGGTAAAAGCTTCATCCAACGTAGCGCCTTAACAGTTCACATCCGAACTCACACCGGCGAAAAACCCCATCAATGTCAACACGCAGGGTGTGGCAAACGCTTCTCGGATGTAGGTCCTTCGTCTGCTCAATGCTCTGAAAGGGTGTGCTGACCTGATTAGTCGTCGAGTCTGGCTCGACATCGCCGGATCCATACAGGAAAGCGGCCATATAAGTGCGCTCATGAGGGGTGTCTTAAGAGGTAGCTTGAGACCAAATACCTATGTGAGCTCGAACTAACTCTCATATTAGCTTTTGCCGGAAAACGACGATGGTCAAACACCAAAGACGGTCCCATCAGAGGGGGGTTCATTCGTCAGAGGTGGACGACTTCTCGTCCGAGTCGGACGGTGGCGAGTCTCCGTCGACTCCCAAACTACCTGGCCTTCCGTGGTCAACCAGTCATCTAAGTGGTGGACATCCGGGTTTGCAGGGCCACACTATTCAGCGAGCGGCATCTTTTGCCGACTTCGGCCAACACATGGGTGAATACAATCTTCAACAACAGTACAACCACCGGCATAGTGTTTCCGCTGGGGGCGCCCACGAATATCATGGCGAAGTAGTCCAGCAACCGCAACCGCAGCCGCAACCGCAACAACAACAACATCCTGGGGTTCATATGCTGCATAGAACAGCTAGCATGCCTCAACATCCCTATTACGTGACGGAGCAGAACAATCCTGGTGTTGCGACGATGAACACCAATCCGATGCAGTCGTACCAGATGCCGAGACAACAACCCGAGAGACTCCCGTTAGAGATCCCATATACTGGTTCTGGCATGGCCGGCTCGATTCAGAGCAGTCCTAACACCTACTCTGCCGCCGCTTCCGGTCGAAGTCCCTCTGCTCAAGACGGGTTCTACACGCATCAACCACCGCAGTCGACAGGATACTCGCTCAACACGACGTCACCCATCGTGGAGCAGCCCATGGTGCAGTATGCTCAGCAGATGCATCAACCAATGCATCCTCCTCAGTCGGTGCAGTCCCAGGTACCTCCCCCGCAGCAGGTCCAGCAGGTCCAGCAAGTCCATCAGGCCCAGGAACAGTACCAGCCGGCTCCAGGCCCAGGAGAGGATCACTGGTACAACGGCATGCCTTATCAACCGCCCGTTGAGGTCACCATCAGCCAGCTACCGCCTTTCGGATCTGGAGTCTACGACCCCTGGGCCATCAAGCCTGATTATGACGACCCGACGATGCAAATGCCCAGCGCTAGAATCGACAGCATGTAATTAATACGACCCGGCATCCATGAGCATAGTTCCTTCCTCTTGTCGCATACTTCTCGAATACCTCAAATACCCCGCTGGCACGTTTTCCTTTATACTTGATCATCAGCATCCCTAATATTTTCCGTTACGAGCCTCCGACATAGCTCTTGTACTATAACCCGTCTCGTTTGTTTCCATGTCGAATAGGATATACCACGGGGCTCCACAGGACCAGATTTACGTATCGACTGAGATCCGGCGGCTACAGATCGTGTAGCTTTTTGTTCAGTGATACCAAACAAGCATTGCTGCTCTTTCCTTTGCTGTTCTCTAGGGTAATGGGTTTTCGACTTCGCCATGTACGCGGCGCGACCTCATCAGCGGTCAATCTCTGGTTGTGTCCCACGCCGGGCTGAGCTTGCTTCGGCTGGTACCAACCTATCCTCGACAACCGATGCGGCTCTAGACAAGATCTGAAGACGTCTCGACAGTCAAATTTCGACCTGCAACGTTGCTCCGCGATACATCTCTTTCACGCGCCACGGCCGACTTAAAGATGCCACGTCACTTCACGACACACCGTTCCATTATCATTCTCTCTAGGTCGTATGGGCCATTCACTTGTTACTTTCCTTCACACTCCCATATGTATGACGAGCGGCCATGCCCACATTTCCCTGTCACCTGTATTAAAATAATTCCATTAGCGGTAATCAAAGAGGGAGGAGAACACCGAGCTCCGACGCAAACGACTCCCGAATACCAACGAGAACCACGACGTAACCGCAACGACTCCAAAGTTCGGCGCATCAATAATCCAGTCATATCTATCATCCCGGGGGAGGCGCGGCACACTGCATAGGAACAGCGATCCAAAATCTAACCGGGGTATGGTTGAGGCGATGAAAATTTCCAAAGGGGGAAGAGAGCCAAGCAACAATGCCATGTTCTATAACAAAATTTTCTTAATCATTGCTTTGATGGCAGCCCGGAAAAAAAGAACTTGATTCTGACGACGTCCCGACTATCTTTTGACGACACCAAGACATAATGTGGTTAATGGTCAACCGACCGTCCACTCCGGCTCTCGGCTAGAGGGACGTGGCTAGGACCAACTAGAGGTGAAAGGGGGAGAGCACAGTGGTAGGAGTGTGCGTTGGGCGTGTTGAAAACAAGGTGAAGCATATCTGCCACCAACTCTGTACTAATAGGATCGGGAAATTTTTAGTTGAATCGGAAGGCGAGGACTGTTGTGGGATTCTGCGCTATTGTCGAACACGGAGCGCGTCCTGTACTGTTATCGCAACAGGTTGTCCATATCCGATTGGGGGGTGTTGGCAATGAACATATGTATTTGTACGATAGTTACGTGTAGTTTTGCTTGGTACCTGCGTTGAATAATATTTTTCGGAATGAGCGTTTACTTTGCCTGTTCTTTGCTGGTCTTTGTGATGGGTTTTGCTCGTCATCTGTCAACGTGACTGTTGATGTGAAGTGGGAGGTATTGGTATTGGATTAGGAGGAATGTAGTTGGCAAAGTAGGACGTCCGCTTAAGAATGTGTAATATGTCTGGGGGGATCGCTAGAGACTAAAAGGGATGGATGGGAGAAAAGGACTAACGGAAGAAGTGCAAAAGCAAGAAGTCGGTGGCGTTCCCGCGGCTCCTATTCGTTCTGCCACGTTACCGAATCCCTATTTAATACTGACGTGCATACCAAACTCTATATCTAATTATAAATATAAAAATATACAACATGTGGTCGCATTCGCCCATGCCGCCGAGCTGAAAATATATGCAATCCCGCATCCTTCAGGACGACCTTCTATCTCTAACGTTGTTTCATGCGACCAACCCCGACGAATGAGAAATCGAATCGCTTCGGCTGACTGATCCATCAGACTAACATGATGGTTCGCGAACTACCTACCTACATTACTTAACATCTGCGCCGTCCCGAGTTGACTTAGTCGTGTAGGAATCAGTGTAGGTGCAGATGGTGTTGCTGCCCCCACGTGCAAATCCGATCAATCAATCAATCCATGGATGCATCTAGGAACGGATGAATGGGATGCCGGGCGTATTATGTTGCATCGCGTGCGTACATATCCTCACAGAGATTATATGCGTGCCCTTTATACATGACGACGGGATGGGCCTTGCCCCTATTGGAACTAACACGCTTCTTATACAGGCAGGTGTGCAGTGCAAGCGGCACATTGCAGGAAATGTTCAATAAACATAATGGTTAGCTTGCCATTTTGGCGTAGTAAGGCAATAACGTGGAAAGGGGCTTGCATCTCTAGCAGCACCGCGAAGAATTTATTAATATCTGAGCTCACACTCGTAAATTGTTACGTGGTATGCCCAAAGCCTTAGCCGAACAGTTTTTCCCGCTCTATTTAGAAAGCGGTCCGGCCTGTCTTGATCGTCTTCAGCACTCCCTCGTCTGCGAGCTTCTCCCACATGTTCCACAGCATGAAATCGCAGCCTCTCTTCGCGATGACGCTCACTGTGACCGGCACCATCTCCTCGACGAACGTCACGTTGCTCATGTACGGCACCTGCCCTATGGGAATCGTCATGTCGACACACCCGTAGATCGGGCACAGGCTGGCGCCGCTTATGCCTGCCGTTGGAGGTGTCACGGCTAGGAAGGCCGTCGTGTCGGGGTTGCTGTTCAATGACTCCTCCCGGTAGCTCGGCAGCCCTCCTGTGCCGATGTCCCATAGCATGATGCTCTCGCTACACGATTCTGGCGTCGAGTACAGCACCTCGGTTTCGAACCAGTCAACACCCGCTCGCTTGACCGCTAGAGACTGGTTGTATAGCTCGTCCGTGTAGACCGATTCGTTGTATCTTCGCCAGCCTGGTCGTCGCGCTGGGTCGACGGGTGGGAAGCGGCCGTCGTACCGTTCTGCCCATTGTTCCATCAGCGGTTGTGCTACCTCCCGGTACTGTGTCATGGTGTTTAGGACACCTGTCGCATTGTTCAAGGCGCCATACTTTGGGACCTCGTCAGCCGCGCTGCTGACGAACGCGGTCATGTTGAAGTTCTCGACCGTCATATCGAACACCGCTGTCATATTTTGGATGAATGTCTGGAGTATCTCTTCCGCAGCCGGGTTCTTCAGAGGCAGGTAGTCGGTGAGGTACAGCACCCGCTTCGGGAAGCCATACGAGTCGGGCGCCTCGAGAGGGCTCAAACCCGTGATCGAAGGGTCCTGGCACATCTCAGGGACATACCAGTTCTTAGCAAAATGCACCCAGTCGTGCACGTTCCGGGAAAATACACCCGCCGTGTCCGTTGCCGCGCCGAGTGGCATGACCCGGGACAGCGTCATTAGGCCCTGGCTTGGCCTGTTGCCGAAGGTTCCGGACACGGCAGCGGGTCGCCTCATCGACGAACCCGTGTCTGAGCCGATCGCAAAGTCAAGCCAGTCATACGCAGCGACAGAGCACCCGCCCCCGGACGAAGATGCAGAACAGGTGAGCCAACCGTCCCCACGCGGGTTGAATGGGTAATGCTCGTCCTGCCACTCCCATGGGTTTGCCCCCGATGCAAATTGGGCTAGCTTATACTTACCGACGAGAATACCGCCTAAGTCGACGATGCGCTGGACCGAAGGCGCTGTCTCGTTGGCGATCTCTGTGATCTCAGCCCACTGCGACATGGGTCAGTGATTACTTCTTTCAGATATTTAAGGAGTTTGTGTCTGTCACGGGAACAATATATTCTAAATGAGCTGACTTAAGAAGTACCGACTCCGAGACAAATTGCGAAGTGGGAAAAGGGCTCTCAATGTTACATACTGCCTGACTGCCGCCGGAGGTGATTAGGCCCTTCATGTCAAACAAGTCTTTGATCGCGACTCGGTACCCTGCGAACGGTCGGGAATCGCCCCAGCTATATATGCGGGAGGGCACCGGGATCATCGGGTCCCAAAACCTAGTCTGGAATACTTCGACGGGGCTGAACGTGCCTTCGCCATCGTTGGAATCGTACGTGCCGTACAAGAAATCGCGGTGCGAGTCCCGGTAGAGGCGATACGCCATGCTGAACGACACAGAGCTCTCCGAGATGGATGCTGCGTACGGCCCAGGAGCGAGACTGTTACCGTTCGGTGCCTCGACGTAGGTTACGGAGATATCCGAAGAGTCTAAAGGGTTCTCAGCTGGAAGTTCTTGTCGAACTGCATCTCCCACGCGTCGGATAGGATTCGAAACCTACAATTGCTTCTTTTGAAACTGGTATCCACGAAGACGTGCTGAGGTGCCAGGCTGCTCAGGTACTTCAAGGCGCTCACGGCAAGGCTCGGCTTGCTGCTCGTGCCATTGTTCGCGATGTACACGCCCTGCAGGAAGTCATCGGAGAATACATCGTCGCCTTTCAAGTAGCTTGCGATGATGTCCTGCAGATACTTGCCTGTGACGACCTCGTCTTCGGTGAAGATGACGGTGAATGGAACTAGGGAGCCCTGCTGGCTCGCCGCAGCTGAGCAATCACCACCGATGATCGCCTTAGGATTTTGGACGTTTGCCAGGTAGGTTGTCTGGTTGCTGAGCCCGAACACGACGTCGCCATTTTGCGTCGTCTGCAGGTGCTTCCAGGGTGCACGCTTTGCGGGAGCCGCGAGCACCGGCCATGCGCAGAGCAGAAGCGCTATGCCTCGAGAACTGAAGTCGAGGAACCCCATCTTTGACTCTGGCCGAGACAACTATCTCCCTAGTCTACCTAAGGCTAGACGTCTTTGTCGTTGAGGACGTAAGTAGACATGATGCTCGACTTGCTATGACAGCTCCCCATTATATATACCTGTTCCTGATCGCCTCGTTCCGATAGGACGGATTCTAACGAGGATATGCATAGATAAGCATCGCTTCCCACTGTTGTACTTGGCTCTCTCCATCTTACGTGCAGAGATCGTGGCTTGCCGAAGGTGCCATTTGGAACCCCCGGTACCCACAAGCCGACGTCGCATCACATAACCCGACCGGGCCTCGTATCTCGTGCAGAGAAGTGGGATTTGCAGAAATTCTGGTGGAGGATCGGCCGGTTCCTAGTCTTCCCGCTGGCGATCTTCGCGCATGTAACCTGGAATTTGGGGTTCTTGCAGCGGAAGAGTGCAGAAAACAGAGTCCTTATCAAGCCCGCCAAGCCCCAACCACTGACTTTTTTCTAGGCATCGCGCAGTAGAAGATTATGAAGCCTCCTCCTTCCCCGCTCTCTACGCTTCTAGGTCGAGCTTTAGAGTCATTTAGACGGGGTTGCTTATCACTGTACAGTAGGTAGATATGGCTTCGGAAGTCTTCCGTCGGTCTCGGCAGCGGCTTCGCGACAATCCTTTCCGACCCCTTCACGAAAAACGTGTCTTGGCTTAGGTAATTTTGGCTCAGCCACAGCTCAACTCAGCTCAGCTTGGCATTAGCCACCACACATCAAGCCTCAAGCCTCAAGTCGCGTACCACCTCCTCTTAAATTTCATGAACGTCATGGCCTACCTAGCCAAGTTCTCTATAATGCCCGTGGTTATAGTTTGAGGGATTACAAACTGCAATGCAGACTCCAGGGTTCCCCTTATACCCTATGGAGCGCAGTAGTCGCGACAGTAGCTGGCCTTATCAACAGTACAGCGGTCACACAATAAGGATCAGTCATCATACCAAACATCGATGGATGAACTAGAGCCCAGTGCAGCACCACATGCCCCTAATCTTACACCCTCTGAGGTTATTGGATTTAGGGCACTAATCTTTATCCCGAAGAAAGAATATACTCTCCAGGGTGTCCTGGTGGTTGTCTCTAGAGGACATGACAATTGATGGTCCCAAGATAGGGGCTTCCAAATCCACTAATTCTTCAGTAGAGGGATCCTGATCAGTGACTTCTTGAGTTAGGGCTCGGGGGACCAGTTACAGGTATAGGAAGTGTATAACTGTAGCCAGTATTCCGATTAATAAGATACCTTTAGGGGTATTGTTAGTGAGTGTTTTGCCCACCCCCTTTGATATAGGTACCTAGGTATCTACAAGCTACCCGAACTACACCTAGGCACCTAATCTATAGTGTAATTTCCAGGCTATCAAGTGTTAGACGCAATTTACGTTGACAATGACTACCTGGATGAAACCTCTAAAAGATTAGATTTGCCACATCAGATCACATCAGATGAGAGGCGTGTGCTAGTCGGTGTCCTGACGAAGGAGGGGAATAATCATCCCACTATTATTACATTCGTGTTTGATTAACGTTGCTCGTGTAAGCAATACATTACCCAACCCTACCTATGTAAGGTAGTAGAAACCTTGGCAGGAAGGTTATTCCAAAGGCATTGTCATACGGGGTAATAGGTGTTAAGGTTCACTGATTACTACAATGAAGAATCACTTCGTGTTCAAACTTTTGGTGCAACCGCTCCCTCTTTTCCTTTACTAAAACTCCCAAGTCTTGCTCTCTTCTCTTCTCTTCTCTTCTCTTCTCCCCCTGCCGCCACAGCCAAACAAGACTAGACCTTTGGGACACCACCAGTTTATGTTCAAATTCCCTTGATTTTATACTTTTCTACAACTAAATCACGATAGTCCGCCCAATCCTTACAAGTACTAAGGCTACGAGGACAAGAGAGGAAGAAGACGATTCTACCGATGTAGTCAGGCAGATAGGCGCTGACACCGCCAGCACAGATGGACCACACCGGGCCGCAGAGATAATCAGAACTATACCAAGGACGACATGACCTTGGAATAGGACTAAGAGAGCAGAAGAGGAGCCTAAGTTGCTGTCGGACAGATCTTTCTTCAATGCTCTTGCACTATCTTGGCCTGGCCAGCTTCGGGACCTCCGGAGCCATGCCAATATCGGGAAGACCAAGTATTCGATCAACGTGGAGGAGTTAGTAGGAAAGTATGAGGCTGGACCGAATGGGTTACATATAGATCTTGAGCTCGATGTCACGATGCGGGCCATATGGGGGGGATATGAACTGTGTTATTCCGCGAGGGACTACAACCTATCTGGGGGAGACCCGGGTACACGTACAAAGACCCTCTTTGTCTCCTGTCTAGACACCATCCTGACAGTCAAGGAGTTTGTCATCAACTTCTTTTGCCTTCGCATCGAGACGGGAATTTGTCTCGGCACCTACCTAGGTAGGTATACTTGGTCAGTTGGTCTTACAGGCTCTCCTCTAAAGACTTAACCAAGACTAATCATAAACGTTTATATAGGAAATCTTTGACCCTAGAGTTAGAGACGCAGGCCAATAAGGTGACCCAGTGCATGGGATTATTCATTCGAGGAGCGCGACACGTCGAGTCGGCAGACGCCAAAGTGACAATCCAGTTCTTCAGGAAGGTTATCGCGAAGGCGGAACCAATAGACTTTGGTCATCCAAGAAGAAAAGTATGAACGAAACCTCACCGTACCATACAGGCTCATTGCTAACCTACGCTGCCTTATTTCTTCAAGCTTCCTTCGCTCATTGTGAGCCTGGATTCTGGCACCTCCGGGCCTAGCGCCTACGCAGCCACCCATGGCGATACCATTTTTCATGTCGCGTACTACCTCTTATCCAAGAGCGAGCTCAGAAGGCTTCGGCTGCGGCAGCGACCTAAAGAATGTGCCTAGCCGCGCGTATTGCAAGCTAAGCGCCGGCACACGAGAAATACACTCCATGGGCCGTTAGATGGCTTCAATCACTTCAATCACGGCAGCATCTATCCATCCATGGTTTGACGAGACCAAGGTAGTGGAAGGCAACGCTCCAGCCTTCCTGCCTCTCTCGGTGTCCTCGCACATCACGATTAGCGCCAAGAAGGACCTGGACACGCCGAGGAGCCTGAGAGATCCCAACGAGTTGCGCACCGAGTCTAACCTGACAGGCAAGCGGGGATCATCAACTTTCGCCGCAAGGCCCCGTCGTCCTCGGACAGGACCAAGACCGCCGGAGGAACAAAATTATCGTCGAGAGAGGGCAGCGGCTCCGGATCGGGTCCGCTCCGCAACACCCAGACACGCTCCCGGAGCCACTCAGCAAACGCCGTCGTCATAATCAAGATACCTCCTATGACGCAACCATCCACAACATGCACCTATATAACTATTACCATATACAGAGATCTCACATTTGGTAGGTATGGACACCTGGAAAAAGCGAGCGGCGAAACCAGGATGTGGAAATAGGAATACGTTTTCACATTTCGGCGTTAGATACGCCATGGGTAGCCATTTTGCCGTCGCTACAGCATAACATAAATAATATATTATCGATAGTCCTGGGAAGATCGCCGGATAAGGTAGTTCTAGATTTAAGCCGGCGACATTTCTATCCACATTATAGGTACCACATAACGCGATAGATTTCGAAGTATTGAGGAAAATATGTCAATAAGAAGCCGAAGCGGCAATCGACTTTACGGGCAGCAACAAACAAGATTAGATACGATAAGAAGCATACGCCAAAAGAGTTCAACGTCGACGAGAAAATCTATCTAAAGCTCCATAAGGGATATCATCTGCCTAACCAGCCACCTCGCAAATACTCAAATTAGCGAACGGGGCCGATGACCGTAGTCTCTAAAGTAGGAGTAAGTAGCCAGCCCCTTTACTTCATCTTAGCTACGTTCATGATTTATATGGCAACATTCGTCACGTGCCGATTATAGAACCATGCTTTGAACACAATCACTCAGGTAGAGTTCCAAAGATATCCTAAGGCAAAGGGGAATGGTGTAAGACCTCGTCAGTCAGAATGTAGAATCTTAGCGGAACTAGTAGCTTGGGCGTTTCTTACCTTTAGTACGTTTTATCTTCAAGCCGAGTCCTCGGCAATGCACAGTGGATTAAAACCTCGTGATTTGCCACCCCGAAAAGTGAACAATCCCACTCGGCGGCCTCTCAGCTCTTTTACTTACCCCCTTGAACCATGAGTATTTGGTCGGCCTTTAGTTTCATCTTCATCGAGACTCGTATAGGCCTATATAGCAAACCCCCTTATACTGTTCTCATGTAATGTTTTATACCTACCACTAGGAGGTAGTTAGGAGGTAGTCATCCTCATGTTGAGAAGAGGAGCATGTTCGCTCCGAACTAGATCTCCACATTTTTCTTTAAACACTAGATTATTCTAAGTTACTTCTTCGTTTTCGCTAGTGTAAGGTACCTAGTTATGAGATAATCGTACAAGCTTGCAGTCTATATCTTGAGCCAATATACCTGAGGTATGTAAGATTGCATGATAGCTAACCAAGTAGTATCTCCAAACCACTATAATCAACTATTGCCTTATAAACTAATAGTATAAGGTGCTGATTCTTATTCTCATACTCAGATGCTGAAATATAAACTTAATGAACTGTTCCTTACTAGAATGTAAGTTATAAGCGATATCTGCTTTTCCGAGCCATCGTGGTTGGTAACCCTCCAAACGGTAGTCTGTAGGTGCCATCCGACCGTTCTAGAATAGCGAGCGGATCACTATTGCGCTGCATAAACCTAGTAGGATTCGTGGCAATTTTCTAAAAATCTCAAAAGGACCCGGGAGTTAGGAACGGGCACTATATGCACGAAATTCTCCATGAGGGGCGCGGGTGGCGAAGTCAAAATACCATCCATCTCAACGTGGGATTCTTGAAATGCCATTCTGAATTAGGTATATTTGCCCCTCGCATATTTATTCCGACTCCCCTTTATTCCCACAGTTAGTGTTCTACAATTTCTCTTGAGATAGTACGGCCATTACCTGTGACTCCCGGACAATGACTGCGACGCCGTCGATCAACTCGTTGCCGTACGAGGTACGCCATACCATTTACTCTCTGTTAGGCCGGCAGACTGACTCTCACCGTTGGATCGGTGGATCAACAGTGAGTATCGCGCACTATGCGGCTGTGTCGCGGGAATGGCAGGAAGCGTTTGAGCGGTTTACGTTCCGTGAACTGCTGGTGACCCCTAAACGTCTCAAGCCCTTCACCCATATCGTTACGTCTCCGCGACGCAGAGCCATCGTCCAGACAATCTGCTTCCATGTTTCCCTCGACAAATACGAACGGTATCTGGACCGTGAACAGGAAACGTCGGCGGAGCGACGGCGGAGCACCGAGATCTTGACTACGGCCCTCGAGGCTTTCTTCCGGGCTATGACCTACTGGGACAAGACCGAAACCTCGCCTCTTGGCCTGTGGTTTTACCTCCTTGTTGATTCACCTAGTGAATCTATGCTATTTGGTAGAAATGGGACTCCAATGGTGACGGAACGAGCTCTAACCTCAGATTTGAAACTCGACCTCGAGATGCTCTCACTGCCATATATCGACGTTTTCAGCGGTTTCCGGTGCGCCGGGAGACACCTGCAACCAACATCACTATTAGCCATCGTGTCTAGGCTTCGGACACTAGAATATCTCGATGTCGAGCTCAATCATGACTCGATCCGCCACCGGGATGTCACACAAAGGAACAGTCAGTAGTTTCTATCTACTTTTTACATCTTTTTACTTTATCCCGAGGCTTTATATCCTTGATCCATCTAGAGACTATTAAGCGTACTTTTGACGATATCCGACCTAACTCCGAGACTTAGAATTTGCCTCGAGTCTCGAGACCTGCGCCCAAACCGTCCGAGTCCTCAGCCTTCGTCGGCCGAGCCCAATGCTGACACTATCGTCAGCGCCGCCACAACAGCCGTGGGCTGCGTTCTACACCCACATACGCACCTTCAGCCAGCAGTGCGAGTCTTTCGAATTCGACGACTGCATCGACGCCTCGCAGTTCTTCGCGCCGTTTCTAGTCGGGTCGCCGAGGATCCAGGAAACCCCCTTTTGGATCCGGCTGAAGCGGCTCAACGTCCGCAACTCGTACATGATGAAGTCGCCGTACCTGCGCGTCGCCAACCGGATCGAAGCCCTGGCGTCTGTGCACGGCGTTTTCCTGGCTATTGGTCGGGCCGCTTGCCGCATGCCGGAATTGCAGTTTGCCCGCATCTGCCAGTACGTCCTCACTGATGGCCGCCTGGAATGGTTTGTTCTTACTTATGAGTGCCTGGTTGGCAAAGCGGTGCTGCGGGCTCGGGGCTTCGTGCCTGGGAAGGCGATGCTGGATGCCTGGAAGCGTTCTATCGCCGAAAAGGGTCTCGAGTATGATGTTCATGTTGAGGTAATAGATCCTACTGCGCCTGAATTATGACGTATCTAGCGTAGGTATGTAATTCTGCTCTCTCAAAGATTTCGCAAGGAGCTGATTGTTGCTTCATTTGGCATGTAATAAATAGACTATGCCAGATGAAGTGTGTTGATAGAGCTAGATTATATACCTAGGTAATTAGCATCTGTCTCAACTATTCTTCTACGTCCTCATGTGCCCCTTTCAACTTTGATCTGGTTATACGACTGGAGAGAATAATTATTTGGAAAAGGGGCCGTGGTAGCGGCCTCTGGCGCTTTAGACAGTGCCTCAGGTGTATCTCAGACGAACGAGACATGATGACTATATGGCACCAACGGGATGAGTGATTCGTATGCTTATCCCGAGCCGCCATAACCCTCTAGACTATCAACCTTTCTTATGCCACTCACAGGCTATCATCATCCCCCTTTCTAGGGATCTACTTCCGCTAAATTCTCCAACATTTCTTTTTTTTTACAGAATGCTTACTGTTTCTTCCTGTATAGTCTCTTGTCTCTTTGATCCTGTTCGGTTCCTCAACGAATCAGGGTTGTCGTAAGATCGAGAGGCATCGAGACAGAAAATAATGCAAGAAGGGTGGCAAGGCGGAGCCTCGGCTCAGCTCGCCGTTGTTGACTATGTCATAGATCTTAATATATATAACTCCGAAGTATGACCCTAAGCTCCTTCTCGATGTCTTTGTTTGACATATTCAGGTATGACTATATCTATTCGCTCTTGTTGCTGTTGTTGATTCTAGGGTGCTGGCGGTTCGTGAAGGTGGCTAGGGACGCGATGCGGAATCCGTTTTAGGGGCCGGGCTTGTCATTGTATATGTAGAAATAGCAACCCAGAGTTTGTAAACAACGAGCCTTCACAGCGTTAAAGAAATTGTTCCCGAGGCCGTGATTGTCTGAACAGGAAATTGTAACGCTAGTTTGTTCTGACTTGTGCGTTTCCCCTAATCTCTTATTCGGTGAGATAGTCAATTTTTCTCTCCTCCCTACATCTCACTCTTAGGGAAATTGATCTTTAGTACGTGATTATGAGATTCACAGGATATCATTGTACTTAATAGCACTATCCTTCGGGTTCCTTTAATGGTAAAAAGCTGAATATAATTATTTTAAAAGGTGACAAAGAAGGCTTCAGAATAGAAGGCAACGATGATTTCATCAATAGAGGCTATTCGGTTATATTGATGGCATATTCCCAAATCCGGCGTGATGCGAAGTGATTCTGATTCGTCCTTTTGGCTATAGAGAGTTGTTCGTAGGGTTAAAGGTTTGGGAAACTTCGCATACATCGTCCAGAGAAGGCACCGATGCCAGTATCGTCGTATGGGTACTAGGGAAAATTTTCTCGTGATGTAAGATCCTTCCTTATCCTTTGGTAGAGATCTAACCCTCCCCCTCAATAGAGCGGCAATCCTTATCGTTGTCTTCTCCTTGTCATTTTACCCTGACGGCGGACTGCGCGGAGCTCAATCTCTTCAATTTTCCCCAAAATTGCTCTAATGGTTTCCCTGTCCGAGTCTGATGCTATATCTGCATACCAGACCCTAGTGAGCTCGCTTCGGTTGCGCCTAAGACGTACAAGAAAGCCGGTGATAAGTGCGTAGCTCATGGTGTGTATGCGCTGAGATTCGACGTCGAGGAGCGCGAACGCGTTAATTTCCTCGAGCATTTCGGTGTCGAGCATGTTGATGTCGGTCGATTTGAAATTGCAGTGGCGTTGGTGAGGCTCGATCTCTTCTCTATCTTTTCGTAAAGCGCGGAGACTAGGCTTGTAAAATAAAAAATAAAAAGCAGGTACCATTGAGGCCCTACTAGGATTTATAGTAATATTCCTTCTCACAAATTACTTCGAGACAAAAGGCACAGTAAGTCTAAGCAAAACTTGAGATGAATATAACAAAGACCTCTGAATGTAAAAAGCTACAATGAAAAAGGCCAACTTGACTAAGTCATCGTTATAGGTACGGATACCGTTTGTCGTTGAAAGTCTCTTCAGTCATAAGTATTAACTACCGGCGGTATAGTATTATCACATTACCCTCGACATTGTGATTCTGTTTAGAAAGAAACCGGTAATACTATAAATATTACTATAGCTACATAGCTATAACCGTCTAGGTGTTTGTCACTGACATCATTCCTGAGTTGTGTTTTAATACTTCAAAATTATTACCAGAGTAGGTAATATGGAATTGATGTTTCAGTTACCTCGTCACGCATCGGTATCGGATTCAAGAAGAGACTTATACTTAATGCTGGAGAACTAGTCAAAATTTTGCAAGGGAAAAAACCATGAAAAGGGGTCAATTGGAGAGTGTAATATATGTCGTTATAGCGCAGGACTGGTGCTATGAGTCCAGGTGTATGGCGTAATCAAACGGGTGCTTATATCTTTAACATATCTAAAATCTATCTCTTGACTGGGCCTACCGCAACCTCTAATAGGAGAGGTCGCCTGGAAATGGCGATTAGGGGTACCTTGTAATATGCGACTACGACATCGACTGCCCACTATCTCGAGCACAGAGAACCTTGAAAGAATGTTGATGACCGTCTGGGCAGCTACTTACCTACCTAAGGTACCTACTTAGTCATTTAACTAGGTAGTGACTACCAGGCAGGTTAGGTACACAGCACTAATAGCAAATGCGAACGGCCGTATTTTCAACGAGCCTCTATCAGGTCCTAATTTGCATATGTTAACTGTGTTTAGGAGAAGGAGAGAAGCCGTCTCAAAATCCACACTCTTAACGTTTTACTTATGCTACATGAATTAAAGTATTAAATACAGGGGTTTAAGGAGACATGCAATATATAAAGACAATTCGAACATCCTTTATGGTATGAATTAGGTAAGTAAGCCAGTATTCTTAAAATGACAGAAGCAGGTGTGTACCTTAGGTAGGTAAGTTGACATTTCTATGGCTGTCCTTTCCCTTCTTCCTCTTCTTTTCCATCATATCGCTTTCTCATATATGGATACCAATGGATATACATGCTTGGAAATAGACCGGAGTTTAGGGTCGAAAGCAGTCTTACGTGCGAGGTTCTGAAATGAAGTTGATGATGTGAGACTTTATATCGCCATGGACCCGCCGATTGTAAACGCCGAAATCAATTGGTAATGGTCGGGCACTACACCATCGTCCCAAGCGCTTTTGCCGAAATGCAACGTCGAGTACCTAGACAACCGGTCGGTTAGCGTATCGGTCTTAACGAAGACCTAAGATTTACAAGCCTCCTATTATCTCACTCTACTAAAACCTGCGAACGTAAGCGGAGAAGAATTTACTTCTTATTTGTAAATCACTACGATATTCTATCACCCCTTGGCTTACATAAACATGAATAAAAAAACCTCAAAATACTTCCCTGTAATATCGGTTTGGTATTGCTCTTGAACTAAGTGCTATCGCCGAAAGACTTGGTGGAGTGGACTAGGTTAGTAGCAGCTTGGTGACGTGACTATCGATCCGTTGACCCCGCGATGTTGCCATTGCATTGTCGCCTGCATCGTTCTCGGATGAATGCAGTATCGATATACCGAGATAATATATAAATGCCTGCGGGTTCCCAATCTAGTCTTGGGTATCAAGAAGATTTTCCTGTTAAAGATACCAACGAACCAAATCTACTATCAGACAAACATCGATAATACTCTCTGTGCCCACGTATAGCTTGCGCGACTTATATACAAAATGACCAAGGTACTGCTCACAGGTGGATCGGGCTTCATTGCTGGTAAGTATGAGAATATTCATCATCGCGTTTCCCATACAAGTCTAACTCGTATAAATAGCCCATGTCCTCGAGCTCCTCCTTAAGAGGGGCTATGAAGTGACCACGACGGTGCGATCGGAGACCAAGGCATCGCAGATCCTTGCCAAGTACAGCGGCGCAAAGCTGTCGGTATTCATCGTGCCGGATATCGCAGCGCCGGATGCCTTCAACGAGGTCATCTCCAAGACCCCCGGGCTCGAGTACGTGCAACACACCGCGTCGCCCTTCCACTTCAAGTGGAAAGACGCCGAGACAGAGCTGCTAAGACCGGCCATCAACGGAACAAACTCGATCCTCAAGGCCATCGCCGCGTACGCGCCCTCGGTCAAGCGCGTCGTGGTCACCAGCTCCTTCGCGTCCATCATCTCCGAGGCGGACCTGTCGAACCCGAACAAGACGTTCAGCGAGGCGGACTGGAACCCGAGCACGTACGAGGACGGGCTGACGGGGTCGCCGGCGACGGCGTACCGGGTGTCCAAGAAGGAGGCGGAGAAGGCGGCGTGGGACTTCGTGGCGCGGGAGAAGCCCAACTTCGACGTGGCCACCATCTGCCCGCCGCTGGTGTACGGGCCCGTGGCGCACCACCTGGACTCGCTGTCGGCCATCAACACGAGCAACGCGCGCTTCGCCGACCTGGTGCAGGGCGGGTGGAAGGCCGAGGTCCCCGCCAGCGGCGTGTACCTGTGGGTGGACGTGCGCGACGTGGCGCTGGCACACGTCAACGCCATGGAGCGGCCCGAGGCCGGCGGCCTGCGCTTCTTCACCACCGCCGGCTACTACGACAACCGCCAGATCCTGCGGGCCGCGCGCAAGGCCTTCCCCGAGCTCGTCGACAAGCTGCCCGCCTCGGACGACGTCAAGGGTGCTCCGGGCGCCGACTTCCCGGCCGAGGGGACGTACAAGTATGACAACTCGCGCGCCACCAAGGTTCTCGGTATAGAGTGGATCTCGCTCGAGAAAAGCGTCGCTGATACTATTAAGAGCTTGCAAGGGATACCTGCGTAGGTGAAAGCAGGCGACGATTGAGGGATAGAACCGGGGCGGAGAAAGTATCTAGGCACTTATAGAACCATGTCGTATACGTACCCTTAAGAGACATATATATGTTGATTACCGGTACCTACCTACCCTAGGTGCCTAGGTTATGTAGCGAGACAATTACCTAGTACTTGCCTCGCTCGAATTCCTAGATAATGGACTTAAACCCCAGGAATCAGCTGATCACCCTAACCTCTAACAGAACACGAAGAATCAACTCGTGATGTGAATACTATTTTAGCACTAGAAGAAAGGTATCAACTCCACCATCTTTGATTGCAATGAACTTGATAGATACCTATCCACCTAGGTATCTACCTAGGTGGCTAAGTTTATGTCTATCATCGGTTTGTAACGTGAACCCTTGTACCTTTAACTACCTCCTTATGCGCGGGCGAAAAGTGCCTGTAATAGACGCCGCCATACCATCCGTGAGTTTCTGAGAGGAACTCACTAGTATACCCCCCAGTTGCTTAATCACAGTGATCCGGATGCACAAAACTGTACCTAGGTATGTAAGGGTTGGCTGAAATCCTTAACCATCAGTGGTATCCATCGCGTCTTCCCCTGTTACCTCAGCCTCTCCTTCCGATGCCTTGACCTCTGCTGCTGCTGCATTGACCTTTGCCGCTGATGCCTTAACTTTTGCTGCCGCAATCCGCTCAGTCTTCCACTCCTCGATCCGAGCACGCAAATCATCAGCCGGAACGACATCATTAATAGTCATCGGCTTTCGCGTAAAGGGGTCTAGCGGGTTCGAGAGTAACTGCTGTACAATTGTCGAACGGTCGACAATGTTCTGCGATGGAAGAATGACTGGGTCGGTCATCAAGTCGCCCATTAGCGGGTCTTCGAATTCATCAGGCACCTCGCCCAGGTCAAGTTCGGCCTGAACTTGACGCGCCTTGGCCTCGGCAATCTTCTCCTTTAGCGAGTTCCAAGGAGGAACTTCATCATGCTTTTGAAGACTACCAGAAAGCAGCTCGGATACTATGCGGAAGTTTTCCTCTTTATATGAGCGGCCATCGGCTGCGACTGCCTCGATGAAGCTGGCTTTCGGTGCCAAGTTAAGATATATGTCAATGAAGTCTGACAAGAGCTTCTTCGGCTCAAAATGATACTTTCCGGCATCCTTCACCTTGAGGTTGCTGCGTTTACGACTCACTAGGGATTCCAAATTGTAGTTCAGCATGCCTGCCAACCGAGTCACTATCTCGGGCATGGTGAATGCGTCGCGCAGTGCTGCCGTAAACAGTTTCATCATCCCCATAGTATCGTTCACCAGCTGCATCCAGGACTGACACTGCTGCTCTGCTGCCTCAAGGTCTGATCTGATCTTCTCCTTCTCCTCGGGAGATACCGATTGTTGCTCCAATTGCATCTGATAATCATGTATCTTGACTAGCTTGGTCAATGCCTCGTCTAGCAAGTAAGTTGCATCATTCAGAAGCAAGTTGACGAATTGCACGAAGAATTGTCGATTAACCCTATACATTATGAGACGGGAAAAGTAATTAGATGGCAAGGGATTGCGAGAACTTACTTGCTTTCTCTACTGAGTTGCTCCTGGTAGACGCCGTTTTGCCAGATACACTTAATGACCTGGAATATCTCATATCGAATGTTGAATTTGTCGTAGAAGGCAGAGCTGACGCCGCTGTGTTCGCATTCTGCTATTGTAAGCTTTTGACGGCTAATGGAGGAGTCTAAGACTTACCGATATAAAACTTCATGAGAGCGTGCAGGAGGTGCTCATTGGCGAAACTTGACCCGATTAGAGTGTCACCTAGGACTCCTCTGGTAAGGTGGTATACCGGCCACGTGCCGGAGAAAAGTAACGTCACAAGGGATGACTTCAGATAGGGGTTCTTGACGTATTCCGAAGACCTCAGGAATGTGATGCATAATGTGGCGATTTCATCTCCGACGGCGGACACGAGGATCTGGGGCAAGAACCTAATGACAGTAAGCGACGGGACGGTCTAGAGGATCTCCTGTAGGCACGTACCGGAAAACAAACTTGAAATTCTCGACGACATCCTGAAGGGCGTACTCTGGAAGGCAGCTGAAAGCTTCCGGCTTATCGGCGGGGAGCGGAAGCTTGAGATCCTTGCCCGGCTTGTAGTCTGTTCCACTAGCAACTCGAAGAAGCCACACCGACACGTATCGCATGAATTGTAGCGACAGTGCCTGCATAGAGGAATCCAGTACAACTCCCTCGATAGCATACTTGAGTGCGATATACCTCTCGACGGAGTTGACGGCATTCTGATGCTGCTGCTTGGCGACGTGGTGGCGAACCGGATCCTAGTTCTATTAGCAATTGCAGGAACTTCCTGGTAGGAAAGGGAGACTTACGTTGCGCAGCTTATACAACTCGTCCTCGAGTTGCTTTATGATCTTCTCGACGTACTTGATGTCTTTGTCAAGATCCTTAAGCTTTGAGTTGGTGGCTCCGAGACCATAATGATGGGCAGCCAGGGTTAAGAAGAAGACTTCCGAGATGAAATTAGGCGATCCTGCGACGTGCGTCTTGTAGAATGCTTCCGAGGTGGCTTGATCAGCATTGAGCTTTGTCTCATCGCTCATGTCAACTCGAGGGTTACGACGAAGATAGTCGGTGTCAATCTTATCAACCTTGGAGAAGGTTGCATCCATGAACGGCTGACATAGCTGGTCCAAGATAGCTGTCACATTAACCATGAAACCGTCTGAGGCTACATCTGTGGGCTTGACTTGGAGAGCGCGCCTCTTATGGTTTGCATTGACGATAAATGCGAACCAGTCGAGAGTGCTGTTTCGGGAACTCTGGCTTGCTCGGACGAAGGCGTTGATAATGTTTGTGAGTTCAGCCTGATGGGCTTTCAGCGTCATCTGTAGTGCGCTCTGCGACGACGCCCTGTGGCCTGGATCCATTGTTCGTGCACCAGCAAAATACATCTTGGTGACTTCAGTCTGTAGTGGTGATATGCGGAAAAAAGGCCCCAAGATAGTCCGGGTTTCGCTTGCTAGGGCCATCTTCTCTTTCGACATATCTGTAGTTGGATTTACCTGGAAGCGGGGATGCTCTGCGAGGGCATTAAGTAAAGGAGGAAATCTCGAATACGTAGCCAGGCACTAGTGGACTGTTAGGAATTGTACAATTTCTAACCAAGTCTTGGAGACGTACGTTGATGTATGGCTTGTAGTCGTCGTTCATGGTCATCTTGGCGACTCTCTTGCTCATGATATCCATCGCATCCGTGAAGATAGCAACGACCGTCTCGTCTTCCGAGATGCGAGAGACAGCTTCAGTGAAGAAATCCAGGCAGATACCTTCTTCGTTATCGTGTGAACGGAGAAGATAAGGCACTAGAGAATCGTGATTTGGATTGGCATCGCGGCTTGTGCGCATTAGTACAAAAGAACATACGTGTATATGCTCAAGATATAGTACTTACCCAAAGTATTCCGGCATGGTGAGCGCAAATATGCAGTTGCTCATACACAATCGCTTAGCCTCGTTCAAGACAGTTGCCTTCTCTTGTGATAGTGGCCTGGAGGGTTTAGTAGCTCTCACGACACGTTTCCAGCACGGCAGCAGGTAGTCTAGAAGAGCCTTGCTCGTGGGCACATATTTGGCTGCTTCGAGGATCGCCGAATCTACCGACAAGGCGGTCAACATGACAGGTTCGCCAGATTGCTCCAGCTCGGCTCTCAATTCCGGTAGATAGGTTAGCTTGATCCCTCTGCTGTCGGTCGTCTTGGATTCGTCTAGTGTGACACGGAATATGTCACTCAACACCCTATTCGACCAGCTCTCCAGCGTCTCCTCCTTTGCTATGTGCATCTTCTTGAAAGGGACGGCTGTTTGTGTGTCTACGTCAACTAGGGCTGCTTTTCTCTTGGAGCTATTGGCGTTACCTGAATCCCCAGAAGTGTTATTCTCAGATTCCGTCTTGTTCTTCATGCCGAGTTGGGAGAATGGGGTTCCCGGGATGGATTGTCGATTGGGAGATTGTGAGGGAGAAGAAGGATTGGTTGGGCGGTTTGATAGAGGGGTCGGATGGGATTTCTCCTGGCTCTCTCGACTCGAGAGGTTCGCGGAGTTCGGATTAGGCGGATTCGCTGATAGTGTCGAGGTCGACGAGGGATCAGACTTAGTAGCTTCGTCGGGCTTCGAGTTCGACGACGCCGCACTTTGGCCAGCCAGCTTAGCGAGACGCCTTTGGCGCATCTAGAAAAGGTGATGAAAATAAATTAGCGTATAGAATGAAGTTGAGATCGACGGCCACCATTTACCTGCTCTTGCGGCGGCAAGGTCGGCCCCGGGTTGTCATTTGCATCCATGATTACCTAGAGGTACGGACGAGGGATGCTCTGCGACGCGCTGTAGGATATCAAACTCTACAAATTATTTCAAATCTGGGAGTGAGACAGAAAGTAGAAAATGACCAACTACGAAGATGGTCGTGTATTAGAAAGAGTTGTGGTTTAGGTTCGCGATGGGTACTGATACCGATTAGATGGATGTAAATGGAATGAGGTAGTAACCCCCCGGTCTGGTTGGCTCTGATTGGTACTGTGGGCGTACCTACCTCGCCGGTTGCTGGGCACATTACGTACATATGTATTAGTCAAGCGCTTATCGATAATGCTCAGCTAGTAAGCGCCTAACCTTGGAAGCTGCTAAGGTAGCAGGGTAGGGCTGCCTAGCGCACCCTTGACGCGTTAATAATTGCCTGGCGGCGGGGTATTGCCCCGCCGGTGCTTATGCAAGCCCTAAATTTAGAACATTGAATGTTTGTCTTAATGTTGATTCTTTCCCAATTAGCTCTCCCATAAGGATACATAATTGTATATATACCTACTGAAAGACTGCCTTTACCACTCGCATACACAGTTTCACAGAGTTCTTAATCTATTCACATTGAAACTACCAGTCAAGGCTTGCAGATAATACGCTTAATAAAGCAGCCCCATTCGAGCTCTATGGATAACAAGTCTACTCTTTAGGTACAGGTCTGTCACAAATTCGTAAGTACCTAGGTTAGGTATGTATATCTCCCTCTGCTTATTTATTTTTCGTATATCCATAACTGCCTACACATTACAGTCGGGCATTGGCTAAGGCCATAACATTCCAATCCTCGTCCCTATCCCCTAACTCCCCTTGACTTCTACATCTTCGGCCTATTAAGAAACCCAACGTGGCAATATCCCAATACACCGCGTTTCTAACACCCAGTGAGCATTCAAGCTTTAGGCGGACATACTTGCCATCAAAGAAATTCACAACCGCGCATGGCCGTCGTAACCTCTACAGCAGATCGGGTATAGCCTGTGATTCGGCTTCCAGCCTTACCATTCGAGACTTTGCAAGTCTCTTCAGAGCTAACCTACGTGGCGATTGGCAGGACGATGTTGGCGGTCTTTCTGCATGGTCCAAAATCCGGGGCTATTCTTTCAGTCCCCTATTCCAACCATTAGGCTGTTCATGTGTGTGAGACTGGACCAGAAATTGTTAACGAGGGTTTGCAAGCTCTCAATAAATTACTCACAAGCATACCTCGGAGTATACCTCGGAGAATACGATGCGTCTGTCTATATGCAAGCTTAGATACGCAATTCGATCTCACCTTTTTCTCGGCACTTCACGTGTTTCCTTTGCTTAATTCCGTTGGCCACGCAATCTGCCAGGCCTCTATGGACTCGAAGCTCTCAAGCTTCGACCACAGAGCCAGCCTCCATAGCGATGATCAATCCGAGCTCCTTCAGTACCATGGATTTTTTTACACGTTCGTTCGCAGAACGCCATTTTAAGAAATTTCCCTTGACCAGGCAGCTAACCAATTGCTGGACATCGGACCTGTGCCTGCTTCAGCTTCTAACGGCCAGTAGATGCATAGAATTTTCTACCACATATAGGAGCAGTCGCATGACATCTTATGACCTTTGGCGGGATTACTCAAAATACATATCGACTCTGGCAGTCGTCAGTCGTCTCATCGTATAGGCTTGGGGTGGTCGTTAAGAGACTAATGTCATCAAAGGTCAGCGGTATATTTCCAAACTGGATCATTATAACTTATATATATTAGTGAGTCTTCCTGTTGTCGTCTTGTTAGTAAGATCTCATCCTAATAGGGGTATTGTCACTATCGCTATTACCACAAAGTCCATTGGAACGAGTAGCAATCGCATCTCGGAATCATCACAAGATAACATTTCTAATTTGTGAAAAGCTGTATTGCGAACCGCGGGAGTGCATTTTCGCCTCGCTCGGTATAGTCACTGTTCTGCTCTACGAACTACCCATTAAGAGCCGTCCACTTGGTACATGGCAGCTATCGAGCTTAACAAATAATTCGCAAGCTATATTAGCCAGGCCTGAAAAACTCGATTCGGCTAGCATCTTCATTCTATCAATGGTGAGGCTGAAATAGGATTGCTCCAGTCGAGACTTGCTTCGAAACTCTGCCAACGCTATCGAGTGTCGACCGACAACACTAAACGCAGCCCTTCGGCCATCACGGTAATCACTGAAAGATATAACAATGACTTGTAGCCCTTTGAGCGAAGCTCTGACTCTATGCCACATGTCTATCTACCAATGTATCTACCAACCCTGTTTCCTCAGCTTTGCATGCGAAGGTGTACAGCATACGATCCACTGTCGCCTATTTCAATCTTACTCAACATAAACGCGCTTCCCAATCGAGCCGTCTTCCTATTACGTCCTACTGTTTGCAGTGCTCCCAGTAGAGAAGGGCAATAATTCCATAAAGGAGTAGATGTACCTCACGATCACGCCGTGACACAACGTGTAGGGCTTGCAGGTCTACAATGTGTCACAATATCCTGTGATGATTCGTCTACAATGGCAAGCTATTGGACCGGCGGCATATGGTCTCGTCGGACCAGATTCTCACCCTCCCCGGCCGAGCTTTTCTCATCTCCTGTTCACGTCTAAATAGGCACGAACTTCAGGGGATAGGCCAACCGATTTCAGCCGTCGGCCTGGACGCTTCTACGCACTAGCTTCCGTGGTAGCGTGGCTACACTGCAGGACTAGATGATTCAGGCCCCGAAGTTGCATCCCAGTCAGGTTTCGACTTGCTTCTAGACAACGCCATTACGGTCTGTAATAGCTGAATTGCCATTAGTACTCCATCCAACAGCGGACCGCCGTCTACCTTCATGGCTGTCCGTCTTAGAAGTGTAGCCAATATTTGAGTTGTTGGAGTGTCGACTCGAAAATATCTCATATCGTCCACCCGCAACCGGAAATGGCACGACTACGACCGACTGGATCGCCTCTCAGCTATTCGGGGGTCATCTCGGCCGTCACAGAAATCCTGTCGGTGTTGTGCACTGTTTCAACGTCAAAAAACTTGTAAGATTCAAATCTTGCGAGAAACGCTTAGCTGCCTATCAGCTCCGCGGTACTTGACATGATATGATGTCGTATCTACGGCTTAGGTGTGATCTGCTGCCTTTCCGCTGTACCTACCCCATCCTTCTAGAGGAATTCTGCGGGCGTGTGCAGCTTTTCTCAACCTTCCATTGGCGAAGTTGTACAGCCCGTCACCTTGCTCCCATACGAGACTAATTATCGTCCGCTCGGGAAGACGCAGGACAAGTGTGACACACCCTGTCTTACGAATGCTGGTATCTTGGGCGCCATCTATCCCAAATCGTGTTCTCGGCGCAACGATGTGCTGTCGTGCGAAGCGCCATCGCGCTGTACGATGGCCTGTGATGGCCAGAGGCTGGTAACGGGATATATATGTGCGCACATGGCAGGTATATCGCAGACGCCACAACGGTAAGTAGCTTTAGACTGGTATTGGGTATTATTCTAGCAGCAGGTTCCCTCGTCGTAGGAATTGGCGACCATCACGCTCGTTTAAGCCCCTTCACCGCTTCTAATACTATCCTTATAGTCGAACCCCCAAATATGCCTCCCGCTTCCTGCTCTCGTCTGGCTCACATAGATATATACCCGTGATAGACGAATTATCCTAAATTGCGTATCATGGACATTCACCGAAGCGACTTCGACGATAGCTTGGTTGGTGGAAGGGAAGATCATCACCATGAAGTCAATAGAGACATCGACAGAAAATCAACCCCGGCCGACTTTGGCACGCGAAATGCGCAAGCATGCATTACCGCTTGCTACGATCAGTTTGTTGACGACTGGGAGAAGAAAATTCAGGGAGGCTTCGACGAGGTTTGCAACCAACTATCACATGGGCAGCCAAGTACGGAGCTTTGGAAACTATACTGCTGCGACTCGACTTCTTGTGGTGTTTGGATTAGCGAAGTAGGGCAGAGTCGTTCGTCATCCCTCATGGGATACATCAAAGATGTTCGACTGACTAGAGCCGCCAGCCAGCGTCGACTTAATCATTAATAAATGTCAAGGGTGGGCTAAGTTAGATCAACCTGTCGTCAGCAATCGTTAACGCTCGCTAGCATTGGCAACTTCCTGATATACGACCCAGGCCCTCCCTCGTCTAATGTTTGTTCAATCGCAGGTAGTGAGTCTCCTTCGACACATCACCTGTCGACTCATCTAATCGGACAAGTAGAATCGAATCCTGGGGAGTCCGGGCTCCAATCAAGCCTGACTAGCAGTAGTCCGTCGGCGATGATGACCAGCACGATTAGCTCGTCATCTGCAGCAGTAGAGACCTCGCCGAGTTCAGAACTCAACTCGACAGTGTCGGGTGCTGGTGTGGTGCCAAGCACATCGATTGGCCTCACGGAAGGAAGCAAGGCCGCGATAGGTATTTGCTCGAGCTTGGCGATAATAGCAATCATCTTTCTCGTGGGATTTCTGATAAGCCGGCGGCGATCAAGCCCAAAAGGCTATTCAGATAGCGCCCCGAATGCACCTCGTCTAGGTCGTTCGTCCTCTGAACCACCGAGTGGCTCGCGCACGCCCTTGATTACACCACCTCCATCAGCCTCATCGAAGGGTCCGCCACTAACACCCCCAGCACGGCTAAGTGATAGAAGATTCCTCCCTTCACTCCTCAAGCAAGGTGGCACGCCGAACTCATCCTTAGCCTCGGGTATGGACGAGAGACCCTTTCTCCCACCAACTCTTACTGCACCGTCGGATAAGAAGCTCGCGCCACGGCATGAGCGCCGTGCGACCACCGACAGCATTACCCAGCCACCCCTCTCTCCATCACATCCGGCAGCCGTACACTTCGCGCCGTATTTCCTACGCGATAGCGGCAGTTCATACAGTAGCGGGCCTGGCGGCGCTTCGACAGCAACCATTGGGTCTAACAAACCTAGCTCGGTGCGCTCTGGAACAGCAACTATCCACGGGACCAACACGCCCCCGATATTGTTGCCGCTGTCGCCCACGCGCCCGGCACGGCCACACGACGGGCCTCTCGAGATCCCCAACCTCGTCAAGCCAGCCGGACCGCCGCCCAACCGCGCGCTTCCAGCACCACCCCCGTACCACCCCGCCTCGCCGACATTCACAGTATCTCCTGTGTCGCCGTCCAACTCGCCAGCGCCATCTCCCGCGCACCCTCTCGCTCTAGCCGACAGCGGCCACGCCTTCAACGCCGCCCACCTGGGCCGCGCCGAGGACAAAAAGCACACCCCCGAATCATCCGCCATCGGCATCGCCTTGCCCGCCTCCACTCAGGACCTGTGCGATCTGGCCGAGTCGTACGCGCGCGAGACCTCAGAGAGCTGGGGCAGCTGGAACGGCGCCGGGGGCGGCGCGCCTGGCGTCACGGTCGCGGGGCCTAGGAAAAGGGGGCATGGGTTTAATGGGCGGTCCCGGGATAATGTTGATGGAGGCGGTGGGGCCGGGAATAGGAAAGGGGGTAGGGGGTCCTCGGTTTCGCTTCAGGAGCTGGATCTGGAGAAGTTGGGGGGGAAGTATTGACTTTGCGTGTTCTTGTTCTACCCCGGGGGATGAGGAGGGAGGGGGATTAGAAGTCTAATGGCAAGATTCATGCTAGATAGGGGTCGTAGGGGTGTAGGTAGACGATATTGGATGTGTGCTGGGTATATCCTCTCGTTAAGGGGTGGTTGGTTAGGCGGCTCTGTCGTTACGGGATAGCGGGGCTATCGTATAATAGCTCCTACTAGGTACGCAAAAAGGAGATAGAAAGAGTAGAGCTGTAAGGAATAGAGAGCGTGTAAGCGTGTGTACGTGATTAGCCTGCTATGAATTGAATGAGGTAGCTTGTTGAATCATCTTCCTCGACTTGGCCCTCGGCTCAGGCCATATAAGGCGTACGTCTTTGGTGTTCTCGACGCTTGTCGCGGACCTTCTAAGTGAAGTTATAAGCTCTTCTTTTTGGTACTCTCGATTGGTAAAGCTCAAAGTTGGAAAAGGAACATGACCAACAGACTAGCATCACTCTATATGTAAGGGATAGGGGGTCGTGGTTGCGCACCCCTGAGATGTTTTCCACTACGTACCCCGTCAATGCCAACAGTTTGCTACGCAGAGCGCTTCCTCTACTCGTTTCATAAAGATCTACATTCTGGGAAGAGAAGTATTCGTTCTAGATGATAATAAATATGTACCCCAAGTGCCCAGCTCCGGAAACTAGGTAGACTGGCGGGCTGGAATTCGGTGCGTGCCAGTGTTGGCTGTATGAACTTCTCTAAGGAACTGCCCGAATAGATACATTTAGCTTCCTGAGCATGCGCAGTTCACGTATGCATCTGCATGCTGCGAGCCATGGATACTGACCTAATGAAGTTGGTAGATAGAAGGCATGTTTGCAGCCACGACGTGCTGTATGTCCGTACGTACCTATGACTCTCTGCGGATGCATAGCCGTATGAATCTGATATGAACGAGGACATCTACTTCGGTGTCGTAATATGCGTACGCATGACCTCAGTCCTATGATCTATCTGTGTCACATCTTGCGTATTCTTAATATCTTTGGGGCCATACATCAATCGTATCTGGAGTCAGGTTTGGTGACTGTTCTGCTACAGGCTGTACTGCGGCCATTGGTCCAAGTGGCACCTGATTGATAGGCCCTCCAGACAAATCATCAGCGACGATGAATCAGATCGCAATAGCAGACTTGGTTCTATGGTGTTGATCTATTGATGCCCGATGGAGCGACCGAAAGTTCGGTTCCTCCAATGTTCTCGCGGCTCGTCGTGGGGCCTTCGAATCCATTGGTTGGGAAATGGGACGCGATGGAGGGACCGGACAACAACTACATACTGACTTGTTATAGTCCCCCCCCCCAATGCTCTTCGTTCTTTAGAAAACGAACCAAAGAATGCGATAAGTGTGTTCGTGCATAGTAAGTAAGGAGGATGTAGATGCATGAACGGATTCGTGGACCGCGAAGAAGGGCGGTGTGGGAGAGACTACTGTACGCTCAGACCAGACCAGGAAGAAATCTGGAGACTCGGAAAGTTATATTAACCTCTACATCCTCTATCTTCTCTCTATTTCCCTTTATATTCTCATTTATGAGTCTTGGTTCTCTCCTTTTCCCGTAATTATTACAAGCATGCATTCCCGAAACTTTGCTTCTTGGCTGAGTTCATCGAGGACGTCCACCCTTTAGCTGCCTCATCAATGCATCCAGTTCTAGTTCCTTCTGTTTCAGGCCGCTCATAATGTCTTTGTCAGACATCAGATTCCCTTGGACCAGCCTATCCGTCGTTGTGCTGGGGCCAGCTGCGAGATAATATGTCATCATCTCGGAGGCTCCTCTTCGCTTGTTCCTACCAAGTTATCTGTCAGCAGACGATGTCTCTACTTTGAACGAGCTCCCACTTACTGATCTCCAGAGATTTGAGTCGACTTGACAGTGGTTTGAGACATAGTGCACTCTAGTTCCTCCCCTCTCAATGAGGTGACGTAGGGATGGCGGTGAGGAGAGTGTCGGTGAGCGTGATAGCGACGATATGGCTTTAGATGGTTAACCAAAGTGGAAACGGTCTTGAGGTAGGTGATTCGTATCCTGAGACTACCTAATGACCTTGGTGATTCTAGTTTGTGGTTTCTTGCGATGTCCCATCATATTAACTTGGTTCTCTCGTCGCCATTTTATGGACGGTTACAGTACGCATGGCGCGCTGAAGCGCGACAGCGATGCTGAGGCTCTGCTCAAGCTTCATACTCGCTTCTGAGTGTTGAAGTGTTGACATAGCTCGATTCAACTCAAGCCCGTTCCGCGCAACACGCTGGCCCCTTGGGAGATGCACCGACGGGACTTCGCACCTTCGAGGCTCTAGCAGCGGAACTCGCAATGGCGCGTCATGCACGATATCAATAGCTCCCCTCGCAATGCGTGCCCGAGGGTATTCTACGCAATCAGGATTGAGCATGCTGCTGCATATATGATTGGTAGACTGTCAGCTTGCGCATACCTCCACCTCGTTTTGCGCCGTTGCGCAAAACTGGCGAGGCATAAATAAGGCATTCTTGGCTGGGGGTAATTCTGGAGAACGCAGCGATCTCAACCCGCGTTTCTCAAATCTCCTATTCTGAGTACAATCAGAGTATTCAGACTTCAGGGGTTATTGTTCCTGTCATCACTATTAGCCATATTGGACTTTCAATAAATGCTGCTTATTAGCGACCGTTGTATCGGCACCTGCGTGATGACTTCGCATCAGACTTAGGAGAAATGCTTCAAAGACCCCAGGATCTACTGACTGCTCACGACCTCGATCCAGCGAGCTCCGTCTCTTACCATCACCGTCTCCACTATCACAATCACCAGCAGCATAACCCCTATCGTCACCGTGTTGTAGCGCGGCTGCAACCGGTCACTAATTGCCAAATCAACTCCTTCACATCCTTCGACAAGACTTGGAACGCCACTAAAGCCGAACTCGTGGCCAGGTGGGCGAAGCTCAACGCAAATCGTCGCCTGCATCGGTTCAAGCGAAGCATGGTCAAGAAATTGACCTCATTCAGCAACAGCGTTGACAAGTCACAGCTACCAGGACCGACAAGCGCCGGATACTCGGTAAGGCTCTTTGCATTGTTGTAATTGAGACCATTCTTACCCTTCTTCTAGCAAAGCGGGACTGCGAGACTGGTGGCTTGTCCCGCCCGCCCGCAAACTGAGAACTTGCCCGCCGTTGAACATAGTCAAACTATCGATCAGACCCCCGAGCAATGTCTGGCCGAGCTTAGTGTATGCAAGGAAGATTTGAACACACAGAAAGTCGGATCTGAGCTTTGGGACCTACCACAGCAGCATCTTAGATCAGCCGGTCCTATGGAGAGCGAAAGGAAGGCAGGCGCTGCTCAACGATTCAGCCATTGCCAGCTTAACCACGGAAGTGAGAGAGGACTGACACCAGATCAGTACGTGGCTATCAAGAGGAAAGAGGCTGTTGCGCTTGTGATGGCTAGATTCAACCAGTGGTTTGATAAGAGGCTTGCAATTATCTCATGGTCAGTATTATAACACCTCCCTAGTCTTGCATAGAGACTGACATATTCGTAGTATGTCACTGCATTATATTGCATAATTACCTCATTTCTCATCCTGTCTTTGAATGAGGTATTAACTTGTAGTAGATGCCTACGAAGCATCTGAAGCATCGGAACATTCTGCCTGTAACTCTGGAAGTTCAGGCTCGGGAATCGGTGACTCCGGGCAAGGCCAATCGGGCCGTTTAACTCGAACGAAACGTCGGTTAGGCGGAGACGATCAGGACGATTCCTCGGCCGGTGGCGATGGAGGTGACTCGAACAGAGGCGGTAGCAAACGTGCGAAGAAAGATACCGAGCCTGAGCGGAAATTTGCTTGTCCATTCTATAAACACGATCCAAAGGCCCACAGCAAACACCGAAGCTGTACCGGACCTGGCTGGACGTCCCTCCATCGTTTGAAGTAAGGCCCTCATAAACTGACTGATATCATGGTGCTGACAATTGCTTGCAAAGGGAGCACCTGTATCGCGTGCACCGTCTACCTAAGCATAATTGCCCAAGATGCAACGATCCTTTCGAGGATGCTAGGGACCTCGCTGAACATCTTCGAGCTGACGTGCTTTGCGAGAAGCTGGAGGTGGTTCTAGTGCAACAAGGCATCGATGAAACCACCGAAGCCGAGCTGAAAGTACGGAAGAAGAATTGTCCTGGCATGACTGATGAACAGAGATGGAGAGACATCTACATAATTCTTTTTCCAACAGCAAATCCGAAAGCGATACCAAGTCCATGTAAGCTGGTTTGGACCTATGATATTGTCAAGTTGCTAATCATCGCTCACAGACTACGACGCCAATGATTCCCTTGGACTGACTGAAAGGGCAGAAGAATGGAGAAGAGTCAAGAAGCGGATTCAAAAGGAATTGCCCAAGGTCGTTCAGAAGAAGGTCGAGAAGTCGTTCGAGAAGGTAGGGGCCGAGGTGCTGACTGGCCTTCCCGACATTGTCCGTGATGGCTTGTTTGAAATCTTCAAGGACTCGTCATACGATGACCGGTCAACATCGGTGACTCCTGCTGCAACTCCAAGGCCACCTACACCGATCTTCCCCGCAGCAAGGGAGCATTCTGCCGTAACGGCTGACGAGCCCTTGGATCTCTCGTATTACCTCGAGTCTGACGTGTCGTTCTCCTTCGGTGGACTTGACGATTTAGACTTCTGTACCCCCTTTGACTTTGGGAATTCTGCCGAGTGTCTTGACAAAGGATCGGACTCAGGCTATGCTTCTACTGGTACGGTGGGGAATGGTCCTGCTGAGATCGAAATTTGAGGATTCTACACCTGGTGTGTAATGTCTTTGGTATCTGGTCGGATAGGCAAATGCCTGGTTTTTTCTAAACGTCTCCTATGTTCATTATGACCACGAGCACTGGAATCTTGTGTGAAGTAGGTTTCCCAATCTTTGAGCAGAGTTGCGTTCCGTTATGTCTCGGCTAGGGGGATGAGATAGGCTCGAAAGGGTTGCTGTTTCTCTCAACGAAGTTCATCTGATATTCCCGTATTCACAGGTTGCTTCTTTTCATGTGTCCAGTGGCGACTTAAAGCAATTGTTGAACTTTAGTGTGAGCTGCGACTTTGTAATATGCGCTCTTCTCTGATCGTGTTAAATCGTAGTGGTAAGTAAGGCTCAATGGAGCCGTTAATAGAGGAATGCATAGTAGTAAGGTTGTAATATTCCTTGATATGCTCGATATGTTCCGTCATTGTCGGCAAACTCTAGTACCAGTCGCAGCCATTCGTGTTGACGTCAACGGTCATGTGAGATTGAACTCATTGACAGTTATAACTATCGTTTGTAAGCTGCCTGTTGCGTATCAGCCTGAAGAGGTGAGGTGGAAGGGTCTTCTTTTACTATGCAAACTAATGCAGGAAATATAGAGCCACATGCAGGGCTGTCAGGGGTCGTCATCTTATGCTCTCACGCAAGTATTGTTATGTGCTTATCGGCATGCGAAGCCCCTGGTAAAGCCTATCGGCTATTGCTAGAACCCAATTGTCTCCAGCAACTTGGCCTAATTCTTCATGTATATCTGTACCTCTTTCAAGGGCAGTGCATACATGAACCGTGGGGAACTAGCGTCGATTCTCATGCATGCCTGCATGTAAGTGTACATGGCTTGTGCTGCATTCAATATGTCGTAAGTACTTGAGTTCTAGAACTATTAGAATATTTGTATTTGTGGTGTTGAAAGTTGGGCATAATTCCAAACACGTCTTATCCGTTATCCGGAAAAGATTCAAGACCACAGTGGGAAGAACGAAGAGGAATCATGCCGAGATCATTGCGTTGGTCGCTATCTGCACGCTGATATACTAGAACGAAGTTTGCATCTGGATAATATGTTGTGCTGTCTTGAATAGATAACTCGAATTGTGCTGAGATAAGAGATGTTGGCCGTAATCGAGTGTCGATCTCTTGATTGTGGTCACCATGAGGACTACGCAGATACAGTACTACGCAAGGGACCTCTAGCTCTTTAGTTTTTGGGAAACTTTCCAAAGAATGAGAGGTCGAAGATATGGTGAACGGTCGTCATAAAAATATAAGAGGGAATAGATAGACTATGTTGTAGACTCATCTTGTCGGGTTTGGCGGAGGTATCGGAAGCTTGTATGAGTGAAATGCTGAAGCCGCCGTCTAGGCCGGACCGGTCTTGACCTGGAATATCTCGATGTGATATGTATGTCCAGAACGACATCAGTAACCCGAGCCTTTAGGTGTATAGGCGAGTGTAGGGAAGCCAAGGTGTTCGGTGATAAAGCTAAAGGAGGTAGAACTAACACGAAATCAGTGATTATTCACATGCTTGGAGCATTATGTTTCAATGATGCTGTCACCGTTGTGCAAAGTTAGAAGGGAAGACATCTCAGGATTACATGAGATGATGAAGAGACGAGGCTAGCGTAGGGGACTCAAATGATTTAATATCGTAGGTTGCCAAGTCTGTAGCTCGAAATGAAATTCGTAGTACCGCAGATGTTTGGCACATGTCAAGGTGGAGTTGTGAGCTTTAGTATAATTACAGACGCCGACGATCCCCCTCCCTACGGCGCTGCCAATTAATGTGCTATGTGGGGTTTGTGCCTGGTGCGTTGCGCACTGACCCATTCTAGGCTAAGAGTGTTACACAGGTTTGCCGATATTGTACCTATGTACTGTATCGCCGTAACTGAAAGTAGCCACGCTAAGCGATATATGGTATTAGCTCAGTACGGTACTATCGGCGCACAGTTGTCGCAAAACCCAATTGCCCAATTGAGTGGCGTTCCAAGTCTCAGGCTGCTTCCTTAGTGGCTCGATTCTCCTGCAGCAGCCTGCAACTTGTAACCCAGGATTTTGTTTGCTCTCACAGTGCCAGGGCCCGGCGCACCAGAATTTTATTTTTCTTGCAAGACCCCTGTCCCGTACTGGGGAATCCCAATTGCGACTTCCATTTGGCGCATCTGGACGCTACTTTTACAGGTACCAGTACCATTTGCAGTTAGGTACATGTTAGATTCTTGATTCTGATAATCAAATGGAGACATGACCGTGAACATGAACATTGAACGTGAACCTCGCTTCCCCCTTGTCCCTTGTCGAAACTCTGTCTACCTTTTCCAATATCAAAGTTCTCGACTGCCTATACGAACGACAATCCCCAATACCCTATTGTGTGAATACCCTGTTCTTCGTTTTAACCTTCGTCTTAATTCTTAACTTCGACTATCCGATCAATTACTTTCTTTCGCCCAGCCGCTCTTCCATTTGTTTGATTTTTGATACCCCCATCCTCTTCGTCCATCCTTTTTTTGATCTTCTGTCAATCTTTTAACCACTCTTCACTAAACCTGAACATCTGCCCCCGGTCCGTCCAGTCCAGTCCAGCCACACCACGATTTGCGACAACGGATCCGAATCCAAAAATACGACCAAAAAAATCCTGTGACACCAACTTTCAAACCGTCAAATTCTCTCCTTCGCAAGTTTATCTGCAACAAGCTCGCGCTTGACCACTCGTCGCCCGTCGTTTAAGAGGCCGCCGAACTCTTCTAATTTCGCCCTCCGCCGTCCATCCGTCCGTACGTACCCGCGTGAGACGCCAGATCCGAATTATACACACCCTTCACTGCCGCCTCATGCGGTTGACCGACCCGCAGCTACGGTGCGACCAACCGCTTCGATGCCCTGGCAGCCGCTCCCCCAGATCGCCTTCGCCGTCGCGACCTATCCCTTCGAGACCAAGAACGAGAACGAGCTTCCCCTAGAAATTGGCGATGACTTGTACATTATCGAAGAGACGACCGACGGCCAATGGCTGCGGGGATATTTGCTGGCGCCTCCCTCACTTCTAGCCGGCCTAACATCCGTCAGGGGCCAGCCCCTTGAAGCACGCGTCTTCTCGGGCATTTTCCCGCGCAGTTGCGTCGAGATCCGCGAGGTGTTAGGCGAGGGAGATCAGAACTCTGATAACAGCAGCAACTATCAAGTCGAAGACGATGTGCCTCAGATTGGTAGCGACTCTGGAAAGAGTGGGGTGGCTCCGAGCGTGAGGAAATCATTCATCAGAGATCTTGAGAATGGAAGGAGACCGCATAGACCGAATGGCACTATGTTAGGGGGTGCCATTGTCCGCGTCCCTGACTTAAAACTACGTGAGCCAGGCGCACCGAAGCCAGCTGCGCCAGTGCCAATGCTTAGGTTGGGCGACGAAACACCGACATCTACTATGGAACCCCTGATAGATGAGATCGCATCATGCCTGCGCGAATGGCACTCGACAAACTTCCACGATCTGCTTCTTACTCGCCAGTATTCTAAGCTTGACAAAGTATCCCAGTTGATCCAAACCCTGGACCTATCGAGAAGGCAGTTTCTACATAACTTGCTGACGACACGCGAATACAGCGCGCTGCGCGAGAAGACAGTCTGGGATCTGGTCAGGGGAAATAAACTATGTGGGGGAGAAGTCATTGTGCGTGATCCTAACGAGCGCGGCAGAGTTCTGACCGGTGACGACTCCGTTGTGGAAATCACCAAACTACAATCGGTCATGAGCTTACTGGACGAACCTCCACTGCCTCACATCGAATTGTCGGCGTTGCACCACTTGATGGTCAATATTAAGAGTTTTGCCGGCTCTTCGAACGAGCCTACGACACTAGTCCTATACTTGGTCAGCAAGTCGGTCGGAGGGACCCTGACGACGCTCTCAGAAAGTTACATGATTGAGGTACCATCTGGAGGCACAATGGGTTATTTGACTAGGAACCCCCAGATGCGTACTCTATTTACCGACCTCACCTCCGCTGATATTGGCGATGGGCCATCCGCCGACTCGGAACTGTATCTAATTGTCAAGGTCCGCTCACCACAGCACATACTCATCGGCAAACCAGTCTCAAGGTCAGGTTCGTTCGGTCAACCCAACACACCGTTCTCAAAAGACAAGCCTCCGTCTTCTAGTGGTAATAAGACTTCTAGGAGAAGTTTAATGTGGGGTACTACGAGATCCGCATTTTCCAGAGGAGGACCGAAGCTTGATGCTCTATCAGAGCAGCCAGAAGATCGGCCAAGAACGGACAACCTCGAGAGTAGAGATGGAGGAATTCCTCCGAGCACTGCCGGCTCGAGAGCACCTCGTCCGTCAATGGATGGGCCACAACCAACGCAGATGCTGGCAGAGAGGATGGTAGGCATTGGCGTGCTAAGCCTAAACTCGATCATGAAGCAAGATGAGGAGACAGAGCATGTGATCACAGTCTGGTCGCCATCCGCAAGGTTCACTACCGAAAAGTACGACAGTGCCGACGGGTGGGATGGCATGGTTCGTGACCTCCTAGAGAGCAAGTCGGGACATTATGAAAAGTCTAGGAGGGCGGAACGATTGCAAGTGCACCTCAAAGCTTTTAACAGTCCCGATGCGGATGGTCTGATCAAGGCAACCCCTACGTTACTCTCCGGCATTAGCAAGACTAACAAGATGGGCTTTTCCGGCGCGCCAACGAAGCCTCGATCCGACATCTATGTGACCCTAACCGAAGCCCTTTTATCTCGGCAGAACCTACTTTCGCGATTCGGTGCTAGTGCGACGACTATATCTAGCAATGTCTACGGTGGAAATCTTATGGTTTCCTTGGAAGTGCGTCGCCACTCCGGAGAGCGGATTGAAGATTGCATATATCCTTCTTCAAATTCGGACCCACTGACTACGTGGCGATCATTTGCTGTGGAGCGTGGCGAGCATTGGAACCAGACTCTACGACTTTCACTCTTGCCTGCTGATGTCAACGCCGCGCATGTTGTGTTCACTATTTCAGACTTGCCCGGCACGCCATTTGCCATTGCGTATATGCCGCTATGGGACCAACAAGCATTCTTGGGCGACGGCTTGCATTCTCTGCTCCTTTACAAACTCGACGAATACACGCAAACCGCACAGATCGGATCCGGCGGCAGAGGGGGATATCTGACCCTCCCTTGGAGTGCTCGTAGTGATTCGAGCGAGGTCACTGGCCCCCTCGCAACTCTTCGGATTGAGACATATCTTTGTAGCACGAGATTTTCTCAGGACCGAATAGTCCTTGGCTTGTTAAGGTGGAAAGAAGGCTCTAGGGATGAGATACCGACGCTGCTGAAGCAGCTAATCTTCGTGCCTGAAATCGAGGTCGTCAAGCTGCTGAGCGATGTCTTGGATGCCCTTTTTGGAATCCTAGTCGAGTACCAAGGCAATGATGAGTATGAAGACCTTGTCTTCACAGCCCTCGTCCGAGTTCTAGGCATTGTCCATGACCGACGATTCAATTTGGGCCCCTTAGTTGACCATTACGCTGAGAACAAATTCAACTATCCCTTTGCGACGCCTTGCCTTGTGAGGTCCTTCACCCGGTTGCTCACAAAGCCGACAGAATCTGAGACTGCTCGGAAGTTACGTGCAACTCTTAAGGTCGTACGCCAGATCCTCAAGTTCATTACGCATGCTCGAGGACAGCAGAAAGCTAAGGAGGCCGGTATTGGTATAACGGGTAGCACTGCTAGCTTCACTCGACACCTGCAAAGCATCTTCAAAGCCCTTGACTCGATGATGCGCAGCACTGCGCCGGTTTTGGTCGGAAGCCAGACATTGGCAGTACAACATTTTCACACCTGGTTACCTGAACTTACCGGACTACTTACAACTGAGGAAATCCTCCACATCGCCATCGACTTCATGGACTCATGCGCGCTTGTTAAGGGCAAGCTAGTGCTATATAAGCTCGTTCTGATAATCAACTACTCCAAGCTAGATCTCTTCTCTGGTCCTGAGCAGCGATCTGCCCTCAGCGCCAATACGGTAAGGTGGATTGCGCCACACTGGGGTCGGACGGACGAAGTTACAGAGCAGTGGAAGGAACAAGTCCGCCTTTGTTGTTCGGTGCTGGCCAGTCAGGTCGATCGTCTCAACTCCGAAATCCCCGACTACATACCAAAGATCGTGGGCTCGTACTTGTCCATTCAGGCGACAGAGCTGAAACCTAAGAACAGGTTCTCGCTCCTCTTTCCGACAACATATCCGTTCCCTACTAAGCCAATTCCTGGCGAGGCCGTTCAATTCGATGAAGCGCTGATTGAGTTGTCGGCTATTTTGTCTGCGCTCTCAAATTCGCCTAACGGGATGCAGCTTGAATTGGCTGCAGAAGACCTTACGAACCTCCTCAAAAACACGCTCCATGTACACATGAGCATTCTACAGGGCGAGGCTTTCCCTGCAAGTTGGCTAAGTGTGTATATATATCACCACAAGTCTACGATGAGGACACTACAATATCTTGCAAGTATCCTTCTAGAATCCTTTCTACCGGACCCCGATGAGGCTGAGGACTTCGACACGGAGTTGTGGAGGATGTTCTTTACTACGCTCCTCAAGCTCGTTGGTAGCGGTCACCTAGCACTCGAGACGTTCTCGGAGCAGAAACGACGGGCGGTTTGGAAGATCGCCGGTGATGTTAGAGAACATGGTGCCGACCTATTGAGACGGACTTGGGAAGCTATAGGATGGGACACAAGTCTTGACGAAAGAACGCGGTACGGGCTGACAAAAATGGGTGGCTATCAAGTTCAATACGTGCCTACTCTCGTTGGCCCCATTGTTGAGCTTTGTCTAAGCGTCCATGAAGGCTTGAGGAGGATGGCCGTGGAAGTCCTCCAAACTATGATTGTTAGCGAATGGACGTTGAGCGAGGACCTGTCTGTCATCCAGACTGAGATGATCGACTGTCTCGATGAATTTTTCAAAGACAAGATTATGACAGAGAGTATCTTGCAAAAGCTTTTCATCGGCGAGCTTCTCGAGCGATTCGAACCACTGGCGCTAATTGAGGGCGATCCCCTGTATTCTGCTCTCAGGGGTCTCATTGAAACCATTGCAGAGTTCCTCGATCTTCTCGTCGCTGTTCACAGTGGAGATATTACGAGCGAGGCTTCCCATTTAATTAATCGCCTACAGCTCATGGAATTCCTCAGAGACATGCAAAAGGAGGAGATCTTCATCCGATACGTCCACCAGCTAGCAGCATTACAATTCGACGCTAGGAACCACACCGAAGCTGGACTGGCTCTTCGTCTTCATGCCGAGTTGTACGATTGGGACCCGACAAAGTTAACGCCAGCCTTGCAAGAACCAGACCTCCTAGAGCAGTCACATTTCGAGCGCAAGGAGCGTATCTACTTTGACATGATCAAACACTTCGAAGACGGGGAGGCTTGGAGTAGCGCCCTTGCCGCTTACAAAGAGCTTCAGGTTCAGTACGAGTCCAACATCTTCGACTTCGCCAAGCTCGCAAGGACCGAAAGAGCCATTGCGACCATCTACGAAAAGCTGGCCAAGGGCGACAAATTGGTACCGAAGTACTTCAAGGTTGTTTATAAGGGTCTCGGTTTCCCCTCGAACCTGCGTGATAAGGCGTTTGTTTATGAGGGCTCGCCTACTGACCGCACGTCCGCTTTTACGGATCGTATGCAGGAACAATACCCAAGCGCTCAGATACTTACGTCTAGTGACGTCGACAGCGAGGTTGAAGGACAATACCTGGTAATTTCGGCCCTCAGCCCACACCGCGATCTCAACCACCAGGTATTCCAGCGGGCTAGAGTCCCGCAGCCTATTCGAGATTATCTCCTCTCAGCTCAGGCTCAGATGTTCTCGGTGTCTTCAAAACGCAGCACTGCTGGCCCCGTTGATGCTCACTATGCCGAAAAGACGGTTTACACTACAGCCGAACCCTTCCCTACGATCTTACGACGCAGTGAGATTGTAGAAGTGCACACCGTACGCTTAAGCGCTAAGGAAACAGCTCTCGAGCGCATTGTGCGGAAGACGCAGGAAATGACAACAGTCGAGAAGAGATTGGCTGAAGAAGATGATGAGGATTTTGCGCAACTAATGGTAGACGCTATTAGCATCTCGGTTAATCCCACATCAGAGAGTAGTGTTGTCTGTTATCGTGATCTTATTCCCACTCCCATGTCTGAGGAGGACGAGGAACCAGAGCTGGACCAGCAAGAAAACGCGATCAAGATGGCACTCGTCGATCATGCAATAATGATCAAGAGATGTTTGACCAGCTTCGGTCGTAGCTCGAACCAGACCCTCACGAAGGGTTACGAGGACATGTATAAACGTAAGTCCTCGTTACAGAACTTCTTGGACTTGGCTGACACAATTTAGAATTCTTGTCTACATTCGCCCCGGAGATTGCCATCTTTGCGCCTGCTCAACCGTCTCGCGACAATGCCGCGACCACACCGTCACCGACTTGGCAGCGATCGTCTCCTATCGCAGAGCACCTGTCCCCAGAGGCGAAGGCCATTGTGTCGACAACAAACGCTAATGGCATAGTCGAGGAAGCATCAACAATCCAGCCTATCTCGATGAAACAACGGGGCACACGGCTCAGCTTCCTCGGAGGCAAGAAGAAGGATTCGCAGCAATCGAACGGCGACGCCTCGAGCTTGAAACAGGCAAAGGGAGACAGCGATTCCAACAGCCAAGTCAGCAAAGGCAAGGAGAACTCCAACCGACGAAGCATATTCCGCACTCAATCAAACGACACCAATCTCGGCTCAAATCCATACGCCCAGTCCTACCCGAACGGTATTGTGGACCCAAGTACTCCTGACTGGGGAGTGGACCGGTCACGCAAGAGTAAGGAGATAGTTGATGTGTACGAGAGGGAATTTGACCGACCCAATGACGGTGGAATGGGATTCAATTCGGTCAGAAAGAGGCTGAGCATGTTGAAGCTAGGAAAGAAGCCTAGCAAGCCTAACGGCCTCTTCATGGGCGGCGTACACGAGGAATAATACCAGACATATTGATGGATCCCGGTTCATGATACTGGAGTATACAATGGACGCCGTATCGGGGTGATACCAGATTTGATGGAGCAGGATAATGAGAAGCTTGACGAAAAAGCTGGCGTTTAGGACTATGATTTTGAAGGGGCGAAGTGGCGCTAAAACTGACTGTGTTGTATCATTGTCATCTGTTCGCAATGGTGGATTGTTTGTTGTATTTCGGTAAGGGCCGACGAGGGCAGTCTCTCTTCGGCCTATGGAGAATTCGTAGACCTACACAGTTCCGGCAACGAAACTCTGATTTCATAGTCACGCATGCAGAGATGGTGGAAGTTACGAGTCGTCAACTGAGACTCTCCTGTTGTATCTACAAGGGGAACTGAAATGCACATAATTGCTTTAATCACCAGGTCTTGAGGCATGGGTCTTTTCTATGCCTTTATTGATTCCGTAGTCTTTTACCCTTGATTTTCTCTTTTCCTATATAGTTCGAGTACTATGTAGTTCGAGTAAGCCAACGGCATGTTGCCGCCGTGATCTTCAAGGCCTAAAGAATATAATCAGCCAATCAAAGTAAAGCCCTTGCCGATCTACATTCACCTTACTATAATACCGGGCAATGTGCCATCGGGGTTTCCATCGCTCGCCGGATAAAGGAGAAGAGAAGAGCACTAACTTCCGCCAGTAACGTGGGCCGGGAAGCTCTACGACCTTTTCGGGGCTCCATACGTGATATGGATGGTACTCGGTCGCCTCTCTAAATTTTGGTTGCGGCGAGGATTAGTGCAATGTGTTATGCATCACGGACGTAATCTTCCTCCTACCCCTCACCCCGTATTGTCAATGGAATGCAACCAGGTCTCCAACTATTACTCCTATCTTGTTGTAATGTATTCCTCCAATGGTCTCGAGTTAGTCAGGCTTCTGCTGGCTTGCACCGCCGTCCCTGGGCACGGGTGGCTGGCTTTACTTCTTAAGACATGCTCTCTTGCACGGAGCCACTCTACATACGAGGGGGCCCTGGATCACATGTTCCGAAGCTTGTTGTTCCTGTAGATCTTGGTTCGATTTGTAGATCTTAGTTCGATCCCTTGGCGGTTCTCGGTCTTACTCACAGCTTTACGAAAACACGCACACGTATCTGCACAAATTTTATGCTGGACAGTCACATTCGAAGAGTCGTCCCAGTTCAGCCTGTTATTGGAGGTAATGATTAATCCGGAAAATGATGCGATTGCTGCTTCGCGACTAGGGCGTGGTGCATATGGGTTATTCCATGATGAGGGATCCTGGACGACAGCGAAGCAGTTGGCTGAACCCAAGCCGTCGATCCCAGCTGGATCCAGCGAATAGCAGCGTCGAATGGCCATCTCCCGGCTTGGCACAGTTTGGGGACAACGATCCCTCCTTCAGCAACAATCAGAGATTTCTAAGACGGGATGAATCAGGTTGTTTCGAAGGGATATGGACGGTAGCACTGATGGCTGGACATGTCTTTCCTGGCACTCGGATTTCCACGCCGGCCTCTACATTTCTGTTCTTTTCTTCCTGTTTATTCATGTGGTATCTCCCCCCCTGATGGCGCTTTATCCTATGCTTCTTTAATTGAAACAAACCTACCTCATCTACGGATCAGGGCCCCGGGGTCCATATATTGCTTGCGTCTCACTTTTCATATCCAAGTCCAAGCCACGCACCCGCAGGCCACGATTCAGAGAGCTCCGGTTGAAGAGCTCCTACACTATCCCGACCAATATGCTTAACAGAGCCTCTATGGTGCGGAGATAGTAACGTCGAACATGATGCGAACGGTATCGAACCGGGTCTTGCCGCTTGCCGCCCGTTATGGCTCCGTGCTGTTAGCCGCTTTTCTGGTTTACTACGTCATTCGCGAGCCCTTGAACGAAGCCGTGGGCAATATATCGTTTTTTACGAAGGGAAGATTCTCTACCACGGGCCCGGGGGACGATCAAGATGGTCTTGTCGCCATTGAAGACAAAGGCGAAGAGCAGTTATTAGGCCCCGCCGGTGCGGCGCAAGGGATCCGCAACAAGAACTTGCAGAAGCCAATGGGTGACGGAGAAGATGGTATCAACTACGTCAAGAAGTACAAGCCAGAGCCGACTCCGTTCAGCCCCATCGAAGACCACTTCCTGTGGATAACACACGCCGATTCTCCGCCACCGGTCCCCGTAAACAACCTACCTCCCAACCCGCACGTCGACGAAACCACACCGCTCCTGATCGGCTTCACAAGGAATTGGCCGCTGCTGTTGCAATGCGTAAGCAGCTACATCGCAGCCGGGTGGCCGCCGGGGGATATATATGTGGTCGAGAACACGGGCACATTCCTCTCGAACAAGAACCAGGAACTAGAATTGCAAAACCCATTCTTCCTAAATCACACGGCGCTCGCCAACCTGGGAGTAAAAGTCATAACGACGCCGATACTTCTCAGCTTCGCGCAACTACAAAACTTCTACCTGCATACGGCGATAGAGCGCGACTGGCGCTACTTCTGGTGGAGCCACATGGACGTGATCGTGCTCAGCGACGAGGACGTCAAGAAGAACGACCGCGACCACGACTGGGACCACGACCCCTACGCCACCATCTACGAGCGGTGCGTCGGCTTGCTGCGCTACCTCAACGGCCCCGACATGCCGCCGTGGGCCACGCACTTCTTCGCCTACGACCACCTCGCCCTCGTCAGCCGCGACGCCTACCTCGAGGTCGGCGCCTGGGACACCCACATCCCGTACTACGCCTCCGACTGCGACATGTACCTGCGCCTGCACTGGGCCGGGTACTGGCAGCCGCAGAGCGAGGCGGGCCTCGTGTTCGACGTGGCGTCCGTGCTCGACGACATCGCGGCGCTGTTCCGCGTGCCGCGCGCGCACGCCACGTTCAAGGGGGACCCGGTGTACGCGGCAACCGACGACGACAGCGCGGCGCACCACGAGGCCGACCTCAAGCGCGAGCAGGACCTGTGGCCGTGGGTCGACAAGGAGGGCGAGACGTTCGCGCACCTGGTCGAGGTCATCACGCGCATGCAGGAGCTCAAGTGGGCCGACGACGGCGTGCGCCGCAACGAGTGGCAGGGCCGGCAGACGGGCGGCCACGGCGACCCGTTCTTCCGCGACCCCGAAGGGTTTGCGGCTGGCCTCCAGACGCTCGTGGATGCCGGACGTCGCGTCTTCGCCGACAAGTGGGGCCATCGCGGCTGCGACCTCCTAGCTATGGGCATTGAGGGTAAGGACGCTTGGCGCTTGGAGAGGGACTGGGATGTCCGGGAGAGCTCCGGAAGTGAGGGCGGGAATTGGGGGAGGGATTGGATGACGGGGACGAACGAGTAATTGTTGCCTTGAAGATAGACGTGCGGGCGGATAAGTAATAGGGGGAGTGTGAAAGGGGAGAGGCCTGGATGAGGCGAAAAGCAGAGCAGAGTAGCTCTATCTCACTTAGGGGACGGCGGCGATTTGGAATTGTGTGTATATACTCCAAGGCGTTGGTGGGCGAGCGGATGGGAGCGCAGGTTCCCCCTGGCATTTTCGAAGACGACTGATTTGTAGAAGAGCGCTTATGCGTAGGTATCTAACATATTAGCACATACCTGTAATGAACCCCTACGTATGGATTCTTCACGGCTTTGGCTTCGTTGAGAGTATCATAAGCCGTTGAAAGACTATTCACGCATTATAGACTTGTTCTAGTCTTATTCCAGAGATACAGATCCGTTTCTGGGTGCTGGTTTTCAAGTTATTGCCTGTTGCGTTACTATAGACTACAGGAATGGTCTACTCGAAGTTCGTAGTCTTCTATGTAAATAATAGGGGCTATACAATACGCCAAATACACTTATTATGTCATACGTCACTTAGGATATGGTGCACTTCATCCCCTAGAATTCGTTACCAGCGGTTACGCGTGTGTGTGTGTGTGTGTGTGTGTGTGTGTGTGTGTGTGTGTGACGACCAGGACATAAGCTTGACTCAGCATCATTGATCTCCACGACTCGCTCTACGACTCGAGCTACGTGTATCTAACTTGCCGATACCAATGTACTAGCTCCGACAAACTTGAACGTTCTGGTGCTCATAAGAGAGTCTAGACCGATCACGTATTTGCTTAGCCAAGCCAGTAAGGGTCAATCAACAGCTGCCTGCCCCTGTCGATCATAGTGTGAATCAAAGAGTCTTGCGATCCCCGTGTCACTCCTATTTTTAGTAGAACCATGTGTGCCGGCGTTGGAGATGCATTCCCGCGCAACGCATGCATGCTACACCAGCATTCTAATAGGGCCGACTAGATCGCGAACCCTCTCTGCATTGCAACAAGACGTGCATGATTGATATCCAGACCTGCATATGATATGCGTCTAGGATCTATAATTGATTTCCTTATATATTTAGGCTCGCCTGGACCTGAACGCTTTTGATAAGTTCCGTCTAAGCGACCAACCTTTTCTGACTGGTGGACAATATCTACTCTTTGCTTGCCGTCACATCTAGCGAGCCAACGACACCTTACCTCCGTCCACCGTAGGTTTCTCAACAACAAATTTATCGCCCAGCTTGGTGATGCCATTTGCCCTCGATTTTCACCTACGTGTTCTGGCCGAGTCCGTCTTTGCCGGCACAATGAAGTTAAAATAGTCATTATTGGGTAGCGAGAACGAGAATCTAACCCCGTAGGTGACAAGGAGCACCTTAAGCTGATTCGATAATTACGGCTCCGAGAGTCAAGTGAAAAGGTCGAGTGTTATGGATAACCATAGAAATGCGTTAGGGAGAGCAAAGTCCCGGTTCACAAGTTCTAGAACAATGACGAGATGCACCGAACCCGGACAAGAGAGACTTGAGTATCTGGAGCCATCTGGACTCGGAGAGATTGCCGTGGAGAGGAGCACATCTGAGTGATATTGACTTTCCGTTTGGACGCTTTGTATGAGCTGTAAAGCTTACAGGATGAGGAACTCGAGAAGGTCGATAGATGACACGTTTGACGCTGTTAACCCCCCAACCCCCCACGAGGAATACTCAGTGCTAATATGACTTGAGATTTTGGCTGAATGGATGCTTCCTGTCATATCTACGTAGAGATTACTTAGAGCTTGACGCGAACGGACGTCCGCCTTGACAATTGTTACATGTATCTAAACTTTGTGACGAGTCCCATCTACGTAACTTCAGAAGATTCCAAAAGCGGCGTAACAGTGACTGTCCTAGATTTTGGGGGCTGCTCTACACGTAGCAGCAACCAGATATCGAAAGGCTTTCATGGGTTCCCACATTGTGCTGCCCGAGATGGACATCGACAAACACAGATATTCGCACTTTCAACGCCTACATACACTATTAGTAGATTCTATTACTAGGTTTATTCTTCATTGAATTATTGACCTCCAGTTTACTATTGATATCTGAGGCGTGACGTGTTAGGGGGGTTAGCCCATAAGGGGGTTGGCTTTGAGAAGCATGCCAGGTAGGTCAAAATATAAACTTGTTTCTAACCGCATTTCTTAGAGCTTGAGTTATATTGAAGATATTCATATACGTGTCTTGAGACATAGGCAGAATGGCCGTTGGTACTTTTTGACATGGCGAGGCCGATGAAGCCTGACCAACAGCTGAGAGCTCCGAAATACCTGTCATTGTTCTGTGTGACGAACGTAATTGACTCATGGGTAGGTAAATTTGGTGGCTAGTTGTTGCCCGTTGTTCTGAGAATCAAAGTGCACCTAGCACAACTCTATACCTAAGATGACGTCTCGGGCTGTAGAGTACTTCTTCACAGACTGGGAAACTTCATATCCGTTTTCTTAACGTGCCATCATACCAACTTTTCGACAAGTCATTATTTGATAACCATGCCTACTGATAAAGAACGCTTCTATGTCGCACTATATGCTAGAGCCGGGACGTGTAAAATGCCAGGCGGCGAAGACAAGTCAGTCAACCAGACCCTATAAAGCATGAAGCTGTCCTCTACTAAAAGCTCACGAGTGACTATAGATATCACTGGTCTCTTCTAGTTGGCCCCAAGGTGGAAATCGAAGGTTCGGAAGGGAAGCGTTACCACGCCAGAGAGCGCATGGCCTTCGTTCAAGGTCAGGCCCATTCTACGTGGGAATTCGAAGAACGAGATACGGCTATGGAGGCTACTTCGATGATCCTAGTGCGCATCTTGATTGGCAAAATTAAGGACCAAAGACGGCTCGCGTCAATCCTCGAGTCTGTTCCGATCCGAGGAAATCAGCCAGGATGGAATTGTGTCGAGTGGGTGAAAGAGGCTCTGGAGGCCTTGGGAAAGGATGGGAAACCACTAGGCACCTCCATTACTGACTGGCAGACCATACGAGACACTGCGATGCGGTATGTGCAGCATAAGGAAGCGGAGCACAGATTCGATGGGTTGGCACAGCCTGGCCACTTTGATATGGCGAGGGTGCCTACTTTTGACTTGATCGAGATGAACACCGAAATTGCGCAGTAAGACTCCGGTGTAAATAGTATCTAGTTGCAGAGACCGAACATTCTCGACGGAGCTACCTCGCTAGAAGTCTCCAAAGTACTTTAGGCGAATCTTCTCCATCTCTAATTCATGAGGCATGGGGGTGAGGAACTTGTCAACTTCTTCCTGCCAGAACCGGTTTTGAGGGTTGACGTTCCAAGCCGAAGTATATTCCCAATAAGGGGGCATCCATCCTGCTGTTTCCCAGTCTACAATTCCAACGATTTCATCACCGCGTGCGATAATGTTCAGACTGCTCAGATCGCCATGTGTGAACACGGATGTTGGCCAAGGCTGGTTGTGAAAGGAAATCAGTTCACGGAGTTCCGCTGCGAACTGCTGGTCCCGCAGGTGTTCAGTTTCAACGCCGTTCCGAAGCTCTCTGTGAAAGTCCTGGATGCTTTTGAAAGGTCCCCAGCATGACTTATTTGGAAGCCGCTGATCATATATCGGGCCTCCATTGACGTTTGCAACGCCAATATCCTGTGGTGGCTTGAGACCATGAAGTTGCACAGCTATCGCCCTTAGCTGCTCAAGAATGCGCCGTTTAGAAGCTTCAGACCGTTGAAACCATCCGTACCAGAGGTTCTGGCCTATAATCTTCTCCATAACGATATATGTCCGGCCAGCATGTTCGAAGGCGCAGTAGATGTCTGGAACGGGGATAGATGTATTCCTTGATATGAATTGTATGGTGTTCGCCTCTGCCAAGGTTGTAAATTTGGTTGATTTGATACAGTATTTGGACACATATTTAACAGATCCCGAACGGTTGAATCTGCCCCGCACATGGGTCAAGAACTTATACGTGCAAAGTGTGAGAGCACGATTGAATGCGCTATCGTTGACCGATTGTGACTCCATGAATGCATGTTGACAATGACTTGTAGCGCGTCGAAAGAAGTTACGCGAAAAGATTTGTAGTGGGTGGTACTTAAGGGCTAGTCCGTGGCCTGAACTTTAAGGCACTCAAATTGAACTCATTCAAGGCTTCTTTTCGCATAAACCTTTACCACGTCTAAGTTCATTTAGTGAGACAATGGATGAACCTATTTCTATTGACATGGGGGATGCGGCTAAGGGATTCTTCTCCTAGCAGGCTAATTTCAAAGAGGGTTCCCCGGGATTCGACGTTCGAGGGTCTATACCGTCTAACCTAGATGATTAGTAAACTTCTAGAAGTACATATACCACGACGAAGTCCTATAAAAAGTCGTAATGAGGTAAATTTTGCAACGGCACTTGCAGTGAATATCGAAGCTAGACTTCTTACATAATTGAATTGTCGGACAGGGCAACGACTCCAAAACGCGGTTTCAACAAATTCGGAGCGCCCTTAACAACTCCTCGAAATCGTACTCAAGTTCCGGAGATCAGAAATGCGAGCGGATGGATCCGGGATCGATGACTTCAGACCAACTGCCACTAGAGGCTGATATTTATCTGCTGTTTAGTACAATTTCTAGTTATAAGCTGCGGGCTAAGAAATAGTGAGGTACGTAGTGAAACAGCGACTTCTGCGAAAATCGAACTTTTTCTCTAGTTGACCTTGAAGTAGGCCAGACGCGAGACCTACCTACCTAAGGTGGAATAAAAAGTCTTTTGAATATCTAGTCGTTGACTCAGAGATAAAAGAATTGACGCAGGCTCTCATCGTGCGCTGAATAACAAAGGAACAAGGCATTAACATCATCATTTGAAAAATAAACAGACACCGATACTACTTCATGGAGGACCAGGAACTGGCAGACGGACGGGAGCGTTGTTGAGATGGTCGAGAACCGCTTCTCCGTGTTACGTGCCGTGACATCGGGACGAACTGGAGGAAGTCAAGGACTATTTAGAATGTGTTCCGTGTCTTAGAAAAATATGAAGTTATGTGGTCTTGATCGACGAGGCAGATGTTTTCCTGGAACAGAGGAGCATCGATAATATTGAGTGGAAGGCCCTTGTGTTAGTATTTCTTCGTATGCTGAAGTATTATGAGGGATTTCTGACGTTGACGTCGAATCGCGTTGGAACATTTGGTAAGGCTCTGAAATCGGGATACTCCTATCCCTGTACTATAAGAATATAACCGGTGACCAACGCACAAAAGTGTAGAATAATTTTATGACTTGGTTGAGAGACATGACGACGAAGATGACTTGCCCCTAATTTCTGTGACCAAGTCTGGCTCAAAGAAGAGAATATTCCGAGAAGGCGATACCATGATCGACTTTGATGACGTCGAGTGCTATCTCGATGAGTTGTATGGCCGCGAGATCCGGAACGTCATCACTATGGCTCGTTAGCTCGCCATCTTCAGGAAGGAGTGTATGTCGTTCTAGCATCTGAAGTATGTCATCACCGTTCTGGAAAGTTTGACAATTACTCCAAGATTGTCCAGGAGGGATACTCGGATGACCAAGAGGGGAGGGTATCAGATAGTCTGCAAAGTGACGAGGCATACCTACACAATCTGGAGACAAGTTTCCTAGTGGGTATCGGGCATAGTTATTGAGACATTCTTTTCTGCTCGTTGTCTACCTGACGGTAACCTCATTTCCTAGCAATGGTAAGCTATAACGACTTGTCCGAGTGGTTAGGATGTGATTGCTGGGGTGAGTATACTAGGCTTCTCATTCAGACTCTATAGAGACCACTTACCTTTACCACTGTAGCTTCATACGTAAGTTTCTAGAGCCGGTCCCCTCGTTATAATGATTTGAAAGGAAGGTAGCAGACGCTCCCCAGAATGAAGGGCTCGCAACCCCATTATTGGGGCTTCATTGTCCCGGTCGGATATGAATATGGCAGTGACTCTTCAAGAAGGATCCACATCACATCGTATAGACTGCAATAGCCCAGACAACTGCGAAGGCGAAAGTCGGCTAGACGGAAGGCAACCTGTTACGAATTGTGGTGGCGAAACGATTTCCCCCGAGAAATTCATTTATTATTCATAGACCCTCATTCGTCATGATCTGGCTGGTAGTAGTCGATAACGATAGATGACGCGCTCACACGCCAAAATGCGCTCTTCAGTCGTGATCAGGGCTGTCAGCGTAATTGGCCAGTCTCGATTGCAAGCACAAAGTGTCTCGGGTGGCAGCTGAGTGAGGTTATCGAATGAGCAGCCTCAAGATAGCAAAGTTCTCGAAGAGAAATGCTCCTCCCAAAAAGATGCTGTCGTCAAATCTAGCTTCCGCATTTGGATTAACTGAAGATCGGAGCTGAATCTCAACCAGGCATGATCGCCTAAACGAATAGTAGTCCGTAAGCCCATACAAATGAAGCTTACTATGACATGTCATTCTGGCGACAACACCAAGTGTCAGCAGCGTACTGTGAGTGAGAGTGTGAGACCCACGATTCATAGTAAAGTATAGTGATCACGGTCCGCCCAGTTGGTAATGACGACTGGGTCGTTGGGGCCTTGTTATCTCTCGGCATGTGATAATGAGAAGGCAAGGGAGGGAGGGTGATGATTGAAACAATAAGGGTCCTGAAGTCTGGACTTCCTCAAATGGCGCCGTGATGTCATTGGGTGCGACATCCATAGAAGCGAAAATGGAACATCTTACAGAATCAGATAAGATGGCTTTCTAGCTGCAGAGAAGACGCATCGCAGAGGACCCCCCCGAGGTGTCATCGTGGGCCAATCACGGGCGGAGGCCTCAAAGGTATGGCACCAATAATGTTTCCGTATCGGATGATGTTCAAAACCCGAATCAGATCGGGACGTTCCCGTTGGATATCGGCAGGGGAATGCATTACATTGGGAGAATCTGGCAGGAATCTGCTTTGAGGCGACGATAAATGTGCATTCAATCGCCCAAGGTGAGTGAAAGAATTGAGATAGGAGCAGGGGTTAGGATCGCCGAACCAGATCGTCCCGAAAGTGCCGATCCGCCCGATCGCGTACTGTTCAGCTTGCAGGCCAAAAATCGACGGTTTATAATTGTTCGAGAAGCTATAGAATTCTATAGGCTATAGGAGGATTACGGCTGCAGCATCTACGCTCTCCCTGCTAATACAAATGCACTTGCCCTAGGCACTCGGGATGACTTCAACACTAAATCGCCAACAAATGATAGGATAGGACTTGTTGAGACAAATATATGTTATACACCATTTATGACGATGAGACGGTTGCAAATATAGTAGACTTACTAGCTGACTCTCGCCGCGACGACCTTGGGGGGCAATGCCAAGCCTTCAACTTCTCAACATCCACAAAATACCTACTCCTATCGTGGTTTTTATCGCGTAACGATCCTATTATCCTGCCAGTTCAATGAAGTTTATGGTCTATCCCGTAACATCGTTTGGCACAACATTGCCCTTTCAGGTCCTGTCCCGATAGAACGTGAATCTAGATATCTACGACTCGCTGACTGACGAACTACGTCGGGGCTTGGAAATTGACGAGATAACGCACGGTGAGCTTTCGCAGTAGAGCGTCGAAAACACGCGATGGGAATATGTAGTAAGTAAATGTTCATAGAGGAGGTATACTTCTTAGTGGTCGATGCAGAGACAAGGGGTCATATCCCGTATAGACCAATGAGATCGGGACTCGTAACACACCAGAGATAAAACCCGATGCTACCTGCCAAAGTTGTCTCTCAGCCTCAACCACGGATAGGCCTCGGTAGGTCAGACCGGACAAACCTGTTACCTAATGCCTGTCCATTGCCAATGTGACCCATTAGCACAGCCGCATGTCATTAACACATCTCGCCGCATGGTGAGAGCTAGGCAGGATAGGTTGGCGCGATCCCACCTCATTAAAGTCTCGACGTATAGATTAGTATAACTCGTCACCGAGATGGTGTAGCTGGCTATCACATGTCTTATATGTTTCACTTTGAACCGCTCCTTCGTCTACAATTTGCTATCGTCGAGATTATGATCGTATTCTACACCCTTGCTACCGTAGATACGGTTGGCCGACGTTATTCGCAACGTGAGTTTTACGAAGTAATGTTGTAGTAAGTTGTACTCGTTTCCTCACCTCTGATGACGGGGTCTGGACTGGGGATCGGGTAACAAACTTCTCCTAGGGCTGGGCGCATTGATTGTCCCAGTAAACCACCACACAGGTTCACACCCGGTTCTTTACAATGTGCCGATGTGGCGTGCAGATATGCACAGATATGCTGTGTCGCGGTAGACGGTTCCTGAATCTAGGGACTTGGGATCCCCACAATGACAGCGACGACCTGCCACCCACGCATCCCTCCCTAGACGTCGTACCCGCACCCTTATGCTGGTTGATTGTGCATGTCCAGATCAGATTTGAGGCGACACAAGCCAGGATCAGCATGGGGCATTTCCACTTCAAGGAGTTGGTAAAGCAAACAAGATACAAAGCTTGATAAGTTGATTTGACTCCATCATTGCTGAAACTATGGGGGTGCATGCCACGCCCTTCTAGGCCCGGACGTCCTGCCATGTAAGACCAGGTCGTCGATGATCTTTGCGATATGGAAGAAGGGGTATCGTTCGATCGGCCCCGGATGAGTAAACCTTGGCTCGGCCACCACTATCTGGTCGCTCATAAGATGAAGCCGAACATCTCGTGCCTTCACCGAGTACTTATATCCCCTCGTGGTCGCCCTGTTGTTTCCTTCGACTTCTAGAATTCCCCGTGCCAACCAAGCCGCAAGAGCAACAACTACTAGATCATAGAAAGACATCCTTATCCTCTTTTCACCATGACTATCAACGAAAAGGGACAGGTGGGTGCCTTCCGTCAAGAGGATCTGGCACCGGTGCCGATGGCTTCCGTTGGGCCGTCAACTGGAACGACCACTCCGTCCATTCATTCCGGGAAGGGACTCGACGAGAAGCAGATTGAGAGAGTCACAGAACGTGCAATACTCCCCGACCAGCTCGGTAACGAATTGAGTCGTCAGATCCGACGTGAGTTGTTATCCTTGTCCTGCGCGCATTGTCTGTGCCACAACGCTAACCAACATCAGACAAATATGCCTCCTCATATAGGAAGGTCTTCGGTGCCATCTTTACTGTCAACTGCGCCGTCTTCGTGGCTTTGATGGTAATCGCCAAGGGTAATCCTAACTCCCGGGATGTCGGTAGCGCCGCATCTGCCAACCTCATGGTCAGCATTCTGTTCCGTCAGGAGGAATTCGTCAACCTTTGCTACGAGATCTTCACCTGCGTCCCTCACTCATGGCCCCTTTCTATCCGGAAGCGCCTCGCAAAGGTCTTCCACTATGGTGGCTGCCACAGTGGTGCAGGAACCGGTGCCGTAGTATGGTATGTACTATATACTGTGCTAGCTACCAAGGAATGGATCGATGAGCCGGTGCAAGATCAACTTGTAAACATGAGCACCAGCTGGATCTTGGTCTCTATGTTCGTCATCATCCTCACCGCCGCTCACCCCGACCTGCGCCGGAAGTTCCACGACTACTTCGAGGCTTTCCACCGTTTCGCCGGTTGGACTGCTCTCTGCACGTTCTGGATCCACAACATCTTCTCTGCCAGAGTCACCGCCAGACAATGGGATACCTCCCTCGGCTACGTTCTTGTCAACTCGCCTAACTTCTGGTTTATTTGCGTCTCAACCTCGTGCACGCTCGCATCCTGGTCCCGTCTGCGCCACCAAGTTGTGTACCCCGAGAAGTTGAGCGACCACGCCACCCGTCTGCATTTCAAGTACAGGGGCATGGCTCCTTTCTACGGTCTAAAGATTAGCGACAAGCCCTTGACCGAATGGCATGCATTTGCTACTATTCCTGACATCGACCCTGAGTCCGGAAAGATTAACGGTTTCAGCATCGTTGTCAGCAACGCCGGTGACTGGACTAAGAAGCAAATTATGAAACCCAACGAGCGAAAGCTGTGGGTCCGTGGCGCTCCTCTACACGGTCTCCTCTACACTTCCAAGCTGTTCAGGAGAATTGTGGTGGTTGCAACTGGATCCGGCATTGGACCTTGTCTCTCGCTCCTATTCGCTGATATCACGCCTCGCCGTGTATTCTGGAGTACCCGAGAGCCGAATGGGACATATGGCCCCGGTGTTGTAGCAGAAGTCAGGCGAGCAGATCCCAACGCCGTGATCTGGAACACTCACGAGAGGGGATACCCCGACATTGTTCGGGAGGTGTACCAGCTCGTCCACGAATCGGATGCTGAGGCTGTCTTCATCATCTCGAACCCCAAGGTGACGGAGAAGGTCGTCTACGGCATGACCACTCGCGGCATTCCCGCGTACGGTGCCATTTTCGACTCGTAAACAACGACGAAGATAATATCAAGGGGTCGAAAACGCGGATGATCGCTAATATCGCCAAGGCATATTACCTTGTCAGGGGTATCGGGGTAGTTGTACGATGATACTGGGGCTAGCGAAGAATTGAGTTGGAGTTCATCGTGGGATCCCAGCCCGAGGAGTGGCATTGTCGATGAGAAGCGAGGCTCGGAACTTCGAGCGGGTTAGCAGAGCCGCTCTTGTAACTTTTTCACTTCACGACGCTCTTTTCCTCACCCCTTATCTTCCCACCCTTTCATTTTCAAACTCCGCAGGATATGGCAGAACATCATGACGACACTGTAAATAGATATTTAGATACTCGACTGCTGCTTCTCAGGTTGGACACAGATATCAGCTAGGTATCAAAAGCTTAGATTAGACTTAGATCCCACCATGTAACGAACCATCTACGAATTCGATCTTTACCATATGGTAAAATCATCATCTTGAAAATTGCTGCGTCTTACTGCACTATTGTTTATCCCTTATTAACATTCATTGATAGAACATCCGATTCTCGATTGGCCGCTTAAGATATTCTTGTCGTTCAAAGCATCCGCTTCCTCTATAATATTTCTAGGTTAGAACCTAGGACTAACGGCTTGGCCTCGGGAATGATTAGCGAATCCGTCAGTTTAGGTACCTAGGTAGATTTGAGTATGGTTCAAAATGGCTGGCTTCGTATGAGCTTTTGGACTGTACCTCCTATTAACTTGGGCAACAAGTTCTCCCAGCATTGTGTTGACAAGAGCGCTACCAGCGCCTGTGCCAAGTCAACTTATTAACTGACTTCACCTGAACTGCCTAGTTACTACCTAGGGGTAGTTTCAGCTTAAAGGTAACCAACTCAGATAGTCACCCTTTCAACTTTGTTGGTTGTCAGTTGCATATGAGGTTATTCAGCGCACCCAATAGCCCATTTGATTACTAATCTTACAGGTTAGCAATACATCCAGACTTTCGGATGGACCATATACCTGGGGCCTCTCCCTTACCTCTTATTAGGTAACGGCACCTTAATTTAGAGGAGACAGCCGGCATTGACGGCTGGTCTCCGGGGAGCTCGGGTTACTGTAAGGGCTGCCAGCCATGATCTGAGAGATTCAGGGGAAGGGTCCCTCAATAATAATTATTTTCGTCAGGCTCGTCTGTAAATACCACCAGTTAATTAAGAAAGTTAAAACTGACCTGACATGAATCAACGGAGGGAAGTGAGGTAGTTTCTAGCCAATTACATTCGTTATTAATTCACACTTGGAATATGTCCAATCCCCTAGCAAAGAGCTGGAGGATAGATACCTTCCTTAGGAGGTAGGGATGCCGAGTTTGAGCACACCGGGCTTGATCTTCTACTTCTAGATAGCTTCATGGACGAATATGCTCGGTGAATTCCTATGAAATCAAGTGAGTCTTATCTCAACATTGCCCTTACCTCCCACCCCCCTTATCACTGGCTGGTGATTTTCCCTTTCTGAGCAACCTGGCTACACAGAAGCGGGGGTTCCGAAGCCAAGTCTCGCCAAGTTGAGACAACAAACGAATCAATCTGCGCTGATAAGTCTTGCCTCCTAGGTTCCCGTCTTCCACATTGCACAGAGTTTAGGTACCTGCAAAAGGGGCAGGCCACCTCCAGCACAAACCAAAAGAACACTCTATCTCACCGCTATCATTCAGCATTATTTTGTTTCGGCCACAGTTAGGTAGTTCTCAATATGTCCGCAATCTCCGCCGTCGAAGCGCTCAAGCAGGTCTTCCAGCTGAGCAGTTATATGTCCGAGGTACCGAGCAGTTCAACAAGATCAACTTAATTCTCTACAGATGATCAATCTGAGAGACGCCACGTCTGAAGGAGCACCCTACGGCTCTGGTGCGAGGCAATATGTCTTGCATTCTTCCTAATGTTAAGAAGTGCTGATTTTCTAATAGATGCGCCTACATGAACACCACCGTTAAAGCAGATGCTCCGACTCTCAAGGTCGCAACCGAGGCGTTCAACTTGAGCGTCGATCTCGTTAAAGGCTTCAGGAGAATCCTTTTCGCCTTAGACTTAGAACCCTATCCAGTTTTCCTCCTAGAGAAGTGCATCTCAGCGGGTGGAGATGTCACGGGCCTGACTTCCGCCACTAGCCCGCTCGTTTCGGCTCTTGTGCGGATGACTTGGAGCAACAAGGACGACGATAACAAAATCCTTGCTGTGGGAAGAATCTGATCAACACCATTGATGTCTATGCCGCAGCAAGAGGCCAAGCTGTGTCTTACAAGTGCCTGAACTACGCCTACGAATTTCAAGACCCAATCGGCTCGTACGGAACGGAGAACAAAACACTACTCCAGGGGGTTAGCAAGAAGTATGACCCTGAGGGCATCTTTCAGAAGGGCTGTCCAGGTGGGTTCAAGCTATTTACGTAGGACTTGCAGCATGCAGATTGAAGAGATCTAAGGCGTCGGTAATACTTGGCATTCAGGAGTTCGTGGTGGCCGGAAGTAGAATGAAGGGCCGGCGTTTTCAGAAACAATCAGAATTTCCCAAAAGTTTTATCTGGCTAGAGGAGAACTACACTGAGTGATCGTTGGGGAACGTATGTATCCATTCGTATTCTCAAGCGCCTGGGTTGGTCATTGAAGGAACATGGAGGAAATCATCTGCCCCTGAGCTTACCCCTAGGTACCTAGGAGGTAGGCTATCTAACCGTTTTTTGTAGCCCCTATTTCAAACGGAAGCAGCCATGAATTTCAGAAACCCTGCCACTTCACATTCGTGTTATCGTTAACTTCGCCGCCGCGATTTTTCACCGTCGCCGAGCTCTCTAGCGGTACTTATTAGCTCTAGCCAATTGTTGGTCGCCGATCTGAATGGATTCATGTAGCTGCTATGGCTATGTCCTAGTCTATCAATGTCTCATTCTTCCCCCTTATATAAGACCCTCCAGTTAGCTAGGTATATATAGGCCTAGGTTTGAAACGAGGCCGAGATCCAAGCCATATTGATGTACTGAATGACGAGAGAAAGGTCAATCGAATCAACGTAATGCTCATCTACCATATAATATACACCTGACCATTCGCCTGTGCCTGTCCCTTAGCCCTGCGGCTAGTCCTACGATTCTGTATGTTTGCGGCGCAGCTGATTGACTAGTGCCTCCATCTGGGCTCCTCGCAACTTTCACAGCCCAACATACTGCAGATCATCGCCTTTAACCACGATACCCATCGCCAATTCATCGCGATTCGATCATGCCAGCAACCACTGAGTACTTCGGGCACACCATCACGAACCTAGGTCCTCTAACGACCACGTTCACAGTCTCGCCGGCATGCACCACCGCGACTGACACGGTCTATTACGCCAATGCAAGTGCACTCGCATCCTTCTTCGGGCAGCCGGTTTGCTCCACGCCGTCGTACGGGGACTGCTTTCCGTCCGGAGCGGTCCTCGACTCCATCGTTAGGTCGGAGTGGGCTACCCCGGGCCAAGACGCCGTGATATACTTCTCGCCCGGCCTCGTCTGCCCCTCGGGATGGACCACGGCAGGCACGCTCAGACATGCGTCGGCGGCAAACGGGACCAGCTCCATGGACGCGAGCGGCGTCTTCACCCAGGATGCTTGGAACTGGTCGAGCGCCGTCGACGCTGCGGGGCTCCCGGTGCAGGTAATACAGTCGAAAATCCTTAGCGCCGCCGAGACGCTAGCTCTTTGCTGTCCAAGGCAAGTCTCAGTCCTAGTTCGCCTGTGTTGATGAAAATAGGGGCATTCCGACTGACAACTCGTGGATAGTGGCTATAATGCCGATGCGGACGGTCATTGCTACTCATTGCTTGGCCCACCGACCTTGCTTACCAGGTACTCTGAGGCTTGCTACTCGGTTTTGCCGACAGACGACGTCGTCATTGTGTCGAGCTATGATGGGACTACGTGGACGCCTGCTTTGCTGTCTATCACACCTGTGGTACCAAGCTACTCAATAGCAAGTGGAGAGTTGACGGGGAGTGCTTGGAGCTCCCTCAAAACTGATGTTGCTGTCGTTACCTATGTGGCTGCTGTTCCGCTCATATATCAAGCGTCCGATACACCTAATGCAGGTGTCCCAAGGGCATCACCGGATCTAGGGCTATCTATATTTATAGTCGTGCCTATTCCTGTTAGCTCTCTTGCTGGCGTAGGACTCATGGTGCCATTATAAGATTTTAGTTACACCGCCGTTTAAAATAGAACTGACCGCATCGGAACTTGTGAATCTAGGTGGACTAAAATACCGAATGGAATTCAATTAAACAAATCACACACTACTGCTCGTTGAACCCCCAGTGAAAAATAGTTGTCGGCTGGTTAACAGAATCCTACGTTATAATCGTTACTTGACCCCTATAAAATTAAAATTTTGACAGTTTAGACTTATCCAAGTGTCTTGTTCGCAGTACTATTTACTACTTAATCCTAGACTCGGTAATATAGAAGGCTTTTGATAGAGAGAACGTCTGCCATCATTCCGTGCCTTCATGCCATGCGAATCTAGTTCGTAGAAGGGCCTCATATATGCCTAAATTCAAAATACAGCGTTAGAGTCACGAGCCTGGTAAAGGTTGAAATGTACCCAGGTAGATATATAGAAATAGACTTTTGGCCGGGAATATCAAGAACAAAATGGGTATCATCCTCTATGCAGATTCCAGACGGCGCCCAGCAGCATCATTCGCCCTCCCGTGTCCCGTTTTCCACGTGTACTCATGCCCTAAATGCCTTCCGGTTGACGCCCATCGCTCTTGAACCTAATTGTACATATGAAATGGAATGATCTCTCTTTACGGTGCCTCCCTAATCTCGCATGTCGAGTCCCTTGAGGTGGGTCGAGGTGGAGGTACCGTATGTTGTTCGCTCGTTTCCACAGTAGCCGTTTCCGCTTCGTTAACAGTCTTCAGCCCTACATCATGTATGCCTTCATTTGGGGCATCGTTGCATCCTTGACCGCAGGCTTCCTCGTCGTGGGGGCCGTTACCGTGGGCGGTAGCCGCTGCGGGTTCTTCCTCAGTCGGTTGCTTCTGAAACCTCTTCGGGATGAACGTCTTGTACATAGCTTTTCGAAAATTGCGCGTAGTGCCGAAAACGATGAAGACCTGGCATAATACAAGTTAGTAATAGTATAACATAGTTAATGGATGGCCGGTCGAAAGAGGTTATGCTTGAGTTGGCTGAGTTGTAAGCATTCTGATATGCTTCACCAGTGAGGCTCGCATATAGAAGTGGTATCTGGAGCAACGGCTGGCAGGATCATTTGGTCAACTTACGAGTAAGCTTGTTGAGACGCCTGGCATGAATAGTACAAAGTCATTTTTAGCCCTTTCCGCCGATAGGTCCGCGGACTCGCCCAGTTTTTCCTTGGTATGATTTGACAGCTGCGCTACCTCTGATAAGATCGTGATTAGCTGGAAAGTTCCCAGCACAACGAAGCCGATCGAGAAGCGTAGTACCAGCCAGCGGTCGTACTCGTTTTGACGGCCGTCGCCTCGGTCTAGAACATTGATGATCTCTCCCCCTGGCTCTTCCGACCTTCTTGAAAATAAGTACCGAGCGTTCCATGAGACAAGCCGGTGTCGAGTGTAGATGTATTTGATGAGTATTGCTATTAGAAGCACACTGCCGACCGAGAGGCTAATCATTACTGTCCTTGGGTTATCTTGACTGTTTCCCTAGCGACGGTGATGAGGGCGCATACTATTGAAGTTGGCAAGTATTAAGAAACCGATATGCGAACTCTGGACGACGTCCAAACGTAGGAGACACATAAGAACGGCAGGCAAAAGGATGGCAACCACTTTTACCCACTGATTAGTCCTATGCCTGATGCGTCTGATGCGCCTAAAGGTTGTCAGGTTTGTGAGTTTAAAGACGGTATACGTGAGGGCGATGGCCCAAAAGAGGGTCAGCATGGCCTCGACATTGTAGGTATAATATTCTATCACGAAAGTCAGCGGCGTAATACTTTTAGTAAACGAGTTTCCTAGACTTGCGTATATAGAAGAGGACAAGATCTAAGCCAACCGAAGGACCCGCGATTGCTATCTCCGGGCTGTCGAGATGGGCAAGGGTGTGCTCATACTGCTCGGTCTTGACGTCCCTCCACCAAACAATTGTATGAAACTGCTGGACGATGCTTGAGACAGTTCCCAGAAGTGTGAAGTAGGAAAGGAGCGCGACATCTATATGCGGTTGTTGTCAATCAGTACTTGAACGATCGTTGTGGCAAATATCGGCAAGGCGCAACGCAACGTACAGCTATCTCTCTCATGGTGCTTCCAGGCCAGCCAGATCATGAGAGAACTAGCCGTCAGACACAAGAAGGAGTATAAAAGGACTACAACAGCAATGCCTACTACCTCATTGAGCAGTTGAACCACCATGTCGACTCGACAAGAGGCGACGGAGACATTGAAAGGGGTCGGAATAGCCTCGACGTTGAAAAGGCACAAAAAACAATGGCCGGACCGCCACGGGAAAATAAGGTTTACGATCCAGGGGCAGCCGAGCTGGCCATTTCCAATGATTTGATCTGAAATGATGATTTAGCGCTGCCGCCGACTTTAGAAGCCAAGGCCCCGGTGCTGGTCACCGTTACGACCCTTTTCGGGTGTGTTACCGAGATCATCCATGTTGAGATTCCCTCTTAGATCGGCGTGGGGGCATCGTTGCCTCGCTAAGTCCCGCGGAGCTAGAGAATTCGATACGAATGGGAGATGTTAAGCGAGAAGGACGTGACCAGCCAATTGTGGGAATAGAAGTACGAAGTATGCCGGCAGTGTTGGAGTCAACTCATCTACCGAGAACCTGACGCCGATGAAACTCAACCCCACGCAAGGGACAAAGCATGACCTCGACGGAAGACCATGATAATTCGAATCTGCTTCTACCCTAAAGTCATGAACGCAGCGGCAGAACTAAAGCCATCGACGTTGAGATATGTGACCCAAGAATAGGTTGAGGCGACATTTCGTGACGGCGTGTGACGATGCTTACTACGACTAGAGCTTCATGTTGGAGGGTCGTTCAACGAATTTACTGGATGCGGGAGAGGAACAAGGGGAAAAGCAAGCTGGTCAATGGGGCCGGCGAGCGTTGAGCCCGGTTTTCACGTAACTCATACAGCGATCGTCGAGAAAGTTTGACATAAATATAACTTAATACACCCTAGGCGACGTGCAAGATCTGATCAGATTGCGGAAACGCTAGCTCAGGTTCCCATAGTAGCTTCATGAACCATTCCGAAGCCTTAAATTCGAGCTTCACGTGAGAACGCAGGCCAGGGCGTCGTGGCGGGGACTTGTACTAGGTACGGCGAATGGTCTAGACCTTTTACATTGGATCAACCGACGATTGGAATCACCGTCAAAGCGTCCCCTCGTTTCCTGGGCGCAACGCGAACAGTGCATCAGATAGAAAACTTGGAGTCCGAATTATATAACATTACTTTACAACTTAACAAGAACATCCATACCAGTAAGTTAGATTCGTGATTTGGAGTCGTATAGTAGCCATTGAGAATGCATTTACTCCCCACGTTCCGTGTAAGAGTAGGCCTGGATGAAAAGAAGAAGGACGGTGGGGCTATAGTGGTACGTAAGTTAAGATAGAGATCCCTATAGCAAACTATAGTAGCATTGGCGAATAGGAAGCCGAGTTAACATATACCTCCTGTAACTCCACGGCACTGCGACTTTGCGTAACAAAAGGACCGTTAAAAAAGGGCGACGTGACCACATATCAGGCAGCACGCACGTTAATTGACCTGCATATAGGTTTCAACGATCTGCAAGAAGGAGATAAGACGTTATTATATGCAGCTGGGTAACGGGACTTGCACCTCAGGTAACAGGGGTATTGGTGCTTGGGAGATAACCTGACCAGTTATAATCGGGAAGATATCTATGTTTTGCTTCAAGTCTGGTTCCGTGTTGCTGTAATGTGCTTTCGAAAATACTCGACGCGTCTCTCAGTGGTGTAGCATCTGTTACCCGGTGTGACATCGTGGAAGTTAGTCGCGCTCAAGGTGGACCCTTTTCTTCTAATCCAAGTTGAAACAGACGCCATGATTCGAGAATATGCACGCCTTGTAACTGTCTAGATCATGTCTATGGGTTCTCGTTGTATTTCTTGTCGTTGCCAAGCTGTTAGGGGCTGACAGAGCTGCAATGCGATATAACGTGAAAGCATAGAGATTCGGTGAGTAGGGCTTGCAAAAGGAAAGTCATTCGGTATAAGCAATTAGCGCCTTGGCCAGGCCGCAAGGTAAGGGCAAGAAGAGGCATGATTGAGGTCATACCTCTTGCTGAGAAAGACTTGACATATACTGCGTAGTGCACGACCCTGGTAGTATCACGTCTATTCTGGGGTGCAGAGGCGAAAGAGAAATTGCGTGACACCTTCCTTTTACGGAAGTTTATGCTAACACCATATCTCCCACCTAAGAACGTGCTGCTATCCTAATCGGAGACGGCGACATCTGCGAATCTGTCGCCTGTAGTATAATGCGAGCACAGGTAATGTAGCATTTCTAGGACGGCAGTTAATGCTGGCGTAGATCTTAATTCGTCATCCAGGATACATATATCCTAAGCAAGGATGCATGCGTATAGCTTGCCGCTCTTGACGGGCGAGTAGGCTAGAATAGAAGAACGACGTATATATCACTATCGTATTCGTTCAGGTGGTCTTCTATCCTCAACTTGTGTTATACCCCTTATTGGTCGAAGGAGATAACTGCATATCCTGCCCAAGTTCCGCCATGTCCCTTCTGCAGTCAGCCCCTGCGACATGAGGCTACTTAATATGAATGCCGCAAGAGCCACGTAATCACCCATCACGGGAGCACGGGGAGACTCGAGAAGGTCCCCGGGCCGATACTAGGTAACTCGCGTACCTACCCAGGCACGTATGCATGGAACAGCGCGTGCTTGGGGGTTTTCGAGTGTAATCTCATATTAATACAGGGCAAGGTCGTAACTCCTACCTCTCCGAAACCCAATCCGGTCGACACGGAGCGTCCGCCGATGTCTCTAAGCTGAAAGGTTGCATATAAGGGATCATCTCGCATAGCACGCAAGGCTCAGAGAGAGAAGATGCGTGCGGAATGCGCCTTTGAGGCCTAGCTAGTGTGCATAGGTTGACGATGTCACTGCGGCCCGACAGAATGATGACGTACCCTTATCCGGCCGCCTTGCTGTCGCTTGGAATGCTAGTAAAGGTTGGGTGAGGTGCTCGTGGTGCGGGCCTAAGTTCGGGTCCGAGGCCGATGTCGAGGTTAAGGCCGAGGTCAAGGCTCTCGAGGAGTTGGGGTGTGTCGGTACCTGGTGGGGTTTGCTGGGACACTGGGGGTGGCCGATGGGTTATATTCGTCCAGCGAGCACAGCATTGGAGTAGCCTCGAAGAGAAGAGTTAGGATGTTGAAGAATAAATACAAAAATCGAAGGGTATGTACACGGAAGGCTTTCCATCATGTGTGTTGGTAGTTCCATCGCGACGATAGGTATACGTTCTGCATCGCTGAAAAATCCCTATCAACTCGAGCCTCATCCTTATTTAGCGTTCTTACTAATCTCAACGACGTCGGCCCACTCCTTAGGCCTACTGCGGCCGCCCTCCCACGAACCGTTCAAGTACGTCTCGGCCTCCTTAGCCCAAGCCAGGAGCTGCTCCTCGGCGCCCCACTCACCCATGGCCATCAGACCGACGGGAAGCCTGCCCTCTCCAACCTCAGGGTCGGCGTAGCCGACGGGCGCACTGACGGCGGGGCAGCCCGTCGAGTTGGCGAGCCAGATGTACATCATGTTGCGGATGGTCACGTTGCCGTCGCTGAAGCCGTACGCCTGGTTGCCGGGGTGGATCTTCCAGCCAGCCTCGGGGCTCGTCGGCGTCACGATCAGCAGGCCCGGGTACTGCTTCCACAGGAACGCCAGGTGCTCCATGATGAGGCCGCGGAGCTGCCCGTACTTGATCATGTCGGCACCCGACGTGCACGAGCCGACTGCCAGCAGAAGCTGGTTGCAGTAGTTGAGATTCGCGAGCGCGTTGTTCGGGTCCGGGGCCCGCGTGCGCTGGTGGTCTAGGCCTTCGGTGAGCGCCCACGCGCTGTGCGCGTACTGGCCCTCCTGCAGGTAGGGGATGGTTATGTCGACGACCTCGTAGCCCAGCTTTTCCCTAAAGTGGGGGATCGCCTTCCTGGTCACCTCTAGGACGGCAGGGGAGGCTTGGTCGAACCAATCCCGGTAAACACCAATTGTCTTCTTCGCAGTAGGCCTAGGTGGGATAGACAATGCGAATGATCCCTGAACTGGATCGTCAGGGTTAGGTGTAGTCACTATACCATTTGAGATTAGTATGTGTCACTTATGGAGGATGCAGATTCTATGAGAAGCCGCAAGTCTTGCGTAGTGGGTTGCGCATTTGAAGCTGGCATCAATGAAGTATTCATGGATTGAAAAGGGGCTGGCTGGACGCGGGAATCAACGAAGGATGTACTCACTAAGGCGGTATGCAATGGTTAGATCGTCAGCCGTCGCGGCCATGGGGCCTATAACGCAGATCGAAGATTTCATGGTATACGTGCGATGCAGGGTGGGCTTCAGGCCATAGACACCGCAAAAGGATGACGGGATACGGATGCTTCCTCCTGCATCCGTACCGATAGCGATGGGGATCAATCCGGCACACAGGGCTGAGCCTGCGCCGGAGGACGAGCCACCTGGGTAATAAGACTTATTGTTATAATTGACCGGACTGCCCCAATGAGGGTTACATCCACTGGTGTCTGAACCGAGCTCATGCATCGCTAGCTTGCCAACTACGATGGCGCCGGCAGCTTCTAATTGAGCAATGGGCCAGATGGTGGTGGTCGCGGGCTCGAAGAAGGGATCAGATGGGTTAAAAGGCATTCCAACATGGGAGACGTATCCCTCGATGTCCTGATCGTCCTTGACCCCAATCGGTACTCCATCGAGGACTCCTAAGGATTGGCCGGCAGCGTAACGTTCGGTTGACTTCTTGGCTGCCGCGAGCACGATATCCTCTCTCGTAGTTGCCCAAGCTAACTCGTACTTGGCCGGTGGATTCTTCCCACGGGATATGAGAGGGAGCAATGCTTTAGCCACTTGAAGCGGTGTCAGTTCCCCAGATTTGAAGAGCTCATGATAATCGGCAGCGGAATAGAAGCGACCAGCCAGGTCATCCGGCTGTCGTTGAAAAAGCTCAGGTGTAATCTGTGCCTTAGTCTGGACGGCGCCATCGGCTGTCAGAGGTGTGACGATAGGCTGTTCCGTTTGTCAGCTTCTTGATATTGGACAGGGGTATGAAGACTGCTAAGCATACTTGCAGACGCCAGTCGTATTGATGCAGGTCTGGGATGTCTTTGGTACAGTTAAACTTAGCATTTTCCCAGGTTGCCTTAGCTATAAAAGAAGAATGGTTGACGCTAATGACAACGTGAGCGACAACATGTCAGCACAGGAGGTAAACAGCTTGCTTACAGCTTCGCGGCAATGATCAATGACCATCCCCTGAGTGCGGGATTCTTATCCACGACCGGTGCATATACTGTCTCAGGTCCCTCTCTAGCAAGCGGATATCCCGAAAACCTCTGCGTTGGCGCCATCGCGTATGAGGGAAACCAATGAACACATATGTGTTGATGAAGATGACAAGTTCAACGTGAGTCTAGGTGTAGATGGTACCTCGGCACCGGAACAACACCGCTAAATACCATGTAGCTGCAAGGGTCTGCGGGAAGCCCGGGCGCATTCCAATTGGATGCATCCATCTCTTATCTCAGGTACAGGGCGTTCGCTTAACAGCCACCCTTCAAGCCACAAACGATTGTTCGAATCGATGAGTTCTCAGCCACTAGGCCTGTCTCACTTTAGTACGTATTAATCGAGAAACTCAGGGGTTTAGGAGAGCATTTCATAATAAGAACGAATAAATTAGGTAGGTCTTCTATCTCATTCATTCCAATCCGTATAAACCAATCTAAACCTCTTCTATTGCCAACCGAGGATTAACAATGCTGGGCGGAATTCCGGCAGCCGTCTCCATTGGCGTAGAATCCAGGGGTGGTCAGGGGAGATTGGAGTGGTTGTTGGAAACGACGCCGTTCCCTCCTCGGCGAATCCAGCTTGCAATAACCGCTCGTGGTAATGTCCGATCTCCTCTAGTATAACTTTATCCAGACTTGACCTAAGTACGAGCTCCACCTCTTCGCGTCGGGGGAAAACGGGCGACATCTCCTGGTACCGTGCCCACGCCTTGTAAGCCTCGATTTTCCTCTGATCTTCATCGCTATGTAAGTCGAGAATTGTTCCTTTCCCCTTGTCTTGTTCAGTCATATCCGGCCGGAACTTAGGCCAGTATGCAGTCTCGATCTGCTCGACTATGAGGTAGACCGTCTTCACGCTATGGAAACGCTGTCCTTCGATGAGGTCCTTGATGATCATTTCGATCTCGCCTTCAAAGTCATTCGCGTTGACCGCTATCCTTTCAGCTGCAGATAAGAACGGCTCTGGGTTCGATAATGGATACGGATAGCCACTGTGAAGCTCGAGGATATCACGAGAGCCAATGAACCATGTCGTCGTCTGAGTATCCTCCGCAGTCGGAAAGCCTCGCACAATCGAGTGGTTTGTGGCCACTTCCCGCGACTCTTGGCAGACGTGGGCAATTATCGGTGGCAGAAGACGCCAGTTCTCCCACGGGACATTCTTGGCAAAGAGTTGGATACGGCCTCTGGGCAGAGCGTGAATCCAGATCAGGCGTCTAATCTCTGCAGGTAGTCGGGGAAATTGAGGGAAGACTTGGTGGTTTGGCATTTGGTACTGTTCGTCTTGGGTTTACTGATTCAGTCGAGGGGCCAGTTGTTAAGCTAGAGGCTAGGCGCTTCGAGTAAGCTCCTTCGATGCAAATAAAGTACCTGAGGCCACTCCCCGTCGTAAAATTCGATACAGTTGTGATAGATTTGACGCCTAATCATGATCGACAGGGTGCAGAGCTTTCGACATTAGTACTTCGCAGATTGGGCATCCGGAAGACGAGAAGAAATACCAGAGGTAGATGGGATGAGGAGTGCCTAATTGACAGTACGTCGGGTATGTAGAAATCCACCTGTGGGCAGTGGTTCTCGATATATATAAGAGATATATAATATGTACGAGCTGGAGAGCAGTCCGACAGTCGTGATTGTACGACGATGGTTTCCATTGTATGGCCAAACTAGGACGGATTGGAATTTGTGGATCCAGTAAAGCGCATTAGAATTGACGTGATCAATAGGGCTGATCGCATCATTTGCTCTTTAGTGGTCTTCCTCCAATGTCTGATGCCGCATTTCCACACAACTTGATGATATCTTCACCCACTTTAGACCTGTACATGTTCAACAACGATGCCTCCCAATAGAGTCTTTCATTGATGATCAATTGGCTAGTGTTGTTTCGCCATGTCTAATGACGGCCTTCTCCGCCCACACATCCGTTCTTCGCGTCATTCGGCATTGGGATAAGGCATAATCCGGTCTTGTACTGGTTGTCGTCATCGTGGCTGTCTTCCTCTTCCTCCAAGGTGCTCTTCTATGAGGTGAAGTTTCCATCGAGTATTCTCCCGATTAGCGATCGACGAAAATCTGGCACTTCCCACCGTTCTGATCCACAGTCAGAACCACGAGCGTTTCGCACACGGATTGACATATGGAAGATTCTGCCACGCGGCCTCGTCCATCACGCCAGAAAGCATTGGAAGGCTGACGCAAGAATAAGAGACGTAAGAAAATCTCCACTCAGGAGGCCTAGACCCCCTACAATGGTTTTTCATTTTCATGCCCATCTCCTTCGGTCTTGAGAACTCTCCATTCCGCCCATTTCAATGCTGTCTTAGTCGCAATGTAAAGACTCGGCCAGAAGATGGAGGCCCTGATCATGGCTTTTCTCACGGCCATAGGCGACGTGTCCATAATCTTCCTCTCAACGACCGAATGCCATACCGATTCCAGAAAAAAGCCGCCGAAACATATACGCCCGAGTTGGTCCTTTCCAGTAGTGCCGTGTATGCGTTCGGCTATTTGGAGCGAATATGGTTTAGAAGACGACGCCATTTCGAGTGAAGGCTCGCCGTGTTGGATATGGATTTGATGTGTAAGCGGCCGCGAACTCTCTGAACAGTGAAGATTCTGTGGAGTGCACGGTCCATCATGAAATACCTAAAGGACAAGCTGTTACTCAACTTAGCCCTTAGCGCATATTCTATTTTATATGCATAAAAAACTGATAGTGCTTGTAGATGTATCTATCCGTAATACGTACGATTGACATCCCAGCAAGAGACTCAAAACATATACATTATGCCAACCTAAGGGTCTGCGACATAATCGCAAGTGAGATCGCTCCTACTTGTCAATTAAATTAAGGAAATGTGCGTCCTATGTATTCGGGAGGCTAGGGCGCTCCTAGTTACAGCTGTTCCGGTCTTGTATATGATATAGGTACATGTACGAAGTAATTTAAGAGAGGATCCGTTAGTGCCGCTATGATTACTATCGAATTGAATCTCTTCTGATTGATTCAAAAATCTATTGGAATCTTGATTGATTAAGAAGTTGTGTGTACATAGAGATCAGGTGATATCTAGATCATTATGGAATCTACCAGCTGCTAACATCCGCAGCCACCTGCAGCCACCTGGATGACCCTTCTATCACTCCGTGTTATTTCTTCTGATTGTCTTCCCATAATTTTGAGTATTACAGCTTATATATTTTGGGTGAAGACATGACATACATGGCAGGAAGATTAGGTAGCCTTCTCTTTAGTCCATCGAAGGTAGCCTCTTCTTGAACCATACTACAACGTAAGCTACCTCTGTACTACTGTGATAGTCTAAGGCAGTATCACTCATAACTATGAGCTCTTACACTATCTCAGATGTTAATGAGTTCGCTTAACATCCTTCAGATATCATTCATATAATACCTTTGAATACTCTGGTCAAAATGTTTTATTCCAATTTCGCTCTCATGCATACCAACCTATATTTATTAGTTCGTCCCCGTTCCCTATACCAACTAAAACCGTCGACAATTTCACACTTGCGGTGTTCGGGCCGTATTTCCAGAACGTTATCTTCGGGTCAGCTCTCCCGCCTCTACAAGGCACTATACCGTCAGCAGCCTGGAGGGTATTCCTAGACCGAAAACCAAACAATCTGAATGGTGGATTAAATCGACAATATTCGGCCAAGTCGAGCAAGGCCCCGCGATGGACATGGATGAACCGAAGAGGACATGGATCTTAGATCTCACTAGTACCCCAGACTTCCCCAACCTCCGCATCTTACCCCATCATTTCGGGTATTATTGGTCTGACCCATGTAGACGAGCCGCACCACATAGAAAGTATGGATTTTTAGCCACAATGACTATCGCCAGAATGAGCAGGTCAAATTTGAATATAAGTCGTCCCCGGTTTCTCTTAAGTCAGCAGCGAAGGCCCTCGATGTGCTCGTTCTGGAAGACACTCCCATCTTAGTTCATTCTCACCAACTAGTTTCGCCATGGCAGCTAGAGTACACCTCGGCAGCGCTCAGAAGGTCGCTGACCAAGAACTCGAGGAGAAGCTGGGCCACACTGCCATTCTCGACGCTAAACAGGCCACAGACGACGAGCATGCGCAGACCCTCATACAAGGCCTGCGGGAAAACCGCAAGGCTGTGTTCTGGTCAATTTTACTATCCATGACTATCATTATGGAAGGGTAGGTTATTCTTACTATTTATGTCCTAAGACTTATGAAACTGCTTGCTAAAGTCTTGAAGTTATGATACCATTCTCATTGGTAACTTCTTTGCCTATCCCGAGTTCCAAAAGAAATTCGGGCAGTATTATGGCGAGGAGATCGGGTGGCAAGTGAACGGCGAATGGCAAACAGCCCTGAACATGGGAAGTACCGCTGGTGCCGTTGTCGGTATGTTATTACTCCTTGATTGTCTATTGCTCCCACTAACAATTGAACTATAGGCGGATTGCTTAATGGTTACATGGCTTCAAGATTTGGATATCGATACACCTTGATCGCATCTCTAGGAGTCCTGAACGCCTTCATCTTCATCGTCTTCTTCGCTCCTAGCGCCCAGGTCCTTCTTGTCGGCCAAATACTCTGCGGATTATCGTGGGGTGTTTTCGCAACGCTGGCCCCCGCATATGCATCCGAAGTCTGTCCTACTAATCTACGTGGCTACTTGACCACCTATGTCAATCTCTGCTGGGCTGTTGGCCAGCTTCTTGCCACTGGTGTGCTACGGGGATGCCTCAATATCCAAGGTGAAATGGGTTACCGTATTCCGTTTGCCGTTCAATGGGTATCGGCCCCCCCTTATTTTTATAGTACATCAGTCTCCATTACTAACATATCCGATTGTAGTTATGGCCTATTCCTCTTATGGCCGTCTGTTTCTTAGCACCTGAAAGCCCGTGGTGGCTTGTCCGCGTCGAGCGTCTCGAACAAGCTAAACATTCCATCGTGAGGCTAAGTGGCGAGAAAACCGAGTCCCAGATCAACAACCAGCTTGCCATGATGGTTCACACTATTAGGATAGAAGCTGAAACGACTAGAGGCGCTACGTATTTTGACTGCTTCAAGGGCGATAACTTGCGGCGGACGGAAATTATCTGCGTCGCATTTATGGGACAAATCCTCTCTGGGAGTAGTTTCGCTTACACGCCGACTTACTTCTTTACCACTGCTGGTATGGACACGGCTCAAGCATTCAATCTTAGTCTCGGGGCCAAGGGGGTAGCCTTCGTAGGAACTGTCATGTGAGTAATAATTATTCCCTCTGCTAATATTCGTAACATTCCTAATCCCTCATCGGTAGGTCATGGTGGCTTATTTCGTACTGGGGCCGACGCCCCTTATACGTCGGAGGTATGGGCTTACTATCCCTTATTCTGCTGTTGATCGGTGTCTTGGACGTTTCGGCTGGGAAGAGAGGTCTCTGGCCGTCGGGCGGCCTTTGCGTCCTTTGGCTATTCGTATACTCACTCACCATCGGGCCCCTTGCTGTAAGTAAATTGCGCACGCTCGGTAAATTGATGTGCTAATATGGCCAACAGTACAGCATCATCTCTGAGACGTCATCCGTCCGCCTAAGACCCCTTTCTGTAGTGCTTTCCCGCACATCCTACCAGTTGATCAACATCATTTCTCAATTCCTGCAGGCGTACATGATGAATCCCGTTGAGTGGAACCTGCTCGGCAAGACAGGTTTTTTCTGGGGCGGCACCGCCTTCTGTGTCTTTGTCTGGGCTTACTTCCGACTACCTGAGGTGAAGGGCCGCACTTACGAAGAACTTGACATCTTGTTTATGAATAAGGTATCGGCACGTAAGTTTGCTACAACCCACGTCGACCCATACGCTACCGCTCTCACGGTGGCAGTAGATGATGTCATGGAAGTCGAGCGCAAGACGTCGGCAACATGAGGATTAGAGTTATCCACTCATCGATAGAGCTACCTATTATGTTAGCCTAGGTAATCTCGAAGGCGATATTTCCATATAATATACGGCAGTGTACATGTCTGGTACTATGACATGTTATACGTTAATGGCAGTGTGTATACTCGGGAATTATGGTACGAAGAACTACCTAGGGAGGTATGGTAAAGTATCTAAACAGTGCTCTCATCGCCCAACCATCAACCAGTACGAACTCGTATCACCTTTTCATATAGCAAAGGTCTGGCTTCCATCACTGTTCATAAACTCGGACATGTTGTACCTTTGTGTCTCAAGGCTAGGCATAATTAGTATCAAATGTAAACTTCGTTGTAGATGATAACCTACCTCCATATGATATTGCCAACACAATTGCTTCTCTGTACTTCGATGAGTCTGTGTACCTGGTCATACACATCATCCATTCCTCTTCCGGCCAGTAGACTGCTTGCGGCCTCGTCAAAGCGGTACTTTGATTTCCTTAACGCTTCGACAGACTGAAAAATTGCTTCCTGGACATCATTTGTTGTGATGAATGTCACAGGAACAATGCTGTCTATAAAACTCAGCTTCATCACTTTTCTGATGGATAATAGATCGTTTATGATCGATATTATAACGTTGGTCTCGTCCTAGATCCTCTGCATCGCATCGCATCGCATCGCATCACTTCCGAGTGTAGTTGTAAAGATATTGAATATTCTCCGGCAGCTGAGGTGACGTATATCGAACTAGTGCCTAAGCGGAATTCCCAGTATTCCTCCAGTGTGGGGACTTGTCCTCTGAGCCTGACTTTTTGCTCTGCTTCCGAGGCCATCATGAACCGGGCTATCTCGTCATAGAACCGTTGACATTGGCCAACGGTATAAACAAGACGGAGTGCAGAGCCGATTATGTCAAAGCTCTGAACAACTCGACTTTGAGGGCGGAAATCAACTTCAGCGGTCGGAAGACCAAGGCAAACACCCACAAACCGTAGAATATGATCCCTATAGGTTTGCGCACCGCTGAGATCTTCAGAGTAGTACCCTGTTGGCTGATCTATTTCTTCGTCCCAGATAAAAAGCCAGATTATGAGATAGGCGAGGGTTCGAAGCTGCTCGAAGCGTGCATCTGGCCACCAGAGTGCCGCAAACAACGCAAAGTCCGCGGATTCGAGTCCTTCATGTTTTGATTTACTGAAGTTGAAGCTGCATAGTTCCTACCGATTAGAAATGCCCCTGCCACAGCCAGGTGACACTTACCTTTATAGCCATAAGCTCACCTCCTTCCTGAGGGGCTCTATCCACAGGCTGATGTGTCGATATTTCGTCCCTTTCCAATCATGAAATATAGGTTTTAGGTTGGGAATATTAACAATCTGGCCCTTAATCCTCGACAGCAACATCTCCCGTGGATTCGTTGTCCCTGACTCCAAGGTAGATCCAACGTGGATAGCATGTAACAGACTCAAACCTCTTGAGTTGTGACAGAAGGTAGGCTCCCCAGTGCTTCGACAAAGCATTCGTAAATTATAATATAAGGCCTCTTAGCAGGATAGAGCCTACCGTCACCCAGGTATATATAAGACCTCTCAGTCTCTTCCGTCCGATGTCGGTGTAACAATGCTTCTCAGAAGCCTTATAATATCCCCGAGTACCGTACCCGATTTTGTTCAATAATATCTGCATAGGTTAGAACCAATCGGAGTTTCACAGGTTGTAAACATTAGTTCGTCCTAACATTGCTGCTATGTAGCAGTTAGCAATTAAGCCTATTGGGGGACGGGTTATGGCTTAAGGGGCGGAGTATGGTTTAAGGGGGCGGGTTATAGCTTAGGAGTGGACATGTATCATTCATAAGATAGGTATACATACTTTTTTAATTACTGGAAATTCCACGCGTATATCTGAGGCTGATCGTCTACTTTATCTATGTCGTAATCCGCATGGGTTGTATAGTGGTTAAAACGTTATCATCTGGCCCCTGAGCCGTGGACTGGATCGGACGGACCGTACTTTGTCGAGATAATTCGAGAAAGCAATAATAAGGCGATGGATGGTCATATTTAGAATGTCTAGCTTTCGCAGTGTAGGTATGTAGTTTACGGGCCAACAACTTCGCGATCATGGCCATCCACCTCTTATGTGAAAGCCTCCTACCATCCATCTATATGCTTGCAGTTATCAGTGGCACACTCACATGCATCGGACTCATAGTATAAATACCTAGGTACTCTAATTCCACAGCTTGCAAGATTTCCTAGACCTCGTTTGGCAGCAGTCACGCACTGGTACAGAGCGTATTACGAGCTCGTGCATAATGGAAGGGTTCAATATTCCTCCAAATTATAGCCCAATCGTTCCCATCAATCCCGATGAGCTTTCGATCAACGATGTACAGTTACACGAGAAATTAGATGCTTCTCAACTGGCAGTACGAGATAGACATCCACAATAATATCCATTAGGATACAAGGGTGAAATCTAGCATTTAGGTGGTCTGTGTTTTATTTAGGGGTCCAGTGTTATTGATGTTGTACCTAATCCGTACAATCCTTAGGTATCCATAACTGGAGAGTGCTGAAATAGTGGGGGTTACGTAACCACCCCAACACTATTAGGTTTAATGAGCAGTTTTTGTAGACTACATGAAGTTTGTAGAACCCCATCATATCTTACATCAAATCATCAACCTACCGCTCTGTAATCGTCCACAGGAAAGTAGGCGGCACTCCAACACCGGATATTACAGAAGAAACCGCCGTGTACGAGAGCATCAGGCTCGACAGTGCAAAATGAACAACGCATCTTCGACGGGCTACGGCTTTGGCTCGCCCACGTCGACAGAATCAGGCACGCTCCAGCTAATTCCCACACCTTCCACATCAAGAGCAAGCAGCATCAATCAGTCTAGTTCTACGAACATTCCTTTTGGCCCCTTAAATCTTACACCGTTGAGTACTACTTCGTGGAGACAGCCGTATCCCTCTGTTGGGCAGTTCGCTATGGCAGATTCAGAAGAGGTCGTTGCCGCCGGCCCCAACGGCCTTTTCTACTTCTGGCGCGTACGAGACCACGCCGCTACACCGTGGTCCGAGTCTCGCCCATTTCCCAGTGTGCGAGTGACGCTTAATGAATTAACCGTGTCTGGCCTGGCGCTGTATTCAAGGCATGATTCCCAACAGCGATCGCGGCTTTACCTATACTGCGTTTCGGGCGGTGTCCTATATAGTTTCTATCTCGCCGACAAGAATAATTCTTCCTTTCTACCAGACACTTCGCCTCCTCTGGCAGGATGCAGGGTTACGGGCAAGCCGACGGTGGTGCGAAGCAGCAAGCCGTTCGACAGCAGCGATCGATGGAGCCTGGTCGTCCCATGCCAGTCTGGTGGTCTGCTTCATACGTCGGCAACAGATTCCAGGTCTTATAATAACTCTGTGTCAACAGAGTGGGAGGCTATAGATCACCTCGCCACCGATTTGGGTATAATTTCAGCCGTCTCCGTCACAGCGGTACACAACTCCACCAGCTGTTCCGCCGGTGACGAGACAGAACTCGTGGCCGTCTGCATTTCAAGAGGCCAACTCAACGTCGTTCAGGGTTCCTTCCGTCTTGACAGTTACCCTCCTCGCTGGAAGTGGGAAGGCAAGACTTCTACTAGGATCTTACATCCGGGCGAAGTGACAGGAAACCCCGTGCTTATTACTAATGGTAAAATTAGGGAAACCCAGCTTGACCTGCTAGTGCCCTCGGCGGAGGGGGGCATCTTTCACTTCGTTCGCACGCAATCTGCACCCAACGACTGGCACATGATCGGGCGCGTTGCATTTCCTCAGAATATCCCACCCGCCTCTTGTCTGTCTTTTCACTCTCGGCCCGATACTTACGGGAAACGCGAGCTGTATGCCCTGGTCCAAATTGGCGGTCGCCTTTACCATGTCAAAACAACCAGCAATCAGTTTCCATGGTACAACGCCCGTCTAAATCCGATCGTGCAGCCAGGTCCCTTCGTTGAATGAAGGTATTACCTTCGCTGCATCCTGTATCCCTCATCGCCATCATGTAATATTGTTGCAGGTCACGTCATCCATGCTTCTTAGCTAGGTTGATGGGACTTCCTTGACGGGGAGTATAGATAGCAGCAGATAGTCATATAGATGCTTAATATTTGATACAACCTTCTAAGGGTCAGGTAACAGGCACTAGGAGGAATGAGCTCCTTATATACAAATGGGTGCTCCACACCACTCTACGTTACTCTATCCGCAGTATGAAAGAAATAGGAACTCTCCTTAGAGATCTTCCAACATTCTAACGTTGTTGCCTTGCCTCATTCATCTAGTTGGCGTTCACCCTGCTGAACAAATTCCAAAGTCCTGGGTCGACCCCACCAATCACATGGATTAAATCTCCACGCCCCATTGCCAGCACCGAACCAGTATTTGACAAGGTAAGGCATTATCCAAGGCAGTGGAGGGAAGGGATGTCCGATTTCATAGGTTTTATCAGCGCATCCAAGAACGCAAGGGAACACGTCGTACTATAGTGAGTTTAGCACACAGCTCGTGGAGATCATTCGAAGTAGATAGACCTCGTAAACTTACCAACATGCCAATATTCCCGGATTGCTTGGCGAGCTCCTCGCCCTGGTCCCAGACCTTCCTCAAACCCGCGCTGTCCAAGTCTTTCAGCCCCAAGAAGACATTAATCTCGGCGTAGAGATGATCGGTTAGGTGTTTGCTAAATGAATTCACGATTTCTTTCATGCCTCCCGATCCCTCCCATCTGTACTCATCGGGTTTCGTCGTTGACGAATATGCTAGCAGTCTCTGCATGCCTCCGTGGAACAACTCATGTTGGTGGTGGGGGTCATCCATTAATCCTGGCTTGCCGCTGAACTTCTCAAGCTCAGGGAATATAAATGATTCTTCGACCCAATGGTGATGGTTTACCATCTTCGTCCATGACTGGACATAGAAAAGAAGGTCTTTCACATCTTTCGCATTGTAGTCTTTATCTGTCGAGATGGCCACGTTGGGTGCTTGTTGTATAATAGCGTTCAGTCCTCGTATGATGACATTGTGAGCGTGTGCCATGTCAGAAGCAACATGCACGTATGAATGGTAGTCCTGAATGCTTGTTAGCTGCGTGTACTGTGGTTCGCATGCCACGCTTGAGACGTACGGTCAGCTGAATTGAAGGGGTCGTGATTAGTTGGAAGGGCTCGTCCGCCCATGGCGCAGGGGAAGGTTTTGTAGTCATAGTAAAGCGGTATGTCTAAAGTGATACAATGAAGAAAAGTTAGGGCTGATTGATCGCCAGCGGAGTTCTCATTTCCTAAATTGGGACAAAGAAATATATAGGTGGCTATCAGACCGGATACCCGGTCACGCCCTATCACGACGATCTTAAGATACATCCAGATATTGACCAATAGACAAGCTCATAATTGATACATGTAACAGTAACCCCTTTTCAATTAGCCAAGAATACTAGATCTACGCATTGGATCCTAACCCCACTCGCCAGGTACCTAATCTCCAATAGTGTACACCTCTGCCGGGATGGTAAACCTTAGTGTCCTCCACTCCCCCCATATATTACCCACACGTACCTTCGAAGCAGTTCTCTTAAGGAAAATACGTGATCAACAAATACGTATCCTAAGGGGTTCGGATGAGCTGATAGAACTGAAGTATTTATCCATATAATTATATCTGTAAGTTTCATGTGGATAATATATGTGGGCAAGTAGAGGACGTTAAGGTTTACCATCCCGGCGGAGATATATTTGACTGCCAACTTGCCAACGCGGGTAATTCGGTGTAACCCGAGTCTTTGTGTAACGGGCATTTCCGATCTTGGCGGGAACTTACCTACAGAAAAGGAGTGATACCTAGGTAGCGAGATACCAATAGTGCTAATAGGAATCGAACCTAAACTAACATATCACTCCAGGTCCTACCTCCTACTGTCAGATAACCTGATTAGATTGTCTTGATGGAGAGCAGTTATTTGCAGCTGATAACAGCTGGCATATTACATAATTTGCCAAGATGGTTAGATGTTATGTGATTGTCTCCTCTAAGGACACAAATTACATCAGAGACCATGGCTGTTTGTACACACAACTTCTTCTCTAATTGAACCAATCAATATTCAACCAAAAATTGGTACTGACCAGAATAAGGTGCTTCTAATACCTACCTACCGATATCCCCTAGGTCAGATATCTATATACATAAATAATGCGAGCAGAGCATATCGGCAACATGCAGGTTTAGGTACTTGATAACACAGACCTAGACACCTAAGTAGGAGGTAGGTAGCTAATCTCAACCAGTTTCGTTAAGCTGAGTACCCCTACATACATGGGGTTATACCTAGGGGTATATTATACTGTTAACATTGTTCATGTCCATATAAGCGGTAGATGTCTTAGATGATTCACTTCCACCTCCGCCATAAACTCATAACGCAGGCTGTATCAGACTACTTAACCTCTTCTGCGGGGAAAGTCTACAGATGACGTGCACGATCAACCCGACACTTTGTAACATAATATCCGGTCGAGTCTCGCTATATGTAGAACATTGTAGGACTATCATGAATTCGATGGGACCAACAACTTGCTTAAAGTATTCTGCCTGGTCTAGGTTTCGAGAGAAGCCTGCAAGGGAAGTTGGTGTCAATTGTCTTGTTTGAGTGTACCAGTAGATTCTACCTACCATCTAACAGGAACAGCTTCGTGTCCCTTACCGATGCTTCTAAGATATGGCACCTTAAAATACCCAGTGATTTCCTTGGGCCCAACTGTTCCCGCATTCACGTTCTGCCTGATTGTTTTTGCAAATCCACCACTCTCGCGTTCTAATTCTCCTCGTAGAACGTCGCCAATACTAATGGGACCGAGTTGAAACATTTCCGACAAGAACGCACATTGTGTACACTTCCCGGAGCCTGGCTCGCCAAGCATCTCGAAGACCTTGAATAGTGAGTCCGGGCAGGTCTCTGCACTGAGAATTAATTCCGGTTTCCGCATCGTGTGTCCTTGTTTTTGATGTCCGCGGGAAAGTGTATCCTGGTAAGAATGTTGTCGATGGAGTGGGCGTAGGTATTATTCTCCTTACTTTGTATATCCAATCAAAGGTATTCGGGATATTTTTAACTGTGCGGACCAACAAGTCGGGTTCCGTAAACTCGGGTTATTGTGGCGCCTTGGTAAGGTGCCCTCGAGTAATTCAGGTGCTTAGGTAGGTAGTTTGCTGCTTCAATAATAGCCTTTAAGAGAATAAAACTTGGAAAACTAGCCTATTTGGCTACCATGTGTTTGTAGTAAAGGGGTACCTATCTTGTAGTCTTCTCTATAACCATCTGAGAGATCTAAACAAGTAGAGGTTGCCTTTCGTCTTCATTCTCAATCCTCGGCTCTTCGCCCTCCCGAAACCTATATTTCATGTTAAGATCCGTCCTATGAGTAAAAGTAGCACACAGTTACTCACATTGTGTATCCGACAAACGACATTAACCAAAACGAACCTAAATATGTCAGGCACCACTCGAGGATGCCTGACGACTTATAATAGCCGTCATACATGAGGACGACAAATGCGAGCCCACAGCCAAACTGGCAAAGTACCAAGAACGTGTTGAAGAGACACCTTCAGGATGTTAGCATTTTAATCCCCATAGTAAGCATCTGATGTTACAAGACGTACCACTTCCGTAGTCCTACGAATACAGTGGGACCCCAAATCTGATCCCACCATACCGCGGTGGTCGTAACGGCACTCACGAACAAGCCCCCAAAGGTGCCCATGAGAAGATGTCGATGCCGCACGTGGGCATCGTCCGTGTCGAAGATGCTAAGGAAGACTAGGCTTATGGCTGCGGCAAGGCCCGCCACTAGGGCGATTAAGCTTGTCATCTGTCTCCACGGTGCATCATCCGTCAATCTGTAGAACTGGGGCGAGTAGCGCACGTGATGGACGGCGAACACGGTCCCGAAGAAAGTAACCCCCGTCGCGGCGCATCCGACGATAAAGACGGGCTTGAACTGGTGGGCGGCGATGTCGCTGATGAACGGAACATATGGATTGAACTGCTCGGGGTACCGGGGGCGACCCACGGCCAGCCAGCGGATTAGCAGGATAGTGAGCGTGAGGAACCAGCAAAAGCCTGCGAGTAGCGGGAAAAGCCAGAGACGACGGATGGAGAAGTAGTCTCGAAATGCGCGATGCCAAATCCTCGCCATCTTGCAATCAATTCGCAAGATGAAAAGGTTTCTGCTCTACGCTCGATTTACAGATCAATTACTATTCGTGTTAAAGAAATAGAATTAGTATGGACCAACATGAAGCTAAAGAACTCGAGTTTACCGGCTTGAGGTAAGGGTCATGCGCCAATAGGTACTTCGTAGTCTCTGTCGTCATAGCTTCGGGTTGTCCCGTTAAAGTGGAGAAGATGTCTGTGAGTGTGGGTCGAAGTTCTTGATTATTACAAAGGTCCGGTATGTACATTACTTCAACTATCGAATATCGCCATGATGTAGCATTTCTTCTTCAAAGCGCCTTTAACAAGCCTTCATGTTTAACCGTCCAACTTCCATCATTTGGGAAACCAGGAGCATCTCCCTTTGATCCATTCCAACCAGCAACCATATATGCGACTACAGTATTGTTAGAAGTATGTCAAAATCAAATGCCGTATTAAACACTTACCTGCATAAAGGAATCCTGCATTGCCAGGCATAAAAGGGGGAGGGGTTCCGCCTGTGGCCGTTGTCAGTCTCACAAGATGAAAAGTCGATTTAAGGAAACTTACCATCGCCTCCTCGGACAGCAAAGCCCGCATCATCGAAGGTCCAATAGTCGTACGCCGTCAAATGATAGATCGCGCGCTCCGGATTTCCGATACGAGCCGAATTGATTGCCAACACGGGCCGACCCCAGCCGCGGATCTTGTCATCCGTCCAGACTTCCCAGATCTTATCCGCCGTCTTGAGAGCGACGTCGGGGTCGACAGCTGGCGTGTCAGGGAGGATGCCTTGCAGCATGATAAGACTGCGAGGATCTCCGTTGAGCTTGGAATCTTCCCACCAGGAACTGTTCAGACCCTCGTAGACGGCGTAGAGTCCGTCGACTTGGGGCGGCGGAGCCAGGTTCTCAGCCACGGTTGTCCACTTTTCAGGGACGTGCTGGCCTAACCGTCTTTTCCATTCGCGAGCTACGTCGATACCGTACCTCCAGTATGCGATCTTGATTGCTAGTATCAGCTATGCAATGTCATTCGATCCGGTAAATCTGCTAACTTACTTCATAAGCTAGATTCAACGACTCAGCTGGTGGCGTGTTCTCGGTTACTCCGTAGCTTGGCGGACCCAGGTCGTAGTGGCCGGAGCTCTCGTTCTTCCACGCGTAGGATACCATGTAATCGGCCGAGGCGCTTAGGACCGTGTCCCATCGTTTCAGAGTCTCTCGAGTCGGCGAGGCTTGATATGCCAGTTCGGCCAGATACATGATGTGGGGCTACGGGAGATTGATATTAGTATTGTCTATTGTCCATTGACATCGAGGCATTTTATACGCATACGCACCTGCTGCCACATGAGAAGACCATTGACACCACCCGGAGAGCTCACACCGGTACTAGTCTCGGTCATCTTCGGCCATCTGATCGCCATTGCATTAGGATCGACGAAGCTTCTCGATCTCGGAGGTTGACAATTTACCTTGCACCTTCCCATCCCATTGACTTCGCCCTTGCAAGCGACGAGGGAAGCATGGTCTGGTAAAGCTCGGGGAAGATATTATCGAAATACTTCTGTCGGCCCCAAGTGCTCCAGTGGGCATTGTGCCAGATGACCATCTCCATGTGGAATTTACCTAACAAGTTTTAGTGCTGCTATCGACGCGACGAGACACCGTTCCTTGACACGTACCATACCAGCCATTATTCATTAGCCCGCTTTCCTGCGGCGACTGCCCCGTGGCTGCGCTATTGACTCGGACATGATACTGTGACAATACGATACGGCGCTGAAGCTCGTCGGCCTTGGGGTTAGACGATGACGTGAGATCAACAAAGCCGCCTTCGTTCCAGTACTGATGCCATCCCTTAGAGTTACGTTCCCGGATAGACGACGGAAATGCCGCGTTTTGCTTTCCAGGCGAGAAGTGTACTGTGAAATCCACGATTCTCGGTCGGTGACGGGATTTAGACGCTGCTGACAGAGTGTAACGATGGGCTGTGATAGCACTCGACCCCGGGGGCTCAACTCGAGAAAGGCTAAGAGCGTTATCGACTGGCCACCGCAAATTAACAAAGTACTTGGTCTCCTGTAGCTCGTGGTAGATATGCGCCTCGTCTGCTCTGCAATTCTTCACGATAAAAGTGGTATGGTTGAGGGGGAAGTCGTATACCCCCGCAAAGACCTCATACTTGTATTTCGTGGTATGAATTGGCGGGTAAGGAAAGTCGAGCTCAATCTCTAGATCACCTGAAGACAGTAGCTCGGACTCGACATGAAATGCCACCGCGTCCGACTCGAAATCGCCCTGAGTGACAACCGTGACGCTCTCTCCAGCAACTTCGAACGTTGAGGTGATGACGCCATTCCATAGATCGAGCTCCTGAACCTCATTGGTGATCTGAGAGGCTGATAGAGTCTCCCCTTTATATCTAAGGCCGATGCGGCCCAGGTTGATGCGATTGGGGTTCGAGATGAGCCACTGCGAGACATCTGGGAGATCAGGGTCGGGAATGTCGTACGAGACATTTCTACCATGTGTCATCATAGCCACGCCATGATAATCAATAAGACTCTCACTAGTCAAGAATTAGGTATAGTAATTTATGCGTGATAATAGGGTTTGTAGCGAGCATACCCGTCGGTCGGTAGAGTATCGTTATGCCAGGCCCAACTAGAGAGTGTGTTGAATGGCAAGAAACTCTTAGCGTTATGTTAGCAACACATTGTGTAACTATTGGCATTGATTGCTATTACCTGCATCCCCGTGTTATCGACATTGAACGCGAAGTTACCATTTCCAACTTGCAAAGGGGTGGTACTGTTGTCGATCAAGCTCTCCCTCTTAACATTGTACTTGGAGACAATAGCATGTCTTTTCGACTAAGTTAGAATCAGTGACATTGAAATAATCGAGTTTCACATACCTATCGATCTTTCCAAAGGCCAGATCTGATAGCACCGCGAGGCCAATCAACAAGCGAGCCATGGCTGCTTACTATCGAAATAGATGGCTGAAGTTGAGCTGAAGCTTGAACAGCCATGAGTAATCGCCAAGGGGCAAGAACGGGTTGCATTTATCTCAGATTTCTTCTTTAGCCAGCCGAGATGCCGGGACAAATGTAACCGAAATCCCCAGGTTCTTCATTGTTCCCAGGGGAAATCCGTCGTTGGAGAAAGCATGGTAAACCTCCCCCCGCAAGATGAAAGTGGTAAGGCGTTAGCACTATTAGATCGTGGATCAGGGACCGGCTTTGTGGGGGAAATTGAATTTGTTCGCGAACTTGGAGAAATTCCTTGGCCTCTCCACATAGTATTTCATGGCCAAGAGCCTGTTCCTGGTCTTCCCCACGGGGCTGGGTTTGGAGTCGTAGACACCCACCTCGCTTAATTATTTCCATGTCTGAATTATAATGTCTGCAGGAGCACCTAACCTTTAGCGCTGTATGTTAGGTAATGAAATGAGTGATCAAGCTATAGAGTTGTCCCGACGCAATGGTTCCATCACTGAACACCAAGGGCCTGGATATTTCGGTCCTTGAAATGCACCAATGAAAAACAACCATTGTGCTTGGACATGCTCTAGTTAGCCAAAGGTGAGTTGAGGGGGGGGGGTGAAGCGGCTGGGCATGTAGCCTTTAGGTCTAGCTGAGGCTCCAAGAATTGATGGATGACATATTATCAAATTTCTCATCCTGGGTCTAAGAGGAGGCTTAAATATAGAGTAGTGCTAGGTGTACCTTGATTTTTCAAGCTTCGGTGTACCTTGATTTTCAGAATAGCTAATAACAACTGCCCACCAATTTTGCTAAGTTTTAGTTATATCCACTTCCATATCATGATTTTATTTTAATAATAATAATAGCGTAAATTTATAAGCCCTATAACATCTCAATGGCTATAAAAAGCCTTATTAAGATACCTTTAAGCCCTAAGGCTATTAACGAACGCCTTATAAATTTACATCTAAATCTAATAACACTAGTATTAATATTAGCGTCAGATATAGGTCAGTATATACTCGACAATTATAACATAACGGATAAAGCTCTGATTATATAAAGCTATTTATAATATTTACGAGCTAAAGGGCTATCTCCGAGGCATAATAGGTTATCTCTTAACTGATATATTAAAGGTTAAGGGATTCGGATAGAACAAAGGATATTAGAATAAATTATTTATATATCTTATTTAAAGATAACCTCATATATTACAATATACTTATTTTTCTTAAACTATAATACTTATCAACTTCTCATTATAATAACTATTATAAGTAATTATGTTAAAATAATGAATTAATTCGTTGTTGCTACTATAGAATTACGAAAGTTCGTTGAAAATCGCGGTATAGAAATGGATACAATTGAAACACTTGTAAAATTAGTGAGCAATTATTTGCAGCTGTTCTGAAAATCAAGGTACACCTAGCATCACTCTAAATATATGTCGCTATTATGTGTTTGCTGTATTGGCGGTTGGATTTATCAGTGATGGGCCCCAAACACTGATAATGCAGTCAAAGGTGGTTATTGATAATAAAACTTTATCAGGAATCTGTGTGTTGTTACAAGATGTAAGAAAGAGTTCCAAGGTTGTACTCAGGAGCTAGTGTCTTCTATGTTGCTTGTTTAGAAGAAGTTCAAGGCTTAAATGCTAGAGTCTAAAGTTTATAGAGCTCCTTCTGTCTTATTAATTCTTCTATCTCAGTCTAGCTGAAAGACGAAATTGTGTCACTTTATAATCCTATGATACGGGGTTTGCCGTGGATTTGCACTGACTTCTGTCTGCAACATTGTGGGTTCCATTTGTGCCTGAGATACTAGGTACCTGGTATTAACCTGAATAGTGACGGTTGCCCTGGAGAGAATAGCTCCTTAGGTATCCTGAACTCCCGTAACCTATTTAGCAATTCCTTTAGCTAGCCTCCCATAGATCCTAATTCAACCAGGCATTAATTAGATCAGAATCATAACAGGGGCTAGAACTATCTACTGATAGCTAGACTTCAGTGATCGGATCTATTGGGGTCAAGATGACACAACATTACCTTGATATCTTCATTCATTAGTTAACTAGACTATGACGATATTCTATAAGTGAAGTAAACTGACGCACCTAGACACCTGTTCACTTGAGCTACATTGGGTATTTATCGTCATTGATCATTTCACTAGGTCCATCAGCTTGATTGATATAGCTATTACGAACTTAGCTAATATTCCGAAAGGGTATAGTCTTTTCTCTAACCTACAAGGTCTTGTAGGACTAGGTAATAGAGGGTACCTTATTGTCTAAGATAATAATACCTCCTCGTACTTAGTTCTACGGATATATGTCTCAAAGGAGTAGGCACTCTCTTTCAGGCCGGAAATAACGATAGGACGTATCAGGCATGAGCAGAAGTTTACTTTGCCCCTGACATGTGCCGCATGAGATGATGTATTTCTAATCCCAGAGTCGCTACGGGTGGTGTCGACACCAGACGACCGCATTCGTGTGAAAATATCCGAATACTCCGCCATAGGTCTTCGATTTAGATGACTGAGGCCGTTGTAAAGTGTTTTCGGTGAGGGCCCTCGGAGTCCGAACCGCGTCGCGAGCGCGGGGCGACTCGTGGCCGACCGCCCCGGCATCTAATAGGGATATCGCCAAGAGCCAACCGACTCAAAAGACCTAGTCATTGTAGTTGGATTAAGCAATAACCAACTCGCATATGCTTTCATGGTCCAAACCCTGCATTGAGGACAAAAAGCTGTCTCGCCCCTTCGCGGCCTCAGGCGGCATGCGACGGTAAGATGGGTTTTGCCGAGAACGGATTTACAATGTGACCTTAACTTGACGGATATAGACGACCACTACAAGATGAGTAAGAAATTAGTGGATGGCAACGTACCGTAGATGAATTGTAAAGGAGAAACCCCGCTGAGACATGAAGTGCGGCATCTAATGGAGGATATAGCAGCGTGCTCCCTTCGGGAGTAGGATGAAGCAACAGGACTTTCATATCATTCCGTCTCTAACAGGAATCAATAAATGACAATCAGTTTCAATATTAAAACGTGTGTAAATATGTTATTTCTATTATTATTAGGTTCCTCGTAAATGGCTTCTCCTAGCAATAGTTCTGGGCGCGCCCTTCGATACGACGTAGCCTGTCAGAGTGTTTCTGGTTAGTAGATGCATGGACATCTCAGATAAACCCTGGAAAGAATGTGGGTGTGATATCACTTGAGGTGTAGGGGGCTGCATAGTATAGCGGGCATACGACGTGCATTAGCCACTTAGATCTTACAGAATTCTGAAGGTGGGTATATGTATTCAAACCTGCCCAATTATCCCTTACTCATTACCAGGTATCTGAAGACTTATAAATACGCATGCTTCCGACCCGTGGAACATCGTGGGACAGATCAGTCTCGATTCAAATTGTACTCAGAGAATCAAGTCTAGTTATTATCTTATGACATCATGGAAATCCCTCTTGTAGTAGGCGGCATATTTGCTGTTTTCCTATTGCGAGTCTTAGTTAGAAGACTAGTCTACCCTCGCCCTCTCCCAGGAATCCCCTATGACGAGGAGTCTGTTAAGAGGATCACCGGTGATCTCCCAAGTATCGCGGCCACCTACAAGGAGTTTACTGAGTGGGCTCTTCCTATCGGTCGTCGATCACTCAAGTATGGATCGCCTATTCACCAGTTGTTCATGAATCCATTTTCAAAGCCGTTCATCTTTATCGACGACCCGCGGGAGGTCTCGGATATCATTATGAGGAGGACTAAGGAGTTCGATAAGAACGTTACGTCAGGGGTCTGGCAAACCTTCATCCCGTACTCGACTATCGCTCAGTCAACGACTCCCGAATGGAGAGCCCAGAGGAAGACTTGGCAAGATTCTATGCATCCGGATTTCTTGCGACGCGTGATGGCGAAGAATATTTATGCTGCGGCCAAAGACCTCACAAGGCTATGGGAAGTGCGATGTTTGCACTCCAACGGTCGTCCGGTCGACGTTAGCGGAGACTTCTCCTTTGCAGCCCTTGACGCCATCTGGACGGCCACCTTCGGGGAGCGGTTGGACTTAGTCAATGCTCAGATCCAGGTGCTTGAGACTGGGAAGAAAGTCGAGACCAAGGGCTTGGACATGCATAGCACCGTACAGTACATCAACGAACTAGCAAATACCTGGCGAGGATCTTACTGGCCTGCATTGACACGGTGGCGAATGCAGAGGACTCCTGGATACCGCCAGTATATGGAAGTCAAAGACCGCGAAATTGACCGCATTCTTCTCGATGCCTCAGCTCGTTTCCAACGGGTACTAGATGGCTCGAGCGACGGCGAAGAATATGATACGTGTGCTATGGACCTCATACTGAGGCGAAATATGCTTGCTGCTCAAAAGGCCGGGAAGCCTGTTCCAGATCCAACCAAAGATGTGAGAATGAGAGACGAGCTCCTTCTCTTCATATATGCGGTAGGTAAATTGACAAAGAAATATTATTTACATTATTTACTAATGCAAGAGTTTAGGGCCATGACACCACAAGCACGACTTGTATGTACATGAAGCGATCCTTGACTTTCTTTCTTTCTCATAGAATGAAACATCTATAAGCATAAACGAAGGACAACATCATATTACCCATACCCCGAATATGTACCACTCTGCTGACTCCAAGTATTGCAGTGCAATGGTTTGTGAAATTCATGACCAACAACCAGGAAGCGCAAACCAAACTCCGAGAGGCCTTGAGATCGGTCTTCCCTGGCGGCTCTCTACCTAACGTTGCGGATTTAATCGCCAAGGACGTGCCATACCTCAACGCAACAATCGAGGAGACGCTTCGATGTGCTAGCACTGCAGGCCGCGTCTTGCGAGTCACGACGATGGACGCGGAAATCCTCGGCCACAAGGTCCCGGCGGGCACAGAGATCGCAGGCCTCACGATGGTTAGGTGGCATCCAGCGCCTGTGTCTGAAGAGCAACGGAGCCCGACGAGCCGTGCCGCCCTCGAGAAAAGCGGTGGCGTCGACTGGACCCTCAAGCCTAGCGCTCAGGAGCTAGACAAATTCGCGCCTGAGAGGTGGTTCAAGATAGACGAGGATGGGAATGAAGTGTTCGACGCTAATGCGTTGATCCAGAACTCGTTTGGCGGCGGAACCAGGGGCTGCTTTGGTAAGTTCTCGTAACCCTGAAGTCGAGCATTGACGGCTGACTCCTCATGTGTGCGCGCACAGGGCGACGGTTGGCCATGATGGAACTACGTATCATGATCACCCTCACCGTGATGAGCTTCAAGTTTCTCCCGGTACCTCCTGAACTCAATAGTTTCCAGGCCACTGAGCAACTACTCCGGACGCCTCGACAATGTTTTGTGAAGCTTGAGGCTGCATGATAACACAATAGACTACGACATTCTGAACGGTTGGATTGTGAACACAAGAGATGGACTAGTTATAAAGGAAAGGTGGTGTACGACGCCTTCATTGCAATCAATGTAATCCCTTTTCGGATAGTAGATTAGGTACCTGGTAATACACTTCGCCTCGAGACTTAGGTACTTCCATCGCGAGCGATTCAATGTATCTCGCTCAATATTTCGTGTCCACTCCCTTGCCGTTATCGAAGATCGCCTTAATCCGCTGAAGCATCGAATCTTTCAACTGGTTAACGATGACACTTGGAAACTCCGGAATCATAGCCCAATTCTGCTCTACAACTTCTCTGAGCTTTGATGTTTTTTCCTTGTCGTTGATAGCCTCTAGGCCAGCTTTTAGCCATAGCCAGAAGCCCTCAATGAGGTTGGGGTTGGTGGGCTTAGAGGTATGGGTGTATGACGGCCGATATAGCTTTTTCTTTAGAGCGACAGCAACTCCAGTAGAAAGCGCAACAGTTGCGCCCCCGGCTTGTACCGCACCATTGACGACAGCAGCACCGTATCCAGCCATGCCAGCGCTCTGTAGTGTTGCAAAGGCGCTCCCCGCAACCACATTCCCTATTCCACTTTGCACCACTGCTGCGAGCGAAGCTATAAGAATGTAAGCTTGGGTTAGCAAAATTATGTTTAATGCTTTGTTTCGGTTATAGAAGGTAAACGGATCGATAATAGATACCTGGTGCGATTCCGGTTGCGCCAAATCCGGCTATGGCTAGAACAGGACCAGCAATGAGCGCAGGGGCGGCGATGGCGAGTCCAGCAACGCCGAACAATGTGGCCTTGCCTGGGTTATTTGATGCCCATTCCATGATGTATTCTTCTGACTCAAATGTCTTGATTTTCTTGCTTCAGGGGCTTAGCTAGTAGAGGTGCTGGCGACCTCTACCACGTCTTGTGTGCGTGTCTAGGTGATAGTGACAATAAGGTGAATGGAGGTGAGGAAAGCTTTCCAGGTGAAACCCGAATATATCACCCCGTTACTGCCCTAGGTGCGATATTATAGTAATTATGGTTGGAGCCTCATGAGTTGTTTCGATGATTCTAGAAATTTTTTGAAACGGGAGATTCTGATGTCAGACTGATGTCAGACTGATGCAGAAAGAATTGGGCTTTGAGTTTCACCAGCCAGTTGACGACGTGTTGAGCTAAGATAGGTACGTTAGTAGGTATGTTGGGCCGCACAAGCAAGCTCAGTCTGCAGTCAGCCACGGTGCATGGAACGCTCAACATCATTGGCTTGTCATCATCCCCTCCCGCCGGTGCGGAAATGCCGTCACTACTGAAGCCTCTCCGTTTGCAACACTGTTTGATCTATAATTAGTAAGACTCTCGTTAGTCCTGTCTGTGAGTAATTTGCCAAGAAAGTGAAAAGTGAGTCATCATTTACGCCGGTACAGAGATATCTAAGATGACTTATGCCACTTCCCGTGAGCTGAAACTCGCAATGACCTCCTCTGCGCCTCTTTGCCCCGAGCGAACGGCGCCATCCATGTAGCCTTTCCAGATAAGAGAGGTCTCAGTACCGACGAAGTGGATATTACCAACGGGCTCCCGCAGCACATCCGACCCGAGCGACGTCAGCACACCAGGACCCATGACAGGGCAAGGAGCACCGAGGAAGTACGGCTCCTCGGTCCAGATCTGTTCGTGAATTGCAATCGGCTTAGGCACAGTTGCGACAACTGAGAAGACGGAATTGAACTGCTCAAGGACCGCTTCACGACGCTGGGTTTCTGGGGATTTGCTCCATATGCGACCCATCTCGCCCACTAGGAAACAACTTATCGACCACTGATCATCTTTAGGGACGCTTGTATCCCTGGTGAATGATATCGGCCCCTTATACGAAACTAGTACGCCAGACAGGTCCGCTGCATGCCACCATGGCTTGTCGTAGACCAACACCATCTTGCTATAATATCCAAGGGCCGTGCTGTCCCCGAGCTTCTGCTTCTTCTCTGGCAACGGCGGTGTAAACTTGATCGTGCGATACAAGCTAGTCGGGACAGACACCACAACGTGCTTCGCCCTGAACAAGATGCCAGCTGCCGATCGTACATTGTAAGACCCATCATCGTTCCGCTCGATGGACTTCACCACCGTATTCAGATGAAGAGATCCCGGGGATAATTCATTGGCGAGGCCTTCTGATATGGTCTGCATGCCTATGATGTAGTGAAGTTTCAACGTCAGCCCCTTAGTCTGGTAGGTATCGAAAGGTCGTGGCCCTTACTTACCGCGTTGAGCTCGGATGTACTGCGCACCGTGTTTCTGGTCTGACGTTATAACCCTGATCCCGCATCCGCTCTTGATGTAATTGATCATGTATAAAGCGCTGACCTCCTCACCTTCGACACCTAGAAGAGCGGCTGTTGCCACTGAGGCTACACCGGCGCCTATTTTGGGCCCTGCATTCTGGCAGAACTCTTCGAATGTCATATTGTCGAACTTCCTAGCATCGGCTCCAATTTCAGGATGCTCGAGATCCGATGCTTCAACCGCTTGATGAATAGCGCTGTGCACTCGGCGAAACTCTTCAGCTTCGCCATCATCCATCCCCTGAAAAGGTGGCTCAGACGTCAGCGATACTATCCTTATCGAGCTATTTACCCTAGGGTAGCTTGCAGGCTTACCGATCTTCCCCCTTCGTACGGATGAGTTACGGTACTCCCGTCCTCGGATTGTCGAAAGCTCGTACCGGTTCCTCTTTGGACCACAGCTCCGACGTTATACTTCACGAACAGTTTCCATATCTCGGACTGATTTCTGTCGTTCACCCATGCCGCCCCGATATCGTTGACGCCGGTGGGCTTCTCGCTCGACTTGATGCTAAGTGTCTTACCACCGACGCGGTCGTTGGCTTCCAAGACCAGGCAAGAGAATCCTGCGGCCTGAATGTCTACAGCTGCTTGGAGCCCACTGAGACCAGCTCCAATCACAATAGCATCTGCTGTGTTACTTGCCGACGTTGAGTTTGGGCCGGCGTCGAAGGTCATCGTGATGGAAGGTAACATAGTGGAAAATAGCACTTGGAGCAGTTGGTGGTAATACCAGTATTATGGTTTGTAGCTACATATGGCATCACTAATATACCTACTAATTGTGGCGTATCCAACTAAGAGGTAGGTGGTTTCCGTTAATAGGGTCTTCCGGGTTCCGAGGAGGCCGGCGGAAGGGCTCGGGCTCCGCATAAGTCAGACGCGTGTCCTTCACGTCGTTTCGAGTGAGATATGCATGGCAGCTCGGCAGGGGGTCAGAAAGCCCCCTTTCGCCCTCACAGATAAGTAGGTAATTTCTAACATCACCTCAGAAGTTAGTAATCGTACTCCCATACACTGAAAGCTGCCTCCTAGATATGTGGTATCAAACACATTTAACCCCGAGTGTCTGTTGCTTGTTCTGCACCAGATACTCGTCGCCCTTATCTCTACACTACCTCACGACGATCACCGTCTTCGCCATCATTTGGGTTCAGTCTTCTCTCCAGTCGCTTCCTCGTCCTCAGGGGAAGCCTGCTCCGGCTTCTGCTTCTCAATTATCCCCCATTGCTTCTTCACTCTATCGAGCCATTCAGCTGCGGGCACCATCTTTCCTCCTGTAAATCTGCCCTCGCTATCAATCTGACCTCCAACACAGACCTCTTTCCTTAAAGCGCGTAAGTATGTTTCCTTATCCCACTTCGCTAGACGAAGCCAGTCGTGGCTCTTGTTACACTGAGTGGCAATAGATCGCAGCTTCAGAGTGCCCGCTTTTAGTTTTCCTAGGCAGTCATCGCAGAAATCTGTGCTGTCGCAGTACTTGCAGATGTTCAATGAATTTTCGAGGTTCCATTTCTTGTAGCATACGTCGCAGTAGCGATGTATGGATGAGTTGAATACAGCAGCCAATCCGTCCACCTTGAGTTTGATCTTTTCGTATGCCGTCTTCATTTCGATTTTATTGGATTCTTCGTCGGTCTCTGTTTTTTCGATGGCGTTGTCTGAGCCTTCGATTGCTTGGTTGGGATTACCCTCCGTTATTCTCTTCGATGTTGCGCCGATATTGTCGTCAATAGGAATAAGTGACTCCTGAGAAGTCCCCTCAACCACTTGATCACTTGCGCTACTCTTGCCGTCATCTTCATGCGCGTCAGTGTTAGAAAGAGCAGACTCGATCCGTTTGAGTATGAAGTCTATCTGGACCTTGACATCGGATCCTAAGTGATACTTCTCCATAGCAACAATCAATTCGTTACTTAAACTCCGCTCTGGTTCCGTATCGAAATCAAGTACCCACGACAGGCTATGCTCGGCCCTCTCAGGGACAGGCAGCGTGTATGCGCGAAGGGCGTTGAGGTCGTCGCCGCAATGCATCAGCGCGTCACCTAGTTCGTGATAACCCCATCCGTCATTGTCGTCGACATCATCCGAAAGCATATCAAAAGCAGATTCGATCCCCCTCTGTAGTATCTTCTGCGCATTCGGCACATCCTTAGAAATCCTAGAATAGTAGCATGCGAGATACATTTTGGATCCTGTGACAACGGAAGATGACTCCTTTTCGACAAGATGTTTCAACTTTTGAAAGTAAGCGTCAAGGTCTTGGGGGGTTGGCTGTGATAATGCCAGTGCTTGGTTGAAATAGTGCCCACATAGCCAACTAGAGGCCGCAATATTCGGGTAATTCCAATTCCATGAGGATATGTCGATATTGATGCATTGTTCCCAGCATCTTATGGCTCGTTCTGCGCGTGTAGCTTCTTCTGGACCCCAGCGATAGACAGCGATACCATTGTAGAGCAGCAACTGAGCCAAATAAATCATGTTATCTTCTTTTCTTGCACGGTCAATTTCACGATCCATTTCGTGCAGCGCGGAAAGGAGCGTCTCAGTGTTCCCAGAAACGGCTTCGAATAACCTCCCAAAGAAGCCTTCGAGATCCGAGTCGTTCGCTATGTCGCTTATGACTTGACCAAACAGGCTGGCTTCGTCTTGGGTAACTTCGGCCTTAACCATATCGCCTAGGAAGGCCACTGCGTCTTCGATAAGATCATTGAAAAGATAGATCCTCAGGAGCTCGAAGTTAGGCTTGTGGGCTTTCGGGGTTACCTCTATGGCTCGTTTTGTGTACTCAATGGCGCGTCTAGGCTGCTCGAGTGCAAGAAACCATTCAGCGAGACGGCCGTAGTTGACGGTGATGAGAGCTTGTTTATCCGGAGTATCCTCGTCGTTCAAAAGTTTCAACGACCTTTCCATCGTCTCGCAGGCTTTTTCGTGTTGTCCATCTCCCGCGAGGGCCCTTGCTAGCCCTTCCAGACTCTTCCAACCAGGTTCGGTCAAGCCGATAGCATGGTTGTACGCCTCGATCGCTTTGGCAAATTCGTTTTCGCCAAAATATGTTTCTCCGAGACGCTCGTACATAAGAACCCTATCTTCGTCGGTATTGATGGAGAGCATCTCTTTGCACCATGTTAAGACGTCCGCAACTAGCACTGGACCTGGAGGAGGGTCTGCGGGAGGACTGCTGTCGTTTAGTCCATGTGAGCTAGGGCTCCTCTCTTCTTTCCGCGGGGGTGGCATCTGGCGAAACCCTTTCAGCCATTTGAATGCCTTTACAGCGTTCCACTTCCTGTCACACAGCCAATGCGTAGCAACCTTTTTCATAATCTTGCCAAGTATAGCTTGGTTTGGATTCGAGTCTTCCTTCACTTCCTTCAGCCATTCACGATCTAGCCATCCCAAGTGACCGGTGGTAGATGGGTCATCAAGCCATCTCCGGAAGATTTCCACATCCTCTGGTTTGTCGTACCAGTCCAACAACTGACAACTATACCAGTGTCTTTCGATGACTTCGCCCGATACGAAGAGTGCAAAAAGGCCTTCACCAACTTCCCTCTTCTGAGATGGGGTGAGCTCCTCGTACCCTGTTGCTTTTTGCGTGATCTGTTCCAGATGCCTTGGCAAATACTTCAGAAGATAATTACCCAACGCTTGCGATTCCTTGTTGGGTTCGCTAGCAAGGAAGTGGAACGTCCGTCTCACGATGGTAAAGTTACCGTCCACTTCGTTGACTTGTATGTTATTCTTCATTCTTTTCTGGTCCAAAATTTGTTGAAATCCGAATGTATCATGAGCTAAGGAGTCGAACTTCTGAGAGAGGCTCCATAGAAAACTCTGAACACTTCTGACTATAAAAACATGTCTGTTAGTACCTCAATGCTTAATATTCTATAATCTTATTCCTCAGGCCGAGGACACCGTCTGACGAAACCTGAAACTAGAGTAACCAGACGCTACAAAGAGCTTCAAAAAATAGGTGGACCAGAAGACGAAACTCTTTATACGTACCGTCACCCTTGGTAATTGTGATTGTTGCTGAGAATGTCGAGGTGTCGTCAGTATTCCTCGGTTTAGTTCTCCCTTTAGTGAGCAAGTCCTTCATATTATCTTGAACGCCAACAAAGCCGCCTACGGTGACGATCAGGATGTTGGCATACTTGATTTCCAATTTCTTTCTCAGTCGCAGGGTCCCTCTTCGCTGAGAACGAAGTATCAATGCTGCATTGAGTTGGTCAATGCTAAACCGTTCTCTACCGCAAATGACCCATACTAGAAGCTCATTGAGTTCGTCGATTTCTTCCCCAGTAAGTCTGCTTTCTAGCTGTGCAACTGTTATCTGAGAAATCTCCTTCTCGGTCATGTTTGACTCATTGAGGGTCTTGTCGATGTCTGTCTCTAGCCCATCCGAGGCGACAACTTCTCTGATATTCTCCAGAGCAGCCTTGACTTTGTTGAAGTTCCCGCGCACCTGCTTAGAGAGGGTTTCTAGAATCTTTGTCCTCAAAGCTTCATCATCCGGGTCTTGAAGAAGGTCATTGGACTTCAGGAAATGTCCAATATACTTCTGAATGTCAGGTTCGCTGTGCTGTTCTACTTCAATGTTGGAATGCGGAGGTCGGTCTTCGGTCTGAAGCGTGTCCTGTCTTACAGACAGCAGCACTCGTACTGATGACTGTACAGACTTGCATAGGATGCTAACTAGCTGCTCCTTCTGCTCTCGTTTATCTGAAGATTCATCTGCCATACTACCCAGACCGTCGAAGACGAGGTAGTGTGTGACATTGCCCTTCGGTGAGCCGATGCGAAGGAAATCCCAGAGCTCCTCGCAGTTCGCGTCCCTGAAGAAGCTACTGTTTTCACTCTTGCCGTCGCAGGACTGTGATAGACTCTTCGCATATGCGCTATCTTGATCTGCGAGCTGGATAGCGATACATTTTAGAGCCGTCGCAATAGGCCGCTTGTCCTGATCATCCTTGGTTGGCGTGAAGAAATAAGCGGCGACCAGTGTTCTCGGTGAATTCCTAGCAGGCGACTCATACACAGATCGTAAGTGATGCACGGCAGTAGAAAGGACAACGGACTTTCCCGTGTTAGGGGCGCCTGTCACCACGAACAGCGGTTCTGATTCTTTATTGTCTCTCTCCGCCCAGCTCTGGAACTTGGAATCATCCATGAGCCATACGGCCGTGTTAGGCACACAGTCTTTCCTCGGCTTGTCGCACATCTCTTTGAAGGATTTGTAAAATGAATCTTCGATTCCAAGCTTTTTCTTGATGTTCTCCATGTGTTTCCGTCGGATTTCCTCCGAGCTGCGCTTATCGTCGGCCGCTTTCAGGCTCGCGACATCAGTAGCTATCTGCTGGCTTCTCTCAGACTCCTTCTCGAGGAATACTGTGAGGTCGCTTCTGGTCTCTAGTAATACCTTGAGGGTTTGTGTTGATTGCACTGAGTGGTGGGCCTGCGTAAGCCTCTCGAATTTTTCAATCTCAGTTCCGATCCCCGAGTCATCATGGAGTAATAGTAATCTCGTTCTAGACTTGAGCTTACGCCACTTGCCCGAGTCCCTAAGCTCGATGGCAAGAGCGCATATGTCGACGAAGGTGATCATGACTGCGTGAATAGCCTGCTTGAGCTCGGGCTCGATATCATTGAACTGTTCGATTTTCTCATAGATTCTGAAGACGCTAAGACTTGGCCCCAGTTTGTCGAAAAGTCCATCAATTGCTTCACGGAAAGACTTCAGCTGCTCTGGAGCATCCAGGAGCAAATACAGCGCATTGAAGCATATGCTAGACGGCGCTCCAAACACCTTGATTGATATAAGTATTTCTTCGTTGCTTGAACATTCACATAGAGCACCGGAGAACAACCGACCATTTCTGCTCCTTGTGCTGCAACACCACCAAGTAGCTTCAAGCAGCGTAGGATATTGATACCGTAATTCTCTAGTTTCTCTTTTCCCGTTCTCTCTTGATACTCTGCCGAGAGCTGGGTTTTTTCCATCTCTCCGATACAGTCGTCCAGTGTCTTTGGAGGCTTCATGTTGACGTTCATTTTCGTGCGTTCATTGAACCTAAGGATAGCATCCCGCCACATTGCCTCCATTGACGAATCAGACCGTATTGTTTTAGACATCTTGGCGCATCACACCTCCGTTAGGCGACTCTAGGAACATTCGTTATAAGACCTTGGGTTGGCATGCATTGTGTGGTCGGCGCCCTCTTTAAGTACGATAATAGAATTAGTAGGGAAAATGGCGGTTGGGAGCTTTGGGGGCCAAATGCAGATTGGAACGCGCAATTGTGAGTCTACATTGAGCGAATCTGCCGACCCTGGCCATGTCATCTTACGGGTGAGATTTGGCATCCTGCAGGTTGACCAATGAGCCGAACATTACTTCATTCGGAGATATTCAGCGTGGCGTACGCTCGGTAGACGTGAGGCAGCAGCAGGCGTCCCTATATATCCGGCAAGAATATCTATCTACCGTATTACGTGAGATAGGATGATCATACGCCTACGATCACAGGGCAACTAATGTGATGATTGAAGAACCGTTTTTCGTTGTTGAGATCTTCCTCATCGCGCCTATATTACAGAAATCAAGTACCGTCTCATAGTAAATACGCGGAAGAGTACTTCCCCCGATTTACCTAGCGACTGGACACCGCGCGTTCCTTTGGGATGTTAAAAACTGTAAGCAAATTAGGTAAGTATCTTACTTACCAACCATCGATATTATGGCTTGATCAATAATATAGTAACTATTATCATAGTAAGGCTCACTACGAGCCGCATCTTTTGCAGCACACGCCTCAGTACATCTTACCCGAGAATTCCCCAACCCGCTTAATCCTTTCTATCACCACCTATGTAGGTCACGCGAATAATGATCTTTAGGCGGTTTTATAGGACATATAGACCGAAGTCTCCTTTTTACTCTATGTTTATAGGACTTTTAATATCACTACCAGGTAGGTACACAATGCCAACTCTTTATAAGCCTGTTCAGGGGTTCTAATGAACAAGATAGGGGCGTCTGCTGACTCATTGCGACAGTGCATAAGCCCGCTTTTCTCTTGGTGGGTATGGTGGCCCGTTGTGACTACTGTGCCAAAATCGGAAAAATATAACGCGCTATGCCTTAAATGGTAAGGCATAGCATAGCCCCTCAATAGCTTGGCATTAGAAATTGATAAATTGGTATATATACGTATCGTATCGATAAATGAATAAATAATAATATAATATTAAAAAAAAATTTAATAAATAAATAAAAAAAATTATTACGAATAAATTTCGAAAAATATTCGTTTATATTTATTTTCGTTATAATAAATAAAAATAAATAAACGTTAAATAAATAAATATTAAATAAAAAAATTTATAAATTATTTAATATAATAAAAACGGTTTATAATTAAAGAAATTACGGTTTATAACTTTTTAATTTTAATATATAATTTTTTTCGTTATTTTATAAATATTTATAAAAAATAAACTTTTATATAATATTTAATTAATTATTTACTTAATTAAATATTATATTATATTATATTAAAATAATACGTTATATCGTATATTATTTATGGTAATATTTTTTTTTTTAATCGATTAAGATTTTTTCGAAATTTATTCGAATTAATAATTAATAATTAATTAAAATCGTTAAATTTATTTAATATTTATATTCGATTATTTATTTATTTAATTCGTTTTATTTTCCTTTTTTTTTATATTTTAACCCGATAATATATAAATAGAACTTTATAATTTTATTATATAATTTCTAAAAAATCCGGAAAATAAATATATAACGTAAATTAAAATAAAAACGAAATTTAAATTTCGATTAAATAATTCGTCGTTACTTATTTTATTTTAATTATTTAATTATAATTTAATTTAAATAAACCATTTATTCGATCGTTTATTCGAATAAATAACGAAAACCTTAAATTATATTTTATCGAATAAAAAATAAATAAATATAATTTTATTTTCCGTTTAAAGAAATCTTTAATTTATATAAATAAATTCTCGTAAATTAAAACGTAACGAAAAACGATCGAAAAAATCTAATAAAAAATAACGGAAAAAATTAAAAATTATAAAAAACTAATTATATTTTTCTTAAATATATCGTTTAATTAACTTTCGATACCTTTTATTTAATTTACTTTAATTTATTTTTTATTAAATTGTCGATTTATAAATTTCTAATAAACGTTATAAAGATTTTAATAAATATTATTATTTTAAATAAAATAACTATTATTTAACGTTTTATAATCGGAAATATTTAACGTATTAAAAAAAAAAGAACTTTCCCGATTTATAATTTTATAATTAGATATTTCTTTATTAATTAAATATTCGATTATTTTAAACTTATATTTTCTTTAAAACGTATTAAGTTTATAAATTTTCTTCGTATAAAATAAATAACTTTTATTCGGAAAAATATTTCTTAAAAAAAATTAAAGTTTATAAATTAATTAATCGTAATTCCTTTAATTAAAACGGTTTATTTAAGATCTTTTAGAATTTTTTTTTATATAAAAAAAAGAAAAGTTTTTTCCGTTAAAAGAAAAATCTTTCCCATTAAAAAAATCTTTCCCGTTAAAAAAAAAGTCTTTTTTATTATTTAATTAAACCGTATCTAATTAAACTATATCCATTTAAACCGTATTCACTTAAATTATATTTATTTAAACCGACGGATTTACCTAAATTAACGCCGAAATATCGAATTAAACCGTTTTTTAAATCTTATATTTCGGTTAAAACAAAAGTATATAAATAATAAACGGAAATAACGAAAGTAATAACGATATTAATAACGTTAATAACGATAATATTAACGATAATAATAGCGATAATATTAGCGATAATAACGATAATAACGGAAATCCATTCGTCGTAAATTTATAAAAAAGTTTATTAAATATTAAATTATTACGTAACTTATTAAATAATATTTTATCGGCTTTTTAAACCCAATAAAAATCGTAATAAAATTAATCGATAATTTAAAAATAAAAGCTCGTTTAAATCGATTATATAAATCCGAAAACAAATATAATTTATAACGAAAATAATTTCGTATAAATTAAATAAAATATATATTAACAAAACGTATACCTTTTTATAAATAATATAAATAAATATTCGTTTAATATTTTTCGTAAAGAAATTATATAAAAGGATTTCCCGTAATTATTATAAAAAACGATATAAAACTAATAAAAATCTAAATTATTTTCGGATATATAACGTTATTTTAACGGCAATTTAAATATTACCTTAAAAATAATAACTAAACGATTTAAAATATTAATAACGAAAACATTAAAAGCTTTTAAAAATTTAAACTTAATATTCGATTCGAAATATATCTAAATTAAAATAATCCGAATATAAATAAAATAAACGATTAAATTATATAAAATAATAAGAAAAAATATAACGATATAATAAATATCGGAAATATATAACTTAATATATTTTCTTTTATAATAACTAATAATATAACCGAATAACATTCTTTTTTTACGTTTAAAAAATTAATTAAATTATTTAAAAAAAACGATTTATAAAAATACGTTAAAAACGTATAACGTTATAAACTAACTAATTTATTTAACGTTATTAATTAATTAAATATTAATAAACCGTTAAATATTAATTACGATATTAACATTATTTTAAATTTTATCGTTAATTTCGTAAAAATTAACGTTATTCGTATTAAAAATCTTATATAATATTAATAAAATAAATTAAACTTTAATTAAAAAAGTAACTTATTTTAATAAATAATATTAACGCGGAAATTTTATATTAACGAATAACGGTTATAATAATCGCGAAAATAATTATAATAACGATTATTATAACGGTTATAATAACCGTAATAATAATCTTAATAGTAATTATTATAAATATTATCGTAATGGAAATTTTAATAAAGGTTATTACGATAAAAATCGCGGAAATTTTAATCGTTTCGATAATTATAGTAAAAATCGTAACGGAAATCGCGGAAACTTCCGTAATTTTCGCAATAAATAATAGTAAAATAAATAAATTAAAATAAAACTAAAAGGAAATATTTTATAATTTAACAATAAAACATTAATAGCAAAAAACGATAAAGAAAAAACGCAGAAAAAATAATATCTTTAAAATAATAACTATTTTTTATTTAAATATATTTTAAATAATAAAAACGATAATTATAACGTAAAGAAATAAATAAATAATAATAATAATTTTACGTATATTATTAATTTCGTTAATACCGAAATTAATAAACCTAAAACGAAATATCGTAAATATAATAAAAATTTCCTTTTTAAAAATAAACTAATAATTTACGTTATAATAAATAGCTATTAACTCGCAAAAAAAAATAAACGAAAAATAACCTTTATAAAAAAAACGATAACTATTTTAAGCTTAACTTTTAAAGAATAAATATTAAAAGAAATATAATACGTAAATATTTACGAATAATATACGAATAAAAAGAAATTATACGAAACCTTAATAAATTATATATATTTAATAAATAAATATAATAAAGCATTTATTAAAAACGATAAGAAATTTCTTATAAATTTATTACGTATAAAAAAGCTACGAATAATTTAAATATAACCGGATAAAATAAAAGTTTAAAATAAATACCGATATACTTATTTATATTTTTTAATAAAGTTTTACGAACGTAAAAAAACTCATTTAATATACGTTAATATAAAAATATCCGATATAATAATCGATAAAAATTAATTAATATTTTATTATAATAATTACGAAATATTAAAACCTAAAAAAACTTATAAAATTAAAAAAGTTATAAGGTTTATAATTTTAAAAGATTAAACGGAATTTTACATAATAATACCCGTATATATAAACGAAAAAAACGTCGAATTATTAGTTAAAGTAAAAACTTAAGTTTATAATAACTTAAAACCGAAAATATTCCTAAAAAATAACTAGTTCGTTTTATACGAAATAATGATTAATTATTTTAATAAAATTATAAATTTCGAAATATACGAAAACGTTATAATCTCGGTTTAGGTTTTATATTAAGTTAAAATTATTAATAAAAAGATAATAATAAATTAGAATTTAACGATTTAATTAAATTTAAAAAGTTATTTACGAATCGAATATAAAGAAATCCTAAAATAAAACGATTACGGAAATTTAAAAAACTATTTTTTCTTTACTAATATTTCGGGCGTTATAAATACTTTAATTTCGGTAATAATATCGAAAATAATGTTAATAATAAATAATATCGAAAACGTAATAAAATTTCGACGAAACTAAAAAATCGAAAAGATCTAAAATATAAATAATAACGGGTATTTCTAAACCAATATTAAGAACGTTTTCGTAATATTAACCGATTTATTTATCGAATTCGATTTTTCGAACGATATATACTATGTATTTCTAAATATATCGTCGGAACCGAAAAGGATTAAACTATAAAAAAAGGCCATAATATCGCTAAAATTTTAACTAAATTTAAAACTATCGTAAGCTTTTTTCGAAAATATAAATATAAAGTTATCGTAATTATAAAACGTATTATACGTTCGAATAAAAGATAAAATATACGTATAAAATACCGATTATTTATATGCAAAAAAATTAAAATATATCTTAGAAAAGTTTAATATATAAAAAGGCTATAAAATTATTTAAATACTAAAGAAAAATAAAATACAAATAAATTTAATAAACGATTAATAATAACGTAAATTTCGCATTCGAATATATAAATTAAAAATAAAAGATAAAACATTTTTAAATAAAACGTTTACCGAAATATATAAATACGGAAAAATAGATTAAATAAAAAAACTAACTCCGTTTAAAAGCTTAGTTTTTATTATATAAAAAACGATAAATAAAATATAAAAAAGAAAAATAATAATAAATTTACGAATATTAAACGATATAATAATTCCGGATATATATCTTTTATCGATATAAAAAAATGTTATCGTTAATATTAAAGGAAAAACTAAAATTATAATTATTAATAAGAAAAGTTTTTTCTATTAATTACTATTATATAACTTTCATAAAAATAAAATATTTATTATTTTATTTAAAAAACTAAAAATGTTTAATATAATATTAATAAAGTTTAAAAATAATCTATTATATATATAGAAATTTATAAACTAATATTTAAAACTATATAAACATTTTTATAAATTTTATATAAACGATATAATTATTTTTAACGATTCCTTAAAAGAATATTTCTAATATTTAAATATAATTTTAAATTTCTTTTAAAAAATTGGAATTATTTTAACGTTAGAAAAGTTATTCGCGATATATAATTCGATTAAATTATTAGGCTTTCTAATCGACGGTTTCGAAACGTCGATCACGGAAAACCGCGTAAAAATAATAAGGAAAATTAAGTTTTTATAAAACTTAAAAAACCTAAAAACATATATCGAACTTATTATATAATTAAGGAAATATATACTATAATATTAATAAAAGATTTTACTTTTATAAGAACGAAAAACATTAATATTAACGGAAAAAAAAACCATTAAAAAATTATCGTTTAGAAATAAAACGACGAAGAAAACGTAAATTTCCAAACGTAAATTTACGTCGATAAAAAAGAAATCGAATTATTTTAACTCGTATAATATAACTTCGTCGCTAAAATATATCTTACGTATTAAAACCCGAATTATATAACTTTTATTAAATTAAACGTTATAAAAAACGCGAATATAAAATTATAATATTTTATATCGAAAGAAATTAAAATAAAACGAGTATTTATCTTAATATTATTTAACCTATTTAATTCCTAAGTAAAATATTAATAAAAATAAAAAAGAAATATTAAATAACGAAATTAGAAATATCTTATTTAATATAAATATATCGTTATTTACGTTCGTAAATTCAATTTAATAAATAAAATATAATCATTTTTATAAATTACGTTATAACCGAAAATATCGTAAAATAAAAAAACCTAATAATAATAAATATTATAAAAAATAATCCGCGTTTAACTTTAATATTAACGTATTTAAACTAATATAAACTAAACGTTAAATATATTTCCGAACGTTTAAATTTAATATCGAACGCGTTATTACGTTTATTTATTACGAATAACGATAAAAACCGGATCGAACGAAATAACGAAATTAAAAACGAATTAAACGATTTAACGGATTTTTTCGCTTACGTAATAACGATAATAAAGCTAAACGAAAACTTTAAATCCACTTTAATCGATAGTTATAAAATCGATTAAAAATACGGAAAAATCCTGGAAAATTTGCAAAAAAAACCAAATAAAAAAAATCGTTAATTCGAATTAACGAATAACTTATTATATTATATTACCGATTAATAACAAAAAAAATTAATTATTTTAATATTTTACGTTAAAAAAGTATTCGAAATTATTTATAACGAAAAATATTATTTCGGTTTTTAAAAAATAATAATAAAGGTATAAAACCTTATTATAAATAAATTTATAAAGAAATTATATAATTATTTCGATTATTATTCCGAATATATCGTAAATCGTACGAATCGAAAAAAGTAATTCGACGAATTAAAATCGATCGTAAACGACTTTATATTATATTATATCGTCGTTATAAACTTTATCGTTAATTTATCGTAAATCGAATCGAAAAACACATTTTAGAAAATATTCGAATACGATCATTATAACTCGCTAATAACGTATATATATAAGTTTTCCAAAAAAACGATATTTATACCTGAAAATATAAAATATAAAATATTAGAATAAGCCGAAATTTATTTATAATATTTAATGTTTTACGATTAAGATATATTTAAACGTATAATATCCGATAAAAATAATAAATTCGTGTTTAAATTTTAATAGATATTATTTATACGTTCCGATATAACGTTAAATTATTTAATAATATAACATTTATAATTAAATAAATAAAACGAAAAATGGAATTAAAATATAAAAATAAATATACGCTTTTATATTTTAACGTTAAATAAACTATAAATAATAATTTTACCGTTATTATAATATAATATAAATAATATATTATCGATAATTTTAAAGAAATCACTAAATAAGATAATTTTAGATTTTAAATCTATAATATTTCTCTTTATATTATAAATATTATATAACGTAATAAATTTCGAAATATTAAAGAAAATATATTAATAAAAAGTCGAAATAACGATCGATTTTACGATAATAATAAATAAAATTAAATATAACAAAAAATATATACTAAAGGAATTTAACGTCGATAAAAAAATTTATTTAAAATTCTATAAAAGATACTATTTATCGGATTAACTATTATATAAATACTTAAATTAAAGAATAAACTTAATAATAATAATTTCTAAAATAAAAAACTTAACTTATAAATTAAATTTCTTATAATATTATAAAATCCATAAAATAATATCGGTAACGTACTTAAAACTAACATTATTTAGTAAAGATATATTTTCGAAAAAAAAGCCGTAACTTAATTAAGTTTAAATAAACGGAAATAACGAAAAATAGAAATCCTTCGAAATCGAGAAACTTTTTTAACGCTAAATTTCCAAAATAAACGATAAACTATCATTAAAATACCTAATAAAATAAAAAAACTATAAAGTTATATATAACTAATAATACCCGCGAAAAATACTAATATAAAACGCATTAAAGCTTATTCGAACTTTTAATTAAAAGAATAAATTATCGCTAAAAAAACTATAAAAACTATAAAAAAAATTAACGCCTTAAATATCGTTAAACGACCTAATTAAAATAATACGAATTATTTTAAAAATAAACATTAAAATATAAATACTAAATAAACAAATCACTATAACTTTTTAAACCTTTAAAAACGTAAACGTTTTAATTTTTTAAAAAAGGAAAAGGTAAATAATATAATAAAAACGGCTTATAACTAAAAAAGCCACGGTTTATAACCTTTTAACTTTAATATATAATTCTTTTCATTATTTTATAAATATCTATAAAAAGCAAACTTTTATATAATACTTAATTAACCATTTATTTAATTAAATACCATATTATATTATATTAAAATAATACGTTATATCGTATATCATTATTTTTAATTATTTTTTATTTTATAATAAATTATTTTTAAGTTTTTTTTAATAAAATAAATTTATTATTTATATTTAATTTTTAAAATTAAAATTTAATAAATTAATTAATTTAATATATAATTTTATTCGTATAAATATAAATTCGTTATAATTTAATATTAATAATATTATTTATAATTAATTTATTATTATAATTAATTCGTTATTTTATTAAAATATTTTAATAT